>CM062819.1:1462235388-1462872439 GCA_031772625.1 Pinus tabuliformis
AGAGGACATGTATGCTATGTTTACTGTTGATATTGGTTGATGGCTTGTGATGCTAGAGTCTCTCTTTGTTTTCACATATGTTGTTGATGCATGGAGAGAGTATGTTGTTGTATATGATGCCTATGGTGTTGTGGTCCAAGACATTGATATGTTTTTGTTGCATGAGGATTGTGGCTCCTTCTATATGTGGAGAGAGTATGTTGACCTTGATGGAATTATGTCAAAGAGATGAGTCACTTTATTACAAAAATATTATGTTGTTGCTACTGTTATACTTGGATGCATTGCATATTTGGCCACGTGTTGATGATATTGGCGAGATTGATGCTACACTATCTTATCTTCCCAATGATACATTAATTATTGATGATGAGGAAGCTCATGTTGCTGTTATTATGTCATTTTATGTTTTTGTTGTTAGATGATTATGTGGAAGATGCCTATTTGGAGCTTAGTGGTTGCTAATGAATATCATGTTTTTGCTATATAAAAATACTTCATTGTTGAGATCCTTGTTTATGGTTATGGATGTCATGTATGTATCTTGATGTAAGGGTCATGAAAAGACCCATGTTATAATCATTATAAAATTTAGACATGTATGGGCTACTGGGATCAAGTGATGTCAGGTATGTAACCCTATTATTTTGGGTGATTGATGTAAAATTTGGGTCCAGTATGTAACCCCATTATGTTGGGTGATTTATCACAAAGTCATTGATTATAGGAGAAGTCATATGTGCTTATGGATAGCCATATACTTGAGTAATAAATTCTTATACTTTTATTGCATATCTTTAGAAGGTACAACATATGCTTAAGGGGAGCATGGTCAATATGTAGACATCATAGTTCATATCAACAAATCTGACTTACAGTGATGAGCACTACAAGGGAAAGTACCTCATTCATCTTGGTTCATCCTTTTTCCCATGATGTCAAAGGAGGAGAGAAGAATTGGTGTTTGTAAGAGGTTTCCAAATACCAAAGTGGTTGCCGTCAAGTCCAAAGGGGGATATTTTTGGCATTATGGCTAATGTGTTTTCCTTAATGGAAATCTGCTTAACAAATATCTCCTTGATATCAACTTGGTCATAATATGATGATTATGGAACTAATGCGGATGAAAATAATATTGGTACATGTATTGCAGAAATGAGAAAGTGTTTTGGCCGCCTTGTTAAAGGTTTCACTTGAGAAAATATGGAAATCATAAAGTTTGAAAAGTATACACAACCCTTGTGAAGAATAGTTGCGTACATACGCAGGTTTCTCTGAAGAAAATTTGCGTACATAATCCGAACCATGGAAAACATGAAACCAGGAGCCATTAGCATGGTAATTCCCAAAAGTGTTGTGCTAACAACGTCTATTTGATCATGTCAAACGATTACGAACAACATTAACAAAGGATTTTCCTTTGGTATTGGAAAAGGCAAAAGCTATATAAGTTGATGGAGATCAAGGAGTTTTGTGTGCATTTTAAATATTATTCATGTGTGATTTGATCTAGAACAGGTGTGCACTAGGGAGCAAGGAGAAGGTTAAGATCTGAAAGATATTAAAGTTTATGGATATGATTATTTGATCTATTTATGTTTAATAAGATAACATTTCTATATTGTTTCTATGATCTGAATATGTTTTCTAAGATCTGTGATTTTCTGACAATATATACACAAATATATGTATTTGACATGGGTTGTGTTTGTAGCAATGATCTGATTCAATGATTTAAGATCTATACTTAGGTCTTCTTCTAAAATATAGCGTACATACATGGATATTCTTCATACTAGTCACGTATACATTTTGAGATAATATGTTTTGGTATTCAATATATTGAAATCTATATGCAGGGTTTATACATAGGAAGCACATATATACACAGATATATTTAATGCCAGCTGCGTATACATTCTGATTTGATTAGGGTTCGAAGTACTGTTTGGTTATGACAGTTTATTAATTATGTATCATTTGTTGCTGATTGTCAATGATGGCTTGATCAGGATGGTTGGTATCTGACAATGTTGACTAGTTATTGGTTATTGACTATGAGATTATTCAGTGGATTATTTGGTTGGCTTGGTATTATTGTAGTAATTGATCTGCTTCAGTGATTCAGTTGGTATTCAATATTTAGTGATTCAAAGTTCAGTGTTTGGTTTCAGAATGGTTAATTGGTATTGAGCATAATGTTGGGTGTGGGTCCAGTTTGAAAATTTATGAAAGGTGGCTTGCATGATTTGTGATGGTTGATTGATAGGTGGATCTAGTATGAAATATTGTGAAACGAGTTACACGAGTTGCTGACGGTTATAGCCTTTAGTGAGGGGGTAGGATCTCCCTTTCAGTAGGAGAAAGTAAACAATATTATGGGGTTATAGCTCCCTTCCAGTGGGTGTTGGAGAACGAGTTGAGGTTGTAGCCTCTTGCAGGTAGGAGCTTGCGTGCTGGTAAGAGTTTGCGCTAGTAAAAAATTGTAAGAATCTTTTTTCTTTATAACAAAAGAAATAATACAAAGATGACAACAATGGTGGTTTTCTCCCACATTGGGTTTCCACCTAAAATCTCGGTGTCCTTATGTGTTGATTATGTGTGATAGTTTGTTTTCTCTTACTGCTCATGGTTATTGCTTAATTAATGGATAATGAAATACTGATGTAATGATTAAAGTTAGAAAATTGATAGAAATAATGAAAATTGGTAATTTGGATAATATGCGGATCTCATTAATTAAAATCACGTACACACATGGGTTGGGTGAATAACAATAGCGTACATAATTCTGAATTTGAAATTGAAGATAAAGTGAAATAAAATATTGATTCATCCCCACCCCACCTAGTATTTTCCTAACACTTTTAAATAGTAATTCACTTGTAGATTTGGTTAGAGTCCTTTACTACAAGCATATCCTATTTAAGTGAATGATTATGAGTTCAAACACCAAGATAAGCTCTTTGACCTTTTTGGTCACTTGTTGCATACTAGTTGGTGGGGCACATGAGTCTACGATGCATATGGAATTACCCTACCATGCTCAAGTTACTTTTAAAGTGGTTCATTTGGGTGTTGGTTATGGGCCTTTGCTTCAAACATACCCTATTTAAGGAATGGTTATGATTTCAAACCCCAAAAAAAGAGCTTCAATCTTCCTTTGCATTGGCTCTATGCTAGTTGGTTTGGTACATGAGTCTATAGTGTGGATGAACTACACTTACCACCATTGAGTCACTTTTAAAATGATGTTTCAATGGAGTTGGTTATAAGCCTTTGCTGCAAAAATACCCTATTTATATGAATGGTTATGAGTTCAATTATTAGGACAAGGGGCTTGCCCTTCCCAAGTGTTGATTATGTGTTAGTTGGTGAGATTCTTGAATTTAAAATGTGAATGGAAATAGCTTGACACCATTGAGTCACTTATATAGTAATTTTATGGTAGAGTTGATTATGAACCTTTGTTAAAAATATATCCTATCAAGTGAACAATTACAATTTCAAATCCAAGGCAAGAGCTTCAACCTTCTTGGGCATTATATAGGTGCATGAGTCTATACTACAAATGAACTTAGATTGTCACCATCAAGTCATTTTTAAAGTGCCTTGTTAGTGAAGTTGGTTAAGAGATTTTGTTATGAACATGTCCTATTTAAGAGAATGGTTATGATTTAAAATTTGGGACATGAGCCTTAACCTTCTTTAGGGCTAGCAACATTCATAATTCTATAGTGTGCATGGATTTAGCTTGTCACCATCATGTTGATCTTAGAGTGATTAAATAGAGAGTTGGTTGTGAGCCATCACTAGAAACACATCTTATTTAAGTAAACACTATTCTATGGATATGTTGAGAGGGATTACAATCATATAATTTACATATTTATACAAGTGATATGTGATAAAATGATCAACTAATAAGGTCCATAATCATTTATCCCATTCAAAATGAATGAGGATGATCATTTCTTTACTACCTAAAATCAAGTCAATAATGGTTTGTAATAAATTAGCCAAGCTTGATCTCTATGTTGGGCATGTAAGCTAGGTTGATTTGTTCCACTTTGATTACCCCTATGTCATCGCATGATCCCTTTGTATTGTGAAGTGGCATCAATGTGGTGGTGCAAATTGTCATTGACTTCACATGAGGCTTTTAATCTCAAATTAGCATGAAGAAAAGTTGGAATTATCATGGAGGGTCATACATAACAAAAGTATAGAGTTGTATTATAAGAAAGCTAGGATGAAATAACAGAGTGGCATTAGTTATGGAAGTAAGGTCAAGTGTGATGAGCAATAGAAAGTTGGAAGCATAGAGTTGTGTGTATCATATTGACTTTAACATGGCGAGAAATAAGTCTTTTGCACATATCCAAAGGCTTCATATCACATCAAGAGTAGAAGAAACAATCCCCATTTCATCAAAATTATCTATTAAAGAATTTGCTTAATGATCTTGCTAAGAAAATCCAGAATTTCTATCCATTGAGCCAATACTAGACATTTGGGTGGAAAGACCAATGTGCACATGTATATGCATGTATTTGAGTATATCACATTAGATGTACTAACTTGTTGATTAAGTTTGATTATATCATTCTTGCTCACATTGAGGTGTAAGGAAGTATATTTTAAAAGTACATAATTTTGATAGTAACATGCTAGCTCAAGAGTCAACCTATGGACCCGAGTAGCAAATATCCCAAAAATAAATAGTTCTAAATGCTATTGAATGTTAGTGTGCAAGGCATGTATGAGAGCTATATGTGTACTTTTGTATAACTGACTCAATGGAAACTTCTTTATTGACTATATAAGAACTAATATGTGTGTGTCATGAAGACTTATTTTATATCTATTATTGCTTAGCACACTAGTTAGAATAGTTAGCATTTGTTTGGAAAATATCACATGTTGTTTTATTCTAACACACATATTAGTTAGTTTGTGTAATCAATTAGATAAGTAAGTAGAGTATACTAGAAAGACAAACATAATTGGCTATTTGTGTACCTATGAGAAGTGTATTATTTTACATGTATGTGTTATATACCACCATAGAACACAACACTACTTTTGTTGGAAAAATCATGTTGTTCCTTGTACTATGTGGGTATGCACATCATATTATGGTGGTAGATCAACAAATTTCCATCTTCACACTTTGTTGTCTTGTCCTTCTACACATAAGTCATAAGTAAAACACCACAAATGTTGAGATAAAGAAAAATAACTTGCCAGGGAATGACTTCCACCCTCATTTATAGGATGACCACATTCTTTTCATTAGGGCATGATCACATTATTTATAGTAGCAAACAATTTTATGATTTTCCCATGACATATATCTTGAAACTTGTATATTTTGATTTTGTATATGTGTTCTGTGCAAAAGGATATTCATGCATTGTCATTGAGAATTGGATTGTTGGTTTGATATATCACACACATCCTTAGTAAAATAATGCTTTCTTAGTTATGAAGGGTCATGTTTCTCCTGCAACTACATGTCGTCTTTAGTATCCTCATCACCCACAACATATCTAGAAGGAATTACTTTGATACCGACATAGTTGTGCATGAATCCCTTAACTATTGGCTTTGGTATAACTACACTCACAAGCATATCATGGATCACCACTAGTGTAAGTCATATTCCATTTTCTTAGGTCCATCTATACCAAACCCTAATGGATGAATGATTCCATATGTATATAGTGTAAACATTACCAAACCTTTTATAACCATGCAATCAAAAAAAAGATTTCATGCTCACATATTCCAATATCACTCTTGGTGAACATGATTTTCACCATGGGTTAGACTAAATCCACACCTCTCCACATTCCAAAAATTCATGGATAAAATTTTGAATAAATGGAGTGAAATGGTTCAACCATTAATAAGTAACCCTACACTTATCAACAATGCACTGAAAACCATGTCATTTTTTAATGAACTTGATTGAAGGTTAAGAGAAGGGTTTGAAATAAGTACAAAAGAAATTCCAAACAAGTGATGCATGTAATAATCATTGTATTATTTCACTCTAGTGATATGTATTGTTATTTAAGGTATGAACCCTACCACCTATCTACAAACTTTTAGAAAATGATCTCAGTGTTACGATGGAGCACTTGAATTGTCCACACCAATAAATTCCCAAGCCTTGGGTCTCGAGTAACATATTTAGACCTTGTCGTATTAGGTTGCCTAGATTTATTTTTACAAATTCCAAGAAATATTTTTTGTCATCATTGTAAATATAATCATTTGCATAAAAAATTCCCAATATCGAATACAACATCTCCCTCTCCCTTCCTATACTTAAGAAATTGATAGCCCCATGGATTGAGGATACCAAATTCCTCCGCAATTCTCAACAATACATTGCAATGTTATTCATTACTAGCAATACAAGTATATGTGATCAACATAGGCAAACCACCATTAGATTTTTTTCTCTAGTAGAATCATTGCATACATCACCAAATCTAGTTTAGTTCATTCCAACACAACAACTTTCTTTGAACCATGGAAAATTTTAGGGGCTAATATTTGCAAGTGGGCTAATTTTCCATGATTTTTCCAAAAAAAGATTCGCCAATTTCCATTTGATATAAAAATGATTTGCTCAAATTTTATAATATATAATTATTTTACCTTAGAAATCACCAACATTATATATAGAATATATATAAAATCATTATATCCATGATTTTGAATAATCTTACAAATACATCAATAAACATTTTATAGTTTGCATATTAGGGACTAGTGAGATTCGCCAATGTTTTTAAACTTCAAGATAGTTTTCCATCCTTAAAAGTTTCCCTGCTTTGAACATGTTGTCTATTAACTGTATTATGTTGAGAAAAAAATGAAATATAACATTAACATGTAAAAGAGACATAAAGATACAATAAATACCAAATTCTCTTAATAAAACAATGAAAGAAAAAGCATTATACAAGTATAATGGTTAGAATGGTGCTAATTATCTTTCATAAAAGGTGTGTCTATTGTGTTCATTCATGAGAAGTCCATAACCCAAGCTTAATGAAACTATAATAATCCGAAGACTGTGAGAGGCAAAAACTTGAGTTGCAAGAACCTAAGCCTAATACAAAGTGAACGTTGAGTGTGATGTTGATCTGCATGAAGCTAAATTGTATGCAAAACAAGGCGCCTCACAACGACAATACTTTTTACTCATTGTGCCATTTGAGGTCTTATTTAACTATTTGGAATGAGGATTGTAGACTAATTTGAATGCCCTACATTAGGAATAAAAAACTTGAAAAAAAATGTGAACACCCTAGAAAATGTGTCATGTTCAAGGTTGGAAATTATTAATATTAAAACCATTTCTAAGATTTCCCTAGACAACATAGATTAGTCCTTCCTCCTTGAGTGGTAATGGTCTCGCTTATATCAATTTTATGTATGAGATGGGAAACTTTTGTTGGATTTTGTTCTAGATGAGCTACTTCCCTCCGAGAAGAAGCTACCATTCCTTGACAACCAAAAAGAGTTATCGCTTATAATAGTGGGTGCTCTGCAACCTAGTGTCCATGAATAAGTTTAACGTATCTTCCTAATGCAATGAAGGATGAGTTATGTAGTGGCCAAGTGCTCTTCCACCTCCAAGGTGTCCAACAAAGGCAAGAAATATATCCAAAGCAATACCACACTAAAAACATGATATAACATAAGGAAGGGTGGAAAATTTGTTTAAGTAGCAATATCACCCATAACTTAGGTCATAGTGTAAGGCCCATATCATAGTGGTCTAAGTTTATTATAGTGGCATTGACTTGTTGTTTCTATAAGTACAACCACATATTGTCACTAACTTTGAAATCATGTAGAACCTAATGTTCTTTGTGTTGCTACTTGTACTTGGCACTAGATTACAACATAGTGTCATGAAATTGCTTCTAAAGGTGATGGATTCATTCAACAAATTTGGTTTCTTCATTTAACTCATTTTGAGAATGGGAGGACTCTACATGTGTTTATGTAGTGGGAAGAACTAAATAAATTTGGGTCAACGGTTGGAACCATAGCCTTGAATAGGGTTATGATTGAGAAAACTATGAAAAGTTTTGTTGTAGTCATGCTGAAGTTAAGGAAGAATTCCATCCCATATATGTGGAATCTTGGAATGTAAATTATGAGGATATGGATAAACATCCCATTGAATACATATCTCTATCTGTAGGGTTCAAGATGGAAGGCAATGGATTTAGTCAATGAAATATTCATCTGCACCAATGGTTGGATCAAAATATACCTAGGATCGTATTATCCCTATTAGAAATAATGTTGTTTTGGTAACCGAAAATGAAACTATACATGTTTAAAGAAGAGCTTAACAATTTCTTCTGTTATAACGTTGTCCTTATAAGGAACCATAATTTTCAGCATAGATAATCAATCAACAACCATGAAAATGCAATTGTGACCATGCTTACTTGAGGGATGACTTGACATAAAATCCATGGACTTTGATTTCCAAGGCTTATCGAGAGTGGGAGAGGAGTGTAAATTCCCTACTTCTTGATTGTAGGCTTATTAATGGTAGAGGAAATTCATGATCTAATATATTTACTAACATCTTATCAAAAAATTTGTTAGTAGAGAACTTATGCAATATTTCCAAAGCCTTCTTTATGCTAAAGTGCCCTTCTACCTCATTATAGTGCACCTCCCAAATAAAATTCCCATACCAACTTAAAAGAATACACATATGGCATGGTTGGCACAAAAACCCATCTTAAAGGTCAAAATTTGCAACTTGATTACATACAACAAATATATAATATGTAATGGAAAAATCAAGATTATTATTATATAGTTGGGGCCACTTTGAGGTATTATGTCCATAATAATTTAGGATCATGCTAAGTGTCATAACTAGAGGCCATACAAGGTAGTCATAACTCCATTTTTGTCTCCCTTCATATTTTATGTTCAAGTCAAACTATATGAGGACCACCTTTGATCATAGTTAATCTACAACTTGCCCCAAGTTTGCATAAATCACATCGTCTTTTGGTTGGTGTGGATGACCATTTCCTTTCCCATAATATAATTTTTCCACTACTACTAGGCTTGAATAATGGAGTAAAGCTAATTTTCATAGTTGTGGTATTTTGAATTGTGTTGGAGAGAGTGTTGTTATGATAGCATATCGAATGTCCATGCTAAGTGAGGATTACATTGAAAACATAATTTAAGACATTTTTTTGAATTTTGAATGGTTGTTAGACCATAATCAAGCAAAGTTGATGCTTCAACTCCTCAAATTATTTTTGTTCCACCTTAACACATACAAAATTGGCTTTGGCTCCTCCCATGACCACTTGGCTAAAGGGGGCCAAGAAATACAAGAGCACCCCAACGTGAACTTGTGGTGATAGTTGGAAAGGTTTAAGAAATTGTGGAGCTCTATTAATATCTCCAGTATTAACCACTAGTGGATAACCTGAATCATGGTTGGATCCACACATAAACCATGCTTATCCACAAGGTACCCTTGGTATTGAATTCTCTAAATGTTCGATAAACACTTCTTTGGGTTGGCATATAACTTGCATTGTCACAAGGCCCTTAATGCTTAATTAATGTGCCTTGAATGCTCTTCCAAAGTTTTATCAGAGATAAGGATATTTTCCAAGTCTACAACCATAAGTAAATTGGTAAATGGTTATAGAATTGATCCAAGTGGATATTGATGGAAACCCACCTATTCCATTGACTCAACACAATTTTATGTTTTGGTAGTTTTTCTACAATTTTTAGGTTTTGAACTTCCAAAGCCATTTTGAGGCCCTAAACTATGTTTTCAGGTAACATGTTAAAAAATGTACTTCTTGGATAGGCCTTTTGAATGAGCTATCATGCACACCAAATAAATATTGTATGCCAAAGTTATGATACTAGGAATTTGGTGTTCTAACTAACCCCATAAGGTCCCACAAGCCATTGGTGCTTCATCTCCTAGGGTTAGGTGTTTGGATGTTTAGGGTTTCTCATTACTTCTTTATGTTAAAAATTCCTCCAAGACTCATTGTAAGACAATTGGGAGAAGATGTGTATCTGTCGAATCTCTTCTCAGAGATAAGCTACCACCATTCAAGATAGTTTGTTTTCATTCTACATATGTACAATTTCAACATTTTCCATTTATTAATAGAAGTCAAGTTTCATTGTATCTTTGTGTTTTGGTTATAATCTGTATATCATTTCATTCCCTTTATAAATTCATATCAATGGTATCACATCGGTCTTCTCTTTATCTATTTTTTTGTGCATGTGCCCAACAAGTTCGGGGTATAAGGAGTTGCGACTCAAAATACTTGATCCCTTACAATACTATCCTCATTGACCTTGATGACATTCCATGGTGGACTAAAATAAAGATGAGGGAGCATGAGATCCTATTAAATTTTTCCTCAAAGAAGCTCTTAATCAATAAAGGAACAAGATGATGAATAATTTTTCCCAGATCCTTCGGCAGATGCCAATAGGCGATGCATCTTCATCAAGTGGCCACTTTGGAGGTGTCAACCCCTTTAAGGTACAAGTTAATTTTGACATTAATATATTTGAAGGCCGGATATATGCAAATGATCTAGACAAATGGTTAAATATGCTAGAAGGGCATTTTTGGGTCCATAAATTTTTCGATAGAGAAAATATTACTTTTGCACTCCTTAGGGTTGTACCCCATGTCAAGGATTGGTGGAAAAATTACCATGAGCAAAGGGTCATGGAGGAATCCACACTATTTTTAGTTGCACCCGCTTGGGACTCTTTCAGGGATGTTTTCAAGGAACAATATTACCTTGTTGGAAGCTACGAAGACTAATACATGAGATAGACCAAAATATGAAAGGAAAGGGATTGAGAAATGCTAGATTTCACAAATATATTTCATACATTGTGAACCAAGATGGATATCAAATACTTTGAGTGACATATGGTGCTCAAGTACCAATATTGTCTGCACAGATACATCCAGACATAAATGGAGTTCCTAGACATCTCCTCACTTAGTGTATCAAACGAATATGTTGTCAAAATCAAGCAAAAATTTACATAGAAAAAGCGAGACTTTGGACCTACAAATCCTTAATAGCAAAAGCAAGGCAAGATAATCCCTAAATCATAGAACAAAGGACATAGCTAGGGTGGTCACCATAGGGCAACTCATCTAAGTTGTAAACAAAGAATGGTAATGGAAAGAGAAATATAGACATGAGAAAGTGGTGCGAGTTCCACAAGAGCCCCTATCATAACACTAATGAATATCACATAAGGTAGCCATTAGTGACCAATCTAAAAGCCTTAGAGTCAGAAGTAGATTCTAACTCTGAAAGAAACCTATAAAAAGAGAAACAATCATTGATGTAGAACCCAGTGCCATTGTTACCACAACCAAGGTCCAACAAAGTGAGCCTAAACATCCAAAAGAAGGAAAGTGCATCTTTCACTAAAAAATGTGGGTGAAGGGTGCTCCACTACATTTCATTGTTGATAGTGAAAGTCAAAAGAACCTCATCTCAGCATAGCTTGTTAAGCAGTTTGGTTTTCTAACAACACCATACTTGTATTCCACCAAGGGATATATCTTTGCATCAGCCAATAGTGTCACCTGCCCTATAACATCAAGCCTTTCAAGGGTGAGGTATTGTGTGATGTTGATCCGCTTGAAGTTTGTGATGTTTTATTGGGCCAACCACACTCGTGGAAGTGTCATGATGTATATGAGTCTAAACCTCATAGTGTTATTATTACTTTGGGCATATAACTATACATGATACTAGAGGTAGTCATGCCTACTTCCATTTCTTTGATCTTTGCTAAGCAATGTAGAAGGTCATTTCCCAAACCAGGAAATTTGTCTTATTCCTTATTCGCTCTCAAATTAAGGAGAATATTGTGGCCATATCCATGGCCTCCACACAAGGCTCCTCCATGCAATAGAGATAAGTCGATAAGGTTGTGGAATAATATAAAGACATCTTCTCACCCACTCGGGTGCCTATGCACTGTCAGGTCAAGCGTCTAATTGATATGATCCCTGGTGCACCTTTACCCAATGGGCCAATCTATCACCATTTTCTTATGAAAAATGAGGAAATAAAGAAACATATCCAAAAGTTGCTCCAAAAAGGGCACATCCAACTAAGTTACTCACCTTGTGGAAGCCCAATTACACTTATGCAAAAGAAATATGGGACTTGACGACTTTTCATTGATTATTGGGCCCTTGACAAATCATAGTCAAGAACTAATACCTAATTCCTTGAATTAACGATATTCTTGATGAACTAAAGGGGGGCAAGTACTTCAGTAATATTTATTTGAAGTTTTCCTATGACCAATTCCTAATAGAAGCAATTGATGTGTGGAACACTGCTTTCAAGTCCACAAAGGGATTTTTTGAATGGTTGGTCATGCCCTTTAGTTTGATGAATGCTCCAAAAACGTTCATGAGGCTGATCGATGATATATTTTATCATTTCACCAACTCTTTCATGGTTGGATGTCTAGATGATATCCTCGTCTTCAAGAAGAGTTGGGTAGAACACTTGCAACATATTCACCAAGTCCTTCACTCTCTGCGAAAACAGAAACTATGTGTTAACTTGGAAAAATTATCCTTCGGTGTGGACAAGGTACAATACCTAAGATACATTATTGATGAGAAAGGTGTGCATGTGGATCCAACCAAGTTCTAATTCATTTAGGATTTCCCATCCCCGACGATTCTAACAAAGCTTTGCAAGTTCTTGAGCCTCACTAACTTCTACCAAATATTAGTGTTGGGGTTCTCTTATATCGCTTGGCCCTTAAGTCAAGTGACCAAGGGAAGAGCAATTTTTTGTTTTGGTATGAGTCTAACTAAAGGCATTGGATGAATTGAAACACCACCTTTGCTTTGCACCAATCCTCACCCTGCCAAACCTGCAACACCCATTTGATATTGAGGTAGATGCCTCCAAATATGTTATTGGTACAATCCTGATTCAGAAAGGACATCGGTGGCCTATCAAAGTGAAACACTTTCTAATACTGTCTAAAGATACCCAACCTATGATAAGGAGATGTTTTCCATCATGCAAGCTTATTGGTAATGGAAACACTATATTATGGGAAGGAGATGATCATACACATGGATCACACAACTCTTAAATTTATGTAGACACAAGGGAAGTTACAAAATGATTTCCATTAGAAATGGTCCATATACCTACAATAATTCCACTTGAACATCAAATACAAGAAGAGTAGCACCAATCATGTCATAAAATTCCTCAATTGACCCTTGGTTGTGGCATTGACCACAATTCTCAACTCCTGTGGGCATGATACCTCAATATGGCCATATATATAGAACAATTACTCATAATTTGTTGCCACATACTATATGTTGATGGTGGGAAAGCAAGTTCTGGATTTCCACCTCCAATATACACTACTGTACTACCTAGGAAACCTTTGTGTTCCTTCAAGCAAGCATGCCAAGTTGATTTGGGAAGCACATTACATTCGAGAAACAAGGCACTCTGTGTTGAGAAGATAGTGGAAATACTACAAAATTATTTTTATTGGTCTAAACTTCAACATGATGTTGGAAAGTATATCAGGATCTGCACCACTTGCATCATTGCCAAACGAACCATTAAGAAGTAAGGCTTATACACCCCTTTTCCTACTCCTAAATGGCATTGGGAATCCATTTCGATGGACTATATGTATGAACTTCCTTCTACCAAGCATGGTAATGACTATGTGTTTGTGGTCGTTGAAAAAATTTCTAAGATGGTCATTCTGGTTCCTTGCATGAAGAGTATCACAACAGAAGCCACTGCCAAGCTCTTCTTCAAACAAGTGTGGCTACATTTTGGGATCTTGCAGACTATCATATCAAATTGGGATAGAAGGTTCCTAAGCACATTCTGGCCTAGCTTTTAGTCATTGTTGGACACCAAGCTCACCAAATCAACTACCTTTCAACCCCAAGTTAATGGCAAAACAAAGGTTGTCAACAAGATGATCATGCATATGTTTTGCATGTATAACTCCAAGAATCAAAAAACATGGGATGAAAGTCTCCCCTATGCTTATCGCAACTACAACATAGCTCTCCATAGCTCAACTAGACATAATCCCTTTCAGGTGGGCTTGGGATTTCAATCATTGGGTCCCATTAATGTTACACTGCCCCTTGCAACTACACAGGTAGAATCTCCACATGTTCAATATGAAGTTGAACATGCTACCAATTTTATTGAAATAATTCAACACATTTACCAGTAGGTCCATGATATCTTGCAAAAAACCAATACCAAGTACAAACAATGTCATGATCTTCATCGAGTACCACACAAGTTTCAAGTGGGAGACAAGGTTTGGTTGCATTTGTAGAAGGAACGCCTTGTAGAGGCCCATTGAAATCTCTGGCCACTCTACTATAGACCTTACGCTATCATCAAGGTTTTGGTTGACAACAATTTTGAGCTAAGTATCCCCCCCTTCCTTGGCTTGCACCCAATGTTCAATGTGGATCGCCTTCAACCATACTTTCCACCATTTCTCGACATATAAGAAATCACAGAGAAACTACCATAGATAGATTTCAACATATATTACATTAAGTAGTCCACAATTGACCAAATCATGGACACACAAATTAAGAGTGCTTGTCAACAGAGGATACAGTTGTATCGGGTTGTCAAAGTAGGCCAACTCCTAAACCAAGGCAAGTGGTTCACTAAGGGCCAAGTTCAACATAATTTTCCCCATCTCATGGAGGCAATCAACAAAATGGAGACCATTGCTTCCTAAGGGGAGAGGACTAACCTAGGTGGATATTGGTGGCCACCCACCTATTCCACTGGCTCACAATGCAATTTTCTATTTTGGTAGTCTTTTATCATTTATGTTATCATCCTGATAATTAGAGTCTACTTAGATTTGTTTTTATTTTTATTTATAAAGTTAAATTGGTTATTTTAATTATTATCTTATTATTTATAATTGAAATTATTATGATATTTTTTATGAATTAACATATATGTATATATATATATATATATATATATATATATATATATATATATATATATAAATTAAAATGGATTTTTAATATATTTTTAATTTAAAAATAATTAAATATATTTCTTAATTTCAAAAAAAAAATAGTCTAAATCTTATTATAAAAAGTAATTATTTTTTAAATGAGGTAGGGTTTATGCAAGTTCACCGAGTTCTTTTGTAGGGTTTCACAGCCAAGATCCTTAGGCCAAGTGGGCACTGATGTGCCCCTTTCCTTGCTCCTCAGTGCATACCACCTAACGTCTCATCTCATGGAGCCCCACCAATTCACTAGGCCGAGTCACCAGAGAGCCTTTAGTCTATCATTCAATCACACACATGAATTCCTACTTGATTATAGCAAGGACAATATCTTTTTCTCTTCAATATTCCCATTAAACAAGGAAGTCATTTCCTTAGTCTGACCCTCTTCCCATCCTTCAGTCTTGTGGTCTTCAATTGCTCCGTTTATCTACCCCCAACACAGATTGAGCATGACCTTTCCTAAAATTAGCCCATATGTCTTGCATCAACTCAAGCCACATTGGAACCTTGGGGGGTGAGGGGTTGGGATATCCCATCTCCAGTATGCAATTCGGGCTAAATTTCATTCAATTCTTTCTTCCCTAAGTGCATTAGGAGGAAAAAAGCGTGCTTATAATTGGAAATTTGTGAAGACATTCCTCAATCTATGATCTGAAATTGATCTACGATAATTAATAAGGTATTATAGATTCATGTGCATGGATGTGCCTATGTTATTTTATGCAACAGATTGATAAGATTGCGAAACACATAGGCAATGAAGCAGTTAAAGAAAACATAACAGGGAAACATATAAACACAACAAGTTTAATAAGGAGTTCACCCAATACTCCTGGGCTACGTCTCTTGGTCCAACCTTCAATGGTGGCCTCTCTATTATGTTTTCAAGCAGAGTTTTTACAACAATGAGCTCAATTTGAGTCTTACACAACAGATATAAATCAGCAAGATTGTACTTGGATCCCCCAAGTCTCTGGAGTACACAGACTCTCCTTACTGACTCTCGACTTCTATTGGTCATAGTAGTATGAGCCCAATCTGAGACTCATACATGACAGGCATTACAGAGGAGTGCACTTGAACCTCTCAAGCCTTCTTTGGAGTACACAGACTCTTTGACTCTCTCTGTCTCTGTCTTAATCCTAGCTCGATGCTACCTTTTATTCTGTAGGTCAGCTCGGCTTCTTCTCTTTGCTTTTGGCTTACTACCTACTGCTCTTCGCTTGTGTTCTCTCTCTGTCAGTTTGTGGCTTTAAGCCAATCTACTTCTTGACTATTCGTTTCCGCTTCCCGGCTTTCCAGTTCCCCTACCTCTGTCCGTTTGAATCCCTCTGTCCTGTGTAATCAGTCACTATATAACACCTCACAGGGAGGTGGCCACCTATTTCATAACAGATGAGTGTCAATTACCTTGGACATATTTGAAACGACCGTTTTTTTCCGTTAACTCCAAGAATGCCCGCGAAACATGACCTTTTTCCAATGCATCGTCCATATCGGAGTTCAAATCCTATGTTATCTTGCTTTGTAACCTTGTCAAATCTGGTCATCCATCGAAACGCGTCTCCGCTGTCGATCTGGGGGCCCCAGATCCTACGGTCATCGTTCATATCAAGCAGCTAAGTAGCATGATGTTTACCCGTCCGATGTGAGCGGTTTTCTCTCTCCCCGCTGGGACGCGTGGCGATCGCTGTGTGGCATCAGGTGGAACTCTGTCGAAACTGCTTATCGCTTGAAGCCCATCTGATATCCTGCCGGTTTTGTGGAATCCTGCTCCGATGGAACCGAAACAATATTTTCTGCATTTTATAATTATTTTAGGTCCACGTGCTCGGGGCTTCTCTTCACTGAGAGGTTTTCCCTGCAATATGCGATTAGCGACTTGTTGCTAATCGCATATCGGAAACTACCTCCGTTGCTCAAATTTGTCCCTGCATTTGCTGGTTGGTGTCAGCGTGCGTTACCATGGTCTGCCACTCTGCGCGCTAGATCGATGACCCTCGTTGAACCGCGCTAATTGCCATTGCAACTGTCTGAGGATTCCTTTTGATAGCTTGATCTTTATAAGACTTTGAATATTTGGCATGATTTTTTGAGAGTTCATGAAAACTTAGAGAGTGTTCTAGGATCCATTTTGGATCACGCCTTCCCACTGAAAAAGCTTTTGGACCACCAAAAGTTGGTTTTTAAGCATCAATCAAGTGAGGATATAGATTCATCACTTGCCCAATTTCTATCCATCTTGCACTGCTTGGTTTTTAACCTTTGAGTCCAATTTTGAGGTACTCAATATCCCCTCTACGTGTAGTTCTCACCTTCTTGTCTAGAACTGTATCTTCCTGCAATTCATTGAGATATTCAGGAAACAGATCATCAATAGAAGGTAATTGGCTCTGCTCTTTGGGATCTTCAATCAATGAAGGTTCAAACAGTCTCAAGCTTTCTGCATTAACTACTGAATAGATGTGCATGTAAGCTGGAAAATCAAGGCGAAAAGCATTCTCACCGATTTTCTCAAGTATATTGAAAGGTCCATACCTTATTGGTTTTAGCGTCTTACCTTCACCTTGCATTCTGTCTTTGTTGATATATAGCCAGAATTGATCACCAACTTGGAAACTATGCTCAATTCGATGCTTATCATGCCTTGCCTTGTACTTGGCTTGGCTCTTTTCCAGCTGTTACTGTACTGCCTGGTGAATTTCTTGGATTTGTTCAATGAACTTGGTTGCTTTGTCCACATCACTGTGTCCATCAACCGCTATGTCTTTACCAAAGACAAAATCCAAGGGAGACCTTGGTGTGAAACCAAAACAGGTCTCAAAAGAAGATCTCTGTGTAGAAGAATGTTTAGCTCGGTTGTAAGCATGTTGCACATAACACAAATGTTCATCACAAAGCTTAGGATGCTTGTTGCAATAGCCTTTGAGGAACTGGATCATTGTCCTGTTGACCACCTCTGTTTGGCCTTCTGTTTGTGGATGAAAGGTTGTGCTCTTCTTCAGTCTAGTGTCCATTAATTCCCACATACTTGACCAAAATTTTCCAACAAGTCAGAAATCTCGATCAGATACAATGGAAGTGGGTAATCCAAAATGAACCCATACATGCTAAAAGAACAACTTTGTTGTTTGTTCAACTATAATTTGTTTGTTACAAGGTATTAAAATACACATTTTGCTGAACCTATCCACAATAACATATAAATAGTCACGACCTTTTCTAGATTTAGGCAGTCCCCCAACAAAGTCCATGGAAACACTTTCCCAAGGATGAGAAGGAACTGGTAGTAGAGTGTACAAGCCTATTTTTCTATTGCTGGGCTTGCTTTTAGCACACATGGTACACCCTCTTACATATCTAGAAATTGTTTCATTCATTTTTGGCGAATAACAAAATCTTTGCTGCTGTGCAACTGTTTTACTTACACCAAAGTGACCTGATATTAGAGAAGTGTGTGCTTCTCGAATTATCTTTACTCTTTCGGTTTGAGGAATGCATAACTTTCCAAAATGATACAAGAGTTGGTCCTTAACATGATAATCCAATTCTTCTACTTGTTTTACATGAATGATGACTTAAAGTTGCATATACATCTTTAAAATCTATTTCTTGAGCATACTGTTCAATGTAGCTTTCATGCAACACTGAGTTATGCTTAAGTATAGTAAATGCATTTATGATTGGTCTGGACAACATATCTGCAACTTTATTTTGTATGCCATTTTTATATCTAATGACAAGATGAAATTGTTAGGGTCCAACCCTAACCCCCTTATTTATGTAATAGGATCGAGTCATAGTTATAGTTAAGTAAAGAGTCAATAAAGCCCATATTAATAATTGTAAGTGGTTCACTTGCATTTAATGAAGGGACCACAGTTAGTTGCAAATGGGCCATGGTATTAGATAGATGGTATTAATAAGAACCATGGTATTGCCCCATGGTATTGCATGTATGAATCCTATATAAAGGATAGGGACTCCCCTCGAGGAGCATCGTGTCTTATTTTGTAAGTGAGCTCAACTCTATTGGAGGTTGCCCCCTCGAAGAGGCAAGTGAACATTGCTTTCTGAATAATAAAATACTTGCTGTTATTTCTCATTGTTCTATGTTTTGGGTATATTTCTTCGCATATTTGGTATTCTAGTATCGTCTTGCAGGTTAAGAGCATAACAAGTGGTATCAGAGTGCTTTCCAGGGCCGGCGGGATCTCCAATTTTTAGCAATTTTTTTTTTTGGCTAGAGACGTGTTCCGGCGTCTTTAAATCACGGGATCTATCGTTGAGCGCATAAACCTATGGATTTGGGGAGGCATGCACGCAGGAAATACAAGAGGTGGTTACACTTGTTGGAATCCCTTGTAACCCTTGTGGATACCCCTTCGAGTAGTAGCGCATTAGACAGAACCGTGCACAGGCTGTCTTCCAAGTACCCTCTGGGTATATCGAAAGCCCCCTAGCTCACTTGAAACTTCGCCATAGATAAAACGTCGACCGTCTTGCCACTATAGTACACCGAGAACAGCACTTGGAGAGATTACTCACGCGTATGATAGGGTAGTCGGGTTGTACGGCTAAGGGTACGGTTGATCCTCCTTGGTTAGTGCCTGAAAAATTGGGCCGAGTAATACTGTCAGACCCTTATGTATATTGCGATTTGTAGCACCTGACACTCCTGGAGACCATAGTTCCCTTCTCTATCTCTAGATCCCGCATAATCTTTGCCAGATTAGATCTCGCAAGTGGGGTTTTGTCGCAGCAGTAGTAATCAGTTCCACCGTTCAGATCTATCAGATCAGCCATTCAGATCTATCATATCTGCAACAACAGTCAGTTCCGCTAGATCCATCAGATCCGCCATCCAGATCTAGCAGTTTGGGCTTTGTAGCCGTCGCAACAATCAGATCTGCCATTCAGATCTGACTAATTGTGGGGGTTCCTATACCTGGGCGTGATTTTTGTAGGACTTTGGGTAGCATTGACATTTCTGGGATTCTGCTACTGCAGTATTCCTAAGCAAGGAGTTCGTTCGGAGTAAAAAAAAAAAGAGTCTGACACCCCCCCGGGATGCTTATTGGTGACTTAGCCCATAAGAATCAGGTCGACGAGCTGAGCAAGGTGGTACCATTCAATTGTTAGTGCCAAAATTTTCGGGCGGTCACAAATTTCAAGTACAGCGGATTGGTGCATGGTACAAACTAGAGCTCAAGCTATGGCCAATGAGAGGATTGATAGCATTGAATCACAATTGAATGAGGTCATGTTGCAGTTGAAGAACATAAATGAAACACTCTCTAAGGGCAAGGTGGCGGAATGCGCGGAGGCATATATTGGCAATGCAAACAGTGAGGGCGAGTCTAGCGAGTATCTTCACCTCTTTGGTACCCACTAAAAATCCCATCTGCGACCACCCAAGCTGGACATGTATAAATTTGATGGCTCTCACCCGGCCACATGGATAGCACAAATGGAGCAATATTTCACACTGAATTACATCTTGGATGATGCGACTCAGCTTAGTGTGGGTATCATGTACTTGGACAATGAAAGATGGCAATGGTGGCAATGGCATCAACGTTGCTATGGAAGGCCCTTGACTTGGCAGACATTCAAAAAAGCTCTTACGGATCGCTTTGACCATGAATCTGATTTTTTGGGTCATCTCACTAAGCTCCGACAGACAGAAACAGTGAATGAATACATTACAACCTTTGAAGCCTTAGCTTTTCGCATTGGAGGTCTACAAGATGAGTTCTACATGGAATTTTTTGTCAGTGGTCTTAAAGAAGCCATAAAAGCCCACGTCCGACTGCACCACCCTAGCTCATGGCTGCATGCTTGCAGGATAGCTCATGAAGTAGAACATGCATTAGCGGCCCAGTCCAATCGCCCAAATTTCATCGCCAAGGGTCGCCCCACACAGGCTCAAAGCACTACCCAAACACTCAAGGTTCAAAAGGTGTCACCAGCAGAAATGGCGGAAAGAAGAAAGCAAGGATTGTGTTACTACTATGATGAGAAATACTCCCCTGGGCATAAATGCAAGGAGCCCAAATTCTTTCAAATTGATGCTACTGATAACAGTTCATCGGAGGAAGCCCCACCACTTGAGGAACTAGAGGAGGAAGAAGTGGACAACCAGCAGGACAATATACCTGAAGAACCAGTTATCTCGCTGCATGCTTTGGCAGGGATTTCTTCTCCCCAAACTCTCAAAATCAAAGGTTTTATTAAGCATTGCCCAGTAGTAGTCTTGATTGATAGTGGCAGTACACATAATTTTATCCATCAAAGAGTTGCGGAAGCAGTGCATTGTTTTGTCCGAGCAGTTTCTAACTTCCAGGTCCAAATTGCTGATGGGGGGACAATGAAATGTGAAGGCCGTTGTGAAAATGTCAAACTTCAAATGGGGGATTATCAGTTAAAGACCCACATGTTTGCCATACACATGGGAGGGTGCGACATTGTCCTAGGTGTTGAATGGCTTCGCACACTTGGCCCAATCACAATGGATTTCCAAGAGTTATATATGAGCTTTAAGCAGAACAACCACACACATACCCTCCGCGGACTCCAGGTGGGAGCTCCCTCTATCATCAGCTCACATCGGATGGAAAAATTGTTAAAAAAGAGCCACCACGGAGTTATATCCCAATTTAATGCCATCTAGGCCTTCGAACCCAATTCTCTTCATGTTCATCTTGAGATGCAACAGATCTTAAACAACCATCTGCCAGTCTTTGACAAGCCTCATGAGCTTCCACCCTCGAGAGGGGAACATGATCATAACATTACTTTGGTCCCAGGGGCTGTGACACGGAATAGGTCGATCTTGCGGACAAGATAGACCTTCCTAGAATCTAAAGAAGACCTAATGACAAGCAAACCAACCAGACACTATCGTTCTCTAAATATGCTTTGATAAACAAATAGCAAACAAGTGTTTTTAGGGCCTACCTTAGGTCCAACGCAAGCTTGTGGATGCCCTTGCTCCTTTGATCCAAGTGAGCTCCTTTTTGCGATTCTACAAACACAAACAAGGAAAACAAATTAAATAGCACCTGAAAAGCCAATTGCATAAAACATATTTAACATGAAAGTCAAGGAGTCCATGAAACAAATAACATAAGATACTTGTTGAGAAAAATGAGTTTGATTGTATTAATTCAAAGAAGAAGAACTTTACAACCTTTGCCTTGACGCTGTACAAGCTCCTCCCAGGGTCCAGCAAGAAGTCTCCTCTACTTTGACAAGTTTCACTCACTCCCCAATGAAGCCAAAAAGATGTGTGATCTCTCCTCTTAAGCTCAACTAGGAAGTCTTGATTTCACCAGCATTTACCCTAAAAAATGTTCAGCTTCTAACCTCCCTAGCAACCAGCCCAATGCCTGTATTTATAGTGCAATGGAGGGAGGTTACTAGGTCCTCCTTCAAAGGGATAAAGACCTCCTTCAAAGGGATAGCTCCTCTCATCAAGGGATTAGCTCCTTCTCTTTTGGGATGCATGAACCCCCTCAGAGCGAACAATCCACGTCAAAATTCCTTCTAGAAACCTCTAGAATTAACCCAAAGTGAGTTTTTTAAGATAAAACTTGTGCCTTTTGACTTTCACAGGGGTACGCACCTACACCGTTAGGGACAGAGCGGGCAGGTCCGCAGTTTTTGTACACTGAAGGTGCGGGACCGCAGGTGACCATGAGAGAAAGTGCGGAACCATAGTTACATTGATTTTTAATGTCTTTCTCTCATTTCCAAAGCTTGATTTGAAGAGCTGAGGTCTGAGACTTGCTTAGGAGGACAGTACAAGTGATGATAGACCCATACTGACTGCAAATAATCATGGTGACGATATTTTTGTGTAACAACGGCCCAACCACCAAATGTGCACCCATATAGATATCTGTTTGCCCAAAAGAATGAAATTGAAAAAATAATCAAGGAACTCTTAGAAGCAGTTGTCATTCGTCCCAGCATTAGTCCTTATTCATCGTCGGTGTTCATGGTGCTCAAAAAAGATGGGGAATGGCGTATATGTCCAAACTTTAGGGCCCTCAATAAGTTGACAGTCAAAGATAAATTTCCCATCCCAGTTGTTGATGATTTGCTGGATGAACTAAATGGGGCTCAATTCTTTACTAAGCTCGACCTTCGCTCAGGCTACCACCAAATTCGCATGAAATAAGTAGACATTCCAAAGACTGCTTTCCGAACTCATGAAGGCCATTATGAGTTCCTGGTCATGTCATTTGGTCTTTGTAATTCCCCATCCACTTTTTAGAGCCTTATGAACCACTTGCTCAAACTTTATCTCAGAAAATTTGTCCTTGTTTTCTTTTATGACATCCTCATCTACATTCACACCTGGGCCACACATCTTCAGCATGTAGATCTCCTCTTGCAATTGCTTTGCAAGCATAAATTATTTGTCAAGATGTCCAATTGCTCTTTTGGCATGGAACAAGTTGAGTATTTGGGCCACATTGTTGGGCGTGAAGGTGTTAGGTTGGACCCCAAAAAGATCTAGGTAATGTAGGATTGGCCTCAACTAAAGACCTTGAAGAGCTTGAGAGGATTTTTGGGTCTCACAGGCTACTATCGCAAATTTGTTCGCAATTATGGTTGCATTGCTAGGCTCCTCACTCGACTCCTCAAGAAAAATTCATTCCTCTGGAATGATGAAGCATAATAGGCCTTTACAGCTCTTAAACATGCCATGTGTTCCACTCCAGTCTTAGCACTGCCCGACTTCACCAAATCTTTTGTGATTGAATGTGATGCTTTTGGTACGGGTATTGGGGCGGTCTTAATGCAGGAAGGTCGACCCTTGGCCTTCACGAGCCAACAACTAAGTGGGAAGAATTTGGGACAATCTACCTATGAGAAGGAGATGATGGCCATCTTACATGCAGTAGATACCTGGCGACCATACTTATTTGGGTGACATTTCCAACTCCGCACAGACCATCAAAGCCTTAAATATTTTTTGGAGCAATGCCTATCCTCACCACAACAAAATAAATGGCTCACCAAAATGCTGGGATATGATTATGAGATAATTTACAAGAAAGGGTGCGAAAATATTGTAGCAAATGCTTTATCCCGCCAATTTGAGGAGGAAAGTACCTTTCTCGCAATTTCCTTTCCCATTCTAGAATGGATTGAAGAGGCTCGAAAGGAATGGTTTTCACATCCCTGGCTATCCCAACTCATTAATCAATTACAGGCGGATCCAAATTCCACAATGGGCTACTCGTGGTAGGATGAGATTCTTTGCCACAAGGACAAAGTTGTAATATCACCAACATCCACCCTCAAAAGCCGCATTTTGGTGGAGTTGCACTCATCTCCCACTGCAGGACATTCAGGCTTTCAGAAGACGAATGCTCACACTCAAAGATCATTTTTTTTGGACAGGCATGAAAAAGGACATTCTTACTTTTGTAGCTGAATGTGACGTCTGTCAGTGCCACAAAGGAGAAATAGTCAAATCGCCAGGCACATTATAGCCATTGCCCATCCTGACCTCAATCTGGACGGAGGTTTCTATGGATTTCATTATGGGTCTTCCAAAGTCAAGAAACAAGTCAGTCATCATGGTGGTTGTGGACAAACTTTCTAAGTATGCTCATTTTTGTGCCCTACCTCATCCTTTTACACTGAATTTGGTTTCTCAATATTTCATGGATCAGATCTTCAAATTGCATGGCATGCCCAATTCCATTGTGTCTAATCGTGACCCGATCTTCACCAGTAACTTTTGGCAGGAACTCTTTTGGCTACAAGGCACCCAACTACAACTCAATACTTCCTATCATCCACAAATTGATGGTCAAACTGAAGCAGTCAACAAATGTCTGGAGACCTACCTTAGGTGTTTCACTTCAGAAAAGCAACATCTCTGGGTACAGTGGTTATCTCTAGCCGAATGGTGGTATAACACCAACTATCATGCCACCACCAAAATGACTCCATATGAGGCAGTTTATGGTCAACTACCTCCTTCCCCTACTTCTTATATCAAGGGATGCTTGAAGGTACAAGCATTGGATCAACTCCTATAGAACCGCACAACCATGCTGGCCCACCTTAGAGAGAATCTTCATCAAGCCCAAAACCACATGAAGCAACAGGTAGATCAACATCGCTCAGAACGCCAATTTCAAGAAGGGGATCAGGTATTTTTGAGGCTGCAACCATATAAGCAAACATCACTCAAAGACAAGGGTTGTCAAAAATTATCTCCAAAATTCTACGGACCATATCAAGTACTTCAACACATTGGAGAAGTTGCCTACAAGCTAGCTTTGCCACCCACTGCAAAAATCCATCTAGTCTTCCATGTCTCATGCCTCAAGAAAGTGATTGGGAACAATTGCAGAATTCAAACCAGTCTACCTGAACTGGATGAAGAAGGGTCAATCTGGCTCCAACCTGAACAGGTTCTTGACACACGAGAACAGCACCTGTGTGGCCGCACGATCAAGGAAGTCCTCGTCAAGTGGAAAGACACCTCTCTGGAAGATGCAACCTGGGAACCAGCCACTATTCTTTAGAAGTTTCTGAAGCTTCAGCCTTGAGGACAAGGCTATTCTTATGGGGGAGGCATGTTAAGGTCCAACCCTAACCCCCTTATTTATGTAATAGGATCGAGTCATAGTTATAATTAAATAAAGAGTCAATAAAGCCCATATTAATAATTGTAAGTGGTTAACCCGCATTTAATGAAGGGACCACAGTTAGTTGCAAATGGGCCATGGTATTAGATAGATGGTATTAATAAGAACCATGGTATTTCCCCATGGTATTGCATGTATGAATCCTATATAAAGGATAGAGACTCCCCTCGAGGAGCATCGTGTCTTATTTTGTATGTGAGCTCAGCTCTATTGGAGGTTGCCCCCTTGAAGAGGCAAGTGAACATTGCTTTCTGAATAATAAAATACTTGCTGTTATTTCTCATTGTTCTATGTTCTGGGTATATTTCTTCGCATATTTGGTATTCTGGTATCATCTTGCAGGTTAAGAGCATAACAGAAATTGTTGTAGAAAACCCATCCACCTATAGTGTCTTGATTGCTGCAACTTAGTTTGTGAGTGTAAATATTGAAGTGGTTGATGATCAATATGTATAACTGTCTCTTTGCCCATTAGATAATGTTTCCACTTTTTCACACTCTATACTAATGCATAAAATTCTTTACCATATGTGGGATAATTAACTATTGTAGAATTAAATGTCTTAGAATGATAACATATTGGTTTACTATGCTGCATCAACACTGCTCCCATGGCATAGTCACTGGCATCCTTTTCAATCTCAAAGGGTCTTTGAAGATCGGGCAGTGCTAGTACTAGTGCTATACTAATATTTTATTTTAAGGTGTCGAAGGCTTTTGGTTGTTTGCCTCCCCACAGAAGCACCTTATTCAATCTTGTTAAAGCATGTAAGGGAGCTGCAATCAAAGAAAAGCTAGCAATAAACTTTCTCCAATACTGTGCTGCACCTAGGAAGCTTCTAACTTTTGTAGCAAATTTGGGTTTAGGCCAGTTTACAATGACTGCAACCTTAGAGGGATCTATCTTCAATTCACCACCCCCTACAATATGACCCAAATAATTCAGAAATGTTTTGCCAAATTCACATTTTGATACCTTAACATAAATATTTTCTCTTTTCAAAACATCTCGAGTCTGCTTTACATGCTTCAAATGTTCTTCCCATGATTTACTAAATACAAGAATGTCATCTAAATATGCAATGACAAAATCATTAGTAAAAGGCCTGAGTACATCATTCATTACTCTCAGGAAAGTAGCAGGAGCATTAGTTAAGCCAAAAGGCATAACTAACCACTCATACAATCCCTGCTTTGTTTTGAAAGCAGTCTTCCATGCATCTTTCTCTGCCACTCTGACTTGATGATAGCCACTATGCAAGTCCAACTTGGAAAAGTAAACAACTTCTTTCAACTGATCTAATAGATCATCTATACGAGGAAGGGGATAACGATTTTTTTATCGTTATCTTATTCAGTCCTCGATAATCAATGCACATTCTCCATAAGCCATCTTTCTTTCTCACCAAGACAATTGGAGACCCACATGGTGATGTGCTAGGTCTTATGAACCCTTTCTCGAGCAGCTCCTGTACCTGCTTCTTGATTTCTGCATTCTCTAAATCGGACAACCTATACATTCTGATGTTAGGCAATAGAGCATAGGCAATGGAGCATCTTGCTGAAAATTAATATCATGTATTATTTCCTTTTTGGGTGGCAGACCTTTAGGTTCTTGAAATAGTATATCATATTCTGAAACAACTTTTTCTAAATCAGCTTGTTGTTTAGCATTATAGCCTTCAAATACATTGGTTTTATCAGGTTTCTTTTCCTTTACAACCATCAGTAAAAATTGTTTGCATGAATTTACAATTCGTTTCATCTGCCCTAAGTTTATGAGTGTATAATTATTCTTGAGTTTATGTTCTCTTACAATATATTCGATTCCATCTTTAACGAGTTGATACTTGTTTTCAGCTCTATGGAAAATTTCTTTTCTATCATACAAGTAAGGACTTCCTAAAACAATTCCACATATATCCAAGGGAACAATATCTAACTCAACCTCATCTACAAATGCTGACCCAAAAGAAAACCTAAGTTTGCACTGTCTAGTCACTTGTAGCTTTGCTTTATCACATACCTAACCCAATGGATATGGCTTCTTGTGAGGTGTGGTTCGTAATCCCAGCTTCTTTACAATTGCTTTAGAAATTAAGTTTACTTGTGAGCCACTATCAAACAAAGTATCAATCTTTTTATTCTTGGAAATAACTCTAATATGAAAAAGCTCATGTCTTTTCCTCTCATTTTCTTCATTATCAATAGATTGTGCAAAATTACTAGTGGATGCTTCAGAATTTTTACCTTTTATACCTATGGCTATGATTGTTGTTTCATCCCCTGAGTCTGACCCCAAATATTTTTGAATAGTCTTCTTTTTTTCATCGAACTTCTTGGGCCTCTGCTCTAGATGCAGAATCTAGCAGTTTTCATCATCATGCCCATCCTTCTTGCAATGAGTGCATGAAGGTTTGGTCTTTTGTACAATATTTGTCTTCCTCTCTTTCCATTCCTGCTTTCTCTTTTCCTTGTTCTTTCTTGCAGTGGGTTTTGATGATCCCCCAACTTCTAGGTTCACATTCTTGCTTCTAGCCTCTAGATGTGTAGCCTGAACAGATACCTCATCTATGCTAGTAGGGTTAAACATGAGAATGGTGTGCTTTAAATAGCTGTGTAGACCACCTATATACTTCAGCAAAGTTTCAGGTGAGTCTAAAGAAATTCCTAGAATCAAAGATCTTTTTCTAAATTCTTGGGTGTATCTTTGTACACTTTGCCTTTTCAAATTGTAAAGAGTTTACCAACTCATCATAGCTTGCTGCATATAAGCTACTGGATAGAATTGTTTTTTAATGGCAGAAACAAATTCATTCCAGGTAGAATGAATTTTACCATGCTTCTTCAAATCAACTTGTGTCCTTCCTTCCCACCATACTAGGGCAGTGCCTCCAAGGTGTAGGCTAGCCAACTGAATCTTTCTGCTTTCTAAATTGATGTTCTACACTCTGCAATATACATCAATCTGTCTAATCCAGGGTTCTAGCTTTTCCGCATTCAATTCTCAATCATAAACTGGCAAATCAAACTTCACATCTAATTTAATCAAAGAAGGTTTCTTCTTTTTCTTTTTAGGGCTTTCTTTATGTGAAGAAGATGATGATGAAGGTGATGATGGGGGAGATGGTGGAGAGGGCTTCTCCTCTTTTCCTTTGCCTTTTGGGTGGGAAACTAGAAAAGGTTCTTCTACTCCTTTATCTTGTCTGGAGGTTGAAGAATCTTCACATCTACCTTTCTTAAATTCTCTATACATTTCTTCTACCATGGCTCTCATGGTCATGAAACTGTCCATGAACTGGGAGTCTGATTCCAAGGGACTTTCTTCTACCATTTTCCTCCTAGGATAGACTCTTCCAATTTCTGGGTTAGCTTCAACCAACTCTCCTTCTCCTAATTTGAGCTTTGTCCTAGTTAGCATTCAACAAAAAAAATCCAGCACAAGCTTGTCTAACCTTAGCAACCTAGAGCTCTGATACCACTTGATCTGAAATTGATCTAAGATAATTAATAAGGTATTATAGACTCATGTGCATGGATGTGCCTATGTTATTTTATGCAATGGATCGATAAGATTGCGAAATACATAGGCAATGAAGCAGTTAAAGAAAACATAACAGGCAAACATATAAACACAACAAGTTTAATAAGGAGTTCACCCAATACTCCTGGGCTACGTCTCCTGGTCCAGCCTTCAGTGGTGGCCTCTCTATTATGTTTTCAAGCAAATTTTTTACAACAATGAGCTCAATTTGAGTCTCACACAACAGATATAAATCAGCAAGACTGTACTTGGATCCCCCAAGTCTCTGGAGTACACAGAATCTCCTTGCTAACCCTCGACCTCTATTGGAAATAGTAGTATGAGCCCAATTTGAGACTCATACATGACAGACATTACAGAGGAGTGCGCTTGAACCTCTCAAGCCTTCTCTGGAGTACACAGACTCTCTGACTCTCTCTATCTCTATCTTAATTCTAGCTCGATGCTGCCTTTGCTTCTGTAGGTCAGCTCAACTTCTTCTCTCTGCTTTTGGCTTACTGCCTACTACTCTTCGCTTGCTTTCTCTCTCTGTCAGTTTGTGGCTTTCAGCCAATCTGCTTCCTGACTATTCGTTTCCACTTCCCACCTTTTCGGTTCCCCTGCCTCTGTCCGTTTGGATCCCTCTGTCCTATGTAATCAGTCACTGTATAAAGCCTCACAGGGAGGTGGCCACCTATTTCATAACGAATGAGTGTCAGTTCCCTTGGACATATTTGAAATGACCGTTTTTTTTTCGTTAACTCCAATAATGCACCATTGCCTGGGGAGAGTGTAGCCATTTCTGAGGAGTAGTGTACATCTGATGATTGTTGTTGAAGAAGAATTGGGTTTTGAAAATGGAAGGTAAGAACCTACGTAATGAGCAAGTAAAGTGCTTGCTCCTCTGCCTGCTTTTCAGCACAATTACAGAAATCTGAAATAGGTATTTGTTGCTTATCTATTGGGAGATAACTGGGTATTAAAAATGAAATGTAAGAACCTGCCTATGGAGCACGTAAAATTCCTGCTCCCCTGCCCGCTTTCCAGCAGAATTGTTAAGAACTTAGGGTAGAGGTAAATATTTGAATTGTGTGTATGACTAAGAAGAAAAAACCTAAAAATAATCCAATTCCCCTACTTAAACCCGACAGATCTAAGGGACCGGTGACCCTTGGACACTCAACTTTCATAGACGACATAATAAGGAAATCCAAATCTCAGCCATCAGTAGGTCTTAGAAAAGTTGCTTCCAGACAACCTATTGGCTCCCTTCGAGCCACAGGCTCACCATCTGTAGCCTTTGCTGAGGTCCACAACAAAACAGAAGAGACTGAGCAGAATTTTCAAGAAATTGAAAATTCTCGCCCAATTTCTTTACAAGAAGGGAATTCTAGTAATCTTCGTGAAGGAGGAGGAGAAACAGGGGAAATAGAGGAGCCAAGATCCCCTCAGGTAATAATTCAACCAAGAACACTCAGCATCCCAGATAGAGGGAGTGTTGTTAAGTTCATTCAAGAAGAAGTAGGGGAAACAGAGGAGCCAAGATCCCCCCAGGTAGTAGTCCAGCAAGGAAAACTCATTATCCCAGACCAAGGGAGTGCTGTTAAACTCATTCCCACCCCTTCTAGTCATCCTAGGAATAACTCTCTAGAGATCCCCAAAGGGTATTGACACATATTTTATCAAATGACCAACAACCCACAAGCACCTCAGACCTCCACCTTGTAGTATTGCATCATTGACACAACGGTCAACGCACCTATGAAAGCCATCGCTCTCCAAAATATTCCTATCTTTCATGGGCTGACATTAGAGGATCTAGACGCATTTCTGTTTGAGTTTGATGTATTGTGTTGGGGGTATGATTATACCACCGACCCTCAAAAACTAAAGTTGTTTCCCTCTACATTGACAGGAGCAGCCTTGTGATGGTTTATGGGATTAGGTGGAGGCACAATAAACGATTGGGAACAAATGAAAACCTCTTTCATAAAAAAGTATCAGGACTATTGCAGATCTAGGGAATTGAAAGACGAAATATTCTAGATGGTAGCAAGACCAAGTGAAACATTAGAAGAATATGTGGAATGATTTCAATATAACCTCCAGCTGTCTCCCTACGCAACTTTGCCTTTACCTGATAATGTGCTGAAAACTACACTAATTAAAGGGATGAAAGAACAATGGGTAGAAACATTAAATATTATGGGTAAAGGTGATATATATCAAGAGAATTATGTTGACATCATTAATTTGTGTATCAGGTGTTCAAGAGGCAGCACAAGATTGAAGCCAGCAGAACACGACATGACCACAAGGGACAACAAAATCTCTAGTGGAGGTATAACTCACGCAGAAAATGGAAACTTGCTAGAGGATTTCAAAACTGATATTTTAGGGACTCTGACAACGCAATTGGACATTATGCAAGCCAAACAAAAGCAGGTAGAAGTAGAACAAAATTTGGTGATATTCTGTCCTAGATGTAGAAAGAAGCATAGTCATAAAGAGTGCCCGCTGGATATGGTGCAAACCCGTGCCATATGCACGAAAGATCACGCTACTGAAAGCTGCCCATCACTCCCAGGGTTAAAAGCAGTCTATAAGGAGGCAGAAGGGGAAACAAAACCAGTCTACCTGTTAAATCAGTGTCGCTAATGGCAACCACAACAAACAGGTACGCTGACTGATCCATCTTCTTTCTTTCAAATGCTGCAATATAATTCACAACAATACCCAGGAACCATGTGCCAGAACCAACCATCTTTTTCCAATTGGTCACAATAGCCATCCCCTATGCCACCTTGGCCCAACCAATCAAATCAAAATAACAATTGGCCAAATTCCTCTTACTTCCCACCATTTTGGCAACATAATGCATATGAATCCCAATGGCCACATTTAACTTCATTGAACCAAAACTGGCAGTTAAGCTGGCAGAGGCCTACAAATCAGCTAGCAGGAACAATCCCCCTACCTCAACCCACACTGCCAGCACCCTACACATTACAACAGAACCCTCAAACCAACTTATGACCACAACTCCCAGCCCAACCCAACCCGAACCCCAACAACATACCGGTTCAATCTGTGAAAATTATTGAAGGACCAGAGCCAAAAACTGAGTTAAGGGAGTGCAATGACCTTCAATTAAGATTTGGGTGGATAATAGAATCAGAGGGGGATAAAAATGTTCAAATTGAAGATCCGTTACCTATAGAACAAGCACCACAAGAAGAGAACATGGTTAGACAGAAAACTCATGATCAAGCAACCACCTCTTCTCCACCATTCCCAGAAAGATTAATCATACCTCGCCCAATTGAACATCCTGATTTTGATCTTCTAGGAGAATTGAAAATTTTGTGTATAAAAATACCACTCCTCCAGGCTATTCAAGACATCCCAATTTATGCAAAAACTATTAAGGAATTATGTATGAAAAAGCCAAAGAGGAAAATAAAAACAAATCCAATTGTCCATGTAGTCAGTACCTTATCTGATTTACTATCAGGAAGAGAAACACCTGTAAAATATGAGGACCTAGGAAATCCTATAGTCATGGTGCAAATAAATGGATGCTCCTTCCCCAATGCCTTAGTCGATTTAGGAGCAGCAATCAATATTCTTACAACCACAACTTGTCAAAAGCTTGGCATTACATCCTTGGACCCAACCATGACCTTGTTGGAATTGGCTGACTGATTAGTAGTCAAACCAGAAGGCACATTACAGGATGTAATGGTGTCTATAGACTCTTGGGAATACCCTGTAGACTTTCTGATCCTCAACCCTAGAATCCGACTCGATGGACATCCATTAATTCTAGGTAGACCTTGGCTAGCAACTGTGAATGCGTACATAAGTTGTCGAACAGGCAGCATGACTATAGCAAGAGGAAGCAATGTAAAGTATTTAGCCTCATATCCTCCAGCTCAACCAAGTTTAACAATAATCAAAACCAAAAAAAAACCTGTATCATATCTAACTGAAAACATTAGATCACCGCTAACCATAGAAGATGCTCTCGAATTTAAAGATCAAACAGAAGATGACATCATTAACACCTACATTAACCAACCAAATGTCGGATCCCATCTCAAATGTCACATGATCGAAGCAACATTCGATGGCGAAATAGAAGAAGATCCCCTAAAAGATATTAACAATCAATCAATACCAACCACCTCTATTTATAATAGCAAAACCATAGAAATTGAGCCAGGAAAAACTTTGAATATTAACAAAAACCTGACTGCTGACCAAGAGCAAAAGCTTGTTCAACTCTTGAGAAAATATAAAGAGGCCTTTGCATGGGATTACCCAGACATGAAAGGGATTGATCGCCAATTATGCATGCACCACATTTATACAGAGAAGGATACCAGACCCGTTCAACAACCTCAATGGAGGTTAAATCCTCATCTTAAAGATATTGTTAAAGCTGAACTACAAAAATTGCTAGATGTAAACTTTATCTACCCAATATCTGACAGCAAATGGGTTTCCCCATTAGTAGTGGTGCCGAAAAAGAATGGAAAGTGGCGTATATGTGTTGACTATAGAGAGCTTAATAAGGCAACCCAAAAATACCATTTTCCTCTCTCGTTCATTGACCAGGTCCTGGACACATTGGCAGGAAAAAAATTATTTTCTTTCCTAGATGGCTTCAGCAGATACAATCAAATTCAGATTGCCCCTGAAGATCAGGATAAGACTACCTTTACCTACCCTTGGGGAACATTCACTTACAAGGTCCTACCTTTTGGGTTGTGTAATGCACCTGCCACATTTCAGAGGGCTATACTCAGCATTTTTTCAGATCTGATAAATGAAGGGCTCAAGGCGTACATGGATGAATTTACACCTTATGGAGATGACTTTGAGCCAGCATTACAAACATTAGAGAAAGTTCTGCAAAGATGCATTGCCACTAGACTCTGTTTAAGCAATGAAAAATGCCACTTGATGATAACCGAGGGCGTCATCTTGGGTCACTATATCTGAGCTGCTAGAATCCAGGTAGATCCAGAAAAAATTTAGATAATTCTTTTAATACCTACCCCTTCCACATAAACATAAGTACGCAGTCTTTTGGGATTTTCTGGTTATTATAGAAGGTTTATAAAGAATTTTTCTTAGATTGTTGCACCGTTATATGCACTAACAGGAAATATTGATTTCATTTGGACAGATAAATGTGACAACGCTTTTGAAGATTTAAAACGACTTGTATCAACAGCCCCAGTATTAAGGGGCCCAAACTGGGATTTGCCATTCCAGATTTCATCTGACGCTTCAGACACAGCCATAGGAGCAGTTCTTGGCCAAGAAGAAGACAAAAAGCCATATGCAACATACTATATTAGCAAAAATATATCTTCTGCTGAATTAAATTATACTGTTACTGAAAAAGAATTTTTGGTTGTAATCTATGCTATCAATAAATTCAGACATTATATAACAGGATACCCTGTGGTTTTATACACTGATCACTTTGCTATTAAATATCTAGCCAATAAACCAGTTACAAATGGAAGAGTGACAAGATGGTTGATTCTTTTGCAGGAATTCGATATAACAATTAAAGATCGACCAGGAAAAGAAAATCCAGTAGCAGACTTCCTTTCACGAATGCCAAAGACAGATGACTTGGCAGCAGTAGAAGACAACTTTCCAGATGAACATTTATTTGCTGTAATAGTGAAAACACCATGGTATGCGGATGTACCCAAGCACTTGACGCCTAATGAAAGAAAACAAATAGTACAGCGCAGCATGTGATTCTCTTGGATCGGGGGCTATTTATTTCATACAGGTGTTGATATGCACATTAGAAGATGCATAAGGGAAGATGAAGTTTTCACCATTTTGAAAGCATGCCATGATGGGCCGTGCGGCAGACATTTTGCAGATCACAGAACTGGTCACAAAGTTTTACAGATGGGTTATTATTGGCCCACCATTTTTAAAGATGCCAAGAAGTTTGTCCAGGCATGTGACAGTTGCCAAAGAATGGGATGCCCCGGGCAGTCAGATGAGATGCCCTTGCACCCACAGATAGTCATTGAACCTTTTGAGCGATGGGCGTTAGACTTCATCAGTCCAATAAACCCATCGTTTAATTAAAAGACATATATTAGTTGCAATAGAGTATGTGACTAAATGGGTGGAGGCAGAGGCACTACCAAGGGAAACAGAGGATTCGGTAATCCACTTTCTTTTCCAACTATTCGTACGATATGGCTTGCCTAGAGAGGTAATCACGGATGGAGGGCCACAATTCATAGGCCATAAGTTCACTGCAACATTAAAGAATTATCATATCATGCACAAGATCACGACTCCATACCACCCACAGGCAAATGGCCAGGTAGAAAGCACAAATAAAGTGATCGAGGCAATACTCACAAAGACAGTTGCATCACATAGACATGACTGGGCTACCCGATTGCCAGAAGCCCTGTGGGCATACCGTACGACATGGAGAAATACCACGGGATATTCCCCATACCAATTAGTGTTTGGCAAAGAACCTATCTTCCCAATTGAATTTGAAATCCAGACATTGAGGATAGCTCAGGAGGTAGGCTTGGACTTAAATGAGGCACAGATTAATAGGCTACATCAAATCAATGAATTGGATGAAATTCGGCTATCAGCTCTTCAACACACTGCACTGATCCAACAAAAAAGAGCGAAATGGCATGATGCCCTTATTAAAAAGAAGATCTTCCACGAAGGAGATTGGGCACTCCTGTATGATTCTAGGTTCCAGGATTTCCCCGGAAAACTCCAGACCAGATGGTTAGGACCTTATGAGATACAAAAGGTGCATGATAATGGCACCATCACATTAGCCACCATTGATGGGTCTGGCTATTCTTTTAAAGCAAATGGACATCGAGTATGACTTTATCACAAACCGCTTACCAGGGAGTCCTTTTGCCAACAGTTATGGGAAGATTCCACCATACAAATTCTCGCTGAGGAGGACAACCCATCCTCAGCATTGACCCAGTGAATAATTCATTTGTTTTTTAATTTTGTACATAAATTTTTCTTTCTATTTTGATTGAATTTGCTTGTATAAACTGTAAATAAACTCTTTTTTTTCCTTTGTTGTTCCCTCTAAGGAACAGCTGTTGTTCCCTCCAAAGAACAACTGCCATTCCCTCTAAGGAACAACTGTTGTTCCCTCCAAAGAATAGTTATCGTTCCCTCTAAGGAACAACAATTTTGTGTATAGATTTTCATGATGTTCCCTTTAAGGAACAGTTGTTGTTCCATTTAAGGAACAACAGTCTCCTGTATATTTGATTTTCGTGTTGTTCCCTTTAAGGAACAGTTGTTGTTCCCTCTAAGGAACAGCTTCCGTTCCCTTTAAGGAACAACAGTTCCATGTGTACTTGTTTTTTCTATTCCATTTAAGGAATAGTTGTTGTTCCCTCTAAGGAACAACTGTCGTTCCATCTAAGGAACAATAGTTCCTTGTATATTCGATTTTCATGCTATTCCATTTAAGGAACAATTGTCGTTCCCTCTAAGGAACAACAGTTTTTTGTGCGTTTGTTTTTTGTTGTTCCCTTTAAGGAACAGTTATTGTTCCATCTAAAGAACAGCTATCATTCCCTCTAAGGAATAGAAGTTTTGTGTGTGTTTTCTTTTTGTTGTTCCCTTTAAGGAACAATTTTTCCCTCTAAGAAATAGCAGTCGTTCACTCTAAGGAACAGCAGTGTCGTATGCATTTGCTTTTTGTTGTTCCCTTTAAGGAACAATTGTTGTTCCCTGTAAGGAACAACAGTCGTTCCCTCTAAGGAACAACATTGTTGTATGCATTTTCTTTTGTTGTTCCCTTTAAGGAACATGAGCCGTTCCCTCTAAGGAACAATAGTTTCGTGTGCATTTGCTTTTTGCTATTCCCTTTAAGGAACAATTGTTGTTCCCTCTAAGGAACAGCAACCATTCCCTCTAAGAAACAACAGTATCATATGCATCTATTTTTTTTGTTGTTCCCTCTAAGGAACAACAGTTTCCTTTGGGTTTGTTTTAATGTTGTTCCCTCTAAGGAACAATACTTTCATTTGCATTTTTTTCCGTTGTTACATCTAAGGAACAACAATTTCACGTCCAATTATTTTTCTTTCTTTTCATTGTTCCTTATAAGGAATAGTTGTTGTTCCTTCTAAGGAACAGTTGTTGTTCCCTCTAAGGAACAATAGTTTCGGTGTGCAGTTTTGTTTCTTTTTGTTGTTCCTCCTAAGGAACAGCTGCGGTTCCCTTTAAGGAACAACACCTTTTTGTGTGTTTTTCTTGCTGCTCCCTACAAAGAATAGCACTCTTTGTGAGAGGTTTTCTTTAGAAAATAAGCACCTTGTGAATATTATTTCACTCTCTATGATCCTCTATAGGTTAAGAATACAAACATATAGGTAAGGATACAAAATTTGAAAGTTACTAGAACAAACAAATCAAATATTATCATCTTTAATGAGATTAATTTGTATTGATTAAAAAAGGGAAGGAAACAACCATCTATATCACTTTGTTGTCCTTATCTTCACTATAAATCAAATTGATTGACTATTTGTACCATGCTGGTTCTTCCCTAACCCCTATAATTCTCTCTGCTCATTATCATTGAATAAGATTAAGTGTATATTTTTTTCTATTGGTATGTTCAGACTTCTTCCACCATCCCTACTCTTAAGGAGTGTTGAGCCACCCTCTATATATAACTAGGAAGTGCTATAAAATAAATAAATAAATAAAATATACATATGTTTAGTAACAATTTTATGATTTGTTATATGGTGGATAGGGGGTCTCATCATGAGCCAGCCTACCATGATCATAAGGAAGTAGCAAAGTGGCATTCCCACTATGGCCACCACACCAGGGATATGATCCAATGGATACATTAGAAAAATAAAGTCCTTGGAACAGGAGGTCTTATCACGAGCCGGCTTGCCCACTTTTTTCTTCTCCCCAGTGAATGGCATTGTGATTCATTTGGTCACCAAGCCAGCACAGTGGCCTCCATTTTGACATCATAAGGCACTTTCCTAGTTATACATAAAGGATCATGGTTCCAAAGGGTGAAAAAGCAACTCTGTAAAGGTTATAGACACCTGTGGGCAACAGAAGCTCTGTTGATGGTATTGGAGTCATATTTTCAACACTAATAGTGATTATAACTCCCTTATTCTTTATCTTTACTACAGAGAGATTATGTTCCTAATTCATTTTTGAACCTTTATGCATGAGATATCTTTTAAGAAGTCAATCATAGTGGTTTAAGTGGAATAATGACCGCAAAGCATATTTTCCACGTCAGATGTCCTTTCTCCCTTTTTGAATCACTTCACGACATCTCCACATTTATTCATAATTCTCGTTCTATGCATCGATTTCAGTATCCCAGCAGTCGGACCCATATGGACTCATAAAAAATTGAGGTTGCAGGATGCTATTGCAGTCTTTCGGGATGAGGGACAGGACCTGATTGTCAAAGGCAAAGGAGTTCAACCTTCATCCCTTGGAGAACCATGGATAGAACTAGCCAAAGTCGTTCAGAGCTATATCACATGCGACGAAAGAAAGGATGTGGTAAGGCCACGTCACCTTAAATTATTATTAGTTTTGAAGCAAAAATTTTCTGTAAACTTGCTTGCATATTTGAATTTCTTATTGCATGACACTGCTCGAAGCATAGAAAAACCTCGGCAATAGCGCCAAAATGTTGAGTGATAAAAGGTGCCTTTTAAACTCCTAATTATCTTCACATTAGTTATCAATCCGGGCAAGTCTTTCTATTTCAAGAGTGTACACGGTATGTGGTGGCTATTTAACTCAGAGAGTAATGCTTCTAAATTGCAGTATAGTTCTTTCAAATAAAAGAGGAAATGGATGCAGCAAGTAAATTCTAATAGCAATTAAAAGAAAACTCAATCCTCTAATGAAACTAGATCAGACATTCATCAAAGTAACAACAATCATCAGTCGAGAATACAGTAGTAATAACTCATTCCTCTTTTAACAGATTTATTCTCAATCAAACACAATCCTTAATATAAGAAACAGATGATCTCAATCTGAGAGCTTTGACAACAGTAGTCAATATTATTTACAGTAGTTGATCTCAAAACAGAATGCTTAACTAAATAACTAGATCTGAAATAACAATAAACTTAATCCACGATATTACTGTAAAATATATGAACAGAACAATTCTGTTGAGATTGCAAAATAGGAAATAACAAAGCGATACAATTGCAGAAAGTAGAAATTCAATCAAACCATCACACTGCAAGAATCATAAATGCATGATACAGGAACAACAAGTGAATCCACCAGGGCTGGGCCCTTAGCCGCCAGTGAACACCGCCAGATTACTTTAGGAGATGTGAAGGAACAACAATTGTTTTATATAATAATCATTGCATAAGCGTTACAGTAAGTTTGTGCTCTTCTCAATAGCGAGAGTTAGTGATAAAAGTTACAATTTCTCAATAGTAATCCTCCTCCTCTGTTCTTTTTGCAATCGTTGCCTTTTATAATGGGAAAGAGGTAAAAAGATAAATAGTAGGGATCAAGAGTTTCCTAAGGGATTCGCGCAATTTTCCAACTTTAGTCCTTTTTCCTCCTTGCGCTGATCCCTGTGATTTGTTTTGTCCTTATCTATAACTGTCGTGCTCCCTCCTTGGCTTGTTATTTTTTCGCTGTTCCTTGGTTAGGGAACAACAGTTGTCCCTTTTCGTATTTCTCCTGCATAAAGAAGGATAACGATCAGCTAAATTATAATTATATATAATTTCCTCATTCTTACCATAATCCTTTGATATATTAACATTTTAGAATATAAAAGGGATAGAACTAAAGGAAAAGGATGATGGAATAAATAACATATGCATACCTTTTCCATGACTCAACAACGACCTTCTGCCAACGCATCGTCCATATCGGACTTCAAATCCTATGTGATCTTGCTTTGTAACCTTGTCAAATCCGGTCATCCATCAGAACGTGTCTCCGCCATTGATCTGGGGGCCCTAGATCCTACGGTCATCTTTCATATCAGGAAACTAAGTAGCATGATGTTTACCCGTCCGATGTGAGCGGTTTTATCTCTTCCCGCCGGGGCGCGTGGCAATCGCTATGTGGCATCGGGCAGAATTTGGTCGAAACCTCTTACTGCTCGAAGCCCGTTCGATATCCTGTCGGTTTTGTGGAATCCCGCTCCGATGGAATCGAAACAATATTTTTTTCATTTTATAATTATTTCAGGTCCGAGTGCTCGGGGCTTCTCTTCACTGAGAGGTTTTCATCGCATATCGGAAACTACCTCCGTTGCTCAAATTTGTCCCTACATTTGCTAGTTGGTGTCAATGCGCATTACCATGGTTCGCCACTCTGTAAACTAGATCGATGGCCCTCGTTGATCTGCACTGATCGCCATTGTAACTATCTGAGGATTCCTTCCGATAGCTTGATCTTTATAAGACTTAGAATCTTTTACATGATTTTTAGAGAGTTCATGAAAACTTAGAGAGTGTTCTAGGATCCATTTTGGATCAGTCTAAAACTCTAGTTATGGAGAAAGTGACAGTGGACCACTTTTGTTTTAAATACCTTGGTATAAAAACAATTCACTCTTGGCTAGAACAAAAATGGTTTGGGGTGGTGGGAAATAGGAAAGATTATTTCGTTTTAGCACAAGGTTGGATATCATTTCATTTCAAATCACAATATGATTGGGAAATGGTTTTAAGTAGGAACTAGTCGTAGGGTGTTTCAGGGTTACCAGTGTAGAACTGGGAGATTTATTTTGACCCTAAAAAGGAATCCCTCCCCATTTCCTAGATTTGGGTCATATTTCCAGGGCTCCCCCCTCATTTGTGGTCTCATGATCTTCTCAAAATTATTGGTAACCACCTCAATAGATTTATTTGGATGGAACATGAATAGGAATAAAAAATCGACCATAAGTGGCTTTGGATGTTGGTTGAGATTTACACAAATTTGGACTTTAGTATCAAATTGAAATCATAGTCAGAGACAAAATTCGGTAAGAAAATAGATTATTGGAGGGTTTTGTTATTATGGGTACTTTATAGCGGGCCACAAATTAGCTTAATTAAATATCTCACATATCAATGTTTGAGGCTCTCGAAAGTTATGGCATTTAAAATAAAAGAGAGAAAAGGATGGGGCATAATCAGTTAAAGAGGAGGCTCAATTCCATAGTATCTCAGACTCTAGTGAGGATCAATATTTGAAATGTAATTAACATAATAAAACAAGTAGGTCCTCTCTCTTCCTCGACTTCCCCAAACACGATAAACATTCCTCTCCTTCATCCACATTTATGCATGTTTATGAGAATAATTTAATCTCGTCTTATAAGATGAGCTACGATGTAGCTTTCCCTTTAGTTCCAACTCCCTCTCCTTCCATTCCTACCCTTTTATTCGTGTGTTTTCTCCCCCTCTTACCCCCCTATCTTTTTATTTAGAGTCTGTAATAAAAAAACATTCAAAGTTTGTAATAGAAAACTTATTCACTAAAACAATACGACACGATATGAACTAGTACACAAAATTTATTTGGTAAAGCCCTGACAACTTATCAGGATAACATTCGTGGGCAAGGAAAGTAGGATTTTATTTCTAGGAGAATTATTACACTTTCTACAACACACATGCACAAACTCCTCATCTATCAATAACATATATTAAGTAGGCTTCATTACAATAATTTTGGCAAATATATTTTTGGTTCATAAAACCGAATAAATGCAACAATTTTTACTTTAGTTAATTTAAATTTACATTTACATATTTTTGTCATATTTTAACAATATCCACCTTGAAAACAATCTCCCTAATGCCTTGCCAAAGTCCTGTCATGTTTTCTGCAAACCAAGAGAAGAAAGACACCACCACAACTTCTCTATCAACATTGGTTTTGTAAATATGTCTACATAGTTTTCTCAAGTGTGGACCTTTCTAAGATCTACTCCACCTCCATCGATAACTTGTCTTACAAAATGATATTTTATATCAATACGTTTGGTATTGCTATAGTAAACTATATTTGTAGCCAAATATAGCGCACTTTGACTATCACATAATACAATTACACTATTATACTCTCTCCCAAGTTCACCTAGAAGCCTCTTCAACCAAATTGTCTCTTTGCAAGCATGTGAGGCAACAATGTATTCTTCCTTTGTTGTGGGTAAAGAAACTATTTATTTAAGCTTCAACGTCAAATTGATGTATCCCCCTACAAGAGTAAAGACATATATTGAAGCGGGGCTCCTCTTATCTAGATCACCTACAAAATTTGAGTCAACATATCCGTAGACATAATCTTTACAACCATTAAAGGTAATACAATAATCATTGGTGCCCTTAAGATCCCAAAGCAGACATTTCACTGCAACCTAATTCTCTTTTCCTAGATTTTCCATGAACCTATTGACAACACCCACTTCATATGAAATATCAATTCTAGTACATTGCATACATCATACTTCCTACTGCATTAACATATGATACACTAGACATATACTCCTTTCTTCTTCATTACTAGGATATAAGCTGGAAGAAATCTTAAAATGGGAAGCGAAAGGGATATTAATTGGTTTCCTATTGTTCATATTCAAGTATTTTTTCTACATACTTCTCATGTAAAAACCCGAGCTTACCATTTTTCTTGTCTCTGATCGTACTCACTTCTAGTATAATTATATCTCATCATGAAGGCATCAAACTTCATGTACTTCAGGCCATACAAATATTTCTTGAGCTTACAAATTAATATTCCATTATGATGTTGCACAAAACCTTCTAAACTCCTCCATATAAATTTCCTCATCCAAATCTCCATACAAGAATTTTGTTTTAACATCTAATTGTTCTAACTACAAATCAAGAAAAGAAACTAGTGCCAACAAAATGCGAATAGAAACAAGTTTAAAAAATGGAGAAAATGTTTTATAGAAATCTATAACTTCTATCTATGAGTAACCTTTTGCAACCATTCTAGCCTTATACCTTTCAATATTACCATCAATGCCACTTTTCAATTCAAAGACCCATTTACATCCAACAACATTCCTATCTTTTGGAATTTATACCAGGTCCCAAGTATTGTTTTTCTCCAAGCAATTAATTTCCTCTTTAATCATTGCTTTCCATTTGTAATTGTTGATATCATTTATTGCTTCCTGATAACAAGAAGGTTCTCCAACATTAGTAACTAAAGTAGTACATGAAACAAATTCGGTATACCTTTTCAAATCTTTTCTCTCTGGTGTAGTTCTTCTCAATGTAGGTTTTGGACCTTCAACACTTTCTTGAGTTCCTTTAGCATCTACAACTCTTTTATCTTATGAAGCTTCTTATTTCTTCTATGTGCTTGTAAATGGTTCAGTCTCAAACTAAATTTGTTGATTTTGTGCTTGTTCATGTCCCTGTTCTTGTTTCACAATATCTTCTACATGATTTTATTTTGTAAGATAAGATTTATCAAATATCACATATCTGTTGATGACGATTTTCAGGATGTAGAATCCCACAACCTATATCCATTAGCAACATCATCATAACCAACAAATATGTATTTCTTCGATTTATGGTCTAATTTAGAACACTAATTCTTATGAATAAGAGAATATGCATCACAACCAAAAATATTTACATTTGAATAATCACATGGATGACCTGTCCATACCTCTTTAGGAATTTTGTAGTTTGTTTCAATGGATGGTGGCTGATCTTCCAAGTAATAAGTAGTGCTAATTTCCTCTTCCCACAACTCTTGTTGCAAACTAACATTACTTAGCATGCTCCTTTCTCATTCTAAAATAGTCATATTCATATGGTTTTCCACACCATTTTTTCGAGGAGTACTAACCATGATTTTTTGTCTCATGATCCCAACCTCCTTGTAATATTCTTCAAACTGTAAAAAATCAAGCTCGCCTCCGTTATCTATTCTTAGATATATGGTTGTTCTTCCAGTTCTCTTCTCTAACATAATTCTAAATTGTTTAAATTTTTTAAACACATCACCTTTTCATTTTAAGGCATAGACCCACACCTTTCTAGAAAAATCATCTATAAATGACAAAAAATAGGATGATCCTCCAAAATAAATAGTGGGGGATGGTCCCCAAACATCAAAATGAATGTAGTCAAGAATACCTTTACTTTTATGACTGCATGCTTTGAATTTTTATCTACATCGTTTCTAAAATATACAATGTTTATAGAAACTTAAATTTATATATTTCAAATTTGGAAGTAACTTGTGGTCAATCGATACGTGAAATCCCTTCTCACTCATATGACCAAGTCACTAATGACATAAATGAGTGGATTCAGTTGCCTCCTCAAATTCCATTGCCGCTTCGCTAATGTAAGTACTTCCCATGAGCATGTAAAGGTTCTCTGTCTTCTTAGCCTTCATGGCCACTAAAGTGCCCATGGATGTTTTCAGAATTCCACCTTGACCTGTGAAATTATAACCACCAAAATCCAATACTCCCAAAGAAATTAGATTTTTCTTTAACTTAAGTACGTGTCTTAAATCTGTTAATGTTCTCATAATACCATTAAACATTTTGATTTTGACACTCCTAACCCCAAAAATCTTACAAGAATTATTATTACCCATAAGGATAGATCCACCATCAACAACTTGATAAGTTGAAAACTAATTTTTTATGTAAACACATATGATGAGGTGCGCCAAAATCTAATAGCCAATCTTCATAATATTTAGGAACATCACAAATTAACAATACTTCATTGATCATAACTGAACTCGATTCAACTAGATTGTCACCCTTTTTTAATTCTCATTAGATTCCTATCATTTTAAATAGTATTTAATGAGATTCCCCGATTTGTTGCACAACCAACATCTCCTTTTACTTTTCTTGGATTTTGATTTTGACCTAGATGAACCTCTCAAGTTTTCACCTCTTTCTTTAGAGCAACCTCTAGCCAACGTTGCTTTTGCAATTGAGGTTTCAACACTTGATTTCCTCCTCTCTTCTTCAGACAACATAGATCCAACAACAACATCAAATTCAAGGGTTTCTATTGTTCTTAAACTCAGGGACGTTACAAAATGGTCCCACAATTCAGGAAGTAAACACGACATTGTAACTGCCTTATCTTTGCACCCTCAAGTTTGACGTCTATACTATTCAACTAGAAACTAGGAGTGTTAAACACATTTAGCTGATATGTGATTTGCATGCCTTATTTCATCTCTAAGTTGTACATCTACCTCTTTAAGTAGATTCAGTTCATTAAAGATTTGTTCATGTATAGACCTTCCAACTTTGTCTAAAAGCTCGTTGTTGTCACTTCTCTGACGATGTTAAATAAAACATCATTAACGCAACACAATAAAACTGTATTGAGGGCTTTGGCATCCAAGTCCTCCCATTCATTATCGATCATTATCATAGGCTTCTTACTCCTACCACATAATGCCTTATGTAACCCGTATTGTACTTAGTAGATCCCGTGTTTTCAACTTCCATAATTCAAAATTATTTTTCCCATTAAATTTTTAAAATTAAATTTTTGCATTTGTCATTATCCTTAACATAAACTCTTCTTTCAAAAATAAAATTTGATGTGACAAATTTCTTACAAAAAAAAATCTCGTTCAGAAAACCTTATTTACAAAATTATGTTTCCTCTTTCACAAACCCTACTTCGTTTTATCTCATAAACTTCACTTCAAAAATTATAACAAAAATATTTGTTTTCCAAACCCTATAAACCCCATTTCAAATTGGTTTCAAATCTAATTCTTAAAAAAACAAGGCCACATAGCTAGCGTTCTCTCCTACTTAGTTTAATTACTGAACTTTGAAATATATGAACCAACTCTCATGTTTGAACAAGGGCTACAAAGTAGCTACTCTAGCTTAGTTTAGATATAGTTAAATTGGAGTAAAAAACAATAAAGACATCCAACTTTATATTAATAAAAATTACAATTAAAATAGCAAGATAATTCATGATTGCATTATCTTTGGCTAAGGAGAGATAATAAGAACTCTATTTGTGGATAGTTTTTTTATAAACTTTAATATCATATTTACTAATTTAAATCTATTATTTGTGTAGGTGATAGAGGAATCACACTAAGAGAATGAATGTGATATAGATCATTTGCAAAATATATTGTATCATGAAGATACTTCTAAAACATTTTTTCATTAGTCAATAAAGGAAGCAATGGACATGGGTCATGTATATATTTTAATTATTTTTTTTGGTAAAAGGGAAAAAATGTGAAAGCTAAGAAAAATAACTTAATAGATGGAAGGGAAATGATTTTTAACATCATGTCATCTAGTATACCCACCCCCTTGTCCATTAAAGGATCAAGTTTTTGGGTAATGACATTTTTTTTTGTAGAAAAAGGTAATCCACAAGTCATCAACAATAAAACTTCATTTTAACATGATGTCAAAATATTTCATGTTTAGCACGATCTCCATGGAATGTATAAAGTGACCATCAAAATTATAAACCTCAGAACCTTATAAAGAGATATTATTGATTTAAAGTAAATAAATTTGTATAACATAACCAACCATTACATATAAGCAAAACTTTACATTATAACTGCCATTTTCCAAATAAATGATAACAATTTATTAGTAAGCAGATCTATGTCAAAGACAAAACATCCCTATAGATATTTACTTTCCAACATCTATGATGGTGACATTACCATTCACAAGCTTCAGATAACACAAACAATAAATAAAAAAATACAAACAATAAAGGAAAAAAATGACGATGGCCAGATTTTTAAAATAAGATTTTATGTTGAAATTATAAAGCCCTATTATTTAGGAATAAGTATGACATAGTGAAACACAATGTTAAATAAATGATGTAATTAAGGCCACCATCCATGAAGGGTACAGAGGTAAGATCTTATCGACAAAGAAACTCAAGTCATCAGAAGACGAATTCAAACTCAAGTCAAGACCGTGTTGTTTGGAATTCATGTAAGAATTCGAAGATGCGGAAGAGTTCGATTGTAAGATCGCTTGGTCTTGTAGAGGGCGTATAGGTGGAAAGAACGCATCTGGGTGAAAACATGTAGTTATGCCATGGACTACAAGGGTTTTAAAAGTGCAAAATTTTATAGGAGTGTTGTAATTAATGAGTTATACACTTTTTTTTTTTCTATTTCTCAGTTGTTATATTTATCAAATTCTTCACATTTTAATTTCATGTTAGTAAATTTAATTATAAATTTACAAATTTCTATTTAAATATTTAGTTTATATAAATAAAATTTATATTTTATATGATTCTTTTCATTTTTCGACTTAATTTTTTTAATTAAAATTAATTATAATTAAATTAAAATATAAATTACATATTTTCTAAGTTTTAGATTCTATTAACAAAAATTTCATATTCTAATAACAAAACAAACATATTTAGTATTAACCTACATTAATATATAATTTTAATTACCAGTCTCTAAAGACTTGTTACATGCACATGTCAATATTTAATGTTCGGAAAATTGCCAAAAGTACTATAATCACGATCCATAGATGAAGCATTAAGAACGTGAACATCTAACGATAATCTAATACCGGGCTAATCTTCGATTTACAAAGTTAAAATATGCATCTTCAGATTCTTACATTTGGTGATCCGGATTATGGACACAACGTACAATAGTTGAACAACACGGTGTCAGCGAATGTATGACGTTGACAGAAATAATGATGGTGGAATAAGAGTCACGATGTCTGAATCAATTAGAAAGTTAAAAAAAAAAATTAAAATATTAAAAAAAAATTGATTTACAAAGTTAACATTATGAATGGTTTTAAAATTTTTGGTCATTTGGTCTGTTAATAGAGAGTCAACGCATTATCAAATGTGTTATACCTGTCGTCCGCAGAGGTTTGGTCTCGTGGCCAGCGGACGATCTGCTAAGTCGTTCGTGCCGCTGTGCAAGTCATGAGTTCAAGTTTCGTCTTAACTGAGGGTCGTTCTTGCGGGCTGGGTGGTTCCTCCTAGAGGTTATAGTGGCAGCCAGTGGGATTCAACCCCGTGTAACACAAGTACGATACCACCACCGTTGCGGATTCCGCTAGTCAAAAAAAAAAAAGTATTATACCTGTCATGCGGTAGGGATAATAAGTGCAAGAATTTCTTAAACAAGGGTTTTACTTCACAACACCACAATTTTTTTTTTGAACCATATTCCTTCACATAAATTCACTAGGGTTTATTTTTTTTTTTCAAAAAACTTCAAGGTTTATACTTGCACTACACATAAATTTTGCTCCATATTATTTTAAAACATACCCAACTCCTTATGAATTTGACATGTCTAGGGTTTGATGTTGAAACTTCGAACTCATCTCCTTCGTGCTTTTCATCTTCCTTCTTTGTGTTCTGCGCTACTATTCCTTTGTGGGAGTGGCTTCTAAGCAAGCTTTCTCGGTATGAGTTATCTCTACACAAGTGGACCGAACTCCTTTGATTTGAAACTAGGCCTTGACTCCAGTGACTTTCTCTTTACGCCAATGGGAAATGATTGCTCTTCATGCCAAGAGTGTACAAGGTTTAAAATTATTTCTCACTCTTCCACTGCATGCGGGCCAAGCTCTTCCACTACAAATAATTTCCCTCAACCTCAGGACAACTCTTCCACTACACACAAATTGGGCTCTTCCACTGCTTAAAACTCCCCTTGACCTCACGATGGCTCTTTCACTGCACAAGATTTCCCTTGACCTCATGACAACTTTAACCCCTACCAAATCTCTAAAACATGAGTCTTGACGGCTTGAGCCCCTACCAGATCTCCAAAATGCAGGTCTAGGTGTGGCTCTACATGCTCTTCACAAATTGATAGTGACCCTTTAATTAAACAAACTTTGTTATAATTCAATTGTATGTCCCAAGTGCTCCAATTCCACTTGTTATTCAGAGACTATAATAGAAAAATATTTAAAGTCTATAATATAAAACTTATTCACAAGAACAAAGGCACACATATGAACTAGTACGAAACATTTACGCGGTAAATCCCTTACAACTTGTCAAGGAAACATCTGTGGGCAAGGAAAATAGGTTTTATTTCTAGGAGAATTAGTACATAGGCTACAACACCACACACATAACCTCCTCATATATTGAAAAGATATATGAAGTAAACTCTATTACAATAGTTGTGGTAACTATATTTTTGGTCCGTAAAGCCAAATAACTGCAGCAATGTTTACTTCGATAAACTTTAATTTACATTTACATATTGTTGTCATATTTGAACATATTCCACCTTGCACCCATATCCCCTTGATAGGATCTATTGAGAAATCACTAGGGAAACAAATTAGGGTTGATTTCTCTTACTTGATAATTGCTTATGAATATATGTTGCCTTCTTATTAATTTTATTATGTTCTCTTCATCAAATAATTACCAAAAACATAAATCAAGAAGATCACAAAATAAAATGAACACAAGATATAGGCTCCAAGCTATGGAAAAACCCCACAAGCAGGAAAACCTAACCAACTTCTGTTCTTGTAGAATTAGATCAAAGTGAAAAATCAAAGACCCAAAAACCAAGACCAAGACCTCCCACAAGACCCAATTCAACCCTCCTTCAAGCCTTCCTCGACCAAGTCAAGTCCAATCAAGTCAACAAAGGTCAAATCTCTTCAGATTAGAATTTTGGACCTGCAACTTCGAAGAGTTGCCCTAACATCTTCGCAAAAACAAAATTTCAACCCTGCAATTCACATATTTTCCCCAGTACTTCGCACGTGTGAACAAAGATAGACAAAATTTTAATTTTCTTTCTTCTATACCTTCTTGCTCTCTCCTTTGACTTTATCTCCTTCTTTGATTTTTGCTTGCCTTCTTGCTCTTGCTTGCACATAAATCAAATTTTCCAATGTGTGTCCAAATGAGGTCAAATTGCTCTCTATATATACACATCCAAGAGGTCGAATAGGTCCCTTCTAGGGCCAACTTGTCCAAGCAAGGCCAACTTGGTCTTATGGGGAAAAAATTGACTCTTTTGACTCAAATAAAATTCTTTTTCATTTTTCTTTCAAAATCTCAAATGGGACTTGACTCAAGTACAATATATTGACTCGTGACAAATATTATTTTGACTCAATAAACCCCAGAAGCATGAGGAACATGCTTGACTAATGAAATAATAATAATATTAATAATACTAATAACAATAATAATAAATTATTTTTCTTCTTTTTATTTTTCATGAAATACATAATGATATAAGTACGTCAATGATAATTATGAATACCGAACCTAGATACATTTTTCAACACCCCCTCTTAATTAGGGAGGTATTTAGAATTACAATGCTAGATACAAGGATACCCTCAAATTGAAATATTCTCATAATAAGAGTTCATATTGATAATCATTTTCAATCATCAACATTATAACCAACATTGTCAATATGTAATATAGCAAGGTGTTGACTAACAAGCTCTAACTCTCCACTAGATTAGAGAAAAATGATCAAAGGCATACATTTGGACACCACCACCACCACCTCACAAGGCACATACCCCATATGAATGTTCACCAGGTATGTCCTTACAGGTCTATTCTTATCTTGGATTCCCAATCCTTAAATAATATTGGTCCTCTTCGAATACTCTTGTCTTGGATACCTTGTCCTATCCTCAAAGAGTATCGGTCCACGAGACTACTCCTATCTTTTATTCTAAATCCTTAAGAAGTATCGGTCCCATATGCTTATTTATCCTACATTCTCCCTACATGTTCTTTCACTATAATTATGGCTATTATTCCTGGCCTAGTGCATGACACATGGAGAATATAGTGTCCATCATCACTCCCTCTCAACCAGGGAGGCGATCCTTACTCCCTCTCAACCAAGGAGACATAACCGCAAGCCTTAGCTTGTATCAATCATAAGTTACATGTTATTATATGGATATATAGTTGTATCTATAGGGGTACTATTCTGAATCATCATATCATACTGAGATTTGACTTTTCTAGATGTTAAACATTTTACAAAGCCAAACTCTTTCATAATCTATCTTCGTGAAAAGGTCTTTTTGTCATCATCCTTTTATGAAATTATAACACTTTCCACTTTCGATCAACAGTATCTATGTCAACAATATTATTTTTCAAACCAATCAATGTAGAGCCAATAGTATCTCCCTCTATCCATCTAGGGAAAGTGAACTTCTTCTAGATTAGTCTTGAATCCAACATACCATCAACTGATCAACAAACTATGACTTCCCATATCAAATTATTGCCTTTCCTTCCTTTATAGTGTACACACTGTTAGGGTCCTATAATAGGAATCAGTGGTGTTGGCCTCTTGTTATTCATTTTGGTTATTTTAGCCTATGAGTCACTAGGTGTCATAGCTTAAAGGTTTGTTTGTCCAATGAGCCATTTAATTCTTGAAGTCCTCTGGTCAAGACAAGTCTTAATGTTTGAGAGATTTGTTTCATATAAATTCTAGTTTAGATCATGTTGCATGTGTTTTCATGGTAAATTTCTCAGAAGCAGATTTCCAACGGTATATTTGGTGCCTCAAAACGACTTCTCCTCAAAACCACAAAACAAAGAAAAATGCCTAAGCGTGAAATTATTTATTTGAATTATTAAAATTAATTTAAAAATAACTTAGCCACCCAATCTCTAAACTATAGGAACGACATTTTATTTTATGCTAAATACGTCAGTCCCAAGTCAAAATTGAAAATTCAAATCACAATCTATGACCCCACCATGTGCATTAAACTTTCCAAAAGTAAAATACCTCGAGATGTGTGATTTATTAATCAAGGGTTATCGATCAATCTCATTGGGGGGTTGCCTATTCGACATTTAACCTCCCAAAGTGGTTTCACCTTTCCGTGTTTTACACCCCCTGCCCTCCTAAACCACTTACTACCTACCCCCCAAAACCATTATTCGTATTAATTTAAATAAAAATGTGGCCGGAAAGGAAATAAGGGAAATTTTATATGTTATGAAATAAGTTTACGAATGAAGGAGGCTAAGTAAAATGCAAAACTAATGTATAGGTGAAAGTAAAAGGAAGCTTAGTAAAAACAAAAATTTTACAGAGAAGAAAGATATGTTCAAATTTTTTTAAAATCCATGAGAAGGAGAAACAAGACATGATTTTTAAATCCATGGGAAGGAGAAACAAGACATGGTTTTTAAAATCCATGGGAAGGAAAAAACAAGACATGGATTTCAACACAACAGGATGGTTTATTAAATCATTCAAATAAATATTTTGAAATTTATTTTTGAAATTCATTTACAGGTTTAAGCAAAATATTTGGAAATATTATTCAAAATATTTTCTTCCCAAATATTTTGCAATAGTGATGAACTATTTAATGATGATGAAGGCAAAGACTATGGAAAAAAGGTTCGACACATAAATTTGATTTAACTCCAAAATACAAATAATTTATTGATCAACTAGGTGGAAAACATCAACATACATGCAATTATTTTCAATTTTTTTGGCTCAGAAATAGTAGTCAAAGGGGCAGCTAGTTGATACAGGTGGCAGAGTTAATCAGATTTGAGAGGACATCTAGCAGGTTTTGTGAATACAACTTCAACCTCTCCAGATTCCAAGGTAGAGAATCAATACAGGTGGCAGAGTTAATCAGATTTGAGAGGACATCTAGCAGGTTTTGTGAATACAACTTCAACCTCTCCAGATTCCAAGGTAGAGGATCAATATTTAAAAACCAATTTCCATATTTGAAGGCTGAATATTTTCCAGCAGTTCCAGATTTCCTGTAGTTTTCTAGTAATTGATTTTATCTTTAGTTTATTGTTCAGATTTCTCTAGAAATTGTGAGATATTATTTTGTAATCAGTTCTTTTTTGGAATTTGAAGTTAGTTTAGCAGAAATTCTATAAATATGTTGTAATAAGACTTAGAATAGGTTGGAACTTGTATGAAAAAAGCAAATATTTTGATGTAAGCTATGCATTGTACTAATGTTATGCTCTTAACCTGCAAGATGATACAAGAATACCAAATATGCACAGAAATATACCCAGAACATAGAACAATGAGAAATAAAAACAGGTATTTTATTATTAGAAAGTAATGTTCACTTGCCTTTTCGAGGGGGCAACCTCCAATAGAGCAGAGCTCGATTACAAAATAAGACACGATGTGCCTCACAGGGAGTCTCTATCCTTTATATATGACTCATACATGTAATACCATGGAGCAATACCATGGTTCTTATTAATACCATCTATCTAATACCATAGCCCATTTGCAATTAACTGTGGTCCCGTCATTAAATGCGGGTTAACCACTTACAATTATTAATATGGGCTTTATTGACTCTTTACTTAACTATAACTATGACTCGATCCTACTATATAAATAAGGGGGTTAGGGTGGGACCCTAACATGCCCTCCCCCTTAAGAATAGCCTTGTCTTCAAGGCTGAAGCTGCGGAAACTGCTAAAGAATAGTGGCTGGTTCCCAGGTTGCATCTTCCGAAGAGGTGTCTTTCCACTTGACGAGGACTTCCTTGATCATGCGGCCACGCAAGTGTCATTCTCATGTGTCGAGGACCTGTTCAGGTTGGAGCCAAATTGACCCTTCGTCATCCAATTCAAGTAGACTGGTTTGAATTATGAAATTGTTCCCAATCACTTTCTTGAGGCATGAGACGTGGAAAATTGGATGGATTTTTGTAGTGGGTGGCAAAGCTAGCTTGTAGGCCACTTCTCCAATGCGCTGAAGTACTCGATATGGTCCATAGAATTTTGGAGATAGTTTCTAACAACCCTTTTCTTTGAGTGATGTTTGCTTATATGGTTGCAGCCTCAAAAATACTTGATCCCCTTCTTGAAATTGTCGTTCTGAGCGATGCTGATCTACCTGTTGCTTCATGCGGTTTTGAGCTTGATGAAGATTCTCTCTAAGATGGGCGAGCATGGTTGTGCGGTTCTATAGGAGTTGATCCACTGCTTGTACCTTTGAGAACCCCTTGATATAAGAAGTAGGGGAAGGAGGGAGTTGACCATAAACTGCTTCATAGGGAGTCACTTTGGTGGTGGCATGATAGTTGGTGTTATACCACCATTCAGCTAGAGGTAACCACTGTACCCAAAGATGTTGCTTTTCTCAGTGAAACACCTAAGGTAGGTTTCTAGACATTTGTTGACTACTTCAGTTTGACCATCCGTTTGTGGATGATAGGAAGTACTGAGTTTTAGTTGGGTACCTTGTAGCCTAAAGAGTCCCTGCCAAAAATTACTGGTGAAGACTAGGTCACGATCAGACACAACAGAAGTGGGCATGCCATGCAATTTGAAGATCTGATCCATGAAAGATTGAGTGACCAAAGTCGGTGTAAAAGGGTGGGGTAGAGCGCAAAAATGAGCATACTTAGAAATTCGGTCCACAACCAGCATGATTACGGACTTGTTCCCTAACTTTGGAAGACCTGTAATGAAATCCATAGAAACCTTCGTCCATATTGATGCCGGGATGGGCGATGGTTGTAATGTGCCCAGTGCTTTGACTGTATCCCCTTTGTGGCGCTGACAGACATCGCATTCCGCTACAAAAGTAAGAATGTAATTTTTCATTCCTGTCCAAAAAAATGATCTTCTAGTGCGAGCATACGTCTTCTGAAAGCCTGAATGTCCTGCAGTGGGGGATGAGTGCAACTCCGCCAAAATGCAGCTTTTGAGGGTGGATGTTGGTGATATTACGACTCTGTCCTTGTAGCGAAGAATCTCATCCTGCCACGAGTAGCCCTTGGTGGAATTTGGATCCGCTTGCAATTGAGTAATGAGTTAGGAGAGCCAGGGATGTGAAAACCATTACCTACGAGCCTCTTCAATCCATTCTGGAATGGGAAGGGAAATTGTGAGCAGGGTACTCTCCTCCTCAAATTGGCGAGATAATGCATCTGCTACAATATTTTCGCGCCCTTTCTTGTAAATGATCTCATAATCATATCCCAGCATTTTGGCAAGCCATTTATTTTGTTGTGGTGAGGATAGGCGTTGCTCCAAAAAATATTTAAGACTATGATGGTCTGTGCGGATTTGGAAACGTTGCCCCAATAAGTAAGGTTGCCAGGTATCTACTGCATGTAAGATGGCCATCATTTCCTTCTCATAGGTAGATTGTCCCAGATTCTTCCCACTTAGTTGTTGGCTTGTGAAGGCCAAGGGTCGACCTTCCTGCATTAAGACCACCCCAATACCCATACCCGAAGCATCACATTCAATGACAAAAGATTTGGTGAAGTCGGGTAGTGCTAAGACTGAAGTGGAACACATGGCATTTTTGAGAGCTGTAAAGGCCTGTTGTGCTTCATCATTCCATAGGAATGAATTTTTCTTGAGGAGTTGAGTGAGGGGTTTTGCAATGCAACCATAATTGCAGACAAATTTGCAATAGTAGCCCGTGAGACCCAAAAATCCTCTCAGGCTCTTCAAGGTCTTAGGTTGAGGCCAATCCTGCATTGCCTGGATCTTTTTGGGGTCCACCCTGACACCTTCACGCCCCACAATGTGGCCCAAATACTCAACTTCTTCCATGCCAAAAGAGAACTTGGACATCTTAACAAATAATTTATGCTTGCGGAGTAGTTGCAAGAGCAGATCTACATGCTGAAGATGTGCAGCCCAAGTGCAACTGTAGATGAGGATGTCATCGAAGAAAACAAGGAAAAATTTTCTGAGATATGATTTGAGGAGCTGGTTCATAAGGCTTTGAAAAGTATATGGGGCGTTACAAAGACCGAATGGCATGACCAAGAACTCATAATGGCCTTCATGAGTTCTGAATGCAGTCTTTGGAATGTTGACTTCTTTCATGCGAATTTGGTGGTAGCCTGAGCGAAGATCCAGCTTAGTGAAGAATTGAGCCCCATTTAGTTCATCCAGAAAATCATCAACAACCGGGATGGGAAATTTATCTTTGACGGTCAACTTATTGAGGGCCCTGAAGTCTGGACACATACGCCATTCCCCATCTTTCTTGAGCACCATGACCACCGGTGATGAATAAGGACTAATGCTGGGACGAATGACTCCTGCTTCCAAAATTTCCTTGATTATTTTTTCTATTTCATTCTTTTGGGCGAACGGATATCGATATGGGTGCACATTTGGTGGTTGGGCCCCTGGGACCAAAGTGATGCTATGATCATGTTCCCCTCTCGAGGGTGGAAGCTCATGAGGCTTGTCAAAGATTGGCAGATGGTTATTTAAAATCTGTTGCATCTAAGGATGAATCGGAAGCGAATTGGGTTCGACGGCCTGGATGGCATTAAATTGAGTTATAACTCCATGATGGCCCTTTTTTAACTATTTTTCCATCCTATGTGAGCTGATGATAGAAGGGGCTCCTGCCTGGAGTCCGCAGAGGGTATGTGTGGAGTTGTTCTGCTTAAAGCTCATATATAACTCCTGGAAATCCATTGTGATTGGCCCAAGTGTGCGAAGCCATTCAGCATTGAGGACAATGTCGCACCCTCCCATGTGTATGGAAAACATGTGGGTCTTCAACTGATAATACCCCATTTGAAGTTTGACATTTTCACAGCGACCTTCACATTTCGTTGTTCCCCCATCCGCAATTTGGACTTGGAAGTTAGAAACGGCTCGTACAAAACAATGCACCGCTTCCGCGACTCTTTGATGGATAAAATTATGTGTGCTTCCACTATCAATCAAGACTACTACTAGGCAGTGCTTAATAAAACCTCTGATTTTGAGAGTTTGAGGTGAATAAATCCCTGCCAAAGCATGCAGCGAAATAACTGGTTCGTCAGGGACATTGTTCTTCTGGTTGTCTTCTTCATCCTCCTCAGGTTCCTCAAGTGGTGGGGCTTCCTCCGATGAGCTGTAATCAGTAGCATCAATTTGAAAAAATTTGGGCTCCTTGCATTTATGACCTGGGGAGTATTTTTCATCACAGTAGTAACATAATCCCTGCTTTCTTCTTTTTGCCATTTCTGTAGGTGACACCTTTTGAACCTTAAGCGTTTGAGTAGTGCTGTGAGCCTGTGGGGGGCGACCCTTGGCGGTGAAATTTGGGCGATTAGACTGGGCCGCTAACACACGTTCAACTTTACGAGCTACCCTGCAAGCCTCCGACCATGTGGGAGGGTGGTGTAGTCGGATGTGAGCTTGTATGGCCTCTTTAAGACCACTGATACATTCCATGTAGAACGCATCTTGGAGACCCGTAGTGCGGAAAGCTAAGGCTTCAAAGGCTGAAATATATTCATCCATTGTGCCAGTCTGTTGGAGCTTAGTGAGACGATCCAAAAAAGCAGAGTCATGATCAAAGCGCTCTATAAGAGCTTTTTTGAAGGTGTACCAAGTCAAGAACCTTCCATTGCAACGTTGATGCCATTGCTGCCATTGCCACCATTGCCATCTTTCATTTTCCAAGTACATGCTCCCCACCATAAGCTGAGTCTCATTATCTAAGATGTAATTTAGATTGAAATACTACTCCATTTGTGCTACCCATGCTGCTGGGTGAGAACCATCAAATTTATGCATACCCAACTTGGGTGGTCGCAGACGGGATTGTTGGTGGGTGCCCCAGAGGTGAAGAGAGTGGCTAGACTCACCCTCACTGTGTTCATTGCCAATATACGCCTCCTCGCGGGCTTCCGCCTTGCCCTTTGAGAGTGCATTAGTTAGTGTCGTCAGCTGATCTTGGAGGTCTTTCAAGGATTGTTCAAGTTTGTCGATCTTCTCATTGGCCATATCTTGAGCTCTAGTTTCTACCATGCACCGATCCGATGTACTTGAAATTTGAGACCGCCCAAAATTCTTTTACAGTAACAATTGAATGGTACCACCTTGCTCAGCTTGTCATCCTGATTCTTATGGGCTAGATCACCAATAAGCGCCCTCACGCCCTGTGAAAATCATGCCCTAGTATAGGAACCCACACAACTACTCAGCTTTGGATAGCAACTTTGGTGGATCTGAGAGATCTGAATGGCTGATCGGATAAATCTGAGTGGTGGAACAGATTGTTGCTGCGGATCTGATGGATCTGAGCTGCGGGACTGATTTCTGCTGCTGCTGCAAACCCCACTTGCGAGATCTGATCTGGCAGAGATTATGCATGCTCCAGAGATAGAAAAGGGAACTATGGTCTCGAGGAGTGTCAGGTGCTACAGATTGCAATATACATAAGGGTTTGACAGTAGTACTCGGCCCAATTTTTCAGGGCACTAACCAAGGAGGATCAACCGTACCCTTAGCCGTACAACCCGACTACCCTATCGTACGGGCAAGCAATCTCTCTGAGTGTTGTTCTCGGTGTACTGTAGTAGCCAGATGACCGATGTTTTATCTATGGCGAGGTTTCAAGGGAGCTAGGGGGCTTCTGATATACCAGAGGGTACTTGGAAGACAGTCCGTGGGCGGTTCTGTCTAATGCGCTACTACTCGAAGGGGCACCCACAGGGGTTACAAGGGAGTCCAACAAGCGTGACCACCTCTTGTATTTACTACATGCATGCCTCCCCAAATCCGCAGGTTTATGCGCTCAACGACAGATCCTATGGTTTAAAGACACCGGAACACGTCTCTAGCCAAAAAAAAAAAATTGCTAAAAAATGGAGATCCCACCGGCCCTGGAAAGCGCTCTAATACCACTTGTTATGCTCTTAACCTGCAAGATGATACAAGAATACCAAATATGTGCATAAATATACCCAGAACATAGAACAATGAGAAATAACAACAGGTATTTTATTATTCAGAAAGTAATGTTCACTTGCCTCTTCGAGGGACAACCTCCAATAGAGCAAAGCTCGATTACAAAATAAGACACGATGCTCCTCGTAGGGAGTCTCTATCCTTTATATATGACTCATACATGTAATACCATGGAGCAATACCATGGTTCTTATTAATACCATCTATCTAATACCATAGCCCATTTGCAACTAACTGTGGTCTCGTCATTAAACGTGGGCTAACCACTTACAATTATTAATATGGGCTTTAGTGACTCTTTACTTAACTATAACTATGACTCGATCCTACTACATAAATAAGGGGGTTAGGGTGGGACCCTAACAACTGAAGTGATCAATTTTCAATAATACAGAGAGTTTTTGTTTCAATATTCCCATGTCAAGAAATTGGTGTGTTCCTTCTCATGTGAAATTGTTATTTTCTCGGTTTTCCATATGTTTTTCTGCCTCTATTATTTCAAGAAGATAAAAGGCCAAATTTACTTAAGTGTACTCTTATCTAGCTTGTAAACAATATCCATGTTTTCATTCTGATGTTAATTATAGAATTCATCCTAGCATGCTTTATATTTAATTGAACTTAAATCATCTTCATCCTATACACCCCACAAATTATTTAAAAGATCCAAAAGTTTGTCTATCCTGCCCTATTATAGTTGCTCTATTATTTTTGTATTTGATCGCCCAAAGACTCATGACTCCATGTCCAATGGACTTCCCTGCAAATTTCAACCAAATATTTGAAAAAACCAACCTCAGAAATTCAATAACTAGCCTAATATCTTAAAACAAAAATCTAAATCAGAAAGAGAGATCCCTCTCTAAAGCTGGAAGGGCTAGATCCCAGCTTTGCAAGTGATTTTTTAGTTACCTCTAGGTTTCTCTCCACAGCCTAGGGAAATTACAGAGTGATAACAATATGGAAACCATACTAGAGAACAGAAGGTTTCATCTTCCCCAGGAAAGAATATCAAGTTTCAGATTTGATTGTTGATGGTGGAAAACAATCAAACATATGAAGGCTGAAACACTCACCTGACGACTCCAAACAGTTTCAGGATGATCTAAAGACTCCACTGGCAGCAGGATCTAGAAATCAAGATGAGTTCTCAATATAGAAGGTATGCTCCTATGCCTTGCATTCATATTCCAGGCTTTCCAAATCGCGTGGCTGGTGTAAATTGGCAGACTTATTTACCTACATTCAAAGATAAAAAGGAGATGATGTTGCTTTGCATCTAATTAGATTTCATATGCATATCTGTAAGTTTAAAGTTAAATTTCATGAAGATTGTCTTATGAATATGTTCATGGTGTTCTTGGAGGTAAATGCACAATCATGGTATGAAAGCTTGCCAAGTAATTTTTTATATTCTCTTAGAGATTTTCATACAGTATTTGATGAGATATATAAAGAACATCATCCTTCTTTGTTGCTCGTAAACTATTGTTGCACACATTTTGATAATTTTATTGAGGATTTGGAAATTTTTTATGAAGATGATCAATTTATGGATGATGAGATTATAGAGGCTATTCATGGGAGACCTTTCAACCATGAATAAGTTGGTTGTTATGAAACTCAAGAAATTTTTCAGCAAGTAGTTATTTCTCCCATGATTGAAAATGAAACAAATTTGTGTTTCAATGACATACTTTCACATGAACTTGTTGATGACATTTCACAACGTTTATACATTTCAGAAGAACAAGAGAACAATCAGCCCAGTTGTAATGAAGAAACAAATCTTACAGATGATAGTTTGCAACAATCTTCTCAGATTTTCAAAAATGAAAATGATCATTTTAGTTTCCTTGCATTCCCTTTTTCTCCTGAGATTTTAATTTAGGATTTTTATTTTTTATTTTTTTTTAAATCAGAATTATGAGTTTGCTAGCATAGAAACTCAGGAAATCCATGATCCATCCATTATTTTCAGCAATAATATGCAGCAATTTCATTCCTTTAATCTTAATGTAGAAATTTCTAAAGAGCATATTTATGAAACTACATGCACAAATATTCTCAGCAATGAAATTATTCAGGATAATTATGAAGTAGAGTATATTGTTGTAAATCTCGTGGGTGTATACCTTTTTGTTATTCAAGATGTGACTACCTCAATTGAAAATCTGCTTCCAGGTTCAGATAATGAAGAGTTTGTTGAGAAGAACAGGTTGTACCAAGACCTATGGGTGTTATTATTGTGGATGAATTGGTTGTTTCAAATGAAGATAGCAAGATTGATGAAAAAATTACTCCCTTTTCTTCAGAAAGCAGTCCTTTTGTAGATCATTAAAATGAAAATTTTCTTGTTTTTCAAGATCCTCTGGCTAATCTGTTTCATTCATCAAGGAAAACGGTTTTTCTTATGTTTATGGATTACAGTCAACAACTTCAGTGGTAGATTGGGTTGCCAATCTCATATCTTTTCTACTTGCTCATGAGAAGTATAAGCAGAACTCAGTCAAGTAGCCATTTTCTTGATTGGCTACATTGGAGAGAAGATATCACCTAGTGTATATACTTTCAGCAGGTGTGGACAACCATCATCAAAGTTTGAAGCCCAAGGAGAAGGCCCTAAGACTTTGGTGATGTGTTGTCAAATTTATGATTTATTTTAATGTTTGCAGCAGAGTTTTTAGTTTGCAGTGTATAGTTCAGATTCTAGTTTGAAGAATGGATTTGGTTTAGTTTGAGGATTGGAACAAATTACCAGTTGGTTTTCAGTTGCAGTGGTTTCAGGGCATAGCATGTTGCAGGTTTTGGATCAGCCCAATGGTTAGGCACATGGTCTACAATGTTCTTGGCACTTCACGGGGGGGATGTCATCCCCATTGTAGCCAATGTTAGGGTCCTATAATAGGAACCAGTGGTGTTGGCCTCTTGTTATTCATTTTGGTTACTTTATCCTATGAATCACTAGGTATCATACCCTAAAGGTTTGTTTTTCCAAGGAACCATTTAATTCTTGAAGTCTTGTGGTCAAGACAAGTCTAAATGTTTGGGATATTTTTTTCATATAAATTCTAGGTCAAATCATGTTGTAGGTGTTATGGTAAAGTTCTCAGAAGTAGATTTACGATAGTATATTAGTGCTTCAAACCGACTTATGGATCAAAAGATAGAGCAAGTTGAAGTTTTCTCCTCAAAACCACAAAACAAAGAAAAATGCCTAAGTGTGAAATTATTTATTTTCATTATTTAAATTTTATTTAAAGTTAAGTTCGCCACCCAATCTCTAAACTATAGGAACCAAATTTTCTTTTATGTTAAATATGTCAGTCCAAAGTCAAAATTGAAAAGTCAAATCACAATCCCCCCACCTCGCACTTCATGCATTAAACTTTCCAAATGTAAAATGCCTCGAGATGTGTGATTTATTCATCAAGGGTTATCGATGCGACTGAGGGGGTGAAAGGAGATTTTTACAGGTCATATACTTATGAAACTAATGTACAAAGAAGAAAGATATGTTTTTTGCTATGATATAAAGAAGAGAAATGCACGGAAAATGAAATTTGGACAAATACTTATCCCAAAAAAATTACAAGAGTAAAAGAGGAAAGTAAAAATACTTTACCAACCATGGAAAAATATGACATGGCTTTTAAAATCCATGAGAAGGAGAAACAAGACATGGTTTTTAAAATCCATGGGAAGGAGAAACAAGACATGGTTTTTAAAATCCATACGAAGAAAAAACAAGACATGGATTTCAAAACAAAAGGATGGTTTATTAAATCATTCAAAGAAATATTTTAAAAATTTATTTTTGAAATTCATTTACAGGTTTAAGCAAAAACTTTGGAAATATTTTCATCCCAAATATTTTGCGAGAGTGGTGAACTATTTAATGATGATGAAGGAAAAGACTATGGAAAAAAGGTTTGATACATAAATATGATTTAACTCCAAAATACAAATAATTTATTAACAACATACATGCAATTATTTTCAGATTTTTTGGCTTAGAAATAGTAGGAAAAGGGTTAGCTAGTTGATACATGTGGCAGAGTTAATCAGATTTGAGACGGAAACTAGCAAGTTTTGTGAAGACAACTTCAACCACTCTAGATTCCAAGGCAGAGGATCAGCATTTAAAAACCAATTTCCAGATTTGAAGGTTGAGGATTTTCTAGCAGTTCCAGATTTCACGTAGTTTTCCGGTCATTGATTTTATATTTAGTTTATTGTTCATATTTTTCCAAAAATTGTGAGATATTATTTTGTAATCATATCCTTTCTGGAATCTGAAGATAGTTTAGTAGAAATGATATAAATATGTAAGAAGAATAACCATATGGAAGAGTCCTTACTTTCCAATCTAATAAAGACATATCGTGATAATGTTTCCAAGTATATTTATGCATCCAACTCTTCCTTCAATATTTTTTGAAGATATGAATCTAATTTCTAATGAAGATCCCTTTTCTAAATATATTCATACCACTTGCTTTCATATTACCATTTAGTTAACTTCCTTAAATTGAACTACTCTTTAAACTTTGTAGATGATGTCTATGATGAGATTCCCTCCTTAAGATGAGAAATGCTCTAATTATACCTTCATGTTGCAACTCAACTATCTTCATTTCAAACTTCTATAATGCTTTTGATGTTACATCCATAATATTCTAGTGGAATATACTCTTGCCATGTTACTATGGTTCTTCTATAGACTGAGCAACCTTCTTATAACGATGGTTTTTTTACTATAGAGGATCCTTGTGATCCTTTTTTGGTAAATGGATGCTTTTAAATCAGCATGATACAATGTAGTTGCTACATGAACTATGAAGTGCTAGATGCTCCAAATACTTCTATCCTCGCCTTGCTAGATGTTAAGATGATTGCTTCCAATAAAATTCAATTGAATATGTAGACTCTAATTCTCCTAATGCTATATGCTTATTTCCATGGTACCAACATTTTCAAAATCCAAGACTCTTATGCAAATGTAATTTCGTATCCTACTCTAACTGCTATTTTCTAATAAAAGAGAAAACAAGTTGCTTGTAGACATGGTGATGGTAGAGTTCTTCAGTAATAAATATCCTTATGATCTTTAGTCTTTGGTTTCTTTTTAGGTTCTTCATTTTCTTCAGCAATGTGAGCTCCATTTCTTTCTTTCCTCTTATTATTCTTCCTGTTTTGAGGATCCTTGGGACAATCCCTTTTAAAGTTTCCATATTAATTACACCCAAAGCATTGTACTTTGGACATGTATTGGCCTCCACATCATTGATTGTTATTGTTGTTGTATTTTTAATAAGGTTCAAATTTTCCAAATTTTACAAACTTCTTCTTTGACCTAGCAGCAAAATCTTGAGAATTTTCATTGTTGGGTTCAGTGTCATCCTTGGCTTTCAATCTTGTTTCTTCTAAAATACACAAAACCCATATCTCATCGAAGTTTGGGGTGTCCTTTCTTGAATAGATGTTAGTCACAAAACTACTCAATTATGAAGGTAAAGCATTGAGTACACAAGTAGTTAATTCAGAATCCAATATGACTTCTCCAAACCTTTGTAGTTGTTCTTTCAATTATTTTCACAAGATATGAGGCCAAGTCTTCATCTATTGATAACCTTGTTTTGTTAAGTCGATTCCTCAAATATATTTTCTAACCTATAGTACTGACAACATATAGTTTTACCAAATTTGTCATAGATTCCTTTAGATGTGCCCAAATCTGCGACAAAGGGGATAAGATGATCTTTGATGGACTCAATGAGAATTATTTGAACCTTCACTTCTCCTTTATTGTACTTTTCCAATTCTTGAGTATTATTATTTTTTGATTTTGTAGCTTTAAATAGAACGTGATCCTTGAATTCATTTTTAGTGAGAACCAAATCAATTCTCTTCTTCCATGCTTGGAATTTTTATGACCCATCGAGTTTGTTGCCTTCCTTACAAAATGATTCTATTTGATTTAAAGATAGAGACATCGAGAGTAAAATAGTACTTACTTGTCAAAGGAATGAAATGCTTGATGATGACGCCCTCAAGTATCTTGATGCTTCCAAGAATTTTGATGATTCCAAGAGTCTTCAAAGTGTTCTTTTTCCATTGTTCTATACTTAGCACATTCACCTATTCCAATTCTTCTTTAATTAGCAGTAAATTACCCAATAGATTCAATATTCCAATAATAATAAGAAATTGTAGATAGAACATTAAATCCAATACACAATGGAAGACATCCAAGAGAAATAACAAGAGACACAATATTTGGTCAAAGACTAGGGGAAAACCCCACAAGGGTGAAAACCCTTTCAAATTATTCTTTTATTAGATTTTCATCAAATGATGAGTAGAGAGATACAATATTCCAAATAATCAACAATGATTCAAAGTAAAATATTTGGCTATCCAAAAATTCAACCAACCAATATCCAAGAGATGATCCCAAAAGTCAAATCTGATCAACATGTAAAATCTGCAAATATTGTCAAAGTTAATAGTAGAAAATGATGCCCTAACGAGTCCATAATTCAATGATCAAACTTCCTCAAAAAGAGCTTGGTCAATAGTTAAATAACTCAGCCTTCTTTGTTGGTTAAACTTCAGTCAAAACAATCCTCAAAAGTTTGGTCAAAGGAGAGAGAAGTTTGTGGACAAAATTCAATCATAGGTATGCAATCAACCCAAGTCAAACTACCCAAAAAAATTCATTCCTTTTCCCAAATAATTTGACCTCCAAAAATCAAAAGTTCCAAGTCAAAGAAATTCAAAACATGAATTTAAAGCTGGTAAAATGTCCCAAATAGAAAAGTCAAAGCAGAAATCAGATATGTCCTTCTTCCTTTCGCACATGTGAACTCAAACCTCCAAATTGTAGACCTGTATGAACCAATCAAGAGAGGAGAGAGAAGATGTGTTGGTTGATGATGCTCCAAAGTGATGTGACATGATGTGTATTTATAAGATACTTAAGAGGTCGATTTAGCTTACCTAGGTCGACCTGTACTTTTGTGCACATGTGGGTTTCTTCTTAAAAATTATGTTTTTCCTTGACCAAATTAAATTATTCCAAGGGCTAGGAGGGGTATTTCTTGATTATGAAGGTTGTAAAATGGAGGGAATTTATGTCTGAGCTTTCAAATTAACACTACCTCTTAGTTAGGGAGAAATTTCTGACTGCATCATGAATCTCATCTCGTCATCAACATCACTGAACCAAGTCATATCTCATCTATGCTAAGTTGATGAACACTTTTGAATCCAAAGAAGATGAGTCATCATAGGGGAGCTCAATCTACCACTCTATATCCAAGTAAAATAGGCAAGATACTACTTATCGTGAGGTAATGATCAAAGTTATCCCATTTTTCATTGTTCTTACCTCCTTGACCCTTAAGAGTCAAGTTGTATAACACCTGTATCCACTAATTTTGGGGAGATACACACTTCCCATGCGAGGTAAGGATCAAACGCACCCAAGTAACTTGGGGGAGATACACACTTACCATGTGAGATAAGGATCAAACACACCCAAGTCACTAGGGGGTGATACACACTTACCATGCGAGGTAAGGATCAAACACACCCAAGTCACTTGGGGGAGATACACACTTACCATGTGAGGTAAGGATAAAACACACCCAAGTCACTAGGGGGAGATACACACTTAGCATGCGAGGTAAGGATGACACACCCAAGTCTCCTCACCCATTGGCCAGAGGGGTGACAATTCTGACAAGCCTAGCTTGTGGGTATGCTAGGTCCCTATAATACTAGTGTATCCCCCTTGTTTTTATTATTAGTTTATCCCCCTAATTTTTATTGTTAGTATAGCCCCCTATTGTTATTGTTGTGCCCATGTAGCCCCCATATTGTTATTGTTTTGCCCATTACATTATTATTGTTATGTATGCTCTAATTATATTGTGACCCCTTAGAGTCCTATATATACTAAGGAGGTCTTTTCATTTGTATAATCTAATAATTGTTCATTTATGTGATGTAAAGGAGGTTGTCCCTTGAAGAGGCTAATTCTCAAGTCGTTGAACTATCTTTTCTTTTGTTTTGTGATATGGTTGCATAACATTTGGTATCAAATATTTTTGGTTGCTATTTAGAAGTTTGTGGCAGAATCTTTGGTTTGCCAATAAAATAAAGTTGAAACAATTAAGACCCCAGGTCTGTTACAACCTTTAGTCATTCCAAGCTAGCACTGGGAGGAGGTCTCAACAGATTTTATCACAGGTTTACCCAAGTCTGAAGGAAAGAGTGTCATCACAGTGGTAGTTGATAGACTTATCAAATATGCACACTTTTGTGAATTATCTCATCCTTTTAAATCCAATACAATTGCTACTACATTTATGGAAACAATTCAAAGATACATGGAAACCCAAAGATTATTGTAAGTGACAGAGATCCCATTTTCACTAAAAAAAATGGACAAAAATATTTTATTTTCTTGGTACTCAATTAACTCATAGCTCATCTTATCATCCTCAATATGACGAGAAAACTATGATAGTGAACAAATGTTTGGAAGGATATCTTTGTTTCTTTGTATCTAATAAACAAACACAATGGATCATGTAGTTACCTCTGGTTGAATGGTGGTATAACACTTCCTTCCATACGGCAACAAAAATAACCCCATTTACGGCACTTTATCGATATCATCCACCACCCATCACATCATCTTCAAGAGAAAAATTTAAGGTTCAAGCAATGGAAGATCACATCGAGAATTAACAATAAGTTCTCCGAAACTTAAATGATAACCTCACTCTGGCGCAAAATCGAATGAAACAACAAGTATATCACCATCGCAATGAAATAAGTTTTGATGTAGGTGACTAGGTATTTTGAAGGCTACAACCATACAAACAAATGTCCCTTAAGCAAGCTAAGAAGGATAATAAATTATTGTTGAAAATAGAAACAATAAATGTTAAAAATATAATCCAGAATATTCTAATTTTAATTTGTCCTTGAGTTAAAATTGAGAATTAAAATTCGAATTTAGTCTCACCAGCTAGTTGAAAAATAATTAACTAATTCATCTTGGATTAATTAGTTGGAGAAATTCAAGCTAGAAGTTTTTGTGAAGTCATGCAACAGTTATCCCTTAAATTAAGGAGATAAGGATGAGTTATAATTGAGTTGTAATTAGTTAGCTCAGTTAACTGAGTTATGTCCAGTTAAATTAGTTCCAAATAGTTTGAGGAACTAATTGTGAGTTTAGTCAGTTAATGCATGCATGCATAAAACTAGTGTACTCCAGATAACTAAATATTCTCTCATAATTAACTCATGCATGTCTATTCTAAGAAATACCTAGTTGAGATTAAAGGCAGGGACATTGTACTATCAATTACATGAGTTTTCCTATAAAGAAAACTCATCCATGTAGAAGGAACAAGGTTCCTTGAGGATTGTGCAGTTTTATAGGGTGTGAGATCAGTGTGAGTGATTAGTGTTACACTTGGTAACAGTAGGATCACCCAGGAGAAATAGCGCAAGGAAATAGGAGGCTTCGATGGTAGAGGAGAAGGTTTGTGAGAAGCCTTGTTTTCCTATGAGCATCTAGGAGGATTGTACTAAGAGCTGGCTAGTTGTGAGAGCTAAGGCTTTGTATAATTATAATGTATTTCCACCTTGTATGATAATACAGATAGTGGGGTTTTTAGCTGAGGCTTTCCTCTGAGTATTCTTCTGTGTTTCATGTGCATTGATTCTTCTTCTAGTTATATGTGTTCCACTTGATCTTTCTCAAATCTATTAAGCGTCCGCAAGTTTGATTGTATAAGTAGATTAAAGTATTTTTCTTTAGTTATATTGCATTATCAGGTTAATCTACAGTCAGAATTTCTACATGGTATCAAAGCTGATTTTATCAAAGCAGTGAACAGTATACGGAGAAGAGAATTCGAAGTTTGAAGTTCGGGGTTGTAGGTGCAAATCGAATTCATCTCATACTTCAAGTTGGTCAATGGCGTTCTATGGATTGAGACTCGAGTATGCCTTGGATGGCAAATCGAATTACATAGCATGGAAAGATTGCATGGAGGCTGTATTACAAGACAACGGCTTGAAGGATTTCATTGACCATGAAATCTAAAAGCTAGCTTCAACTAATGCACAAAAGTTGGCTGAGTGGAAGAAGTGTGTGGCGAGGGCGAGACAGATCATCCTTGAGGGAGTTCGAGACCATATTGTCTCAAGTCTCCATGGGAAGGATACTCCATAATCAATGTGGAAGACATTGAAATACCTCTACCAGAACAGTAGTGACCAGAGGAAATTGGCGCTCAAGGATAATCTTCAAAGAATCAAGATGGAGATCAGTGATACTATTTCCACATATCTAAACAAGCTCACCACTTGCAGAGATGAGCTTAGAAGTGTGGGAGTAACTACTATTGATGATGATATGGTGAACCTTACTCTCCCTGGCCTTCCAAAGAGTTGGAATAGCTACAAGGACTCTGTGAATGGACGGGAGAAACTGCCAGATTGGGAACAACTATGGTCAGATCTCATGCAGGAGGAGATTAGGAGGAGCACATGAGATGGTTCTTCATCCAAGGATGATGAAGAAAATCTGGCCTTAGCAAGTAAGGCAAGGAAAGGGAAGGGGAAGGCATCCCATTCTGAATCGAATTCTTCTCTTGGAGGGAAGAAGGTTGAAAAGTCTAAAGTGAGATGCTTTAATTGTCATGAAATGGGTCATTATGCGACTAATTTCCCATCGAAGAAGTCCAAGAAGGGATCCTCAGAAGGATCGGAAGGTGAGGCATTAGCCTCTCAGTTCGAAATGGACTTTACCCTCATTGCATGCATGGTGTCATCGATGATGGATTGTGGTTGGTTTCTTGATAGTGGAGCCTCATTCCACATGACCGGCGATAAAAGTTTATTCAGTACCTTGGAGGAGAAAGACCTTAAGATGCGCATAGATATGGGTGACAATGAAAGGTATAATGTTTTAGGAGTGGGCATGGTTGCTTCTCAAAGGAAGCATGGAGCTCTTATCACCTTGACAGATGTGAAGTATGTTCCTGTATTGAAGAAGAATTTGGTATCGATCGCGATGTTGGAGGACAAAGGCTACGATGTTGTTTTTAGTAAGGGAAAGGTTTTCCTTAGACACATCACCACGGGATAGGTGAAGCAGATCGGTTCACGAGTCAAGAACCTGTATGCTCTTGAGGTTAAATATGCATGCAAAGCCTTGAGGAGCAAGGCAAATGTTAGAGACTTGGTGGTTGAGAGGGAGAGTAAATTACCTCTCAACATGCAGCCCAAGAAGAAGTCTCAGACAATTATGGAGGAGCCACAAGTGGATATGCTGAGAGGAGACCAAGTGGATACATCCACTCATGCAGAGACCTCTAGTAGGGGGAAATTTCAAGCCAAGTGGGTAGAGGGATCACATGCAGCCATACCCCCAGGTGTGAGGTGGGGCGATGTGAAGTGATAGTCCCAAGAAGGCTAAAACTGGGCAGGGTCCATTGAGAGGTTTTATCTCATGGATCGTACCTTGCTACGGGAGCCCAAAGTACATGGTAGCGGGAGGAATCAGTAGGATTGATGCAGTCAGAGATCAAAGTGATAGAGGCTTGAGCAGTCAGATACTGATGAGCGCAGAGAAGGACTAACAATAGTGCAAAAAGGTTGAGTCAGCGGAAGCACGAAATTTTCAGTAGACAGAGGCAATAGTAGTCAGAGACTTTAATGACAGATGCATCATACTGATTCAGGTTGAATTTTTTTTTATTTCTGGAGTTGCTGGAGCAACAACACTAGAGAGAAGTGTTGCATGCAAAACATTCCAAAGGTTTTAGGATCGGGATCGAGTTGAAATCCTTTCTTGTTGAGAGGGCGAGTTGAAAATAGCAACAAGAAATGTTAAAAGTAGAATCTAGAATATTCCAATTTTAATTTGCCCTTGAATTAAAATTGAGAATTAAAATTCAGATTTAGTCTCACCAGCTACTTGAAAAATAATTAATTAATTCATCTTGGATTGATTAGTTGAAGAAATTCAAGCTAGAAGTCTTTGTGAAGTCATGCAATAGTTATTCCTTAAATTAAAAAGATTATCCCTCAATTAAGGACATAAGGATGAGTTATAATTGAGTTGTAATTAGTTAGCTCAGTTAACTGAGTTATGTCTAGTTAAATTAGTTCCAAACAGTTTGAGGAACTAATTGTGAGTTCAGTCAATTAATGCATGCATGCATCAAACAAGTGTACTCCAGATAACTAAAGATTCTCTCATAAATAACTCATGCGTGTCTATTTTTAGAAAGACCCAGTTGAGATTAAAGACATGGACATTATACTATTAAGTGCATGAGTTTTCCTATAAAGAAAACTCATCCATGCAGAAGGAACAAGGTTCCTTGAGGATTGCGCACTTTTACAGGGTGTGAGATCAATGTGAGTGATTAGTGTTACACTTGGTAACAGTAGGATCACCCAGGAGAAACAATGCAAGGAAATAGGAGGCTTGGAGGGCAGAAGAGAAGGTTTGTGAGAAGTCTTGTTTTCCTATGAGCATCCAGGAGGATTGTACTGAGAGTTGGCTAGCTGTGAGAGCTAAGGCTTTGTATAATTCTTATGTATTTCCACCTTGTATGATAATATAGATAGTGGAGTTTTTCGCTGAGGCTTTCCCCTGAGTACTCTTTTGTGTTTCATGTGCACTGATTCTTCTTCTGGTTATATGTGTTTCGCTTGATCTTGCTCAAATCTATTAAGCTTCTGCAAGTTTGATTGTAGAAGTAGATTAAAGTATTTTGCTTTAGTTATATTGCATTATCAGGTTAATCTACAGTTAGAATTTCTACAACTATCACCCGAGTATTATGGTCCTTACAAAGTGTTGCAAAATATTGGTACTATAACATGCAAATTGGAGTTTCCTGCATCTTCCCAAGTACACCCAGTTTTCCATGTTTCATGCTTAAAGAAGGTTATCAGTAACAAGCTCTTGGTTCAAACAGTATTGTCAGAATTTGACAAAGAAGGAAAAATCATATTGGAGCCTGAAGGAGTCACGAAAACATGAACCCAATAACTACAAAATTGATCAATTTCAAAGTATCTCTTTAAGTAGAAGAACTTACCCACTGAATATTCCACATGAGAGGATGAGAATTTTATACGCAATCATCCAGAACTACTCAAGCATTGAGGACAACACTTTTTTGAAGGAGAGGGGCATGTTAGATCCTTATAATACTAGTGTATCTCCCTTATTGATATTGTTAGTGTAGCCCCCTATTGTTATTTGTGTGCCCATGTAGCCCCCATATTGTTATTGGTGTGCCCCATAGAAGCCCACTACTATTATTGTTGTGCCCTTACATTATTATTGTTATGTAGGCTCTGATTATATTGTAACCCCTAGAGTCTTATATATATCAAGGAGGTCTTGTCATTTATATTATCCAAGAATTGTTCATTTATGTGATGTAAAGGAGGTTTCCCCCTCGAAGAGGCTAATTCTCAAGTCATTGATCTATCTTTTATTATGTTTTGCAATCTGGTTACATAACAGGATAGGATGCATACTATAGTATAGTCGGTAGGGGGAGATACACACTTACCATGAGGTAAGGATCAAACATAACCCTACAATGATAAAAGGGGAGATACATACTTACCATAAGGTAAGGATTAGACATACATATTGTCCACGAGATCGCTAAACACCAAGAGCTCTCTAACTCAATTCCTCTCCTTGGGAGCTAAAACAAGGGGGAAGATCATAGCTCATTTCCCTTGGTCATCCTGGATCCTTACCCAAGAGGGTCATATCCATCAGTCCAAGATGCTCTCTGAAGACCAATAACTTCCCTTTTGGCAAAGCCTTGGTAAGAATGTTTGTTATCTGCTTATCTGTTGAAATGTGATGGAGTCTCATAGCTCCTCTCTGCACCATATCTCAAATGTAGTGATACCTGATCTCAGTATGCTTAGACTTATCATGAAACATGAGATTCTTTTCCAACCAGATCCCACTCTTATTTTCGAAGTATATCACTGTCGTATCCAGAACCTTCCCAAACATCTTGTCAAAGTCATGAATTTCTTCTTATTTATATCCTCCTACCTTCATTTCCATCCTTTTCACGATATTTTTGCTACTTTTTCAAGATAAAAGGTCACTTCATATATGCTCAGACATAATAAGAGGTATCATTCATTTATGGTTTATAGTCCATTGTTTCTTTAAGAAATTTAAACCAAAAAAATCTATAGCTATTGAAATGCACTCATTTTGCAGCTAACTAAATATTTTGCATCTACATCCGTGGTTAGGCTAGTTCCAACACATTTGAATAGGAATAAATGATATAGGTAGATGGAAAAAAAAACATATGGACATCCACCGATTACATTGATTTGGTAACTCACAGGGTATGAGAATTCTGATGGTCAAACCAGAAGTCAATTTTGGTTATAATACTCCAACCTTGCACAAAATTTGAAAGAAGATCATGGAATCATCAAGCGAGTGTGGGATTGAATGAGAAAATAATGGAATCAAACACTACATTATGTCAAATCAAAGTCATCTCATGATTTTCTCTTCTCATAGCATATCATGAGAAGAATGATTCATATTTTGATTTAATCTCTTAGTTGTCAAGTATAAACTAGCTTCTTGGCTTATAACTCTTAAAACTTTTATTCAACTGAGGATTATAAAAAGCCTTAGAGTGAGGCAATGGACATCTTTTTAGTTCTATAATCATTTTTATATCGAATACTTATGCTTTTAATACAATTACTCTATTCCTTTGGTTAATAACTCATTAATTGAAGTCCTGCCATGCTTACGCTCAACAAGAGGGCCCCTTGGAGAGTTGTAAGTTAGTTTAGTTGTTGGTTATTTTGATTTTTAATTCATTTCATGAGTAGTCTCTTTTCCATTATGAAAAGTATCTTTTCCATTGCTTTGTTCTCATGATTTGACATATATTGGTTTTCACAGGTCAAGCACTCACATATGTTAAAAAGTCCAAAAATATTTCCTTTCTCAATTTTCTTATTTCAATTGTTTCGTTTTAGATTTATGAGTTAATGCGCAGATCGATTCTAGTCACAACTGCACACACTAGTATTTTGGATTGCCCTTTTCAAGGTTTGTTTCTTGATATAATTCTGAAGCACTTAGATTAAAATCTATTTCTATTGAATAGAGTAGAGACTTTGATTTCTAGTACTTAGGATAACATTTCAATTCACTGCAAGTAGAGTAAGATTTTAATTCTGTTCATTACAGTAGTATTTTCAATTCAGTTCAATAGAGTAAATTTTAATCCTTATCCCTTAGAATAAGTTTCAATTCAGTTTGATATTATAGTACTTTCAATTGATTACACCTTTAAAACTAGTTTTCTTTCGAAAGAATAATTTTGATGGAAATAACATGTGCGTAGGAATGATATTAGTTAATCTAGTTACCCTTTGCTTCAATAAAAAAATTATTTCAGTTTTGTCTTTTAAAATAAAAAATAGAACTCCTAGCATATATTGTTTAAATGCACTTCATAAGTACACAAACCTTGGTTGACAAATAATGAATTAATTTAACCATTAAGTAAATTACCCAACATTTTAGCGTCGTTATCAGGGAAGTGCATATACGAATTTATTTTTGGTTTGCATATCATCTTAGATGCATCCATCCTATATTTACATAGTTAAACTCGTATTAAAATCATTTATAATGCATGTATATAGAATGGGATTTTAGAGGTAGATTTGTAAGTAGAGGTAGAGGACGAAGTTCAATACCAACATCATCAACCACCTCCACTAGACCACGTAGTGCCACACCATCCATCAACACTCTCATCCCAGACATAGCAAGTATATATAGACTTCTTGCTATACCTTGATATGAAATTCAATCTAGGGACTCACCAACTTCTTCCACAGAAGTTGTAGTTGAATAACCTTCATCCCCTACTGAAGGATTTGCATTTCTCTCTTTAGATAGGAGAGCAAATCTTAGAACAAGAATTAAAAGTGCTTAGTGAAGATTTCACTCTCATCCCAAACATAGCAAGTATATATAGACTTCTTGATGTACCTTGATATGAAATTCAATCTAGGGACTCACCAACTTCTTCCACAGAAGTTGTAGTTGAATAACCTACATCCCCTACTAAAGGATTTGTATTTCTCTCTTTAGACAGGAGAACAAATATTAGAACAAGAATTAAAAGTGCTTAGTGAAGATTTTTTTTTTTATTTTTTTTTTGAGATACCATTGGTAGAAGAACCAGAGGAAGAAGTAGACAATGCTATTATTGAACCTTATATTAGCTCTGAGGAATCTACAATGGTAGGAGAAGGGGAAGGATAAGTACACAATGTAGATGGTGGTGAACTTAGGATTGGTGGGGGAAGAGGCAGAGGAGGAAATATAGGAGGTGGTGGACGAGGTGGTAGAGGAGGAAGGGGAGAACAATACCCTTATGTATTCCCTATATTTGATTAATATACCACATCCATAATGAAAAACATCTCACCTTCCATTATTCTCAATTTTTATGGCTTAAGAACTAAGGATCTTATGAAAATTATTTTTGAGCTTGAAGTACTATGTAGATCCTATGACTATTTACTTAATACTAAAAAATTGAAGTTATTTCCAGCTACTCTAAAATATGGAGCCCTTAAATGGTTTATGGGTCTAAGAACACACTCTATTAGAACATGGGATGAAATGAAGAGAGTATTCCTAGAAAAATACAAAGATTATTGTATGCACCATAACCTTAAGGATGAAGTCTTTAAGATGATGCAAAAGGAGGATGAAAGCCTTGAAGATATAGTGGAAAGATTTATCTACAATATCAAAAGGGATAAGATGCACAATCTAGATGAGGAGACATTAAAAGCTCTTTTGCTAAAAGCTATAAGAGATGAGTGGATTGATATTCTCAATTTAATTGGAAAATGAGATGTTTCCCAAGTATCATTTGATGAAATCTATGAATTGTGCAAGCATATTTCGAGAGGTAAGGCTAGATATGGTAAGAATCCAAGAGATCAAACCTTATCAAGAGTCAGTAAATCTGCATTTGGAATAGTAAGTAGAGCATAAATAGGTAATTTTCTTGATAATTTCCAAACATATATCCTTAGAAGTCTTAGTGAACAACTAGATACTCTAAAGATACAAAACAAGAAAAAACTTGAGAATATTGCATTATCCATTTTCGTCCTAGGTGTAGGAAAAAACATGCCTTAAGAGAATGTCCTCTTGATAGTAAAGATATCTATGTTATATGTGTTGAAAATAATGATACAAAAGAATTTCCTTCAATACCTCGGCTTAAGGATGTTTTTCTGGATGAATTTGGACCAAGTAAAGTTGAATAACTTTGCTTTATTGCTAAAAGATCATGTTAGTCTCAACAAACATGTATGGAACAAGGTCCTAATACTCAATATCAATCATATGCACAACCATAGAGCAATTGGAATGCACCTATGCCTTTGCAACCTTGGCCACCTCAACCTCAAAACACATCTTGGGCACAAGGTTGGAAAAATTATTATGGTAGATATCCCCACTATCTACAATTCCAACAACCATATTCCCCATACCAACCTCAATACTACCCTCCTCAATCGAATCAACTGAATCAACCAGAATTTCAAACACAACCATCAAATCAACCACTTCCATTACCATCCACTCCTTTTCCTTAGAAATCCAATCAAATACCTACTCAACCACTTCCAAATCCAAATGATAAAAATAAACAACCCATCTACAATGTAGAGGGTTAAAATTTTCAAGACTGAATGATAGACCCACTAAGTCTAAATGATGTCCAACTTAGATCTAGTAGGATTTTTCAAAATAAATCACCTCTAATTGTCATCCAAGAATTTAAAGAGGATAAGGTTCTTGAAAAGGAAACACTTCTTAATCAAGAAGATACTCCTCCAAAGGAAAATGTTCTCGCACAATTAGATGACAACCAAATAAAGCAAGATTCTACAATTCCTCTAGTAGAACAACCTTATGTCTCCCCACAAAATCCTCCTTTTCCTAAAAGACTCAAAATCGATAAGGGAATAAAAATGCAAATTGTTTTACCGAAATATGATATGCTAGATGAATTGAAAAATATTTGCATCAAAATTATTTTACTTCAAGATATAAAGGAAATACCTATATTTGCAAAAACATTAAGGAGTTGTGCATTAAAAAACTAGGAAGAAAGAGAAAAGATGTCAAGAAAATTGAATTGGTAGGAAAGATTGCAAATATTATGATGGTGAAACCAATAGTCCAAAAATATCTAGATCATGGTCGCCCCATTGTAAAAATACACATTAATGGTATTGAAATCCCAAACACCTTGATTGATTTAGGAACAACCATTACTATTATGATCAAACAAACTATGGATCAATTAAATCTTCCCAATCTTCAATATACCCCAAATTTACTACAACTAGCAAATAGATCTATTATCAAACTAGATTGTATATTGGAAGATGTGTCTGTGTCTTTAGATTCATGGGAGTATCCTATTGATTTTATGATTTTAACTCCCAAGAATAATTTAGGAGGCCATCCATTTATCCTTGGTAGACCTTGGCTAGCTACAACTGATGCATTCATAAGTTGTAGATATGGTGATATGTATATTTTTGATGGTATCTCTACTAAGAAATTCACATTATACCCACCTACAAAAATAATAATTAAGGTATAAATTGAAGATTGGATAGATGATGATAATGAAGATTTTGATGACATTCAACCAATATTTACTCTTTCACAAATAGATGAGGAAGATAAATTAATAAATTTGATGAATAATAATGATTCTTCTTCATATTGTGAGCAAGATCAAATTTTTGAAAAGCAATGTGATATTGAATATTTATCATCTCATCAAATGGATTTACATTCTATGGAAAAGTTTGGCAACTTTTTAGTAAAAAAAAAATGGGGAAAACATTAAATATTAACAATAACCTCGAATAATTTCAAAAGAGAAAACTGGTAAAGATGTTATAAAAACTTTCTTCTGCATATGCATGGGAATATACTGATATGAGGGGAATTGATCCTAACACATGCATTTATCACATTTACATTCAAGAAATGCCAAACTAGTTAGAAAACCTCAGAGGAGGATGAATCCTAATTGGAGTAAAATTGTTAAGGAGGAATTACAAAAGTTGCTTAATGTGAATTTCATTTAACCAATATTAGATAGCCAATGGGTTTCACCTTTACTGATTGTTCTAAAGAATAATGGAAAATCGAGAGTGTGCGTTGATTATAGGGAATTGAATAAGGATACTTTAAAAGATAATTTTCCACTACCCTTTATAGATCAAGTATTAGATACCTTAGCGGGGAAGAAATATTTTTCATTTCTTGATGGGTTTCAGTGGATATAAGCAAATCTAATTGGCACCAAAAGATTAAGATAAAACAAACTTTATATTTCCATTGGGTACATATGTTTATAGCGTACTTCCTTTTGGGTTATGTAATGCACCAGAAACATTTCGAAGAGCAGTCTTAGGTATATTTTATGATCTAATTCATGATAGTGTAGAAGTTTACATGGATGATTTCACTGCATATGGAAATACTTTTGAAGAAGCCCTTGAAAAACTAGAAAATGTTCTCATTATATGTAAGGAAAAAAATCCCTCATTAAGACATGAGAAATGTTTTATGATGTTTAATGAAGGAATTATTTTAGGCCACCATATTTAAGGTACTAGAATTAAGGTGGATACATCTAAGGTAGAAGTAATTTATAAAATTCCAGTTCTTACTTGTCAAAGAGATGTTATAATTTTTATTGGTTTTACATTATATTATAGAAGATTCATAGAAAACTTCATAAAAAAAGATTCTCAACTTTTTAAACTTCTTACAAAAGATTGTGCTTTTGTTTGGAATTTTGACTGACATAAATCATTTGAATCAGTGAAGCATAAAATCACTGAAGCACCAATCTTAAGAGTACCTAACTGGTCTCTTCCTTTTCATATTACAAATGATGATTTAGATACAGATTTAGGAGTCACGTTGGGAAAAAAAGATCTAACTCCTTGTGTTATTTATTACACAAGTGAAAATTTGACTCCTGTACAGTTGAATTACATTGTAACATAAAAGGAGTTTTTGCTTTTGTGCATGCCATTAATAAATTTCGACACTATATCACTGGTTATGAAACTTTCATTAATACAAATAATTTTGTTATTAGATATTTAATGAATAAACCAATTACTAATGGTAGGATTACTAGATGTTTGTTGTCATCATGAGAATTCAATATTATTATTCTGGATAGGCCAAGAAAAGAAAACACAGTTGTTGTTTCATTTCTAGAATGCATAATGATAATAATGATACTCTTGTAAAATATAATTTTCCTTATGAATATATTTTTGCAATATCTACTAAAACTCCTTGGTTTTCAAATATTGCTAACTATTTGGCCACAAGAAAGTTGCCCCCACAATGATCAGCCAAATAAAAGTAGAAAATTATCAAAGCCAGTGCGCCTTACTTTTGGATAGAGGGAGAATTGTATCAAACTGGACCTAATTTAATCATCCAAATATGTGTTCGAGAAGACAAATTATCAGAAATATTGAAAGCTTGCCATGATGAATCACGTGGAGGACACTTTGCCGATAAAATAACTACTTATAAATTCCTTATTTTAGGATGATATTGGCCTTATCTTTTTAAAGATGCTAGGGAATATGTCAAGAGATGTGATAGCTTCCAAAGAATGGGAAAACCCATTCCATCAGACGAGATGCATCTACAACCTCAGGTAATTATAGAGCCTTTTGAAAAATGGGCTCTATATTTTGTTGGTCCAATCAATCCTCGTTCTAAGTAGAAAAGGTATATATTACTTTTTTTACAGATTATGTTACAAAATGAGTGGAAGCTAAACCACTTTCTTTTTCTATTGAAAATGTTGTAGTTACATTTCTTTTTGAGGATATTTTTACTCGTTTTGGTGTCCCAAGGGAAATTGTGACAGAACAAGGTGTTCAATTCACATCCAAGTTGGTGCAGAAAATAATAGAACAATACAAAATCAAACATCAAAAGTCTACTCCATATCATCTAAAAGCCAATGGGCAAGTGGAATCTACGAACAAACTACTTGAAGCAATTATGACCAATACTATACATTCACATAGAAGGGATTGGCAAAAAGGCTTCCAGAGGCACTTCGGGCATACCGTACCACATGGAGGAATACTAATGGACACACTCCTTATGAGCTTGTCTATGGGAAGCAAGTCTTGTTTCCAATTGAATTCCAAGTGGATATTTTTATAATAGCAACAAAATTGGGCCTTGATCTATCCGAAGCTCAAAAACAAAGATTAGAACAATTGAATGAACTAGATGAAATCTGACAAGATGATATCCAAAGAACTAGCATAGTCTAGCAACAAAAATCAAGATGGCATGACAAATTCATCAAAGTTAATAAATTCAAGCCATGTTATTGGGCTTTACTTTTTTACTCTAAATTCAAATATTTTCAAGGAAAAATTTGTTGGGTTGTGTTATATTCTTTCCACGACTATCCCACGTAGTTAACCGGGGGTTTAGAGGGTTTCATTGTGCTGATTCCATAGCGGGGGGTCATAGGTGGGGTAGTAGCCCCCCTTGTCCAGGAGGTTTGAAAGAGGCAGGTAGCCCCCCTCTACGGGGTCTGGGGCAGTGCCCTGGGAAAAAAATTTGGACCCTATATTAGGTTGGGCAGACCTACCTATGGTTTTGTGCATGGTTTTCACACATGGTTTTGGAAGCGATGCTTTTTGGTCCATGGTTTTTGACGCGATGGTTTTCGGTCCATGTTATTGGATGCTTCAGCATGTCTAAATATGTATTGTAACATTGAAAGGAACATAATGAAAAATGAAGATGGTAATTCCGTTTTTGGGTTCCAGGGGAAAATCTTTGTGTATATGTATTTTATGTGTTATGCTCTCGCATTGTTTATTTTCTATGTTTTAGAATTCCTATACAGGTAATTTCTATACAAGGTTAAAACCTACATTTGGTATCAGAGTTGTTTTGGCTTCAAGGGGATGCCTTTGTTGCTGAGGGGTTTTTCTCGGGCCTGTGGTAGACCCTGTTCAGTGGGAGATATCCCGCATCAATTCTGGTGGTGAAAGAAGATGGTGAGCAGTGGAAAGATAGAGATCGAGAAATTTAATGGTCAGAGTTTTGAGTTATGGAAACTTAATATGGAGGATCTGTTGGTGGATAAAGATCAGTGGATCGTGGTAGATCCAGGTACTAAACCAATGGGAGTGTCCGATGAAGAATGGAAGAAGTTGGATCGGAAGGCAAATAGCACAATATGATTGTGTGTCTCAGATTTAGTATTGTTGAATGTATCAGGGAAAGCTACAACTAAGGCTTTGTGGGAGAAGTTAGGGACTTTGTACCAATCTAAGTCTTTGGTGAATAAATTGTTCCTACAGAAAAAGTTGTATAACCTGAGGATGAAAGATAGAGACTCGGTGACAGAGCATCTAAACGCATTTAATACTGTGGTAAGTCAGTTATTATCTGTTGATATTAAAATTTCATATGAATATAAGTGCATCAGTTTATTGTGTTCTCTACCAGATTAGTGGGATAGTCTGGTTATTGCAATAAGTATCAATGCAACTGCCTTGCAATTTGATGAAATAGCCTCATCCTTGCTGACGGAGGAGATGAGACGGAAAAATATGGAGAGACAAAATGGTGATGCCTTGTCTATACGAGGACGGTCCCAGAACATAAACAAAAATAAATCATCGAGTGGGAGATCTAAATCTAGAGGGAGATCTAAATCTCCAGGAAAACCTGTAAAGGTTGTTTGCTGGAAATGTGGAAAGGAAGAGCACTACAAAAGGGACTGTAAATATAAAGCATCTGACAAAGGAAAGGCATCTGATGATGCTCCTTCTGTAGAGGCGAAAACCACCTCGGATGAAGGTGGGGATGTGTACTTGGCTTCTTCAAGTACACATGTAGATCATGAGGCATGGTTGATTGACTTAGGTGCATCCTTTGACTTCACTCCCCATAGAGAGTGGTTTTGCGAGTATGAGAAATATGATGGTGGTGATGTCTTCTTGGGGGATGACAGGAAAGCTAGAATCGTTGGTCGTGGAAAATTAAAGTTGAAGTTGCAAGGTGTAAGGGTTATAACACTTCCGGGAGTTTTACATATTCCTGCATTGGCCAAAAATATGATTTCCGTAAACAAGTTGGATGATGCAGGTGTAAAAATGGTGTTCGAGAAGGATACCTGCAAGATGGTTCGAGAAGCACTGGTATTGATGCGGGGAGTTTGGATTGGAACTATGTACAAGCTACAAGGTAGCATTATTGTTGATGGGTGCAATAGTTTTGTGGTTCCTGAAACTGGGGCAGAAAATCTAGTGGTCTCTGGAGAGAATACCATGTTGTGGCATCAAAGGCTTGGACATATTAGAGAGAAGGGCCATCGAATACTTCATGGTGTTAGCCTCCTGTTGCAACAGGTGTTCATCTTTCATGATTGACATTTTTTACATGCCAAATATGTCATACTTTGCATCCTGCAATGCTCCATATTACCAGAAAGAGGCTAAAGAAGGGACCATGAAAATGTGCTAGTCCAAATGCTACTGTTGTATTCCAATTTTGATGACTTAACCATTTTTTAAGAATGTTCTGTTAATGGAAGTCCAAACAGCTTAATCTTGGCTTCCCTAGGTTTCAATTTCTTGCTTTAGAAATAGAGAATGAATATCTGTCCAAACAGCCTAATCTTGGCAGATTTGTAGATAGGTAGAGAATCAAAGGAGCCCAACTGCTTAATCTGGGCCCTTGGCAGAAATAAGTGTAGATTTAGATAGGAGGACGGTCAAAAGAAAAATTGTAAATCAGGGTCTGCAAGTCTAAGTGCACCCAAACCAAAAAGAAGAAAAAATGTTAGGTAAGTAGGCTGGGTAGGTAGTTTTGAGGTTGCAGAATGTTGATTTATGATCAATTTTGTGTTTCAAAGTGATATTTTACTACAGATCATAGTTATGATGCAGTTTTTTCATATGGAGGAGCTCAAGCTAGGCATGTCTAACTCCCCCTTCTTCTAATTCCCCAAATCACTCACTAACTTCCCTGAAGAGGTCAAGATCTGCTTGAGCCTCTTAGTTTCATCATGTTTCATAAAACATCTGCCTAAGTAGAGATCTGCTTTACTTAGGAGTGCTGATATCTCTTCTACAAGTTCTATCCCCCCTAATAGCCTAAGATTCACATACTTAGCGCTTTCTTCACACTTTCATATTAACTACTAATTCTTACTATGTAAATCCCTATCGGTTTTCCCTTTCCCCTACTAAAATTATGTTAATAGCTCCCCTATATACTTATCCCCTCCCCCTGGTTGAAACATAACCATAAGTTCATTGGGAATTGCTAAGTTTATCTGAAACTCAGCAAGAGCCCTCATTTCCACCCTCAAACTATCTTTTTATGCATTTTACTCCATCACACAGCATAAAATTCCTTTCATGTGTATAAAAACCATCTTATTTAACTTGTTTTCACTCTCCCAAGGCATAAACCCCTTGTTTTTCCTTAAAACCCTTCTCAAACTGCATAAAATCCATCTTTCTGGGCTTTCGGACCCCTTCCGATGCCTTTAAAATCTGAAAAACCCACTAAACCAAAGTCTAACCCCCCCCCCGCGGCATTATACAAATTCGAATATTCGCGCGGGCCCCATCCATTATCCCTCTGCCGCCTCATCTGTCCCACCAGCCCTCCAATCGCCCGCGCCACAGATCTACGGTGGGCGGGTCTTCTCATCTCCGAAGCCGCCGAAGGTTAACGCCCGGGAGATCGGTGGTTTTCCCGCCGTACTCCCGCCACGCGTCGCCCTCCCGGCCATGGCGGAGCCCCCTCTGCCGAAACCACCTACGCGGAAAGGCGATGCGCCCGAAGCCGGATACTGCTCTCTCCCCCCTCCTGCGTCAGTGTGACATCACCCTGCCACATCACCATCCCGCACCGGCCTCCTGCCACCGTGTCCTTGCCACATAACTACCTCCGTACCGCCATGTCACCTCTTCCGTCGTACCACCACGTCACCTGGCCGTACTGCTGACGTCATCCTGCCACGTCACCGCCGTACTGGGGCCCACCACTGACGTCATCGTCAAAAAGTGCGAAAGGCACAAATCGCAGCCTAGGAAGCCCAGAATCAGAATCTGAGGCAGTTTTTCATGCACGATTAGTGCCTAAATCATGCATGGCTATGAGAAATAGGCCAAAATGGAAAGCCCCTCACCGAGCGGCCCCTAGCAAGCCCGAAAGGCGCAGAATGACCAGATTTTCTCCGTGAAGCATTCAGAAAGGGGAAAACACAGTTTTTTAAGCAACAGAGGGTCGGACAGCTACCATGAAAGATCGATGGGACAGTCTAAACCACTCAGAAGACATTAAAGACTCCAGGATCAGCGCCAAAGAGTATCAGAGGGAAGATGAAGCGGCAAAGAGTATCAGTTCAGCAACATCGAAGCAGGTGAAAATTAAAGACTTCCATCAAAGTCAGCAAAGCAGTTAAGGCCATTTAAAAGCCTATCTGGTCGGGATTAGTGCACATTAATGCCAGCAAACAGCAGCAAAACCAAGTTAGAGGTGGAGATAAAAGACAAATCACAGTTATTACAGAAAGACTGCACTGAGCCACCCAGGACAGACATTAACTCAGTTTGACACAGCTGCCCTCAGCGCAGCTCAAAGATATTTTCATGCATTTATTTCTGGATAAGATTAGGTTAAAGTAATCATTTTCTGTCGGACCTGTTTAGGTCGGCTGTAATAGATTAATTTTGGATAATTTTCCCTATATATAGAACCCTCTGTATTGTAAAAAGGGTTGGTTGGTTGATAATCTTCATTAGAGACTCGCACTGTATATCTGAGATGTTTTACTTAATCAAAGATTGTTGAAAGCTTTGGAGGAATGATTGTCTACTCTGCGTCTAATGGTTTGAAGAATTGAATGTGGAATTCTTGTGCTGCAGTATGAATCAATAAGTGTTCCTTACCTCTGTTATTTCAATTTCACATATGCTCAAGTCACTGAACAAAGGATTGGTTTAGAATTTGCTTAGCTGCACTCTATGCTCAGTTTCTGTGGCTTCTTAATGTTTTCCTCTTGATTTAGGCATAAATATGAATTCTGTTATGGCTCATGTTTGATCTATTTCACATATGAATGACTGTTATCTAGGAATTCTTAGCTGCTCCTAGATAGGGCTCATTTATCTTCCTTCTGCTAACCTGAATGAGAGATTCTTAATTGCCCCTCATTCTTTAGCCTTTAATCCATCTCTTTTACCTTAAATGATTGTTTCATATGCAGCTGCCTTGCTCCATAATTCCCTCTTGTGACCAAGAAAACGTACCAGCAGTCCTACTCCTTGACTCCACGCCCAATGGTTCTAAAACTTTCATGCTATCCCTGCCTCTCTACCTGAAAGTATCATCTTTCCCACCAAAAATCAAAACAAAACCCCTTGAACTCAATAACTAGCCTAAAAACCTTATCAACAAAGCTAAATCAGAAAGAGAGAGCCCTCTCTGATTGCAGGTGGGCTAGAACCTGCAGTCCAAAGATTGGTTTGTGGTTACCTCAGCCGTATCCTTTTGAGCTGACCAGAAGGACAACCTGAGTGATAACACATGGTAAAGGTATGGTAGAAGGTATGAGTAATAGCTCTCGGGATTTTGATTTCTGTGAAAATTGTGTATATGGGAAGAAGAATTGGGTGAGTTTCCCCTCTAGTGGTAAGAGGGTGAAACAGATATTAGAACTTGTGCATAGTGATGTGTTTGGACCTGTGAAGGTTCCATCACTGGGTAAGTCTGTCTACTATGTATCATTTATAGATGACTTCTCAAGGAATACATGGATATATTTCCTTAAGAATAAATCTGAATTCTTTGACAAGTTTAAAGAATTTAAGGCTCTAGTGGAAAACTAGACTGAGAAGAAGATAAAGGTGTTGAGGACAGATAACGGTGGAGAGTTTTGCAGTAAGGAATTTGAAGAATTTTGTAAGAAGTGTGGTATAGCATGGTAGAAGACTACTCCGTACACACCTAAGCAAAATGGAGTTGCAGAAAGAATGAACAAGACATTGATGTAAAGGGCAAGAAGCATGCTCAATGGTGTTGGGTTAGGACAGGAATTCTGGGCAAAGGCCGTGGAGACAGCGTGTTACCTGGTCAATAGATCACCTTCATCAGCGTTGGAGGATAATACTCCACAAGAGGTATGGACTGGTAAGAAAACCTCTCTTTCACATCTGAGGGTATTTGGATGTGATGCATATGTACATGTTCCAAAGGAGAAAAGAACCAAGTTGGATAGTAAATCTGAAAAGTGCATCTTTATTGGGTATAAGAATGGTTTAAAGGGTTATATTCTTTGGAACCCAGTAACAAGGAAGGTTGTGTACAGCCAAGATGTGGTGTTCAAAGAGGTGAAAGATGTTATTAAACATGAAGGCCAACCAAAGGAACCTGAGAAGATAGAGTTTGAGCTTAAGGAGGAAGACTTAGACTCTACATCAGAGGAGGAATCAGAAGATGAAGAGCCACAAACTCCGGGTGTGAGAATATCAGTTCGAGAAAGAAGGCGGTTGGAAAGGTATAGTCCATCTACTTTCTGTTCAAATTTTGCTTTATCTGTTACTGATGATGATCCCAGAATTGTGAAGGAAGCAGTAGATTCAGAGGATGGAAAACTCTGGAAAGAGGCCATGGTTGATGAAATGGCATCTTTGCACAAAAATGAGGCTGGGGATTTGGTGGAGTTTTCGGCTGGAAGGAAACCCATTGGTAGCAAATGGGTGTTCAAAAAGAAGACAAATGCAGAAGGAAAGGTGGAGAAATACAAATCTCGTTTGGTAGCAAAAGGTTATTCCCAAGTGTCGGGAATTGATTTTGGTTATATTTTTTCTCCTGTTGCCAAGGTAGCTTCTATTAGATTGCTTTTATCTATTGTTGTTGCTTTTGATTTTGAGGTAAAACAGATGGATGTGAAGATAGCATTTCTTCACAGGGAGCTGGAAGAGGAGATCTACATGAAGCAACCTGAAGGATTTGCGGTGAAGGGTAAGAAAGAACTAGTATGCAAGTTAAAGAAGTCTTCGTATGGGTTAAAACAGTCACCAAGGATGTAGTATCATAAATTTGATACATTTATATAGGGACTTGGCTTCACCAGAAGCAAGGTAGATCATTATGTGTATTTTAAATTAATTGGTGACCGTGTTATTTATCTAATCTTGTATGTGGATGATATGTTGTTGGTTAGAAATGACAAAGAAATTATCCAAGATTTGAAGACCCAATTGTCCTCCAAATTCGACATGAAAGATCTTGGTGCTGCAAACAATATTTTGGGCATGGAAATTAAAAGAGATCGGGCAAAGAGGAAGCTCTGGTTAAACCAGAGGAAGTATGTCAAGACAATACTTCAGAGGTTTAATATGCAGGATAGTAAACTGGTGAAGGTTCCTATTCCTGTAGGTGTAAAGTTATCTACTGAACAGTGTCCCAAGACACAAGAAGAGGAAGAGGATATGTCTCGTGTTCCATATGAAAGTGTAGTCAGTAGCCTGATGTATGCGATGATCTGTACTAGACCAGACATTGCACGTGTAGTGGGAGTATTGAACAGGTTTGTGTCAAAACCAGGGAAGGAGCATTAGACAGTAGTAAAGTGGATTTTTAGGTATTTGCGTGGCACTAGCGATTATGGTTTGTGCTACCAAGGAAGACCAAGATTGGATATATTTTTGAATATCCATGGCTTTCTTGATGCGCACTGCTCTGGAGATCTGGATCAGAGAAGATCTACAAGTGGGTATGTGTTTAACCTATTTGGAGATGCAGTTAGTTGGATGAGTAAGAAACAATCTGTAGTGGCACTATCAACTATAGAGGCAGAATATATGGAAACCACTCATGCAAGAAAGGAAGTAGTTTGGTTGCAGAGATTTTGTTCAAATATGGGGTCAGTACAGGGTGCTATAAGGATAGACTGTGACAGCCAAAGTGCAACTTTCTTAGAAAAGAACCCTGCTTACCATTCAAAGAAAAGCACATTGATGTTCAGTATCACTTTGTGAGGGATATGATAGAAGACAAAAAGGTGTTGCTAGTAAAGGTGGACACTTTGAAGAATATTGCAGATGCATTGACAAAATTTGTGAGCTTTGAGAATTTTTCTTGGTGTAGAGAAACAATGGGTGTTTGCGGGGCTCGATAAATGACTAAGCTCTCTTGTGGCCCCTTGTGGAAAGAAAACAACAAGTGGGAGAATGTTGGGTTGTGTTATATTCTTTCCACGACTAGCTGACATAGTTAATCGGGGGGTTAGAGGGGGGTCGAAGCCCCCCCTTTGTTATGTTGATTGCGCAGCGGGGGGGTCACAGAGGGTTTGAAGGGGGTGGACCTACCTGTGGTTTTCGCACATGGTTTTGGACGCGATGGTTTTCGGGTCATGGTATTGGATGCTTCGGCATGTATAAATATGTATTGTAACATTGAAAGGAACATAATGAAAAATCAAGCTGGCAGTTCCGGTTTTGGGATCCAGGGGAAAATCTCTGTGTATATGTGTTTTATGTGTATGCTTTCGCATTGTTTATTTTCTATGTTTTAGAATTCGTATGCTGGTAATTTTTGTATGGGATTAAAACCTACAAAATTCATACTCGTTGGCTTGGTCCTTATGAGATATGTTGAAATGTGGCAACAAGAATATTCCAATTTTAATTTGTCCTTGAATTAAAATTCAAATTGAGTCTCACCAGCTGCTTGAAAAATAATTAATTAATTCATCTTGAGTTAATTAGTTGGAGAAATTCAAGCTAGAAGTATTTGTGAAGTCATGCAATAGTTATCCCTTAAATTAAGGAGATTATCCCTTAATTAAGGAGATAAGGATGAGTTGTATTTGAGTTGTAATTAGTTAGCTCCGTTAACTGATTTAAGTCCAGTTAAATTAGTTCCAAACTATTTGAGGAACTAATTGTGAGTTCAGTCAGTTAATGCATGCATGCATCAAACTAGTGTACTCCAGATAACTGAAGATTCTCTCATAAATAACTCATGCATGTCTATTCAGAGAAAGACCCAGTTGAGATTAAAGACAGGGATAGTGTACTATCAGTTGCTAGAATTTTCCTATAAGGAAAACTCTTACATGTAGAAGGAATTCATTCCTTGATATTTGCGTAGTTTTACAGGGTGTAAGATTAGTGTGAGTGATTAGTGTTACACATGGTAATAGTAGGATCACCCAGCAAAAACTACGCTTGGAAATAGGAGCTTGGAAGGCAGTGTGGAGGACTTAAGGAGAAGTCTATTTCGCCTGTAAGTGTCTGTGAGGATTGTACTGAGAGCTGGCTAGCTGTGAGAGCTAAAGCTGTGTGTATTCCTGAGATATTTCCACTTGTATGATAATACAGATAGTGGGGTTTTTAGCTGAGGCTTTCCCCCGAGTATTCTTTTGTGTTTCATGTGCATTGATTCTGCGTCTGGTTATATGTGTTCTACTTGATCTTCCTCAAATCTATTAAGCTTCCGCAAGTTTGATTGTAGAAGTAGATTAAGTATTTTGCTTTAGTTATATTGCATTATCAAGTTAATCTATAGTGATAATTTCTACATGGTATCGGAGCAAAGGTTATCAAAGTTGTGAATAGTATATGGAGAAGAGAATTCGAAGCTTGAAGTTCAGGATTGCAGATACAAATCAAAATCATCTCATACTTCAGGTTGGTCAATGGCGTTCTATGGCTTGAGACTCGAGTATGCCTTGGAAGGCAGCTCGAATTACATAGATTGGAAAGATAGAATGGAAGTTGTATTAGAAGACAATGGTTTGAAGGATTTCATTGATCAAGAAATCCCCAAGCCAGCTACAGCTAATGCACAAGAATTGGTTGAATGGAAGAAGTGTGTGGTGAAGGCGAGACAGATTCTTCTAGAGGGAGTTCGAGACCATATTGTCTCGAGTCTCCAAAGGAAGGAGACTTCATTTTTAATGTGGAAGACATTGAAGGACCTCTATCAAAACAGTAGCGACCAGAGGAAACTGGCGTTCAAGGATAAGCTTCGGAAATCAAGATGGAGAAGGGAGATACTATTTCTACATATCTGAACAAGCTCACCACCTGCAGAGATGAGCTTGGTAGTGTGGGAATAACTGTTGTCGATGATGATATGGTGAGACTTGCTCTCCTCGATCTTCCAAAGAGCTGGAATAGCTACCAGGACTCTATGAATGGAAGAGAGAAACTACCAAATTGGGAACGACTATGGTCGGATCTCATGCAAGAGGAGATCAGGAGGGGCACTGGAAATGGTTCTTCATTAAAGAATGATGATGAAGAAAATCTGGCCTTAGCAAGTAAGGCAAAGAAAGGGAAAGGGAAGGCTTCCCATTCCAAATCGAATTCTTCTCATGGAGGGAAGAACGTTGACAAATCTAAAGTGAGATGCTTTAATTGTCACGAGATGGGACACTATGCAACTAATTGCCCATCGAAGAAGTCCAAGAAGGGATCCACAAAAGGATCGGACGGTGAGGCATTAGCCTCTCAGTTCGAAATGGACTTTACCCTTATTGCATGTATGGTTTCATTGATGATGGGTTGTGTTTTGTATATTGACAGTGGAGCCTCATTCCACATGAATGGAGATAAAATTTTATTTAGTATCTTGGAGGAGAACGACCTTAAGATGTGCATAGAGATGGGTGATGACGAAAAGTATTATGTTTCAAGTGAAGGCATGGTTGCTTTTCAGAATGAACATGGAGCTCCTCTCACCTTGACAGATGTGAAGTATGTGCCTGGACTAAAGAAGAACTTGGTATTAGTCGCGATGTTGGAGGACAAAGGCTACAATGTTGTCTTCAGTAAAGGAAAGGCATTCCTAAGATACATAGCCACGGGTCAGACCAAGAGGATTGGGATTCGAGTGAAGAATCTTTATAAACTAGAGGTAGATGACTGTGTTGCATTGAGTTCGAAAGCAGAATTGGTGAAAAGCCAAGACATTGGCGAGTTATGGCATAGGCAATTGGGCCATCTGCATCATGGGGCCTTGAAGATAATTCAGAAGATCTCTACTGGACTTCCCAAAGGTAAACTTGAGCAAGTTGACACATGCAAAGGTTGTACCTTGGGAAAGTACGCCAAGTCTTCCTTTCATGATCGAGACAGTCAAGCAAAAGTGATCTTAGAGTGAGTTCATACTGATTTGTGTGGACCATTCTTGATGGCATCCACCGCAAAGCAAAGGTATTATGTGATTTTCACTGATGATTTTTCTCGTGAATGCTGGATTTATTTCATGTAGAAGAAGGATCAAACCTTCTCAAAGTTTTGTGAGTTCAAAGATTTGGTTGAGAAAGAATCAGGGAATAAGATCAAGGCCTTGAGAAGCAACAATGGTGGAGAGTATGTCTCCCAAGAGTTTAAGGACTTCTGCGCATCCAAAGGAATTAAACGGGAGTTGACAGCACCTCATAACCCACAGTAGAATGGGGTGGCTGAGAGGAAGAACAGAACAATTGTAGGGGTAGCATGGGTGATGATGCATGACCAAGGCCTACCACTACATTTGTGGGCTAAGGCATGCAACACAGCAGTCTATTTGCATAATAGAAGCCTGCATCGCATACTTGGGACGAAAACACCAGAGGAAGCTTTCTTCGGTAAGAGACCAGATGTGTGTCACTTCAGGATCTTTGGCTCATCGGTATATTACCATGTGACAAAGGATGCATGGAAGAAGCTTGAGCCAACAACTAAGTTGGGGATACTTGTGGGGTACACTGATACACCCCACAACTATCGAGTGTACTTGCTGACCAGTCGGAGGACAGTGATTCGCAGAGATCTCAAGTTTGATGAGCAGAATGCCATGCGATTTTCCCTTGAGAGGGAGCTCCAACTACAAGCTATGGAGGAACTATTGGTTCCTAAGGAGGAGGAGCCTCAGACTGATGCGGAACAGTCGCATGCAGAGGGTCTAGGAGTGCATACATCCACTCAAGCAGAGTCTTCCAAAGATGGACGGAAGTGCACAAGAGAAGCTGACAGATTGTTGTCGGATGCAAGAGAGAATGTGGGAGAACCATCTGCTCAACGCAGACAGAGGAGGTCACCTAAGAGGTACACTAGATACATGGCCCTTGTTGGGGAATGTGTTGAGACCGAGCCATCTTCCTTTGAGGAAGTAGTGTAGTAGCCGATTTGGGTTGATGCTATGGTGGAGGAGTATGACTCCATAATTCGGAACAGTGTTTGGGATGTGGTTCCAAGACTGGAGAACAAGTCAGTTGTGAGTTCCCGTCGGATTTACAAGGTAAAAAGCAAGCTGTTGATGGTAGTGTGGAGAAACATAAGGTAATATTTGTTACCCGTGGTTTCTCACAGGTCGAGGCGATTGACTATGATGAGACTTTTTCTCTTGTAGCAAGGTACTCATCTATCAGATCAATGTTGGCACTATTAGCACAGATGGGTTGGAAGATCCATCAGATGGATGTGAATACTGCATTCCTCAATGGCAAGATTGAGGAAGAGGTGTACATAGAGCAGCCGGAAGGTTTTGAGACCTTCGATCATGAGTTGCATGTGTGCCAACTCAAGAGAGCTTTGTACGAGCTGAAGCAAGCACCTCGTGCTTGGTACACCAGGATCGACAACTACTTCACTGGTTTGGGCTTCACAAAGAGTGAAGCGGATGCGAACCTGTACCACATCATGGTGAAAGGTAAGAAGTTGATCATTGTACTTTATGCTGATGATCTCATATTGACAGGTGATGATCAATTGATCATGTCTTGCAGAGAATTCGAGATGAAAGGCATGGGTCTGATGCAATACTTCCTTGGCATGGAAGCATGGCAGAAGGATGGGGAGTTGTTTGTGTCTCAGGGAAAGTATGCCAATGAGATACTCAAGAGATTCCACATGGAGAAGTGCAAGCCCATGCAGACTCCTCTAGCAGGTAACTGGAGGAAGGAGGATGCTACTTTAGGAGAAGTAGTAGAAGCTATTGTGTACAGGCAGCTTGTGGGTTCACTGATGTACTTAGTGAACACACGACCAGATTTGTGCTATGCGGTGAACCAACTGAGTCAAGCTATGGTTCAGCCTACCAAGATGTTTTGGAAGGCGGCAAAGCATGTATTGAGATACCTCAGAGGCACATCTCAGTATGGATTATGGTACAGATGGACAGAGGGAGTGAAGCTATAGGGCTTCACTGATGCAGATTGGGCAGGGAGTCCATTAGATTGGAAGAGCACATCAGGTGGAATTTTCAACCTTGGGTCGATGGCAATTTCTTGGTACAGCAGGAAATAGAGGTCGGTTACACTTAGCTTAGCAGAGGTCAAATACATGGCTGCAATTTAGACACCATGTGAGGCCATCTGAATGTGGAAAATTTTAGTTGGTTTGTTTGATTAGAGGATGGATCCAACTATGATCTATTGTGATAATCAAAGTTGTATCAAACTCTCTAAGAATCTAGTGTTTCATGACCAGTCCAAGCACATCGACATTCGGTAATCATCATCTCATAGACTGTGTGGCGAGGAGGATCACGTTGTTGCAGTATATTTTGACCGAGGAGCAAGATGCTGAAATTTTGACTAAGGCATTGTCAAAGTGTAAATTTGAGTTCCATAGAAACAGGATCGAGATGGCATATAATCCATTTCTTGTTGAGAGGGAGTTTTGAAATGTGGCAACAAGAATATTCCAATTTTAATTTGTCCTTGAATTAAAATTGAGAATTAAAATTCTAATTTAGTCTCACCAACTGCTTGAAAATTATTTAATTAATTCATCTTGAGTTAATTAGTTGGAGAAATTCAAGCTAGAAGTCTTTGTGAAGTCATGCAACAGTTATCCCTTAAATTAAGGAGATTATCCCTTAATTAAGGAGATAAGGATGATTTGTATTTGAGTTGTAATTAGTTAGCTCAGTTAATTGAGTTAAGTCCAGTTAAATTAATTCCAAATTGTTTGAGGAACTAATTGTGAGTTCAGTCAGTTAATGCATGCATGCATCAAACTAGTGTACTCCAGATAACTGAGGATTCTCTCATAAATAACTCATGCATGTCTATTCATAGAAAGACCTAGTTGAGATTAAAGAGGGACAGTGTACTATCAGTTGCTAGAATTTTCCTATAAGGAAAACTCTTGCATGCAAAAGGAATTCATTCCTTGAGATTTGCGCAATTTTACAGGGTGTAAGATCAATGTGAGTGATTAGTGTTACACATGGTAATAGTAGGATCACCCAGGAAAAACTACGCTAGGAAATAGGAGCTTGGAGGGTAATGTGGAGGACATAAGGAGAATTCTATTTTTCTTGTAAGCATCTGTGAGGATTGTACTGAGAATTGGCTAGCTGTGAGAGCTAAAGTTGTGTGTAATCCTGAGATATTTCCACTTGTATGATAATACAGATAGCGGGGTTTTTAGCTGAGGCTTTCCCCTGAGTATTCTTCTGTGTTTCATGTGCATTGATTCTGCTTCTGGTTATATGTGTTCTGCTTGATCTTGCTCAAATCTATTAAGCTTTCGCAAGTTTGATTGTAGAAGTAGATTAAGTATTTTTCTTTAGTTATATTGCATTATCAAGTTAATCTACAGTGAGAATTTCTACAAGATAGATATTGTATTTGATAATGGAGCAATTAGAATCAAGACTATTGATGAAGAAAATATTACCTTCCTTGTTAATGGCCATAGATTAAGGTTATATCACAAACCTTTGACAAGAGAAGAGTTTGTCAAATATTTGCAAAATGATTTTGATTTCAAGTTGGTTGAGAAAGGAGATTTTTCTCCTCATCTCCCAACCCAACTGTAATTTTCTTTCCTCAATTAAATAATAATAATAATAATAAGTATATACATGAAAACCAACATCTTTGGCATGTATATACAAAAAATCTTAACTGAAAACCAAGAATTCTTGGTGGTTTAGATTTTCACATTCCTTGTCTTTTTCCCACTTCCTTGTTATTCCCTTTTTCTTCTAATAAATTTTCAGGTCTAAAAGACATTTTTGAGGCTTGGTTTTCTTCAAGCATCATCAAGAGGTAGCAACAATAATAAAATTCCATTCCACTAACAACAATAAACTTTTAAAGGAAACAACTGCTGAATCAGTGACATTTTGTAGCCAACTTCAAATTCTGCAACTCACATCAATCTATACCTAAGGAAGCATTAGAGCTCTCCATATCCACAACAACAACAACAAAATACATCAAATTCCAAAGAGGTATGTTCCAAGGTATGCAAATAGGATGTGAGATTATTTTTCATTTAAGAACATTATATTTCTAAACTCATTGAATGATTATGATACATAAAAATTGAGAAAACTTTAGACCTTGTAACACTCCCTACAACCATAACCTCATGTTGTCATCATATCCCTATCTGTCACATCAAAATTTATCCATTATATACAAAATCACCTAAATTCTAATGATCCTATAAAAATGGATCTAAGGATCGTGTCAAACATTTACACAAGAGGAGAAATTTTATTATGAATTGAACATTGCCATGAGTTTTATATTTCACTCGCCTAACCTTGACCATCATAAAACCATTCAGCCTTATTGACCACCCCTCCATCACCTCCATCACCCTTGTCAAGAGAATAATTTCATGATCAAAACTCCTCCTTCACTAAGGGTGTCATTGTCAGAACGTAGCCCAATAGAATTAAATTTCATCAAGCAAATCCACGGGTCAAAAATTAGTTGCAAAAAGTGGGTTGGCTCGATTTCTTTGAAAAATTTGATGGGCATGAGACAAAGGTTACAAAGGCATTTGAATGAGAATTCAATGGAGTAGAGGTGGAGATTGAAGACATTAAGCTCATAATCACAGAATCCATAATGGCAGAGGCAACAAGATTACTCGAAAACAAAGAAAGTTGGTTCAAAAACAGGAAAATCAAAGAAAAAGAATGGATAGTATTCCTTTGAAACCCAGGTATGGATATTTCCATATGCAAACAAGGTATACCAATCACTACATTAAAAACCAAGTGGAGAAATATGTTGCTAGTCATTCAAAAAAATTTAACTTGTGAGGGACGATATGGCACAATCTTTACTACCATGTTCGACTCTTAATGCAATTCATTGATGGAAATGAGTTGAATATACCATATTTTCTACTTTGTAGTCTCATGAAAATGGATTCTACTGTATAGAGGGATTATAAAACCCTTGATAGTGCCATGTATCATCATACATTAATAAAAATTCTTGTCGAAGCACATTTTAGGGCTAAGGGAGATAATTGGAAAATATTTTTAGTCCGAAACCATTTTGTAGAATCTCCAGAAGAGGAAGTAGCAACAAAAACTAAAATAAGATGACGCATAACACTTTCAAATCCTAACCCTAAGGTTTTCAATGAAGAGGAGGGTTCGACTATAAATGAAGGAGAACATATGGAACTTTGCCAGAGGAATCAAGGACAACACCCTCCTTTATCAGTTTCTAGAGAAAATTAAGCAGAAAAATGAGAAACAAATGTTAAAAGAAAGAAATTCAACTCAAGCATTAAGTAATATAAAGAAATAAAAGAAGCAAAGCCAGTGGTCAAGCAACATGGGAAAATGAGTAATTCGTGTAACAAGAGAAAGAATCTCCAAAATACATAGGAAACATAACTGAAGTTGAGAAGGCGTAAACACATTTCTAAGCACTTAAACATACAACCACCTAAAATAGTTGACCTCGAGGAGGGAGATCATATCACGAATGAAGAGGCAATAGCATCACCATTTTATAAAACCCCATGTCCAACTAGGAAGACATATGAAATCAATCTTATCCAATAGCATATCTATGACTACGTGGAAACACTGGAGAAAAGAACACAACAAAAGGTAAATTATCCTCTGTAAAATGAATATGAAGAAATTTTTAATGAAGAGGTCCCCTTGACTGATGAAATTCCTCAAAAGGAACACATAATCAAAGATGATCTGAAACAAGAGATATATGAGTTGGAAATATTAAATAGGCATCTCAAAGAAGAAAATGAGGCAATAAAAATACAAAATGAAATTTTGAGGACTCAAGATGATAGTATGTTGTTGAATTTGTGCCACTGGTATAAGAAAAACAAGAAACTCAATGCCAAGCATAGCAATGTCTTAATGAGGAAACCAAGACTAGCACTTAATGTTAAGAGTCGAAAAGGAGGCACTAGTTTGGATGTCCTAATCCAAGCTTCAGAAATAATGCAATGAACATAACACTTTACCAGTTTTGAATTTTTGATGCATGAAGACATGAGAAACCCTCAATGTGGGAGAATGTTGAAGTCCTGAATTGTATTTTTTTTTTATATCCTCCTACTTTCATTTCCATCATTTTCACGATAATTTTTCTACTTTTTCAAGATGAAAGGACACTTCAGATATGCTCAGACATAATAAAAGGTATCATTCATTTATGGTTTATATTCTATTATTTCTTGATGAAATTTAATCAAAACATTTCTATAACTACCAAAATGCACTCATTATGTAGCTAACCAAAGATTATGCAGCTACATCCATGGCTAGAAAGGTTCCAGCGCATTTGAGGAGGAATAAAGAATATACGTAGATGGAAAATGTTCAACATATGTACATCCACCTACTACACTAATTTGGCAACTCACAGGGTTTGAGAAATATGATGGTTAAACTAGAACTAAATTATGGTTATATACTCCAACATTAAGCAGAATTTGAAGGAAGATCGTGGCATCATCAAGCGAGCGTGGGATTGAACGAGAAAATATTGGAATCAAATACTATGATATGTCAAATCAAAATCTTCTCATGATTTTCTCTTCTTGTAGCAAATCATGAGAAGAATGATTCCTATTTTGATTTAATCTCTTAGTTGTCAAGTATAAACTAGTTTCTAGGCTTATAACTCTTAAAATCGTTATTCAATAGAGGAATATTAGAAGTCTTGGAGTGAGACAATGGACATATTTTTAGTTTTGTAGTCATTTTTATATTAAATAATTATGCATTTAATACAATTGATATGTTCCTTTGGTGAATAACTCGTTAATTGAAATCCTTTCATGCTTATGCTCAGCAGGAGGGCCCCGTGGAGAGATGTAAGTTAGTTTAGTTGTTGGTTATTTTAATTTTTTATTCATTTAATGAATAGTCTCTTTTCCATTACTCTGTTCTCGTGATTTGACATAGATTTGTTTGCATGGGTTGAGTGCTCACATATGTTAAAAAAACCAAAATTATTTCCTTTCTCAATTTGCTTATTTCAATTGTTTCATTTTAGATTTATGAGTTAATGACCAGATCGATTCTCGTCACAACTACACAAACTAATAGCTCCTTAGAGTTGTATTTTGGATCGTCCCTTTCAAGCTCTGTTTCTTGATATAATTATAAAGCACTTAGATTAAAATATCTTTTTGTTGAATAAAGTAGAGACTTTGATTTCTAGTACATAGAATAACATTTCAATTCACTGCAAGCAGAGTAAGATTTCGATTTTGTTCATTAGAGTAATCTTTTCAATTAAGTTCAATAGCATAAATTTTAATTCTTTTTAAGTAGAATAAGTTTCAATTCAGCTTGATAGTATAGAACTTTTAATTGATTTCGCCTTTAAAACTAGTCTGCTTTTGAAAGAACAATTTTGATGGAAAGAACATGTGCACAGGAATGATATGAGTTAATCTAGTTACACTTTGCTTCAATAGAAATTTTATTTCAGTTTCATCTTTTAAAATTAAAAAAATAAAATAAAATAAAATAAATAAAAAATAAAATAAAATAGAACTCCTAGCATATATTGTGCACATGCACTTCACAAGTACACAAACCTTGGTTGATAATTAATGAAGTAATTTAACCACTAATTAAATTATGCAACACAACTCTCCAATGAGCTTCCTCAACCATACTTCCTCGCAGCTAGCCATGCTAGTAGCAATATACTCTACCTTGGTCGTGCTATGTGCAACTAACTTTTGTTTCCTTCTCATCCAAGATATCATGGCAAACCCCCAATTAAAGAAACACCTTGATGTGCTCTTCCTGTCAATAATATTTCTGGCGGAGTCAACATCAATGTACCCATGAAGTCTCACATATTTGACAATATATCTCAAACCAATATTTATCAACCCATGCAAATATATTAGCACATGCTTGGTAGCAACTTAGTGCGCATGAAGAGGCTCATTCATGAATTGACTCAAAGTGATAACTGCAAAACATATGTTCAGACAGGTGTTCACAAGGAACATCAATGCCCCAATCAACTATCAATACTCACAAGGATTCGCTAAGTAAGTTCTTGCAAAATCTCCACATAGATTATTAAATTTCATCTCTATTTGTGTGGCCATGGACTGGCATTCTATCATTCCAAATCTTTCCAATAGTTTCACAACATATTTTCCTTGAGAAAGAAAAATCTCACAGAGCCTTTACCACACCTCTAAACCTAGGAAGCAGTGCATTATTCCAAGGTCCTTCATTTCAAACTCATAGGCCAACTCCCTCTTGTACTGGAGAATCAGAGGCTCACTACCTGTCAAGAATAAATCATCAACATATAAAACAAAAATCAAAGGCATACCTTGTATCACTTTTAAGTAGAGGTTTGGGTCAACATTGCTTCTCATGAATCCAAGCTTCATTAGATAGCTATCAATGTGGGCATACTGAGCTATGGGAGCTTGCTTCAATCCATAAAGTGCCTTCTTCAGTCTGTAAACGTGAGTCTTCCTGTCATGTACCTCAAATCCCTTTGGTTTCTCAACATATACTTCTTCCTGTAGTATGCCATGGAGAAACATAGTCTTCACATCCATATGGTGAATTTTCCATCCGTAACTAGAACCAAGGGAAATGATATATCTAATGGTGGTGTAGCGGGAAACAGGTGCAAAGATTTCATCATAATATTCTCCCTCTTTCTGGGATAAAGCTCTATCCATAAACCTCACCTTATATTTCTCAATGCTCCTATCAGGTCCATGTTTGCTATTGTACAACCATTTAGAAGTCATAACAGACTTCCCTTTGGGTCTCAGAACAACTTCCCACACATCATTATTCATAATAGATTCATATTATTTGGCCATAAAAATATTTCCAAACCTTCTCTTTCACTACTTCTTCAAAGGTGTGTGGTTTGGTCCGAATTATGGAGCTCATAACCACTACATATCCCTGGTATCAACATGGCTTCTTACTTTCCCTGGAGATTCCTTTAGTAGCAACATGTATTTCAATATCTTGTAATGTATCATGAATCCAATTGGTCTCTTCTTAGTATGGGGATCACATGGAGGAGGATCCAAGGGGTCCATAGGCTCCATGGGATCATTAGCAACATCTTTCTCTAACTTAGGCATAAAAGGGCCTTCTAGTAGGTCCATGTCATCATTCTTTTTCACAACAGTTGGAGGAGGAGGAATGTCCCTTGCTTTTCCAAGGGTAGTTCCTCATCTAAATTCACATCCTGGCTAAACTCAATATTCCTTTGACCAGACACCCATATTCTAAAATCTTTTGAATTATCAAAATACCCAACAATTGTACCTTTCTTTCTAATGGATTCTATCTTGGTTCCTCTTGTCCTTCAACACATGAAAGTACACAAGGTACAAATATCCTTAGATGTCCAACATTGGGCTTCACACCTGTGAACACTTCTTTGGGAGTTTTTTCACCCAAAGCTTGATGAGGAGTCTTGTTTTGAACATATACCTATGTATTAGTGGATTCTCCCAAAAGTAACTTCAACAACTTTTGATCATGCAACATAAGTTGGGAAACTTCCATGATGGTCATGTTCTTCCTTTCAACCACACCATTCTGCTTGGGATTATAAGGTACAATGATATCCTTCTTTATTTCAATCTTCTTACAAAAGTCAACGAACACATTTGAAGTGTATTCTCCAACATTATCATACCTGAAGACCTTGATCCTTTTCATTGTTTGATTCTATATCAATGCTTTGAAATCCTAGAACATATCAAAAGCTTCATCCTTGTACTTTAGCTAGAATATCCAATTTTCCTTGGAGAAGTTATCCACAAAGATTATGTAATATAGATACCCACCCAGATATTTTACCAACATGGGGCGACATAGGTCAGAATGAATGAGTTGAAGAATAACATTGATCTTGATTTTTCTATAGGGAAATGGTCCCCTCAACTTCTTTCCACTGGCACATCTCAGACATACCCCATCATGCTTTGTTTCAACCTCAAGCATTCCAGAAATCATCCTCCTTATTTTAGGTAGGGATTCATAATGTAGATGTGAAATCTTTCAGTGTCATATCTCACTTTGATGATTGCTATCATGTATCATTACTCATAATGATCTTCCATTGATTTTATAAAATCCTTCAATTTTAGATCCCAAGGTGAATGCATCCCTCATGCGGGATTCCATAGGCCAGTGAGGACCTTTCCTCTTATGAAGGAAACTCTCATTCCTTTGTCTTCCAAGGTACATATAGATACAATATTCTTATTTAATCCTGAAACATACATAACATCATGAAGAAGTACAGTTTCCCCATAATCCAAATGAAAATTGATAGAATCAAAATCCTTCACAAGATAAGTATAGTTGTCCCTAAGAATTAGTTTCATATTAGTCTCCCTCTAAAATATATTTGGGAGGACTTCACGATACCCCGAGAAATGTCTAGAGACCCCACTATCTACCAATGAACTACCACACGAATCCAGAGGAGAACTCAAAAAGAGAAAAAATAAGAATGTATTCAAATTGAGTAGCAACAACATTATTTCCATATCTTGTGTTTCTTGGTCTATTTTGAGAACGATAACCTTCTTCATGATCATGAGGAGCAGATCTTCTTCTTCTATCATTAAACCTGCTATTATTGAATCCACGATTGTTGTTGTGGTTGGACCTTCGAGCATATCCATTTTTTGTATAGTCTTGGGCAAAGTGACCATGCTTGTGGAAATTGAAGCATTCAACTTGAGGCTTGTATTTTCTATACCTTCTCTTGGAGTCCTTGGATTCAGGAGAAGACTTTCTAGTATTATATGGTCTTCCTCTTCCTTTCTTCTTCTTGCCTTGAGCAGTAAAGGGCAGAGGGCTCTCCTTCTTCATGATTTTGAATTCTCCCTCTGGAAATCATCCTAGTTTCTTCTTGAGTGAAACTTATCATTATTGCTAATAGTTGAAATGAATGTCCTCCATATTGAAGGAAGACCTTGAAGAGCAACAAGCACCAATTCTCTATCAGACATAGATTCTCCAGCAATCAGCAATTGATCCCTGAGTTGTGATAATCTCATGAAGTATGACTGCATATTCTCCCCCTTATTCATTTTGATGTCCTTGATTTGATTTTTCAAGGAGAGAATGTGATTCAAATTGTTGACCTCATACATACCAACTAGTTTATCATAGATATTTGTGGACTTCTTCAACTTTCAAATATAAGTAAGCAAATGATCTTTCGAAGAATAAATTAGTATTTTCTTGGCTTCGATCTCACATTTATTATACTTGGCATTGGCAATAGCAAGAGAATTTTTCGGTGGATTAGGTACCTTTCCTTCCACATATTACAAAAAATTATTTTCATCCAATGTCACTTCCAACCTGATATTCCAAGAAGCAAAATTTTATGAGCCACCTAGCGACTCTGCATCTTTAAAGAATGAGGTAGACATCTTGACCAAGTAGCTTATTCCAAATAGATTCCTTCAAAGTTTATTTCTTTGTCTTTTGTCTCCTTGGGTTTGTCTTCAATTCAACTATGATACCATGTTAATTATCCACCATTTTATGGTTAGCACAATCACTTATTCCAATTATTCTTCAATTAGCAATCAAATATCCAATAAATTCAGTCTTCTAGTAGCAATAAACAATTGTATATAGAACAATAAATCCAATACACAATAGAAGGCATACAAGAGAAATAACAAGAGACACAAGATTTGGTTAAAGACAAGGGAAAACCCCACAAGGGGAAAAACCCTTTCAAATTCTTCTTCTATTAGATTGTTATCAAATGTTCAACAGAGAGTGTTGGGCATGGAATCCCCCCATAGCATGTTTTGAGGCTCAAAGCCCAAGTTTTGAGTAATATTATTGTAAAGCCCCGCGAATTGCGGGCGCAGAATGTATGTTAGAGTCATAGGGTTGTCCGCCCTAAGTTTAAAAGTAATATCGGCCTACCCATGGTCTGCGGACCATGGGATTGTATAAATAGAGTGAAGCTCTAAGTGTAAAAGATAGTTAAGAAAAGAAGAGAGAAGTACGAGATAGAAGCTCAGAGCAAGTGTCTAAGTGTGTCTTGGGTCGTAGTAGTAGGAAGAGGCTCTGCAGCTGAGTGCACAGAGGCCTAGTAGAGTCTGCAGCTGAGTGCGCAGACCCCTGCAGCTAAGTGCGTAGGGTAGAATAGAGTTTGTAACCGAAGGAAGAGAATAATAAAGAGAAGTTTTATCTAAATTACGTGTATTTGTCTTGGGTTATTATCTGTTGGATATGAATTGCAATTTTACTGTTTATTTAATGCGCACACTTGTATGAATCGTGAATATAGTTAAGTATAATTGAAAGCATAAAAATAAGCTAAGTTAATCAACTCAAATAGGATTAAGGACTTGGGTAATAACACTGTTCGTCCTATGAGTAGGGTTGTGTGAAGGCAGCATCTCAGGCTGCGAGGTACGGGTAAGTGCGCGTAGCGACGTGCACGCAGGTTCGAACCGCGGACCACTTGAAAACATCAGACATCTCCAGGGTGTAGAAACCTGGTTCTAGCACCCTCCCATACTACTTTGGGTGAGACCTCAGTCCGCGCTCCGCAAACTGTTGCCGAAAGGGCCAACAATACCAGGATTTGTTGGCTAAATCACCTCTAAACCTAGGTCAGGCCCCAACAAGCCAACAAATGGTTCTGTTGTTGGGATCAGGATCTGCATGAGGGATGTATGATGTCATGTCGTTGGAATCCGATGAAGAAATAAATTGAAGGGTGGTTGGACAAGAAGATTCATGAGTTCGTGGCACAGCAAAATAGGAATTTGCGAGTATCAAAGGAACAGTGGTTAGAGCGCTACTTATATACAGAAATCCATGAAATTTTCTTTGCATCCTTCCCCTCTGAGTTGTATGAGTGGATCGTGAAGCTAGCAGACAGTCAAGGAAGGTGTAGGCTCGACAAACCAATTGTGTGGACCCCAGAATTGGTGCGCAGGCTAGAAGTGTCGGAAGATAAGATCGCACGCTCTGTTAACCATTGGCTCAATCGAATTATAGGAGGGTTTATCACCGAGTTCACGGTAGACACAACAGTCAGCTACAGCGAGGTGGAACGACACTTCCTCAAAGGACCACGAGGTAAGTACATTAAATCATTGAACACTTGGATTAAAATGCTATTGTGTGAAAAGAGGATTATGCGAATAAATTAATGTTTAGGACTCTGCGAAGTGGGAGGATCTATAGAAACGAAGGTAGCACAGAGATAAAAAATAGCCCCTTGATTTCGCCGCAGCGGGAAAGTGAATAAGAGCTCGTGAAATTTTCTCTGAGAAGCGTGATTAGTCTGATAAAGCAGCGAATTCCGTGCATACCACCCCCCACCTACACCACCACCAGTCTCACCATTGTCACCTCCATCTCCACCCACACACCTCCACCACCACCACAATTCAATATGGCGAGTGTGATAAATTGTCGGTATTCAGAGGACTAGGGAACGAAGATCCGGACCAATTTTGGTTTATGGTAAAAGTTGTATGTGAAGCACAAGGAGTTGTGGATGACAATATAAAGAAGGCAGCATTGGTAAGCACATTGTAGGATCACGCACTAACATGGTACATTAAGCATTCTAATGACCATCCAAACGTGGGGATTGTAGATATCCAGGTCGCGCTGAATAGAGAATTTAGCAGGCCAAAGTCGGAGACACAATCGATTATCGGGTTTAAGGAAATCATGATGCTTCTAAGCGAGACCCCATGGGATCTATATCAGAGACTAAATAGTATGATTCGCGAAGCCAACATGACCTTGATGGATGGACAGCACCACACATGGTTTGTAGCATCACTAACGCTACATTTGAGGACGGCGTTGTCGCAACAGAAGTTATCCACCTAGGCCAAGGCTTTGGAGATTGCAATGAGACTGCACGAGACCCCAATACAAGATTCAAGCCTAGGAGTTCAACAAATCCACGCGCAACTGCAAAATTTGTGTCTGGAAATGTAGAATTTGAAAACGGATAGGACAACTCGGCCAGAAGCGTGCAAGGAGGTATGGTACATAAAATGCAAAGGCAAGTAATTTCTATACGAGGTTAAAACCTACATTTGGTATCATAGCAGTTTTGGCTTCAAGGGGATGCCTTTGTTGTTGAGGTGTTTTGCTCAGGCCTGTGGTAGACCCTGTTTAGTGGGAGATCTGCGAGATCGATTCTGGTGGTGAAAGAAGATGGCGAGCAGTGGAAAGATACAGATCGAGAAATTTAATGGTCAGAGTTTTGAGTTGTGGAAACTCAAGATGGAGGATCTATTGGTGGATAAAGTTCAGTGGATCGCGGTAGATCCGGGTACTAAACCAACGGGTGTTTTTGATGAAGAATGGAAGAAGTTGGATCAGAAGGCAAAGAACACAATACGATTGTGTGTCTCAGATTCAGTATTGCTAAATGTATCAGGGGAAGCTACAGCAAAGGCTTTGTGGGACAAGTTAGGGACTTTGTACCAATTTAAGTCTCTGGTGAATAAACTGTTCCTGCGGAAAAAGCTGTATAACCTGAGGATGAAAGATGGAGACTCGGTGACAGAGCATCTGAACGCATTTAATACTGTGTTAATTCAGTTACATCTGTTGATATTAAAATTTCAGATGAAGATAAGTGCATTAGTTTGTTGTGTTCTCTACTAGATTCATGGGATAGTCTGGTTATTGCAATAGGTAGCAATGCAACTGCCTTTCAGTTTGATGAAATAGTCTCAGCTTTGCTGACGGAGGAGATGAGACGGAAAAATATGGAGAGCAAAAATGGTGATGCCTTGTCTGTAGGAGGACGGTCCCAGAACAGAAACAAAAATAAGTCATCGAGTGGCAGATCTAAATCTAGAGGGAGATCTAAATCTCCAGGAAAACCTGTAAAGGTGGTGTGCTGGAAATGCGGAAAAGAAGGTCACTTCAAAAGGGACTGTAAATCTAAAGCTCCTGACAAAGGAAAGGGATCTGATGAGGCTCCTTCTGCAGAGGCGAAAACCACCTCAGATGAAGGTGGGGATGTGTACTTGGCTTCTTCAAGTACACATGTAGATCATGAGGCATGGTTGTTTGACTCAGGTGCATCCTTTCACTTCACTCCCCATAGAGAGTGGTTCTATGAGTATGAGAAATGTGATGGTGGTGATGTCTTCTTGGGGGATGACAGGAAGGCTAGAATCATTGGTTGTGGAAAAGTAAAGTTGAAGCTGCAAGGTGGAATGGTTAGAACACTTCAGAGTGTTCTACATATTCTTGCATTGGCCAGAAATCTGATTTCTATAAGCAAGCTAGATGATGCAGGTGTAAAAACAGTGTTCGAGAAGGATACCTGCAAAATGGTTCGAGGAGCACTGGTATTGATGCGGGGAGTTCGAATTGAAACTCTATACAAGCTGCAAGGTAGCACTATTATTGATGGGTGCAACAGTTCTGTGGTTCCTGGAAGTGGAGCAGAAAATCTAGTGGTCTTTGGAGAGAAGACCATGTTGTGGCATCAAAAGCTTGGACATATTGGAGAGAATGGCCTTCGAATACTTCATGGTAAAGTTATGGTAGAAGGTATGAGTAATAGCTCTCTAGATTTTGATTTCTGTGAAAATTGTGTACATGGGAAGCAGAATCGAGTGAGTTTCTCCTTTGGTAGTAAGAGGGCGAAACAGATATTAGAACATGTGCATAGTGATGTGTTTGGACCTGTGAATATCACTGGGTAATTCTGTGTACTATGTATCATTTATAGATTAGTTCTCAAGGAATACATGGATATATTTCCTTAAGAAGAAATCTGAATTCTTTGACAGGTTTAAAGAATTTAAGGTTCTCATGGAAAATCAGGCAGAGAAAAAGATAAAAGTGCTGAGGACAGATAATGGTGGAGAGTTTTGCAGCAAAGAATTTGAAGAATTCTGTTAGAAGTGTGGTATATCACAACAGAAGACTACTCCATATACACCTCAGCAAAATGGAGTTGCAGAAAGAATGAACAAGATGTTGATGGAAAGGGAAAGAAGCATGCTTAGTGGTGCTGGGTTAGGACAGGAATTCTGGGTAGAGGCGGTGGATACTGCATGTTACCTGGTCAATAGGTCACCTTCATCATCGTTGGAGGATAAGACTCCACAAGAGGTATGGACTGGTAAGAAACCCTCTCTTTCACATCTAAGGGTATTTGGATGTGATGCATATGTACATGTTCCAAAGGAGAAACGAACCAAGTTGGATAGTAAATCTGAAAAGTGCATCTTTATTGGGTATAAGGATGGTTTAAAGGGTTATAAGCTTTGGAACCCAATAACAAGGAAGGTTGTGTACAGCCAAGATGTGGTGTTTAGAGAGGTGAAAGATGTTATTAAACATGAATTCCAACCAAGGGAACCGGAGAAGATAGAGTTTGAGCTAAAGGAGGAAGAATTAGACTCTACAGCAGAGGAGGAATTGGAAGATGAAGAGCCACAAAATCAAACTGTGAGAAGATCGGTTCGAGAAAGAAGGCAGCCAAAAAGGTATAGTCCATCTACTTTCTATTCAAAATTTGTTTTGTCTGTTACTGATGATGATCCCAGAACTGTGAAGGAAGCAGTGGGTTATGAGGATGGAAAACTCTGGAAAGAGGCCATGGTTGATGAAATGGCATCTTTGCACAAAAATGAGGCTTGGGATCTGGTGGAGTTGCCGGTTGGAAGGAAACCCATTGGCAGCAAATGGGTGTTCAAGAAGAAGACAAATGCAGAAGGAAAGGTGGAGAAATACAAAGCTCGGTTGGTAGCAAAAGGTTATCCCTAGGTGTCGGGAATTGATTTTGGTGATATTTTTTTCTCCTGTTACCAAGTTAACTTCTATTAGAATACTTTTATCTGTTGCAACTGCTTTTGATTTTGAGGTAGAACAGAGGGATGTGAAGACAGCATTTCTTCATGGGGATCTAGAAGAGGAAATATACATGAAGCAACCTAAAGGCTTTGCGGTGAAGGGTAAGAAAGAACTGGTATGCAAGTTAAAGAAGTCTTTGTATGGGTTAAAACAGTCACCAAGGATGTGGTATCAGAAATTTGATACATTTATACAGGGACTTGGCTTCACCAGAAGCAAAGCAGATCACTGTGTGTATTTTAAATTAATTAGTGACCATGTTATTTATTTGGTCTTGTATGCGAATGATATGTTGCTAGTTGGAAATGAAAAAGAAATTATCTAGGATTTGAAGACCCAATTGTCCTCCAAATTCGACATGAAAGATCTTGGTGTTGCAAACTATATTTATGGCATGGAAATTAAAAGAGATCGTACAAAGAGGAAGATCTGATTAAACCAGAGGAAGTATGTCGAGATAATACTGCAGAGGTTTAATATGCAGGATAGTAAACCGGTGAAGGTTCCTATTCCTGTAGGTGTGAGGTTATCTGCTGAACAGTGTCCCAAGACACAAGAAGAGGAAGAGGACATGTCCCGTGTTCCATATGCAAGTGCAGTGTAGCCTGATGTATGCAATGGTCTGTACTAGACAAAACATTGCACATGTAGTGGGAGTATTGAGTAGGTTTATGTCAAAACCAGGGAAGGAGCACTGGACAGTAGTGAAGCAGGTTTTCAGGTATTTGCGTGGCACTAGTGATTATGGTTTGTGCTACCAAGAAAGACTAGGATTGGACAGAGTGTTGGATATTCATGGCTTTGTTGATGTAGAATGGGCTGGAGATCTGGATCAGAGAATATCTACAAGTGGGTATGTGTTTAACCTATTTGGAGGTGCAGTCAGTTGGATGAGTAAGAAACAATCTGTAGTGGCACTATCAACTACAGAGGCAGAATACATGGCAGCCACTCATGTAAGCAAGGAAGTAGTTTGGTTGCAGAGATTTTGTTCAAGTATGGGGTTAGTACAAGAAGCTATAAGGATAGACTATGACAGCCAAAGTGCAATTTTCTTGGCAAAGAACCCTGCATACCATTCAAAGACAAAGCACATTGATGTTCAGTATCACTTTGTGAGGGATATGATAGAAGACAAAAAGGTGTTTCCAATAAAGGTGGACACTTTGAAGAATACTGCAGATGCATTGACAAAATATGTGAGCTCTAAGAAGTTCTCTTGGTGTAGAGAAACAATGGGCGTTGCAGGGCTGGATAAATGACTAAGCTCTCTTGTGGCCCCCTATGGAAAGAAAACAACAAGTGGGAGAATGTTGGGTTGTGTTATATTCTTTCCACGACTAGCCCACATAGTTAATCGGGGGTTAGAAGGGGGGAGGTCACAAGAGGTTTGAGGTGTACCCGTAACCCCACTTTATGCCCCGGAAAATTTTGGTTTTGGACCCTATGTTAGGATGGGCGGACCCACTTATGGTTTTGTGCATCATTTTCACACATGTTTTTGGATGCAATGGTATTCGGTCCATGGTATTGGACACGATGTTTTTCGGTCCATGGTATTGGATGCTTCGGCATGTATAAATATGTATTATAACATTGAAAGGAACATAATGAAAAATCAAGTTGGTAGTCCCAGTGTTGGGATCCAAGGGAAAATCTCTGTGTATATGTGTTTTATGTGTTATGCTCTCGCATTGTTTATTTTTTGTGTTTTAGAATTCGTATGCAGGTAATTTCTATACAGGGTTAAAACCTACAGAGCGGTCATATCCAAGGGTTGGAACGCATAGTTAAGCCATGGCTTAGCCATTGGACCTACTCTGGCTTGTTCATTTTTTCAGACTAATTCCTCAGTAATCGCTTCAATTTATTTTCTTGTTGTTGCAACCTGTGGTAAAAGCTCGCCCATTTCCAGTTCCCAAGCTTTACGTGTTGCCTCTGATTTTGCATTTATCTCCTGAATTTTGTGCTGAGTTCCCTGCAATTGAGTTTTAGCTTTTGAGATAGAAGCTTCATGTTCCATCTCTTTCTTTGCAGGATCTTTTCTCATGTCTTTCTCAACTTTCCTCGACTTATCTTTCATCTTGTTTTAAGCTTCAATTTGTGACCTCAGTTGAGTGAGATTTTCTAACAAAATAGTATTTTCATCTCTTAAGCTTTTGATTTCAATAGAAAGGATTTGATTGAGATTTTGCAACTTCGATATCTGATCATCGTTGATCTTTGGAGAGCTCAAGTCGCTCGAGAAAGTGCGTAAGTTTGCAATTTTAAGATTCTTTGCCTCAGAATATCCTTTCTGCTTGCTCATCTTGTTCACTAGGGTGAACTCCCTGACACAAACAATGAAAAACACTGTCCTTATTTTGTTAAATAAAAATTCGAGACAAACGACGAAAAACATTGTTCTTAACAAATAAAATATTCAAAACTCAAACCAGGAAATAGCATGTATGTATATGTATGTGTGAATGACTGAATCACGACCACTTCTAACAAATCGCTTAATTTTATCCCGCTACTTCCTCTAACCATAATCATATTGTGTTGATTATTATTGAAGACGAGTTAAAGAAATTGCAGTGCATCGTACATTCCGGGGAAGTTAAGAACCCTGGACATTTCGGAGGAGACTAAATATACGGTTAAACTGTAGTAGGTACACAAGTATGTAAATACTCTACACAAAAGAATAAACTGAAGTTTAGAAACAAAAACACAGCATACATGCAAACAACGTTGGAAAATACCCATTTTGGTAGTGGGTGTTTATTTAAGATTTTAAATTGTAATGGTGACGTTTGAAAATACCCATTTTGGTAGTGGGTGTTTATTTAAGATTTTAAATTGTAATGGTGAATATGATAATGATATGATGGTTTGTGAGAATCCCCTTCACAAGAGGGTGTAAAAAGTTATAATAACTGGCTTATGAACATCTTCCGAAAGAGGGCCCTGCAGGTTTTTGAAGAATGTCAAGTTTTGAAGGCTATGGTCATATCAATAATAAGGCTATGATATAATAAGTATTTACTTTTTTCGGAGTATTTAAATGTAATAATTTTATTTGAGTAACTAGGAAAAGCTCGCGTAGTTAAAGTTTAGATAAATCTTATCTCCAGGTTTATTTTTTAAAACATTGCATGGATAAGGCTGAGAGTTCTGTAACTCCATCCAAAGCTCGTCTATACTTTCATAGGAATAATCAATGTGGATAATCACTATCCCAACTTCTTTATCCCACCGTAAACAGCATTAAAGCAATTGAATCCTGGCTTTTCCTACCTCACCTACCTTCAACTTGGTGATAAAGCAAGCACCCATAGTGCTCCGTCTTTTTTTCCGTGGCTTTCAGTATGAATGGTTGTTTTATTCCTAAAACCTAATTTCGTTCTCGACTCAGAATTTACTGATGGTTTAATACTAAGGTTCTTAGAGTTTGAGAATCGTGGGAAGCTGGAGATGCTCGAGGCACAAGGTACGTATTTCTGTACTTCCTCTCTTCTGAAATTCGTTGAACTGCAAATTACAGTGAACAATCTCAGTAAACCCTTGAAGCCCAATCAGTTTCACAAGGGCTTTTATGCCCTGTAAGGTTCTTGTTCTTTACATTTTGAAAATTACATGTCTCTATCCTTGGAGAGTATTTTTATTGTTTAAAAATCAAAACTGGTGTTTGAGGTACAGACAAAGTATCGGAAAAAAGCTCTATTGCACAATTTTATGCTGTAGGTAGAATATTTTATTTCATGCCCTCACCTCCACCTTTTCGCAGAAATCGTTTGCTCCATTTGAGGCCTCGAAGACATTATCAATGATTCTAGATATACATATTTCAGATTAGTTCAATTTGTTATCCATGTTGATCAGACATTTAAAGTGAAATCCCATCTGGTACTTGATGCCAAAAGTGGCATGTTGTCTAAGCTTGCCTGCTCTGGATTTTGATCACAAACAGTGAGTAGCAGGCCAAAAAGCAGTCTACCATCTCTCTCTGTCAGGAGAGCTAATTCTTATTATTCTCCGATGTTCCAATTAAACTTGTGTCTTAAACTGAAGAGAAGGGTATTAGATCCACAAGCGAGTGGACGAAATACTAATGCAAACTATAATCAAAATATTTTCAGGTAAGGATACAACTTGACCTAGCAATCAGCAACTAAACTTTTGTTGGAAACACAAAATTACAAGTAATCTGCCTAGAAGTCATAGAGAAAAGTTTAATCAATAGTTTGCTATAGAAACCAAAGATGAGTATAATTTATCTTGCAGTGGACGTTGTTGTTCTCCATTTGTCTAGCAGAGTCATCTTAAAAACACTTTAAATACTTGATATGGTTAACATGTTCAATAGTAGTGTAGAAATCTTTTATTGCAAATTCAAAAAAAATCACCTCTCAACAGAAGTCCCTTCAATTTGATTCTGAAATTCTGTAATCTCATCTCAATTATAATAGCTAACGATTATGAAACTTAATACAATTAAAGAGAAATAAATAAATTGGAAAATGAAATTTGCATTTAGCATTCTAAAATGAAAATGAAGAAACATTAAGAATTATCCTTATACGTTTATATGTATAGTATAAAGGTTTTTATTAAAAAGTTGAAGTATAACTGAATTTAAAATATTATTTTGAAAATATCCATTTATTTTTTATAGTCATTTACAATGAAAGTGACATTGGTTATTATTGTATTTTCTTAAATTCCACATATTTCAGTGTTGAAGTTAAAATATTCAATATACAAATAATCAATATTATAGAAGTCAAATAAACTTTATATGGAGATAGACTTTACATGGATAGTGTCAAAATCAATTTAAACATGAAAGATGATTATGGATTAGGAAAAATGAAATTGGTGAAATGTCAATTTAAACATCAAGGATGATTATGGATTAGGAAAAATGAAATTGGTGAACTGTTATAGTTGTATGTTTAGTATTTGTATCTAAATTGTATAATCTATTAAAGTAATAGAAGTTATTAATGAATTTATATAAGCAACATTTCAATATATTAAAAGGGAATTTAGATATGAAAATGGAAAATTATGGAACATGAAATAGTAATGGGTAATAACCTGTCCACTCTTTTCCTCTTTTATTTTGGTGATTAATTGTGATTTAAAAAAAAAAATGGGTAAGAAAATATTCATGGTATAATTATTTTGAAATATTGACCATGTTTTAATTTTATTTCTATTAGAATGTTTTTTCCTTTTTTTCTTGTAGTCATGTTTTAACATAGAATTATGTTGGCTATTAGGTGGCCTTGAAATTAATGTGAATCTTCACTTAGTGAAGATTATTTTTCTTGTCCAATTTTGTGTATGTTTATAGTTATGGTTGCATCTCCTTTCCCATGCATTAATCAAAAGTGGAATCAATTCTTTTGATATATTTTTATATTTCATAAACTATAGCCTTAAGGAAATTTTGTGGTTAGGTAAAGAGGATATAACAAGTAATTCATAGCATTAAGAAATCTCATATGTTAAGGAAGAAAAAACAACAACAACAACAACAACTTATAATTAGTCTAAAATGGGAGGATGACACCTCTTTATATGCTCCTTGCAACACATTGATTTTCACAAAGATGATAATAAAATTATGGTAGTATTGATGACTCCACAAAGAAATCAATATGCATCTTATGTGCTTGATAATGTAAAATTAAAAGATTGGAATAAGATTGTAAAAGAGACCATTAAATATGAAGTAGCATACATGCAAAACTAGTTTAGTTAATATGTAAATTAAAAAGACAATAGCTATTTGGCAAAGGTGTGAGAAAATAGTGGTGTAATTTCAGGGTTGTTACCAGGAGGCAACAAGCCCTCATGCAGGTAGATTAAGCATAACATAAGACTTAAATAAGGATGACCTCTTGTATGTGTGCCATTTGGATAAGAAAAATATGTATAGTGATCATGGAATTTTAACTTGATATTGATGATTTAAATGATTATACAAATGGTAATATCTTAGCAATGAATTTCACTAAAATTTCATTGGGGAAGGAAGAATAAGTGACGAGAGATTAAGACTCAAGATGGTGAGGCTCATTTGAAATTTAACGATGTACTTAGATGAGTATACCTACGGTGTAAATAGTCAACTCCTAATATAAATAACATGAAAAGATTATCTAAAAGTAATTGGTATCTTGATGGAAACATGACACTAATAACACTAAGGAGATAACATAGATCCTAGATGGATGTTGAATAATCTTAGTTCATAATTGGTATTCAATGTTCGTACAAGTAAATGAAATTGATTTTTCTAATGAATCATGATAAGAATGCTTATAAATTATTATTCTATATTTGATAAGTATTGAGATGTTTCTCATATTAACGATGTTTCATGATATAATGGTAGGAGGATAATGATGCACATGTGGTTCTTATAGTGATGATGTATCCTCATGATGGATATGATATGCATATGGATCATGATCTTATGATATGATGTATATTGACATGTAGTTCATTTATTCTGTGATGCGATGATATATCTTTGATGTTATATCTTATGAGGGTATCTCATAAAGTGAAGAATGTCGTATTTTCATGCAAGTTTATGGCATGCATGAGCATGTAGTTGGTTATTATTCAGAATGTTGTGATTAACAATGATGTTATGTTTTCATGATGACATGAAAGACTTGGCATGTGAATTATTTTCTATGATACTATGATGGTATAGTTAATGCATTGGTTGCATGTTGAGGTGTGATGATTGACAAGACTCCACAAATAGGCTGAGAGAGCCGGTTTATTTGATGATCTCATGCGAGCCCATAAGCACGAGGGAGAATAAGTAACACCATATGGGTTGGGGACAAACTCAATCAACACTACATATGCCAGTGGTTCCTTTGTCTTGTGTAGCTCTTGATGGATAGCTCTTGAAGAGTTATGGGACCATCTTGAGGAGGCCAAGTGCCTGATGTTCTAGGCTAGGTGTCTGTTATTGGATTGGGATGTCGGAGTCTGGTGGGGGTGTAAGGACTTCGATGCCTGGGGCTGTGCGCCTTAGTAGTTGTGGAGGGGGTGGGTCAGCCTTGCGAGATGCCCAGAGTCATTGAGTACCGTACCAGATGCCTGCCTTGGGGCAGATGAGGTCTGAGTCAGGCACGAGCCTTGGGGCTAGCCTTGGACTAGGATACACACCAGGGAGGCTTATGCCTGGTTCCGAAAGTGGGAAAAATGATAGAGATTCCTTGAGATTTCCCGGGTGTTGTGAAAACTTTCGATGCCTGCTGGTTATACTAGTTCAGCAGAGGGTGTCGGGCAAACATGAAGTAATAAATAACAAAATAAAATGTTAAATAATTCAACTTAGCTTAGGGACGAAGTTCCTTAAAGTGGGAGAGTATGTAATGTCCCTTAATAAAATAATAAATAATAATAATAATAATATAAATAATAAATAATATAATATTAAAAATACAAGAAAATAAATAATAAATAATAAATAATAATAAAATAATAAATAACAATACTAAAGCTCTAAATAAATATAAATAGAAATAAAACACGAAAACAATAAAAATTAGTAAAGCTATCAAAAAGTAAAAACAAAAGAAATAAAACAAGAAAGCAATAAAGTTGCATGTGGACACATGGAGTGTGTGCATGTGGTTCCTCTTCCAATGTTTGCTCTATTCAATAGACGATGAGGAAGATGAGAGGCATTCCAGCATTCCATCATTCCATGATTCCACCATCCATTTTCTTGTGAGAATAGTGTTGTCAGACAAAGGATTCCTTGGCAGTAGTACATTGATTGAGGGCTTGGAGGTGGCCAGTTGTAGCAAGATTTTGTGCAACTGAGCCTACAGTTGGGTGGAGAGTCGTCCCCAAGACTTTGTTGCAGGTATCAGAATTCAACTAGCGTTCAACTAGCATTCCACAGATAAGTTGTCTCTCTTCACTCATATTTTTGTAATTTAATGTTAATAAACAATAAATAAAAAATAGTAATAATAAATAACAATACTAAAGCTCTAAATAAATATAAATAGAAATAAAACAAGAAAGCACTAAAAATCAGTAAAGTTATCAAAAAGTAAAAACAAAATAAATAAAACAAGAAAGCAATAAAGTTGCATGTGGACACATGGAGTGTGTGCATGTGGTTCCCCTTCCAATGTTTGCTCTATTTAATAGATGAGAGGATTCCAGAATTCCATCATTCCATCATTCCACCATCCATTCTCTTGGGAGAATAGTGTTGTGAGACAAAGGATTCCCTGACAGTAGTACGTTGATTGAGGGCTCGGGGGTGGCCAGTTGTAGCAAGATTTTGTGCAACTGAGCCTACGGTTGGGTGGAGAGTTGTCCCCAAGACTTTGTTGCAGGTATCAGAATTCAACTAGCATTCAACTAGCATTCCACAGGTAAGTTGTCTCTCTTCACTCATATTTTGGTAATTTAATGTTAACCAGTTGATAAAGTGCTTGTTGATTATAAATCGCTTGGTTAATCTAATTAATTATGTGTTGTTATTTTAGGGTTGTTACAAACATAATGAAAAATCAATCTGGTAGTCCCGATTTTGGGATCCAGGGGAAATTCTCTATGTATATTTGTTTTATGTGTTATGCTCTCGCATTGTTTATTTTCTGTGTCTTAGAATTCAAATGTAGTTAAATTCTGTACGGGGTTAAAACCTACATTGATAATTTGTATTGAATAATATTTATAACTTTTCCATTTTAATATGTTATTATGATTTTGGATACAATTTGTTTTAATATTTATTGGCAATTTCTTGATTTTTTTGTGAATTTAAAATTATTAATAATTAATCGTACTAATTGTGATATATTATTTTGTTATCAATTCATATTATTAATTACTATTATTTAATATATACTAACTTCTTACTAAATAATAATAATAAATAAATAAAGTTAATATTTATGAGTATTGTTGAACATTTGTGTAATATTTTGTATTCTTAAGTTTTGGAAGAAGTAAATAACATATTTACCATTAGCTACTTCCCACTATAATTTAAGCAAGTCTCTGCGTAAAAAATGGATAGGAACAAGATGTAAGTAAACATATTTACGAGAAATTACTTCTCACCATTATTTATATTTTCTTCAACACTTATGTAGGAATAAAATTGTAAATGTATAGCAAACAATTGGTTTATCCAATTCACATCTCAATTTATTAGTTCCTCCCAAAGCAAGACTATATGATTCCATTTGTCTATCAACCACTATCAATTTAGCTAACATTGACCAATGTAGGCTATATTTTTCTATGCAGTTTTTCTCATAACATAATTTTTAACTTGGGTGCCAGGAACTAAGCTACATTGAAACACTTGTTTGTTATGGTTTTATACTTACTTTTTATTAATTATTATGAAATTGAGAATTGATATTTTGAAGGTTATTGTCTCTTATTAGTTCCACTCAAAGTAAAACTATAATGATAGATTTATTTTTTGACTATTATTTATTTCTCATTGATTTATATATTAAAAAACTATTTTAAAAGTATAATTGGTAAATAAATTAGAAGTGGTATTGCAACCTTCTCAAGATATAATGATATGTGTATTAAAAAATATTACACTTTCCCATTTCAATATTCCTTGTCGTAATTTTTTTAAGTATTTTGTTATTAATTAATAATATTTTTTTTTTAAGAAACAAGGGTTTGTATTAATAAGATTGAACTATGGGCTAGAACCCTTATAATATCTTTATGTTCTCAGACAATGTAAATATTCACCTAACCATACTAAATTTATTCCAGCCCTGGGGTTGTATTTCTTCCCAATTCTAAATATATATTTGCTTAAAACTTTTCAAAAGATCCCTAATATAAGAAGGTATTTAGAATGCAACGAATATCAGCAAAAGTTATCACAAAAGCACCAATAGACTAGTCAAACATTGACCCATTAGCAATGACTAGCACATAAATTGGTGTTCCTTCCTGACTGGCAAGGCCTTTGATTACTAGGGATTTCACTAGAACTATTACCTTTAAAAGCAAGTTGAGCACCACCTGCCATAGATTTCTCTAGTGTGGTGACCTGGGCGCTAAGAGAAATAAGATCCTCACACAACTCATTCATAGACATTTCCAAACTACTCAGAAATTGAAGGAATTTGGCTTCCAAGAGGAGTTGCGAGGATAACCATTGTCTCTCGACCATATCATCCTATTGATGTTTTTCCACCCAGCATGCCTTACTGAATCCATTTTTTTTTTTAAACAGTAAACTAGCATCAAGGTTCTCTAAAGGGAGGGAGGATCCACCATTTCAAGAGAGGACCGCTGAAATTGTCTTGATTTGACACTAGCAAGGCTAAACCACACCCTGAAACCAACAAGGCAATTATTCTCATGAGTTTCTTGAAGGACCATGTAATCCACTATATAATCAAAACTAGAACTGTGTCATGAGCTAGCTTGTGGAAATTTTCCCATATCCCACCCAAAATTCTTTGGAGGAGGATGAATAAACTAATAATTAGAAGTGCAAGACAACATACTTAACTCCAACCCACAATTTGAAGAGGGGAACACCTCATTCGAAGTGATAACCAACCACTTTCACTTGAACTGAATTAAATTATTAAACTTCATAGAGCAGAGAATAGGTATCATCTCGAGACACCTAACAAGATGCCTAGAACACTTGGAGGAAAATATTGAAGACCAACATCGGAAAATAATAACGCCCCAGTTCCCAATACCATGATGCCTTAAAACACAAGCTTGAGACCATTCATTGTAAGAGAAAGATGCCCCATACTCGAGTCAGAGCAGATTTCCGTACTTAAAGAAATTTAAATGGAAACTCACATGTCTTAAAACTTTAATTATGACTAACGAATATGAGCGATCTTGAACATTCCTTTATTCAATTGTATACTGCCTTGTTCCAATGTGGAGCCTTTATTGCAAAGGAATCGACGACATATTTAAAATGCCAGTACATATGGAAAAATTCCACATTCTCGAACTAGGAGGCTAGGAGGAGAACCCTTTGGAGAGTGGGAGGGATATCATAACTTGGCTCCTTTCTGCCCTTAATCACTTAGAAAATTATTAATTTTGAATCTCTAAAGACTAATGAAGATTATATTGGTTCAACTAGAAAACATACCAACACCTTTACATTCAGAGATACATCCATGTCTTCATTGTTCCAGAAGATTACAAAAAATGTCCTTTCTATACCTAGATAATTTCTAACTATACTCCTGACAACATGTATTTTAAAGAGTCTCCAGAAGACTCCATTATACACAATATACTCGCAATTCATATAAAACCATTACTGACTAACCGCAACCATCTTTCCTATTTCTAAAATGGAGTTGTCTTTAGTGTGATTTTTTTGGTTTTTCGGTGCTAGAATCGAGCGGAAAAATTTCAGGTGAAATCTTCATTTTTGTTATTTAAATCGGTTTTTGACTATATATATGGATTCAACACCCTCATAAACCCCTAAGGCACTTTGATTGTGCAAGGGTTACCCATAAAACTTATGATTTCAATAAATTCCTGCTGGATTTTAGAGGAATTAGACCAGAAAAAGCCACCAGAAAAGCTTCCAAAAAATCGCACTAAAGACAACTCATTTTCAAATGTCGTGCTTGAGTCGACTCCACTTGATGATTATGCCCTTCTCAAACTCCCTGAGTCGTACTTTCCATGATTCAAAGACCTACTTTAGAATTCCTAAAGTTGTTGTCTTTGTAGTAAGTTCAATATTATCAATTTTGAAGGCCACCTTATCCACCCACAATTGTAATCGTTTGACGACAGCCGTTAATGACTACAATTGTCCATATATCATGGAGAATTGAGAGTGAGCATCCATGGATGCCTTGTCACCTTGCTCAGGAATGTAAAATAGTACACCCAACAAATCGTCCTTTATAGTTTCCTGCTCTTTAACTGGCCTGAGCGCTCCATCCTGCCATAATTGTACTTAAACGATAATTCCAGGATCATCAATCGCCATTTATAAGAAATCTCTCCTAGTTCGCTTCTATATCCTTCCATCTGCTCGCATTCAATTCCAATTGCTTGGTTTTGTACTCGCCTGACAAGATTTTCCATCTCTAAATCGTCTCTACTGTGCATGGGTTCAAACAAATCTAAGACTTGTCGGACTTGCTACATGTGATCATTCTCAACCATAGCATAAGATGTTAAATTGGATAGCCAATTCTTCCACCTATCATGGAGCATGGGACCTTCATTCTTGATATCACAATTGGAGGGAGGTCGAGTGCTATACATTAAACGAGCCAATTGTCGATTTTTACACCTGACTTCTAATATGGCCCATTGACTATTTTGGCGTTAAAATTTTATTTGCACCTTACCACAAACCAATGTTCATCATTGTTGCAATGATCTGAAACTAACTAGCTAGACCCCTCCAAGCCTTTAGATCCCTAATTTACAAAAGGTAAGACTGTTCATTGGCTTCCTAAACCATCAAATGGACGTCCCTCGGGATCTCAACCTCGAGCATTCAAATTGACCTTATGCACAAACATTGTCATTGGTCCACCTAGCTTCACACTGGAATGCTTCCTCTATCAACAGTTAGTCTCGCTATAAGGACCCAGACTATGCATCTCTCTTGCCTTCAATTGTTTCCACTCACTCGTGACTGGATCCTCACTTGATCCATTTGGTGATCAAAGGTTGGTGCTCGCTCTCATGCACACAAACTCCACCTTTTGATGTGAAGGTATTAACCCTCTAATAATGTTTTTTCGGCCTCCACATTCACTTCTAATGTGAGTTATTCAGTTCTATCTCACTATACTCTTGGAGCACCTATGTTCTTAGTAGCCAATACATGTTCTCCTTCTTCCAAGGGTTTAGCATATATTTAGACAGGGAAAACAAACACAACGAAAGCACACTGATTCTATTAAAATTAAAATAAATATTTATAGAGAAAGTCATGTCTTGCCACCTAAGCTCTGAACTTTGTCCCTCTCAAAATTCTATTTCTTGAGAGCTCTCTCTTCTTCTCTTTTTCAAGCAAGAGTCTCTTCATTTTTATTTTATTGCACATATGGTCTAGGAAGAAAATATCCTAACAAACCCAAAACACCCATCTATAATTCAAAAATACTTAACACTTTAAGCTAACACTTGGCATTTTTTTCGAAGATCCACCTCAATAATAAACCAGATTAGTAAACTACCTATCTTCTAGAAAAATCTGGACACCTACGTTTTACATTAATTTACATAATTTCATATAAATTTGGGGAGATATTGTTTCCTTTTGGAAGTTTTTGTGACACCCTCTTTTTCATGGAAAATGTTGGTTCAATAGATCTGATGCTCTTGCATCCGACTCCCTAGGTGGAAAAAGTTAGACCTCCTGGTCAAAACATCCAGGATCCCAAACAAAGTGTTGTTGTTGCCCATATATTTAATCATGTTATTTATCTAGCCCTGATTATAGTATGCCATGATCCCATGCTTGATTCCACATTACACCACTGGCTTTCCTGAGGCAATCTTGCACAATCAACTTGATGTTGGTTATCCTCTTCCCTCCTCGATTTAGGTCCAAACACATCACTATACACGAGCTATAATATCCATTTCTCCCTCTTAGCACCAGAGGATAATCTCACCTAATTCTGCTTCCCATATAAACAATGTTCACAAAAATCGAAATCCAAAGAGATATTAGACATACCTTTTACCATACCATTACCATGCAGTATTCGAAGGTCCTTCTCTCCAATGCGTCACAATATTTGATGCCACGACATAATCTTTTCTCTAGAGACTAGAATATTTTTCGTTCCACCTTCAAGGACCATAGAACTGTTACATTGATCAATAACAATGATGCCCAACAATTTATATAGAGTTCCGATCCGAACTCTCCACATCAATGCCAGTGCTCCTCAAACCATCTTGCAGGTGTTTTTGTTGAACATTGTTTTTACACCTACAACATTCATCTTGCTTATAGAATTCAGATTTCTGGCTAATGCAAGAATATGTAGAACACTAGGAAGTGTTATAATCCTTCCACCTTACAACTTTAGCTTGACTTTCTCATCTCCTATGATTCTATCCTTCATGTCATCTCCTAGGAAGACATCACCACCATTGTATTTCTCGTACTCGCATAACCACTCCCTATGGGGAGTGAAGTGAGAGGATGCACTTGAGTCAATCAACGATGTCTCATGATCTACATGTGCACTTGAAGAAGAAGCTAAGTGCACATCTCTACCTTCATCTGAGGTGGTTTTCACATATGCAAAAGACGAACCATCATATCTCTTTCCTTTCTCAGGAGTTTTAGATTTACAATAATTTTCATAGCACCCTTCTTTTCTACATTTTTAGTATACCATTACAGGTTTTCCTGTAGATTTAGATCTCCCACTTGAGGACTTATTTATGTTTATGTTCTAGGACCGTCCTCTTACAGACAAGGCATCTCCATTTTGTCTCTCCATATTTTTATGTCCCATCTCCTCCAACAACAAGGATGATACCATTTCATCAAACTTCAAGATAGTTGTATTGTTACATATTGCAACAACCAGACAATCACACAAGTCTGGTAGAGAACAGAACATACTTATGCACTTATGTTCATTTGAAATTTGAATATCAACAAATAACAACTGACTTACCACAGTGTTGAAGGTGTTTAGATGCTCTATCACCGAGTCTCCATCCTTCATCCTCAGGTTATACAACTTTTTCTGCCAGAGCAATTTGTTCACCAGAGACTTAGATTGATAAAAGGTCCCTAACCTGTCCCACAAAGCCTTCGACATAGCCTCCCCTAATACATTCAGCAGTACTGAATCTGAGAGACACAATCATATTGTGCTCTTCGCCTTCTGATTTAACTTTTCCCAGTCTTCTGTTGACATTCTTGTTTGTGTCGCACTTGGATCTACAATGATCCACTGATCTCTATCCACCAACATATCCTCCTTCTTGAGCTTCCATAGCTCAAAAATTTATCCATTGAATTTCTTGATCTCTATATTTCTATTGTTCACCATCTTATTTCACTACAAGAATCGATCCCGCAGATCTCCCACTGTAACAGGGTTTGCCACAGCCCAAGCAAAACCCCTCAGCAGTGAAGACATCCCCTTGAAGCCGAAACAACTCTAATACCAAATGAAGATTTTAACCCTATACAGAAATTACCCGCAAACAAAATTTTTAAAACAGAAAAATATACAATGGCGAGAACATAAATAAATATACACAGATATTTTCCCCTCGATCACAAAATCGAGAATACCAAATTTATTTTTCATTATATTCCTTTCAATGTTACAATATATATATATATATATATATATATATATATATATATATATATATATATATATATATATATATATATATATATATATATACATGTCAAAACATTCATAAACCCCAATCCACTAACCCTGGATTAGAACATCACTGTAGTTCCCTTGACCAAAACTACAAAAAACTATTGTGCCCAAAAAACCATGCGCAAAACCATGGGTAGGTCCGTCCACCATCTTTGGGTTCACCCAACTATTATTCGATCCGAATAAAATAATTTTTTTGGGGTGCTGCCCCAGACCCCATGACGCGTGGAAAGAATATTACACACACCCAACAATTCCTAATGGAACTTTGGAGCAAAGATATTTTCAAAAAACTTGGTCATGATCTAAGAAATTTTATCAACCTTGAAGCAGATTTTCACAATAAAGTGGATATGTAAGTTATTTAAATTATAGTAGATTTGGTTTTACACATGGACCTATTGAAAGAAATTGATATATAATGAAAAAATTAAAAGTACACCTTGGATCTAAATTACTAGAAGTTCCTTATCAACATTTATTTTTTCATGGCATCGAAGATGTCTAGGAGCATGTGGAAAGTAAAAGGGAAAGTTGAGTTTGAAGGAAAAAGGAGGTAGGAATTCAAAAATCCCTATATGTCCTAGTTTTTAGGAGACAAGGGGACAAAAGGATATTCTATCACAAGAATAAAAGGGAAGGATTTAGAGATTATCAAGGACGAATGGGTTGCTACTAACATAAATAGTGACATTGAGAAAGAGTCAACTTCACAAGCTCAAATGCCTCCAAAAAAAATTAGAAGTATCTTCAATGAAATCCAAAAACATAGTTACTGACTTAACAAAAATTATGACCTCAAAAAATACAAAATTAACCTCCTAGTAAAAATTAGTATTATTATTGGGCATGTTTCATAGTTTTATGGAAGATGGTTCGCGCTTTGCAGGCTCCCGCGGCGGCTAGGATTTTGGCCTAGTTGACCCTCTATTGCATTGAATTCCCACAAACCCCTGCAGAACTAGGAATACATGTGATTCAACGGTGAAATCAACCTCTCTTTAAGGAATGGAAGTTGGATCTACAAGTTGTTCATCTTAGGAAACTCAAGCCAATGTACCTTATAGTGTCATGTTGAAATTTGGATTTTCTCTTCCGGTAGTTCAAGAAGCTCTTGTCGTTAATGTTCCGTTAGGGGAAGAAGCTTTTAGCTATGAAAAAAAAATAGATCAAGGTTTGGTCTGCAGATTTGATGGGTTTTTGTCGTACCTGATTGATCTTCATAAGTGGATCTCTTAATCGTGGAAACCTTTGTTGTTTGATGATTTTAATATTTACCCTCTAGATTGGGGTTCTTTTGTTGTTTTCTTTGATAATCCCAAGGATAAGAACATTATTTGGGATTCTGAGCCTTGGTTCTAGGGTAGTGCTAGTTTCTTCATGTAGCCTTGCTCTCCTTTGTTTCCTCTAGTTATAATAACAATCTCCTCAGCTCTAGTTTGGGTAAGGCTTTTGAACCTTTCCCTGCATCTTTGGAATCTTTCTTCGTTAACATCTATTGAGAAATTTTATTTCTCGAGTTCAGATACTAAGCATTTCCTCAAGACCTCATATGCTTGAATATGGAAATGGATTTTAATAAAGGTTTTACCACCAAAATTAATTTAGAGACTCCAAATTATGTATGGGTTCAAAAGCTTGATTACGATAATATTTCATGTTAATGTGAAGCATGTTATGCCAAAGACAAAAATGCTCACTCACTAAAGGGTGACTCCTTGGATTTAGTAGAAAACATGGGCTATATTCAAGTTTGAAGAAAGGGAAAATTTATTTTGTCAAGAAAATCGAGAAGCAGGCCAAAACCAAATAAAAAAGCAGTAAAAAATGGAATGTAAATATATTTGGATCTTGGGGGTATTTTGGAAAAAATTTTGTTGGAAAGGGAATAAATTTTTTGTATTATGGAGTACCCACTTGAGGGTTTGGATTGAGCCAGCACGCCCAATCTCAAACTCACATGGGATTTTGGTAAATTTGAAGAAATGTAATTGTTCCGAGTCAAATCCCAGCCTCCCTTTTTAATAAAACCCTCATATGTGTTTCATTAAAAAAATAAGATATTATTGGAAATTTTGTTTTCAAAGCTATAATTACAAGTTTCAAATTGTGGCCTTATTAAAAATTGATACCTATTGATGGTGATGGACCCACCAACATTCAAGGGATCTCCTTGATGTGAAGTCCCAATTAGACCTCACGCCATTTGGTGTAGGAGTTCCATCCAGTATAAAAAGTTGATTGCCGAAATCTTAAAGAATTTCCTTGGCTCTAAGTGTCAGCAAGGGAGAGGGATGCAATGCTATCTTCGAAAAGCAAGAAGGTGTGCCTAGTGAGTGTTTAGTTGCAACTATGTCAAAGTTCTTCTACTGCAAAAAGGGGGGCGGGCAGGAGAAGTGAGCCTCTAAGTGAGAGGTAACAGTACCACCCAAGAAGAGACATGCATGAACCAGAAGGGCCCATCTAACATCCAGCGGAATATTCCACGTTGGGTGCGATGGTCGTTACAACCAAAAAATAAAGAAATATTTGTATAATATTCCACAGAATAGTCCACAAGGATGGGACAAAAATCACAACCATTACAGCACATTTTCAATAAGATAAGTACTAAAATAAACAAAATAGTACAACTATCTTAGCACATGTGAAAGAAAACATGAAATACAAACATCCGTAGAATAGTCTTACAAACATTCATAGTCCATGCATGAAGAATGTGCTGGCCTTGAAGACTTCTGTTACTAAGTACAAGTTCCAAGACACATGTTTACAATGTACATCACTAGCCCCAGTAGTGGAGCATTGGAGCCACTCCTTGCTCCTCAAAGAACTAGTTGATCTCTCCAATCCCTTGCGAGAAGAGCCAAGGTGAAAATTACTTTGCTCATACAATGATGAAGTATATATAACCAAGGGTGACTCTTTGACTACACTCATGACAATTTGACTTCCTATGACTTTTCAACTTAAATGACTCTTTGCATTACATGTGTGTCCTTTGGACTTCCACTTTACAATATATTTTGAATACAATATACATGATCCACAATAGTGATGTGGCATATGACCACTCATGACATGACATGACATGACACTGTTGATGTGGAGTGGTTGATGATGTGGTAATGTCAAGTCATTGTTGCTGCTAAGTGCTAAATGTATTCTTGAAGATACTTTCTATTCACCTCTGCATGGCTTGGTGATGTGGAATATTCAATGATCTTCAGTCTTGAATAGTGGTCACAAACTTGTGTCCCTTTGCTTTCTCTTGATTGATCAACTTGTCAGTTCAACTATGAAAGAGTCTTTAGGCATGTTTCCCTCCTCCTTCTCCTTCCTCGTCATCTTTCCATGACATGATAGGGTACATGTTCCTACAATTCACTCATGATGAGACAACATCAATCCGAAAACCCCATAGTCTAAGATGATGCATTCTGATCCACCAACTGAGCCCAGGACAAGTGACAGGATGGGAAGAGGGACTCAGTGATTATGCAGTGCATAGTTCCAATAGTCAGGGGGAAGAGCTGGAGCTCTGAGACTGCGCAGTGCGTAGCTCAAAGAGGCCTGAAGGACAAGACTATGCAGTTTCTGGAGCCAGTGGCGTCAGGATGAAGGAATGGACACTGGGAGAGCCAATTGTGCAGTTTTGGGAGTTAAGGGAGTTTGGGCTTCTACGCAGCAGCACAGTTCAAGCACCAAAGGGATGAGCTTAAGGCTTGAAGATGTGAAGTGCGTAGTTCAAGTCAGGTTGGAGGATATAACTGCGCAATTTTGGATGTCAAGGTTGAGGCTTGGGCACAGGAACTGCGCAGTGCAGCACTCCTAGGAGACAGGAGTTGCGCATTGTGCAGTGCCAAGCAGCAAGGTCACAACTTAGAGGGTTGATACTGCGCAGTGCACAGTTTAGAAGGGGTCCAGTGAAGCTAACTTGCTTGGTCGAGAAGTTTTCCGAAAATGGCTAAGTGTGGGATAGGTGATGTACTATGATGAACCTTGACTGTGATCACACACTTAGCATACTTTGATGACACGAAAACATAGATCATCCAAACACATGAACAAATCATTTCCCTCTGTGTGACTGCTTTACGACAAGATATGACAAGTGTGACACTTAAGATAGACTTTGAGATGACCGTGATGACACTTGTGCAACAGTGCTCAAGATTTTGTGTATGGGTGCGAAAAATGTTTACATAGTTAGAACAACTCATATACACAAAGACAAACCTTTGAAACCATCATAATAGGCTTGCAAACATTGCACGACAACCAAACATGCCAAAAGACGACAGTTAACCCAACATGCAAAAGGGAACAAAACACTACAAGAGAGCTCATGAAATAAGCTCTAATGTTTGCGACAACAATGTACAAGACCAAGGAAGGCTCTGAAATTGAGTGTAAGCCAAAATTTTGGAGGGTGTTGCGGAAACTACAACACTTGGCAACACACTTGTTGAACTCCAGCGTCTCTATCTCGGTTGAATTCTTATGTGCAAGGCCTCGGTTCTTCGATGAGTGTTGATTCATTGTGCATATTACTTTGGTCTTCCCACTTACCCCACAAATAGACACAGTCCCCCGTATACATTCTCGGTTGAAAACAACATAATATTCAACATAATCACAATGTTTCGAGTCAGGAAGGGTAGTGTAGCTCGCAAGCTTAATATTTTTAGAGTGTGATTTTTTATCTCTAGTGTTTCTATGTTGTCGGAAAGCCTGGACAGTACCTCGGCGGAGTCACATAGGAACACAAACATTTCTCCATTGCCAGCGATCCTAGACGATACCCTTGCAGAGTTTCTTGCTTCACCTCTTTGCTTCAGGAAGCATTTCTCTTATTTTGTCTTTATTTATTTATTTTAAAGATAATTGTACATCAACATTTATTTATATTGGGGCGGAAGAGGGATCCTGACTTATTGAGAGCATAAAAGGTTGTTCGTTCATAGAAGCATAAAGAGACCTTTGATTTAGGTTTCTCATTTAGATTTTCCCCTTCTCCGTTTCTACTAGTTGGATAAGTTTGAAGAGACCAAAACATAAATATTGAGTGTACGCATGAGGTTTCCGGACTAGACATGAGTTCATGGTTGGACCAAAACTCTCCTTATGGACGGATCGTATTTTCCGTCGGAACTTCATCAGCCAAAAGATGTAACCAACACAAGGAAGATGGACATAAGGCTAGCCAAATGTTGAAGTGTCACAAGAATATTTATAGTTCAGCCACACACATACTTAAAAGCCACAACATGTTCATACACAACACGTATTCACATAACGAAAACAAAAAACAAGACTCAAGCAAACAAACAAACAACAAAAGAAAAAGAAAAAACTATGTACACAGTGTAGGGCACAGCCTCAAATCTTCATTGAAAATAATGTTTTAAGTCTTGGCCATTGACAGGGAGAGAGTCAATCTTCCCATCAAGTGATTGAAGATGATAAGTGTGTTGGCCAAGCTTTTCATGCACCGTGAATGGCCCAATCCATAGGGACTGAAAATTAGTGTGTTTATCTTTGTCCTCGTGGGATTTATCCCACTTTAAGACTAAGTCACCCACATTGAAATTTTTTTTCCCTACAGACTTCTTGTCGAACCACCTCTTGATATGATTATGGTGAAGTGAAGGGTATCCATCCTACATTGCACTAATAGACATGGCTTGCCTTGGGATTATTATGAGAGTTGGAGAGCAGTAGAGCATATGTTGGGCGAGAGGATGGCTTCTTTGTTGTACACCAGGAACTAAGGGGAGGTTTTTAGGGAAGGTTTCAGGGTGACTCGATTAGCCCATAAGACATTTACCAAAGCGAAGTGCCAATTTCGCTGCTCAAAGAATATGGTCTTTTTGATCATGCAGATTAGGTTCTTATTCATGGATTCAACAAAACCATTCCCCTGCGGATAATAAGTAGCTGAATGTTTCAATATAATACAATTTTCCAATGAAAAATCGTAAAGTCTTAGCGATGAGAAGTATGTTGCATTGTCGAAAACAAGTGAAGTAAGAATGTCGAACCTGGAAATGATGTTCTACTGCATAAAGCTAATGATTTCCTAATCATTCACTTGTTTGAGTGGAACTATTTCTGTCCAATGTGTGAAGTAATCTGTGGTAGTGAGGATGTAGCGGTGTTGCTTTGATGAATGTGCGAAAATTTCCCCAATAATTTCCAAGCCCCGCTATTGAAAAGGTTCTTCCACTATCTTGTTTCTGTCAGCACACCTTTGACAGACCAGACACTTGTAGGCATAAGCATGAGCATCTCTGAATAATGCATACTAGTAAATTTTGGCCCACAACCTTATGCGTTTTTGTGTTGCCTGCAAAGTGTCCCCTGGCTGGTCCGTCGTGGAGATCACGCAATACATTTTCTAAATCATGTGCTTCCAAACACCTAAGCAGTACTCCATTTTGGTGCTTTCTAAACAGAACCCCATGCACCAACTGATAGGATAATGATTTAAGTCTGAGTGCCCTCTTATGTCATGCGGAAAAGTGGGAGGGAACTGTAATGTGCTCAAGGTATTAGCGCACATCCGCGTACCAAGAGTTTGTGCTAGTAGGGGGGTGTTGATGGTGCTGCAAATCCATCAACCAAGGGGATCTCCCCGATATGAAGTCACAATGAACCTCATACCATTTGGTTAAGGATTCCCATATGGTATAAAGGTCAGGTTGCCAAATCCTTAAATATTTTACTTGACTCTAGCTGTCGGGACAAGAGAGTGATGCAATGGTGTCTTCGAAAAGCAAGGTGAGTGTGCAGTGCAACTGTTTCTAGGTTCTCTTACTGCAAAAAAGGGGGGAGAAAAGTGAGCCTCTCAATGAGAGGTAATAGTACCACCTAAGAAGAGACACACATGAACTAGAAGGACCTATCTAACATCTAGCGGAATAGTCCACAACAGACGCAACAGTTGTTACAACCAACAAACAAGAGAAGATACGTCTAACATCCAACAGAATAGACCACAACGGATGTGACAATCATTATAACCAATAAGTAAGGAAATATTTGTCTAGTATCCTACGGAATAGTCCACAAGGATGGAACAAAAATAGTAACCATTACAGCACATTCTCAACAAGATAAGCACTAAAATAACCGAAATAGTTCAACTATCTTATTACATGTGAAATCAAACATGAAATACAAACGTCCACAGAATAGTATTACAAACATTCATAAGTCATGCATGAAGAACGTGTTGGCCTTGAAATACTTTTTTTATTTAGCAAAATTTCCAAGACACATATTTGCATTGTACACCACCTGTCCGAGTAGTGGGACATTGGAGCCACCCCTTGCTCCTCAAAGAACTAGCTAGTCTCTCTAATGCCTTGCGGGAGGAGCCAAGGTGAAAATTATTTTTCTCATACGATGAGGGGGTATATATAACCAAGGGTGATGCTTACCCCTTGTGACTCTTTAACTACCCTCATTATTGTTCAACTTGCTATGACTTTTTCAACTTACATGACTCTTCATATTCATGTGTATCCATTGGACTTCCATTGGACTTCCACTTTACAATACATTTGATTTACAATATATGTGGCCCACAGTAGTGATGTGGTGTATGATAAATCATGACATGACTTGACATGATGCTACTGACATTGACTAGCTTGATGATGTGGCAGTGTCAAGTCGTTCCTGCTGAGTGCTAGATGTGTTCTTGGACATGCTTTATCTTCTCCTCTGCATAGCTTGGTGATGCAGGGTCTTCAATGATCTTTGGTCTTGGAAGATGGTTGCACACTTGTGTACCTTTGCTTGTTCTTGGTAGTTCCACTCGTTCGTTTAGCTACAAGTGAATCTTTAGGCATGCTTCCCTCCTCCTTCTTCATCATCTTGCCATGACATGATATTGTACATGTTCCTACAATTCACTCATGACGGTGTTGGGGCCTTCGTTTTGATTTTAAAATATTTTGAAAGATTTTGAAGATACAAAGAAGAGGAAATAGGTGGCGGAAGCAATGGTCAAGTTGTGGAAAAGACAGTTGGGGCAGAAGACATGAACAGGGAGTTGCGGAATAGTTGCGGCGAGGTGTCAACAGAAAGCAGGGGTAGCCGAGTGGACAAGGCGGACGAGAGGCAGCCAAGGAAAGGAACATCCAAGCTGGAACTGGCAGTGCAAGCGGCAGAAGGAATACAAAAGGAGAAAGTCGCAAGGAGAAAGGGGTTGGTTGAGGCTTGATGGATTGGTGGTAGCTTCTAGTCACGGACAATCAGTGATGAAGGCGCCATTGCTCCAAACCTCTAGATTGAAGACTGAACTAGTAGCTGGAGAAGTGGGTTGATTCTGTCGTAGGCAATTAGATCCTGTAATCGAGTATTTCATGTAGTTTTTTGTGGCTAATGCCAATGTATTATGTATTGTTATCCTGTTGAATTAAGATGAATGAAGATATGGACTGGTTTATTGGTATGATGTATGTATTTTCTTATGATATATGGACCTACTAAAATTTTAAATATATTGCAAGTATATGCACCTTGTAGATTCGTTGTAATAGTTGATATAATTTTACCTTGAGTATATGCATAAAGTTGCTTACAGATTGATGGTTGATGTAACCTTGACCCCATGTTGAACCCTTCTTAATTCTGGTCGCGGCATGCCTCAGGTGAGACTCCTTATCCATTAGGTAAGGTGAAAATGTCGGTGTTGTCCTAGACTACAACGGACCATTGTTGACCCTCTATGCCTGAACCCAGGGTCTCCCCTTGATGCCACTTTCGTGCCAACAAATGGTTCTATTTTCGGGACCTGAAGTTACAAGAACCGGTTCGGAACAAGGTGTCGAGGATATTCAAGAGAGAGATTAGAGAATGGTGGCCTAATAGAGTAGATCAGTTTATAGCAGAACAGGCTACTCAGAGGGGCCAACCAATTGCCAAAGTTAGTAGAGAGACTTTATATGTTGAGGGTGCTAGTGACCAATACGAGATCTTCTGGTGCAAGTTCCCAGAAGACTTGTTTAATTGGCTAAGAAGGCTGAAAGTGCAGAGTTGATCAGAGGGAACGACGTCAGATCGTTGTGACTAGACCTATTCAAACCTTGTATCGCTTCGACAGTTAGACAACAAGCTGACAAGGGCAGTTGACTTTTGGGTACAGACTATAGTGGAGTGGTACATAGTCGAGTTTACCACAGAGAATTATCAATCATTTTCAAGGGCGGAAGCGATGTTCGAGTCAAGGTTAAGAGGAAGGTTGGTGGGGGAAGTGTCATTGTGGATTAATATGTTCATGGTAGAAGAAGGATTACTACCCTCACCTACAGCAACGATGGTAGTGTAAAACCCCAGTACTAGGGGAAGGATCTAAGGGGAGAATGCTACTGATTGGGGAATAGAGATGTTGCCAAAGGAATGGATGTAGAAGGATTGCAGAAAGCCAAATATGTTAGGGCACAGGGGACAGCATTGTTAGTTGACAAGTGGCAGGTGAGAGTGGTTCAGACTCTGAAGAAGAGAAAAATGGGACCCCACCAAGTAGGAGCTGTGTCGGGGAGCTCAGAAGAGGAAGGGAGAGTAAAAGAAGATGCAGGACAAGATAAGAATAGTAATCAGAAAGACAGGAGCCAAAATAATAAAGAGGATCCTTCCTTACAGGTTGCGAGAAGGATAGCAGAGGAACAAATGTCGAGCAGTTGCAAAGAGGAAAGGGAAGAGGAAATGGGTAACGTCATAAGAAGTTTATTTGCTGAAGGATAAACATCTGCAAGAGGTTAGTAGCAATATCCCCAAGGTACATGTAGTATTTCTCCCGACCTTCCCGTGGTGCCTTACTATAATCGAGAGAAAATTGTTATTAAATTAGCTAAAGAAATACGAGTAACAACATACACGAGAAATATAAGGCCAGTTTCGATACAGTGAATAACAAGAGAATTAGTGGTATTAGTAATCTGGGAATACAAGGCTCTCAGTAGCCCGGGACCAAGGGATTTTTGTTGTTGGCACATACTCAAATAACCATGGCAGGATCTTTCACCAGATACCCAGAGTTTGCGGGTAGAGGAAATGAAGACGTAGAATAGCACTCGTATCTCTGCGAAGCTATATGGAAAGCACGACAGACACTAGACAATGCTAAATCATTTGAATTCCAAACCATGCTGAGGGAAAGATCTCTACGTTGGTTTATAAAATGGGCGGAACAAACCTAGAATCCCACAGTAGATGAGATCAAGAGGGGGTTCGTGCAAGAATTTAAAGTACCTCAGACTGACCAGGGGTTATCGAAGCTGTGGGAAATCAAGCAAAAGGAAGGTGAAACTTCTTGGGAACTAATGCAAAGATTTAATGATGTTATTGCTAAGTTGAGTTACACCCTAGATCCTAATCACCAGAGAGATTGGTTCATCAAGGTGCTCTTGCCCCTTACAAGAACGTCGTTGATGCAACACAAGATCAGGACTCTCCAGGATGCTTTAGAACAAGCGTCACATATAGAGGCCATGGTTGGATACCCGCATGAATATCAGCCGGGGGGGGAGATTGCAGGATCCTTCGATTATGGGCCTTCAAAATCATATTTCCACCTTAACAGAGAAATTGAAGGATCTACAACCAGTTCGGCCAGCTAGACCCAACGTATGGTGCACGCGCTGCATGGTGGAGGGAAATGTCGTGATAGAATTTCCAAGGTTGCGAGGAATTAACCATTTAGGGGGGATTGCAAGACCATCAGGAACCCCACCAACAGCAGGAGTTGCAGCAGTAGGGGTGCAAGGAGCTTTCCCCGAATGGAACAATCAAGAATACTGTGAAATTTGTAGGATGTACGGAAATCTACCGTGGGTGTGCCCAATATTAAAAAAGTATTCCAACATCCCTAATAACAGCTATTGTGAGTTTTTTGCATCTACTACGCATCACACTGACCAGTGCATGGCATTGGATGCTTTAGCAGAACAGCTAGACAAGTCGACATTCAGAATCAATGAGTCCCACAGAGGAGGATGAGGAGGAAATGGGAGAGGAGGAAGAGCGAGAGTAAGACGTCTCATAAGGTGCTACAATTGTGACCAAGTGGGGCATGTCGCCAGAGAATGTCAGCTCCCTAGGAGGTCATGGTGTTCACCATGCAGAATAAATATGCACGCCATGGAGTATTTCCCAGAACTCATCACAAAGTGGGAGGAAAGGACTAGACAGAGAGGGGCTAACCTGGTTAGCGTTGAACCTCGTACATACGATGCTCTTCCCGTAACTAATATAAATATAGTTACAAGAGGTGGAAAGAAGACAAGGGAAGACCGGGGTATGGTGGACCCACCCTCGATCGTTAAGGCAGCATCCCCGAAGAAATCATACAAGCTTGTGCAACAAAAACAATATTATCGAGAAGAAACTAAATTGTTTGAAAGGATGATCGAGATAAAGGAAAACCAGAAACAAAATAACCACGTGCTCAACAATGCTCACCCGATAGAAAAATGTTTTAAGTTATTTCTACTGATTGTTGAGGATGAGCACATGTTGAAAGAATTGTGCAAAAGTTTAAAAGCACCATTGCCAGAAGAGGAAGAGGAAGCGGAACGACCATCTGCCAACTTACCATAAAGGCGTACAAGAAGAGTGCGTGAAATAAAAAGAGAAGCGGAAAGGAATTTTGAATCAATGCTTAGGTTGAAAGGTTCCAAATCAAGGACATGATGTTGGACCTGGGGTCAGATGTAAACATCCTCCCCAGGAAAACATGGGAGGCGATGGGGAAGCCGCAACTGAAATATTCACCCATACAATTGAGAATGGTGAATTAGTATTCTATCCTACCCATTGGAAGGCTGGAAAATGTAGAGGTGGATGTGGCAGGAGTAAGGAGGTACATTGAATTCGAAGTAATTGACATAATGGGTGATAAGGACCCGTATCCATCACTCCTTGGGATCGACTGGGCTTATGAAAACTATGTTTTCATCAAACTGAAGGAAGAACTAATGATATTTGAAGCATAAGGAATGCGGGTGATACAACCCTTGGACCCATATCAAGGACCCAGGTTCACAAAACCTATAGATGACATGGACGAGCCAAGAATGCTAGACCAACTATACACACTAACAACAGGTAAAAGAGAGGATTACATAAATCCTACAGCAGGAGGATCTGTCAGCTGGAAGAGAATTCAGAGTTCGAAAACTGGCTCGGAAGCCGTGTGAGATGCATGGAAACAAGGGGGATATGAACTTGATACTAGAAGTTGCGCTAAGATAGGTAGGATAAATTAGATAGGGGCATAGGTAAGCGAATATCCCAAATTCCATGGTATTGAACCAGTGGACATTTTCTTAAACAAAGTACACAGAGAAGTAAGGGAAGATCACAAAGTTTCTTTGTTAGATATCGTGTTACTCGCCACACCGGCAAGGTGGTTGAGGATGCACCACAATAAGTTGCGAGAATGGGGAACTATAAAGCAAGCCATGAGGGAGAGGTTCAGTCAAGAAGAAGACCGCCCGCAAGATAGAATGAAATATAGAGGTAATTCGGATCCTAAGAAGCACTTAGAGGCCTGCATAGGAAGTTGGGAAAGAGAAAGGATTCCGAAAGAACTTTGGGTACATGTATTTATACATACCCTAGGTACCATCCCGCAAGCTTGGTACGTGCAAGAAGAACTCCGTAAACAAACGACGGATTGGAATACCATGGTGGATCAATTCATCAGCAGCTTCTCATTCAGGGATGATGATCTACACATGACTGAGACATTACATGAAATTAAAAGAATCATGTTCACCCCAGGACAATTATGTGAAGGTTGCGTTGATGAAAATTTCTTACAATATCTTTATGACACAAGTTCTCTAGAATATATGGCCTGCGACAAGGTGGATGCAAAACTAGATGAAGATGGGCTAGAAGGATTGAGACATTTGACCTTTGAGGAAATAGAAGGGGAGAGGGACATACAAGAAAGTCCTGTAGGAGAATCCGCACACCTACTACTAATGAAATTGAGAAAGAAAATATTGGAACAAAAGATAAACCCAAGATGGCGTTTGTGGGGGATTATTGGGATGAACAGACGACAAAAGAGATTTTTGACCTGTTAAAGGAATACCAAGACTTGTTCCCAACATCGGTAGTTAGCTAAAAGGAATAAAAGGAGATTGTTCCCAACATCTGTGTTGCCTATAATAATCTGAACAACGCATGTGTGCATGATCCATTTCCAACACCTTTTAGCGATGAAATTCTGGACAATGTAGCGGGAAATGAAGAATATTCATTCACGGATGGATTTTCAAGCTACCATCAGGTCCAAATAGCAGAAGAGGACAAAAGGAAGACAATGTTCACCATTGAATGGGGGTCATATGCTTACCATGTAATGCCTTTCGGTTTGAAGAACGCACCTGTGGTCTTCTCAAGGATTGTTATAGTTGCATTCTGAGACTACATTCACAGGTTCCTAGAAGTGTACATGGATGACTGGACAGTATATAGTCTACTGAAGAAACACACAAGCTTACTAAGGGTCATGTTTGAAAGGTGTCGATAGTTGCAAATTTCCTTGAACCTAAAGAAGTGCATTTTTGCGGTTCCATTTGGAACGCTATTGGGCCACATTGTCTGCAAAGACGGAGTGTGTGTAGACCCCGCAAAGGTTGTGGTAATCATTAACATGGAACCACCACACAATGTAAATCAATTGTGGTCCACTCTAGGCTATACAGGGTATTATCGGTGGTTCATTAGGAATTATGCATCAATTACAGCGCCGATGGAGAGGTTACTGAAGAGGATGGAAGTATTCACTTGAACAAAGGATTGTCAAGTAGCATTAGATAAATTGAAAGAGAAACTGGTAAGCACTCCGATCCTTGTCTACCTAGATTGGAACAAAATATTTCATGTACATATTGATGCGTCAGGGATCGCTCTAGGAGCAGTCTTAGCGCAACCAAGTGAGCGAAATATGGATCACCCGGTGTACTATGCCAGCAGGAAATTGTCAACTGCAGAAAGGAACTATATGAAAACAGAGAGGGAGGCATTGGCCATGGTCTACTCTCTGTAGAAATTCAGGAATTACTTGTTGGGAGCGCCATTCAAATTTTTCACAGATCATTCAGCACTAAAGTATTTAGTAAACAAACCAGTGTTAGAAGGCATAATATGTCGTTGGTTATTACTCTTCCAAGAATTCACTTTCGAGGTAGTCATCAAACTCGGAAGGTTGAACGTGGGGTCAGATCATCTATCACGGCTGGAGACTAAAGAGAGTGAAGGGGAATTAGATGATCAGCTACCTGATGCTGACTTATTCAGAATAGAAGTAGTTTCGGACTACCTAGAAGAAATTTTTGGGTTATTAGCAACAAGGCGTTGCTTGGAGGGGTATAAACCAATGCATAAACGACATCTAATAGTAAGGGCAGAAGACTACCAACTAATCGCAGGACATCTCTATAAGATGGGCCTAGATCAATTCCTGAGACGTTGCATACTTTAGCACGAAAGACAAGATTTTCTCTGGGAATGTCACACTAGTGTCGCGGGAGGCCATGTAGGAGGAAAATTCACCACAAGGAAGATACTTCATGCAGTATTATGGTGGCCAAACCTCCACAAAGATTATAAAGAATATGCTAAGAATTGTGACATCTGTCAGAGGGTTGGGAAGCCTTCCCGACGGGATGAACTCCCCTTAAAACTCGTTCATACATTGCAGATCTTCGAGAAGTGGGCAATAGATTTCATAGGGTCCATAACACCACCAACGCGAAATTCACATGCAAGATACATAATTATGGCCATGGAATATCTCACCGTATGGGTAGAGGCAACACCAATCAAAGACTGTACGGTTGACACTGCTGTAAAGTTCATTTTTAATAATATAATTTCAAGATTTGGATGCCCAAAAAGCCTGACAAGTGATCAAAGAACACATTTTATCAATGAAACCGTTGATTCTCTTCTAAAAAACTTTATGATTCAGTGTCATAAAAGTAGTCCATACCAACCACAGGCCAACGGGACAGTCAAGGCATTCAATAAAACACTAGAGAAAGGTCTCACGAAAATTATATCAGCTAACATGGACGACTGGGATGAGCGTGTACCAGCAACTCTATGGGCATACAGAACAACAATGAAAAGGCTTCATAAACAAACACCATTTCAGATGGTATATTGGAAGGAAGCAGTAGTGCCAGCAGAGTTCATTGTACCCAGCATGTTTATTTCTGAGGCAACAAATATGACAGATAATGTAGTATTAAGAGAAAGACTAAATCAGCTGATGGAACTTGATGAATCTAGATTCTTGGCCAAATTTCACCAGTCATTAGATAAGAGAAGGCAAAAAGCTTGGCATGATAGGCATATTAGAAAGAAGACATTCAAAGTTAGAGATCACGCATTATTATACGACAGCAAGTTCCAAAAATTTCCTCGTAAATTGCAGATGCACTGGTTGGGCCCATTCATAGTTGCAGAAATCAAAGATTCTGGAGCGGTAAGGTTGGTGCAACTAGATGGAGAAATTTTACAAGGATGGGCAAACGGTGCATGCCTAAAGCCCTTCCACATGCCAACAAACACACTATCAAGTTAAGGGGGTCTCGGAAACAAGCCCGCAAGTAGGTAGTAGTTAATAAAAGTTAGTCAAATCATTTCAATATTCATTTGAAGTTTGTGTCTTTTATCATCCTTTTTGCAAGAATGAGCAAAAGCGTCAATAAGGTTGCGAAAAAAATGTCATGATACCGCAACCAATTTGAAGGCACATGCATTTCCAGTTCTTAGATTACACGTAGCCAGACACTTTTTCAGTATTAATAGTCACACGCTTTGTCTGTCCTTTCCGTTGTACGAGTTGTCAGTTCCATAATAAGTAACTAATAATGCAACTATCAGGTGGAAGCCGTAAAAAAATTTCATGTTAAGAGAAAATTTAGCAAATAAATACCCTCTATTATGGCATAGTTAACAAGTCATGCGGACCACTCTGTCATTTCCTAGTCCACATCACAAATGTCAGGTCCAGGTCAGCTGACGGCCACAAAGCACGGTTAGAATACATGGGGAAAGTTGTCGTAGTAATTAGTTACCAAATCCCAGTTAGGAAAAGTCATGTCAAGCCCGACTACTTCATTTGCATGATAATATAGGAAGCTACAAAATTTCAAGTGTAAGTAGTAAAGAAACACCAATTCCACTCTGAAGAACAGTAGCAGTAGAAGCGCAAAAGTTTGAAGCCTCAAGTGACGATTTTCTATCAGAGACGCAGAGTAATTACAAAGGAAATTCTCTTAGTTCCAGAGGATAAACTAGATGAGTGAATTGAGCTGCTAGAAAATTTGTATGGAAAATATGACAAATCTACCTTAGTTGACAATGACCTTACTGATTATTTCTAGTTCCCAATGCTGAAAAGGGAGGTATATACAGAAGAAATCCAGAAAGAATATGGCACCAGAACAGCCAGAGTCAAAGAATATTTCAGAAGATTGCAGAGGTCGACGTTGATCAATTTGAGAAATTTACCGGTCTTCGGCACTCAACTAGGTGCAATGCAGTGTACCAAATTACTAGCCAGTAGAATGCATGGGGATCCCTATGGCTCGACAAGGAGAACCCAATTCACGTAGACGATATCCATCGTCTCACAAGGCTGTCAACCAAAGGAAATGTTGTGAACACAGCATTCTAGGCAGGGGCGAAGAGAGAAAAGAAGCGGGGAGAAAATGATTATTATGCAAAATATGGAACGAAGCATGGCGGAAGGGGAGCCAAAATTGACATGATCAGCAAAATTGAGACAAGGTTTTCCTGCTACATCATAGCAGGTAAGATGATGAGACTCTTTGCAGGAAATGAATGCACTCTAGATGAAATTTCGATTACAAAGCACCGCCGCAATGGAGAAGTGCTCAACTGGTCTGCTTTTGTACTTAAATGAGCTCTTCGAAGCATGTGAAGATATCTACAAGCAGAGTACCAATTTCCTATTTGGATACATACTGATGTCTCTGGCGATGTGGAAATGGCGACCACCAAGGGGGAGGGAGATGATGCAGATCACTGAAGGACAACCGTTAGCGCTCTGGTATGAGCCATGGAGAGCTTCGAGGGACCCAAGCAGTAAAGAAATTAATGAAGTAGCTTTCACGGAATAGTATGAGATGCTCCTGATTGTAATCATGGCAATGAAGAGAATACCCAAACCACTATTGGATGAGTTCTCCGAGGAAATTTGGTTTGGAGCCTTGCATGTGCACACTTACCTTCGACCCCGATGTGTCCATCCTGACACTTTCAAGATGAGGCCACAAAAATTTGTTTTGACTGAAGTGGCACTCCATAGCGAGATTGGATCATGGCTGGGGGTCGCTTGCGAAATTATAGAGGGGAAGTATTGATATCTGTTTGGTGGATTAAAGCCATAGTTGGAAGTAGGAGAAAGCAGCAGAAAGAGGCCAATTGAAGATGATATACACCCAATGGTGTTACAAATGGAACAACAAATGTTTGCGATAAGGCAGACGATCGCAAGCTTCGACGAGCACTCAGGTGAGGCTAACCAGCCCATGCAGTTTCAAGGTTCTACTATGTTTTCGTCAATAATTACAACTCTTTTGTCTATGGCAATCCCCATTAGAGGCGCTAGAACCCCATCCCAGCCAATAGTCCTGAAACCCAAAAAGAAAAGAGTAGTTAGGAACCCGACAATTAAGAAGCCAAGAACTACCCTGACAATTCACATTGTCGACCTTACTGATGAGGTCGGACAATCAGTCTCTGCATCCCTGATTATTGAAGAAATTCCCCCAAATACCTCTACTATCCCACCTCGGTTGCGGGAATATTCTCCCCACACAACCTCACCCTCTGCAACCCTGTCAGAAAACATCCTCTCCGGCAAACAACTAGCAACTGCAGATATGGAGGCTGAATCAACAGCCACCTCTAGCAATGGCACCCAGCATACCTCGCTAGTCTCTCTACTCTTTGGGTCAGACCCACTCCAGGAAAAAGGACCACATACAACTCTTCTGCATGAAGGGTGGGGGGAGGAGGGGGGCCGAACCATACCAACCATTGTTCCCTATAAGTTTCCTGGTGTTCCTTAACCCTAATATCATCCCTCCCACTCCTCAGTGCACTCCCACATCCCATTCTCAGAAATCAATCGCCAGCGCCTACCAATTCAGCGAAATTTTCCAAAACCAAGCACAATGCAAGACGACACCCTGCAGCACTGATCCTCAGCATAGTTGTTTTCATTTATTCAACAAGCAGAACAAAGAGCCGAAAGAATACACGATGATCTGGCCAGAGAACACGAGCAACAAAAACAGCAGCTACAGGAAGTAACAGAGGAAAGAGATCAATTGCGACAAGAAAATATAGATTTGCAGGCACAGGTTGATCAGGTAACAGAGAAGTTTCGGTCATTATGGCCAACGATCACAGATGCCAACACAGAAGCTCCAAAGGACATTACAACCTGCACACTAGCAAGTTGTTGTGATCACATTCAAGCAGCGTGTTCAAATCTGGTGGCAACCAATGTTGATATGAAGAAGAAGCTGGAAACAGGAAGATTAGCGTTTCCAGACCCGATCGAAATATATGCAAGAACCATAGATGGAAAGATCAGCAAGGTAGCAACCAAGAAGCAAGCACTCACTGATGCACTAGCAGACGGGTATGCCTTGATGGATAAAATTCACGACTGGCCAAGAAGCCTTGCATTGAAGAATCATTTAGTGTACCCTATGAGAGAGCAGCTACAGATACTATTGGCCAGTAGCAGAGACTGCATGGATTCCAACCAACTCCAGAAGATTGATGAGCAGATCATCACCATTCAAGACAAGTTGATCAGATTGAAGAGGAATCGAAAAAAACCAAAACGTTGATAAGATACATGCATCCACCGGCCCGTCTACAGGTTCTGGCTCTGAAAGAAGTCTGCAACAACAGTGAAGAATAGTGGGACCGTCTACGGAGTCAAAAGCCAACCGAATTAACATCCAACACATCTGAATACTTCACTCAATAGGCTGACACAATCATTGTTGGATGGGAGTCTGCCCTCCAAAAGTATAATTAATTCAAACTGCAAACAACCACCGTTGTTCCGGAGTTGGGGCCTTCATTTGGATAAGAAGAGCAGCAAGTGGAAGAAGGTGCAATAGGAGGAGAAACCACCCCGCAAATGACATTCGAGACAACGGGAGCATTAGCTCGTCATTTGGTAGAACTAGAGCAGCCACCGACAAGAGTACCTACTAAGACACCAACAGGACCTGCAGAGCTCAAAATGAATTCACTCGAGGACGATTCAAAGAATTGTGGTCGGGGCCTGTTGGGGCCTTCGTTTTGATTTAAAAAAGAAAATTGTAAGATTTTGAAGATACAAAGGAGGAAACGGGTGGCGACAATAATGGTCAGGTTGCGTAAAAGACAAGTGGGGCGGAAGATAGGAATAGGCAATTGCAGAATAGTTGTGGAAAAGTGTTAGCAGAAAGCAAGGGCAGCCGAGCAGACAAGGCAGATGAGAGGCAGCCAAGGAAAGGAACAGTCAAGCGGGAACTGGCAGTGCAAGCGGCAGTAGGAATACAAAAGGAGAAATCTACAAGGAGAAAGGGGTTGGTTGCAGCTTGATGAATTGGTGGTAGCTTCTAGTCACAGACGAGCAGTGATGAAGGTGCCATTACTCAGAACCTCTGGATTGAAGACTGAACCAGTAGTCCAGAAGTGGGCTAAGTCTGTCGTAGGCAGTTAGATCCTGTAATCGGGTATTTCATGTAGTTATTTGTGGCTAAGGCCAATGTATTATTTACTGTTATCCTGTTGAATTAATATGAATGAAGATCTGGACTGGTTTATTGGTATGATGTATGTATTTTCTTATGATATATGGACCTACTAAAATTTTAAATATATTGCAAGTCTATGTACATGGTAGATTCGTTGTAATAATTGATATAATGTTACCCTGAGTATATGCATAAAATTGCTTGCAGACTAATGGTTGATGTAACCTTGACCCCATGCTGAACCCTTCTTACTTCTGGTCGCGGCACACCTCGGGTGAGACTCCTTATCCATTGGATAAGGTGAAAATTATGGCGTTGTCCTAGACTACAACGAACCATTGTTGGCCCTCTATGCCTAAACCTAGGGTCTACCCCTGATGCCACTTTCATGCCAACAAACGAGACAACATCAATCTGAAAACTCCCTAGTCTAAGATGATGCATTATTATACATGAACTGAGCCCGGGACAAGTGACGGGCTGGGAGAGAGAGCCCAGTAACTACGCATTGTGCAGTTCCAGGTGACGAGGAGAGAGCTTGATCACTGACACTACGCAGAGCGTAGCTCAGGCTTGACTAAGGAACTTTTCAGCACAGTCCCCACTAGGGAGAGAAATTGCGTAGTGGCCACTGGGAGTCAGGATTGCGTAGCTCAAGCCAAAAGTGGCCGATGTAGGATGAGGCCTTGAGAGGTCAGCTCTATGCAATTTTCAAAGGCAAGGGTGGACTGGGTAGTAGAGCGGCCCGGAGGAAAAATCTGTGCAGTTCTTGAGGTCAGTGAGCTCCGGCTGAGGGAATGGCACTGGAGGACACATCTACGCAATTCTTGAGGTCAGTGAGCGCCGGTTGAGGGAAGGGCACTGGAGGACACATCTGCGCAATTCTTGAGGCCGAGGGAGGTTGGGCTCTCTGTGCATTGCAGAGTTCCAGTAGGCAAGGGAAAAGCTTGAGGACTGAAAGTGCGAAGTGCACAGTTGAAGGCACGTTGGGAGGCACAACTGCGCAATATTGGGGGTCAAGGAAGGTCGTTAGGCTCTGGAATTGCATAGTACAACTGCCCTAGAGTATAGTGAATATGCATTGTGCAGTTCCAGGCAACAGGGTCACATCAATGAGGGATGAGACTGCGCAGTGCGCATCTCAGTGGAGGCCCGGTGAAGCTGAGTTGCCCGTTGGGGAAATTTTTCGAAAATGGATAAGTGTGGGAGGAAGATTGACTCTTGATGAACTTGAACTTGTGATCACACACTTAACATACTTCGACGACGCGACAACATAGACCACCACAGCAACCAACAAAGAATTACCCTCTGTGTGATTGTCTCATAACAAGAAGCGACAAGTGTGACACTTGAGATAAGCTTTAGGACAACCTTGACGACACATGTGCGACAATGCTCTAGACTTTGTGTATGAGTGTGATAGGTGTTTACATGGCTAGGACAACACGCATACACAAAGATCAACCTTCGAAACCACTAGAAAAGGGTCGCAACATTACATACCAGTGAAACACGTCAAAAGATGACAGTTAGTCCAATATGCAAAACGGAACGAAACACTTGGTGAAAACACGTGGAATGACTCTCAGCATTTGTGACCATACATGTCATTGAAGACATAATGATATGAAATGGTAAGTTGTCCTTCATACTATGCTAAGAGGTGTATTTCAACTTCATGAAAGATGTGTTTTGTTTTTCATACCTACCCTCCAAAGGGTTGTGAATCAGTTGGAGTCTTCATGCGGTCTCGATCTTCTATCATACCCCCGGGTTCCTTGGTCTTCTTATCTTATGATTATCTTTTCTCTTTAGCTCCTTGAGTGTCATCTAGTATGTCCTCCTTCTTCATCTCCTTCTTTATCATCCTGCCATAGTGTAAGAGAGTATTGGCATCTGCAACTCACTTATGACGAGATGACATCAGTCTGAAACGCTTAGCCTAAGATAGAGCACTTGGATTCATGAACTGGGTCAAGACTGAGTGACAGGTCAGGGGAGAAGGCCCAGTGATTGCGCGATTGCGCAGTTCAAGTAGCCAAACATCAAGCTTGAGCACTAAGACTACGCGGTGCACAACTCAAGCTAGATTGAGGGAAATTTCTGCACAGTCCTCACTGAGGAAAAAAAATTGCGCAGTTCAAGAAAGCAGTGGTTGCTACGGGATGGGACCCTGGGAGGACAAACTGCGCAGTTTCAAGAGGCAAAGGGGACTGGACAGCTAAGAGGATTGAGGGACAGAATTGCGCAGTTTCTAGAGACAATGATTTCTGACTGAGGGAAGAACACTGGAGGAAGCGTCTGCACAGTTTTGGTTGCCAAGTGAGGCTATGATTTCTATGCATTGCGTTGTTCCGGTAGGAAAGGAAAAAGCTTGAGGGTTGCAAATGCAAAGAATGCAGTTTAGAAAGGCTAGATGAGGCTAGGTTGCTAGGAATACTCCGAAATTTGGCTAAGTGTGGGATCAATGGAACATATGTGAATAATGATAGAACTTGACTGTGACCACACACTTGGACACTTAGTGATACAACATAGATCATCCAAAACATATGAAAACATACTTCGCTTAATGCAACAACTTTTTTGGCAACTTACGACAAGTGTGGCTCCGATGATATACTTTGTGAGGATAATGACGACACTTGTGTAATAGTGCGTGAAACTTTTGAAATGAGTGCAAAACATGTATATATGATGAGAACAACTCATTTTCACAAATATTTCCCCTTGAAGCAAACCAAAACTCCCCTTTGCATGATACACAATAATTCCCATGCCTAAAGATGACACTTGTTATATAAAGATAAAAGCATGAATGACTCTTAAGATCCAAGAAGGAAGCTTGAAATCATTAACTGACCAATAAGTGACTAAGGAATGATCGATCACCAGATCCACAGTAGGCTCTAAAATTTGAGTGTAGGTCAAAATTTGGAGGGTGTTGCAATGACTACAATAGGGGGGAGGCTCGCTCAATGTTGTACATCTCAATTTATTCTTCCCATTCTGAAATAATTTCTTCTTCCTCTATGTTCACAACTTTTGTTGTTATTCGAAAAAGACCATGGCCCTTGATTGTGTGAACTAACTTGATTGCTAAATCATATTCTTGCAATCTAGTCATCCAGTTCGCTCTCCTTTCACCTAGCGCTTGTTGAAAAAGTAGTGATCTGACTTTTGGGTGTGGGACAAAGATGACACAATGATTTTTCAATAAATCGGGTTGAAAATGTTTTACCACCTTGTATACCACATAATCATGTTTATCCACAGTGGGGTAGTCAAGCTTTGGTCCTTGCAGACTCACGCTCATGAAGGAGATAGGTTGCTCGATGTTCAATTCATCATTTTGAGTGAGTACAATGACGAGAAAAGCGTTAAAAGCAAAAGTGTAGAACAAGAAATCTTTATTGAAGTTTGGGTTGTACTATGCAGGGGTTTCTTCTATAACCTGCTTAATAAGGGAAAACGCATCATTTTCCATTTTCTCCCATTTATAAATTGCATCCTTCTTCACCATCCCCAGTATTGGTTTGACAATCTAGGCGTAATCATAGATGAACTTGCGGAGGAAATTGATTTTCCCTAAGAAGGACTGCATATCCTTTTTATTCATCAAGAAGGGAATCTGTGGAACCTATCCGGGTCTACCTTAATCCCATTTTTGGCAATAATTTGGCCAAAGAGATTACCCTCAGACACTATGAAGATACTTTTCTTGGGATTTAAGGATATCTCATACTTGCGACATCACTCAAAAAAAATCTTTAAGTGGCATATGTGGTCTAACCTTTGTTTGGAGAACATTGTTACGTCGTCAAGATAGACCACTACACTCTGCCCAATCAGTCTGCGGAAAGCAATGTCCATAGCATGTTGAAATGTTTCACCAGTGTTGATTAGCCCAAATGGCATTCGTCTGAATGCAAACGTGCCCCACTTCGTTCGGAAGGTGGTTTTAAGTCTGTCGAGCTCTACAACTAGAACCTAGTTATATCCGGAATAACCATCTAATAAATAAAACATTTCAGACCCCCGATATTGTTTGCAATATTTGTTCCATGGACAGCTCGAGGTAGTTGTCCTTGTCCGAGGCTCGATTGAGATTTCGGAGATCTATGCACAAGCAGATTTCCCCAGACTCTTTCTCACTAGGACCAAATTTGACACCCATGTTGAGTGTCGCTCTCTGTATATGAGCCAGGCATCCAATAGTTTCCTAACCTCTTTTTGAATAAGAGGCGATGTACTTTTTTCAACTTTTGTTGGAATGGCTTGATCCCTCCCTTTATTGGTTTCACATGCTGGATGATTCGCATGTCATTTAAGCTCGTCGTACGTCCACACAAATACATCTCGGTATTGTTTGAATAAGAAAATAAAGGCTTGCCACTCTTGTGGTGTACAGCAAGTACCGAGATTGACATACTTCAGATCTTTTTCTATTACCAAGTTAATATGTTCGTGCAACAGTGTGGAATTGTGGGTCTTAGCATTAACAGGTCCCTAGAAGCAATTTTGCAGGTCATACAACTTCTCTAATGATACCACACCCTTGGGGATGAGGTTTCCTTTACTTGCATTGGCTGCATCCTGCAATGTCTTTTCGTGCTCGTCCTCATCGATCATTGTGTCTTTGAACACATCAGTGTTTTCCATGAAGCACAGTATATGTTGTTCATCGTAAAAAAAACGTGTAAATTAGTGATATTATCAGGGACGGAACGCTTATAAAGAATTTCAACAAAAAAACCATCCCTCAATGGTGACAACCTAGTAGCAGCATTTTCTAATGCATCCACAACTGCGTTACACATTCTTGGAACAAAAATAATATTGAAAGCTTGGAAATGTGAAATCAGACGCCATACCTCTTGTTGATAACTTCTAAGATGAGGTGACACACAATGTATGGTATTGCATACCTGTCGCACCACAATTTCTGAGTCACCTACCACTTTCAGGATGGAAACATTGAGGTCAATGGCTCTTTGCAAGCCCAAGATGAGTGCTTCATACTCTGTAGTGTTGTTCGTGCACTCAAATTCCAAGCGGCTAGAGATCAAATGTTTTCTTTGTAGCGGGTCTATTAAAACGCAACCAACTCTAGAGCCCTCCTGCGTTTTGGAACCATCGAAGTACAAAGTCCACATATCATATGTATAGGGACTAGGAACTACACTAGCACTGTTACTACTACTACTACTAACTGTACAAATTTCATTTTTACCAATTGGACTAGGAAGGAGCTCCAACTATGGATCTGGTGGAACTGGGGATGGCTATGCAAGATAACACCCTAGTTAGGTTTCCAAGAAGCAATCGCCGAAAATTTTGTGAAATCCATCAGTTCATTTTGTCCGTTCAAGGGAGTGACAATGTGTTTCATATATCTTTCTGACTTCACTCAGAACTTATTATTTCTACCCTTATATGGAAGCCATAGACATGACCAGTCTATGGCAAAATACCCTTGTAGCTTGCTAGACCAGTCTATGCTCAACAACGCTCTGTATGCTTCCGGAATGTCCATAGTCACTATGTTGATACATTGGTGGACCTGTCTATCGGATGATAAATAAATGATGACATCTCTGAGTTCACCAATCGTATGGACATGGGCTCTATCCAGTGGAATAATCTATGCATCTGTTTTGTCTGATTTTGCATTGATTTTCTTGGCAACAAATAATGGTATTACGTTCACCAATGCACCAGAATCAACCAAACAATTGTGTACATTGAAATTAAAGATTTCAAAAGTTAATAGAAAAGGTGGGCATAGAGTATTTGCATCCATCATTAAAGCCTTAATTACAAATTCGAGAGAACCGGAAGACTTACCAAATCCGTTGTCTAAAGAGGCAATTACCTGTGGTGATCTACCCAAGTGCCCGTAAGAGGATGTCCCGCTAGCTTGTGATCTTTGTTAACTCAAACATTGAGATGTTCGCACGAACCTTCTTCATGTCATCAACTATGTTGTAGTCCACAACAAAAATAATGGTCGAAGTGTCCGGGGATGCAACATGGTTTGTGACTTTCAGAGTGATGGTTTTGTTCAACTGCTTGCGGAAGCAATTTTCGTTGAGATTCCTTTCCCAGAGTTACTTTGAGTGTCCAACGCTAAGTTAAACAGTGGGTTGATTTTCCTTAACATATTTTCTTTAAATTTATGTTTTGGCAACTCGACTGTAATGGTTGGCCCTTGGCTTCTCAGGTTGTACTAGTTGGTCTGCTTCTAGGTCAGACTGTCACTTGGAGGCTGCTTATTGGCAGTACTCTTTTGGGTTGTGAGTATACAGTTGAACATGTTCACTGCATGCCTGACACTTGGAGCTTCATCAGCTGCAGCAGCTTCTTCCTTTTCCTCTGCAGGCTCAGTCTGCTCCTCAGCCATAACCACATCAACAATATGCATAGAAATCATGATCATGGTCTGATTACACTGTGGGCACGTTTTCTCTGAATGATATTCTTGATTATACGAACAGTGTTGATATGTGCCCAATTTTTCAATATTTAATACAAGATTGGAGCTCTGCGTAAACTTTGTCAGTTGGTTGTTTTTATTGCCAGAAGTTGCAATCCTTCTGAACAGGTTGAATCTGGGAGGCTCATAGTGGTCTCGCTTGACCTCTGTTTGAGCTCCGCAATCTCATTCGATGGAGTCTTGACAAGACAGGTCAAGCTTTTAAGATCAGTTGGTTCTTTCTCTTTGGCCCTGCTCACAGAGGCTTGAGACCTCTTACCCATGTCTTTGGAGTATTTTGTTGGTTCATCATCTGAGATGACTCTGATTACGCACATGTCCTTCTCAACAATGATATCCTCTTCATAATTTTCCATTAGTGTTTTTTTTGCAGTTCGCTTCACAAAGTACGCAATGTTTGTTGGCAAGGCAGAAGTGTGCTAATCTATTATGATGGAGTCATGAGGTTTTGTGTTCTCTGAAAATTTGTTCAAGATGTGATTGAACCTCTGATTGAAATCCTTCACTTTCTCCTTTTGTTCCATCTTAAGATTACCCAACTCTTTCAATAACATGGTGAGGGTCTTATCATCAACAAAATTTCAAAGAAGATCTTCTTAAATCCCCTCCAATTCTAGAAGGATTTCAGAGAAAGGTTGTGATACCACACAACTGCTCTACCATCCAAGGTACATGGAAAAAGTCTACATTCAACATCATCGTGACGTACCTCAAGTGTTTGTAGATGTAGGTAAAAGTTGTCCAGATGGTCTTCAGCCTTCATTGTTTTATCAAGGTCATACTTCATTAAGAGCTTCTTTGAATGCTTTGGCATCTTGTGTAGAACACTTGAAAGTGCAAGTGGGCCCTGAGTCATCCAATCTAAATTTTGGTCCACCATATCTTCTTCTTTGTTGTCCTCCTCTTCTTTGTCAGAATCTGATGGCTCTTCTTCCTCTTCCTCTTCTCTGCCTGACCCGTAGAAAGTTTTGTCTGAGAGTACAATGTTATCTTCGTCACCACTGTGAAAGAGTGGAGGTTCTTCTTCCCTTTCCACAGAGTTTGTTACTTCTTCAAGAGTGGCAAGAACCACGTCTTCAAGCGTAGAAATCACTATCCCTGTGGGGGTGGTCTTGTTCTACTTTAGAGAATATGGAACACTGATTACTCCCAGGATCAATCTAATAGCTTTTGCAAATTGACGGGTTATAGGGCAGATGGCCCGAATCTGATCATATGGGATTCCACGTTCAAGATTAGGCTGAGAAGAGTCACCAACTTCATAAGCACTAGAATGGGAGGTGTAATGAACGTTGTTGTCTTGACCAAAAGATGAGATGTTGGGGTCTGTGGGGTTATCAGCCATAAAACATTGCTTGCCCTCCTTCTAGCGCCAAAAATGTTGACTGCACTGAACCTGCCAACATTCAGGGGATCTCCCCGATGTGAAGTCCCAAATAGACCTCACACCGTTTGGTGTAGGAGTCCCATCCGGTATAAAGGTCTAGTTGTCGAATTCTTAAAGATTTGCCTTAGCTCTAACTGTCAGCAAGAAAGAGGGATGCAATGGTATTTTGGAAAAGCAAGGTGTGTCTGGTGAGTGTTCAGTTGTAACTGTGTCAAGGTTCTTCTACTGCAAAAGGGGGAGGAGAAAAGTGAGTCTTTAAGTGATAAGTAATAGTACCACCCAAGAAGAGACACATGAACCAAAAGGGTCTGTCTAACATCCAATGGAATAGTCCACAGCGGATGTGACGGTCATTACAACCAACAAATAAAAAAATATTTCTAATATCCCACGAATAATCTATGAGGATGGGACAACAATCATGACCATTACAGCACATTCTCAATAAGATAAGTACTATAATAACCGAAATGGTTCAACTATATTAGCACATGTGAAAGAAAACCTGAAATACAAACATCCACAGAATAGTCTTACAAACATGCATAATCCTTGCATGAAGAACGTGTTGGCCTTGAAGGCTTCTATTATTATGTTTACAATGTACATCACTAGCCCCAGTGGTGGAGCACTGGAGCCACTCCCTGCTCCTCAAAGAACTAGTTGATCTCTCTAATGTCTTGCGGGAGGAGCCAAGGTGAAAAGTCTTTTGTTCATACAATGAAGGAGTATATATAACCAAGGGTGACTCTTTGACTACCCTCGTGGTAGTTTGACTTCCTATGACTTTTCAACTTACATGACTCTTTACATTCCATGTGCATCCTTTGGACTTCCACTTTACAATACATTTTGAATACAATATACATGATCCACAATAGTGATTTGGCATATGACCACTCATGACATGACACTGCTCACATGGAATGCTTGATGATGTGGCAATGACAAGTCATTGTTGCTAAGTGCTAGATGTCTTCTTGAAAATGCTCTCTCTTCACCTCTTCAATGATCTTCGATCTTGAATAGTGGTCGCAAACTTGTGTCCCTTTGCTTTCTCTTGGTTAATCAACTTGTTAGTTTAGCTACAAGAGAGTCTTTAGGCATGTTTCCCTCATTTTTCTCCTTCTTCATCATCTTTCCATGACATGATAGGGTACATGTTCCTGCAGCTTACTCATGACGAGACGACATCAATCCGAAAACCCCCTAGTCTATGATAATGCATTTTGATCCACCAACTAAGCCCGGAACAAGTGATAGGCTGTGAAGAGGGACTCAGTCACTGCGTAGTGTGCAATTCCAACGGTCAGTGGGAAGAGTTGGAGCTCTGAGACTGCGCAGTGTGCAGCTCAGGGAGGCCTGAAGGACAAGATTGCGGAGTTTTTGGAGCCAGTGGTGTCGGGTTGAGGGAATGGACACTGGGAGAGCCAACTGCACAGTTTTGCAGTCAAGGGAGGTTGGGCTTCTGCATAGTTCAAGCACCCAGGGGATGAGCTTGAGGCTTGAAGATGTGAAGTGCACAGTTCAAGTCGGCTGGAGGACATAACTACGCAATTCTGGAGGTCAAGGTCGGGGCTTGGGCACAGGAACTGTGCAGTGCAGCAGTCCTGGGAGACAGGAACTGCGCATTGCGCAGTGCTAAGCAACAAGTCACAACTTAGAGGGTAGAGATTGCGCAATGTGCAGTTCAGAAGGGGTCCAGTGAAACTAAGTTGTTCGGTCGGGAAGTTTTCCGAAAATGGCAAAGTGTGGGATAGGTGATGTATTATGATAATCCTTGATTGTGATCACACACTTGGCATACTTTGACGACACGACAACATAGATCATCCAAACACATGAACAAAGCATTTCCCTCCATGTGACTGCTTTACGACAAGATACGACATGTGCGACACTTATCATAGAGTTTGGGATGACCGTGATGACAATTGTGCGACAATTCTCAAGATTTTGTGTATCGGTGCGACAGATATTTACATAGTTAGAAAAACTCGTATACACAATCAGGGGGAAGAGTTGGAGCTCAGGGAGGCTTGAAGGACAAGATTGCACAGTTTTTGGAGCCAATGGTGTCAGACTGAGGGAATGGACACTGGGAGAGCCAACTTTGTTTTGGGAGTTAAGGCAGGTTGGGCTTCTGCGCAGTTCAAGCACCCAGGGGATGAGCTTGAGGCTTGAAGATGTGAAGTGCACAATTCAAGTTGGGTTGGAGGACATAACTGCGCAATTCTAAAGGTCAAGGTCGGGGCTTGGGCACAGGAATTGTGCAGTGCAACAGTGCTGGGACACAGGGACTGCGCATAGTGCAATGCTAAGCAACAAGTCACAATTTAGAGGGTTGACACTGCGCAATGCGCAGTTCATAAGGGGTCTGGTGAGACTAAGTTGTTCAGTCGGAAAATTTTCCGAAAATGGCAAGTGTGGGATAGGTGATGTACTGTGATGAACCTTGACTGTGCTCACACACTTAGCATACTTTGACAACACGACAACATAGATCATCCAAACACATGAACAAAGCATTTCCCTCCATGTGACTGCTTTACGACAAGATATGACATGTGCGACACTTATGATAAACCTTCAAACGACCGTGACGACACTTGTGCGACAATGCTCAAGATTTTGTGTATAGGTGCAATAGATGTTTACATAGTTCGAACAACTCTTATACACAGTCAAGGGGAAGAGTTCGAACTCAGGGAGGCCTGAAGGACAATATTGCGCAGTTTCTGGAGCCAATGGTGTAAGGCTGAGGGAATGGACACTGGGAGAGCCAACTGTGTAGTTTTGGGAGTCAAGGGAGATTGGGCTTCTGCACAACTGCGCAGTTCAAGCACCTAGGGGATGAGCTTGAGGCTTGAAGATGTGAAGTGCGCAGTTCAAGCTAGGTTGGAGGACATAACTGCGCAATTCCAAAGGTCAAGGTCAAGGCTTGGGCATAGGAAGTGCAGCAGTCCTGAGAGACAGGGATTGAGCATTGCGCAATGCTGAGGAACATGGTCACAACTTAGAGGGTTGAGACTGTGTAGTGCGCAGTTCAGAAGGGCTCCGGTGAAACTAAGTTGTTCGGTTGGGAAGTTTACCGAAAACGACAAAATGTGGGATAGGTGATGTACTGTGATGAACCCTTACTATGATCACACACTTAGCATACTTTGACAACACGACAACATAGATCATCCAAACACATGAACAAAGCATTTCCCTCCATGTGACTGCTTTACGACAAGTGCAACACTTATGATAGACTTTGGGACGATCGTGATGACACTTGTGCGACAATGTTCAAGACTTTGTGTATTGGTGCGACAGAAGTTTACATAGTTAGAACAACTCTTATACACACAAACAAACCTTCGAAACTATTGTACCTTAAGAAACCAATTTCCTGGCTGTAGAGAAATTGTGCTTAAGACATTAATAAATATTATCTACTGTCACTTATTTTTTGTTGTGTTCTCAAATGAAGGACCTGGAAAACTTGGTCTTTAACCCTTAATACATGTATGACCGGAACATTTCAGAATGCCATTTGTTGTTAGATATAAATGATGAGTGAATAAAGTTTGAAGGAGAAGTTAAAGATAATATGTTGGTTTTTCACAGAAACTACTATCTGTAACTTAAAAGAATTATGAAAATGAGAACTGAATCATAGACAATACGCTGCCTAACACAGAAACTACTATCTGTGACTCTTGGAGAAGTTGAAGATAATATGCTGGTCTTTCACAGAAACTATTATCTATAACTTAGAAAGGAAGATGGAAACTTCAAGTATAAGAGCGCTCTTTTAAGGAACTTTAACTTTATCTACATAAGCAAATAAAGACCTGCAGCTTCATTACTATACTTGAAAGAAGAAAACATAACATGACACATGACAGAGAAGGTTACAAAATTATACCCAACAACTCATGGAAACTTCTGATTCTTTCATTAATCAATGATGATATCAGGAATACAGTGGCCTAGTCTCTGGGTTCTCCAAAATTCGAACAACAACCGTTACAATTCCCTTTTCGGGCTTTTATCTCTTCTATCAAATCAGTTTTGGAACTAATTTCTTGGAACAGCTAATAAACTGCTTTATAGCAGTTATAAAACTATTTTCTCTTTGAAATTATTCAACTTTATTATATATACAATATTAAGACTCAGAAAATATATAAACTGCGCCAAAAGCTTTGAAAGAGGTCCATATATATATGTCGGGAATGATCTGATTGGCGAGAACACCAAATAACCCGACCAATCACCTTTTCTTCGGATTCGGCTTCAACACTAATTTTCCCTTTATTCAGCGGAATTAATGCAAACCTTTGGTAATTGTGGAACTTAAAATGAATTAAATCTGTTGCATAAACTATCGGATCCGCCCATTCGCCTTTTAAATATGCCTTAATACCTTTACGAACTTGATTATACATAGATCTGTATTTAATAATTCATCAGGTCCGAAACCCATCACAATCACAATCGGTGCTTTCAATTGGGGTATTAACCCAAAACCTTAACAAACTGCGATTAGCGGACCCGCTAGAAATATAAAACATGGTATATATAATATCGGGTCCGGATTGCCATCGCAAATCGCAATCAGCATAAGTCATAAATGTTATGCGATGATCACGGACCCAACGAAAGAATCAAACATAATATATCTTATGCCGGGTCCAACCTATCACAATCGCAATCGGCGAAACCCATATATCCAAACCTTAACAATTTGCGATACGGCGGACCCTCCAGAATTATAAACATGATATATATATGTTTTCGGGTCCAGATCGCCGTCGCAAATCGCAATCGGTGGAACCCAACCTATATATATAAGGGGCTCTGTTATACTGCGGACTCGCCGAAACTTTAAAACATAATATATATGTGCTGTGGGTCCGGCATGTTCAGCGCTTATTTCTATTAGAATCCTTTATAATAGAAATACATATAAAATGCGTAACCATACCTTTTTCTGCCTTTTCCAAAGCCTTTGCACAATTTTCAAGATACGCCTTTATCGCAATCGGCGATCGATGATTCCTATGGTAATAATATAACTGCCCGCTGCATCTTTGTGATTGCGATTAACCGCATCGCTTAGCATATATATATATATATATATATATATATATATATATATATTGGTTATGGCTCCATAAACCCTTTATAATATGATTTAACTTGATCACATGGGCCAATTCTTTTACACTTGTTTCTTTTGTGTTTTGATTCCGATATGCAATTTATTACATCTCCCTCTTGCCTTATCTTTTCAAAGATATTTTCAAGTGATTTTTTGAATGGAACACGAAAATTAAAAGCAACAAAAAATACATGCTACAACATCTGGCTCTACCTGGGGATAGTGCTTTTGCCACATAAGCACTAAGAACCGTAGATTAGTGTCTTATTCATTGGGCATGGAGTCATATATAGCTTCGCCAAGCTTAACTGTGTGAAAATCTGTACAGCGAACCCACACCAATATCTGCAGTGATAAGATGCTTGTGCTTTGATAGAAAAATATTGAGAATCGTAGATCAGTAACCTTAGTTGGGCACGGAGTCCAAAACTGTGAAAAACCTGAAACCTGACAACTGAAACCTGACAATCTTGAAGTATGACACCTCTGGAAACCAGTGTCCAACTGGGAAAGTCACCCTTATTCCTCAACTAATGATTAAACTGAAGAACTACAACTGGAAACCAGATGCTCAACACCTAAGCTTATTTATGTACAAGTTCATACATATGTACATGATTGATCTCCATCAGGTGAAGTCAATCTTCCAATGGTACCAGGTTAGCATTTGAGTGCTTAATCTAGAACCATTCTGCCAATGAATCTTGAAAATGCAATTCATCCTGAACAAAAAATAAATTATGCATAAAAGCAGCTCACAACGAAAATTAAGAGTATATCCACAAAATGATATGTGTATACTGCTGATAAATTCTTCCATGTAATCTGCCATAAGATCTTCAAAAGTATGAGAAAAAATATGTTCTTGATCAGTGCCAAAATGAAATTCTCTGTGTATGAAGGTTTCTGCTTGATTAAACCTTCTATTAGGATAATATGTTCAACAGAACAATCAGCAACATCTTTAAGAAAATAATCTATGTCACTTTCATGTCTCCACTTTTCATCTCTAAGCTTTGATTGAAAATAATTTGTAATTTTAACCTTAGGAAGAAAAAGAAATTTTTTCACATTACTATATGATATATGGTCAACTTCAAATATATTGTTTACCTCTGATCCATGGGCATCATTATGTTCTTCAATACAATGATATACAACCTCTTTATCAGCTTCCTTTTTACATGAGATAGCCTCTTTTGCTATGATAGATGGCTCAATATATTGTTGTCCAACACATCCCTCTTGCTAGTTTCTTCCTGTGTGTTCAACACCCAACTGATGAACTTGAAGAGCTTCATCCTGCTCCCCATTTAAAACATTTTCGTTATATATAGGAGGATCGTCAAATTTAACAAAATAGGAACTCTAGGGATTTATTTGTAACTCAATCATTTCTTCCTCTTCTCGACTGCTGAGCAAAGACTCTTGATGCATGATTGAACTTTCTTCCATCTGAATACTCTCTTGATTTGCTTGGAACGGAGTTAACCAATTCTCTGCTTGGGAGATTATTGGAGGAGAAATGTTTTATAAACTTCTCCACCTCATTTTGAGAAAATGATGCTCAATCTGCTTGAAACATAGTCAACCAATTCTTGGCTTGGGAGATTATTGAAGAGGAATACTTTATAAACTTCTCTGCATCATTTTGAGAAAATGATAGTTCTTCGCTTTCAGAGACTTGCTCATAGTTAATCTGGCTATAATCTCTCTGAATGCTTGATATATTATCAACAAGATCATTAGTTTTTTCACCAGGATTATTTTGAGCTTTTAAAGTTTCTTTAAAATCATAATATTCACAACAACCTTCAAAAAAAAACCTGTGTAGATAATAAATTCTACAAGAATTGAACACTGAATGGAAATCTTTCAAAGATGAAATGCTTGAACGAGGCAGAGACCCGAACCAAGCCCTAGCTTCTTGATCCAAAGAAAACAAAAACAACTTCATCTTTACATCTTCATGAATGATGCCATGCTACTCCATGCATTCATGAAAATCTTGGAGACGCTGAGCTGGATCTTCATATTCCTTTCTACTGAATTTTGGAAGATACTCATTCTAGATATAAAATGCAAGCATATCATGAGGATAGCTGGTGATCCCAGTAAAATCAAAAGGATCAAATTTATGGACTAAGAATGCAGGGAGAGCCATTAAAACCCAAAAAAGAAAACTTCAAAGTGCAGTGGAGTCGCCAATCAATGTGGTCAGTGAAAATCCCAAGTGTGAATGTACAACCAACTGCGAAAACTTGTCACTCTCAAGAATCAACTTCAAACTTAATGAACCCAAGAGAAAGTGTTTTTATTCTATTGCTTTGCAGGTTGTGGTCTTTGTTACAATGGAGTCGCCTTTTATTGCTTTTATTCGAAACAACCAAGTATTTCCTCCTCACTGAACAACCAGAGGAAAATAGTGAAAACCCAAGGAAAAGTATTCTTGTCTTCTCTCCCCGGCAATGGTGTCAATTAATGTTATACCTTAAGAAACTAATTTTCTGGTTGTAGATAAATTGTGCTTACAACATTAATAAATATTATTTACTGTCACTTATTGTTTGTTGTGCTCTCAAATTATGGACATGGAAAACTTGGTCTTTAAACCTTAATACATGTATGACCGGAACATTTCAGAATGCCATTTGTTGCTAGGTATAAATGATGAGTGAAGAAAGCTTGAACGATAAATTAATGATAATATGTTGGTTTTTCACATAAACTACTATTTGTAACTTGGAAGAATTATGAAAATGATGATTGAATCATAGACAATATGCTGCTTACCACAGAAACTACTATCTGTGACTCTTGGAGAAGTTGAAGATAATATGCTGGTCTTTCACAGAAATTATTATCTATAACTTAAAAATGAAGATGGAAACTTAAAGTATAGGACCGCTCTTTTAAGGAATTTTAACTTTATCTACATAAGTAAATAAAGACCTGCAGCTTCATTACTATACTTGAAAGAAGAAAACATAACATGACACATGACAGAGAAGGTTACAAAATTATATCCAACTACTCATGGAAACTTTTGATTCTTTCATTAATCAACGATGATATTAGGAATACAGTGGCCTAGTCTCCGGGTTCTCCAAAGTTCGAACAACCGTTACAATTCTCTTTTCAAGCTTTTATCTCTTCTATCAAATCAGTTTTGGCACTGATTTCTTGAAACAGCTAATAAACTACTTTATAATAGTTATAAAACTATTTTCTCTTTGAAATTATTCAACTTTATTATATATACAATATTAAGACTCAGAAAATATATAAATTGCGCCAAAAGCTTTGAAAGAGGTCCATATATATATATATATATATATCGAGAATGACCTGATTGGTGAGAACACCAAATAACCCGACCAATCACCTTTTCTTCGGATTTGGCTTCAACACTAATTTTCCCTTTATTCAGCGGAATTAATGCAAACCTTTGGTAATTGCGAAACTTAAAGTGAATTAAATCAATTGCATAAACTATCGGATCTACCCATTTTCCTTTTAAATATGTTTTAATACCTTTATGGAATTGATTATACATAGATCTATATTTAATAATTCATCGGGTCCCAAACCCATCGCAATCACAATCGGCGCTTTCAATTGGGGTATTAACCCAAAACATTAACAAACTGCGATTAGCGGACCCACCGGAAATATAAAACATAGTATATATAATATCGGGTCCAGATCACCATCGCAAATCACAATTGGCATAAGTCATAAATGTTATGCGATGATCGCGGACCCGACAGGAGAATCAAACATAATATATCTTATGTCAAGTCCGGCCTATCACAATCGCAATCGGTGGAACCCATATACCCAAATCTTAACAATTTGCGATATGACGGACCCGCCAGAATTATAAACGCAATACATATATGTTTTCGGGTCCAAATCACCGTCACAAATCGCAATCAGCGGAACCCAACCTATATATATAAGGGGCTCTGTTATACTGTAGACCTGCCGAAACTTTAAAACATAATATATATGCGTTGCAAGTCCGACCTGTTCAGTGCTTATTTCTATTATAATCCTTTATAATAGAAATACATATAAAATGCGTAACCATACCTTTTTCCGCCTTTTCCAAAGCCTTTGCACAGTTTTCAAGATACGCCTTTATCGCAATCGGTGATCGATGATTCCTATGATAATAATATAACTGTCCGCTGCATCTTTGCGATTGCGATTAACCGCATCACTTAACACATATATACACACACACATATATATTGGTTATGGCTCCATAAACCCTTTTATAATATGATTTAACTTGATCACATAGGCCAATTCTTTTACACTTGTTTCTTTTGTGTTTTGATTCCAATATGCAATTTATTACATCTCCCTCTTGCGTTATCTTTTCAAAGATATTTTCAAGTGATTTTTTGAATGAAACACGAATATTAAAGGCAACAAAAAATACATGCTACAACAGAAACCATCACAATAGGCTTGCAAATATTGCGCGACAGCCAAACATGCCAAAAGACGACAATTAACCCAACATGCAAAAGGGAACAAAACACTGCAAGAGAGCTCATGAAATAAGCTCTAATGTTTGCGACAACAATGTACAAGACCAAAGAAAGCTCCAAAATTGAGTGTAAGCCAAAATTTTGGAGAGTGTTGCAGCAGCGACAACAATACCATAGTAAGAAAATCTTTAAAATCACCTTGGAATTGAAAAGCGATACTCCCAAAATCATTTTTTTGTAATAATATTACAACCTATTTGAAATTGTGGCCTTTACAATTGATATCGTTGCAACAAATACTTTAAAATGAACCCCTAAATGAAAAATGATGCTTCCATAATGACCTTTTTTATGTTAAAATTACAACTTGTTTGAATCCAATAACCCTCTTCAATAATAGTGATGGTCATCAATAACCCTCTTCTTTGAATCTTTGTGATGCACTCACCATTAAGATTTGCAATCCTTCTATGCCAATTACTTCAGCCATTTCTAAAGGATGAACCTTGCTCATGTGATGTCTAATCATAATCATGATAATGCAATCAAGCTATGTATTGTATTCAAAAATATTGGATGCTAAAGGACGATGTATCGTACTATATTTAGTCTATTTTCCGGAAGTAAAAATACATTAGAACGCATGTACCTATCTCACTATATTTTTATGTATTATTATGCAATGCAAGCTTGGTAAGTTTTCAATTGAGAGCCAAACAACAAAATGATATTTTAAATCAGAAACTATTTCAAGCCATCCCTTTTATTTTGAGGGTTTGGATCCGTTGCATCTTTCCTATTTCATTATTCCTTACTTTCCCCCTTTCTTATGAAGAGTTGAATGCTTGCTTTCCTTTTTCCACTATTGCATTGCTTCAGTGTATATGTGTAACAAATCAAACTGTGGTTTTGGCTTTTCACTCTAAATTCTTTGCTAGCAACTAGTCGATACAAATAGAATCGCACGAGGCAAGCACTAGGCTGTTATACAGCTCTCCTTGTTTAAGCTTTGGCGAGTTGGGAAGAAGAAATCATCTATGCCATTGGCATAGATGGTTCCCATTTTCTCAGAAAACCTATCATGTATTTATTGGGCCTCAGCTCCAATGGCAAAAGCATGAGGGATAAAGGTTAAATTGATGAATTTGATCAATATAAAGTTCACTAAGGATAATTAAAATGATGATAGGGGCAGCGAACAGAACAAATGACCAATCATTAACTTCATGGAGGACAAATGATGAGAGCAGTTCAATAAACATTGATGGTAATATTGTGGACCAATGGCAGCGCCAAGGAATATGGACTTCTAAGGTTTCCATAGAGATTCTAGCTTGCAGATGATCAGCAAACAACAATGGAGCATATATTTTAATCACTACTGGGAAGAAAGGGGCAATTTGTTTGGATATACAACATTTCCAATTGCGGGACACAAGTTAGAATTTTCACAACAGCAGTATCACAAGTTAGAATTTTCCCGCCAGGGGCCTGGGAGAGGGGAAAATAGTTGAATAAGGCTGTCTTAGAGTTATGGGGGGATCAAAAACAATTCAACTATGAAGAAATGACAGCAATATGGACGATGGTTAAAAGCAAAGCAGGGGAAAGAAGGTGAGGGAGCCTTTGTGGTTTTCTCCCTCTGGCCCCAACGACACGCACCGCCGAAGGAAAAACTTCAAAGCCACCATTGACTCTGAGTGGTTTGTTCAAGACCCTGGCATTGTGGAGATGAGGGAACAGATTAAACTTTGGCTCAAAACAACCATGGAAAGGAAGCTGACAAACTTCCAGAGGGCCATCAGTTTATTCAGCTATAGGTTTAATAAATCATCGGTGAATTCCATTGTAAAATATGGGAAGGAACTCGCGAAGTATGACTACGGATTCCCCTGATTCATCTGTGTGAAGTTTCAACCACCAGCCATCAACAAATAAGTTGCTATGAATATTAAGAGATAAGATGTCTTTGTTCCTTTTAATCATCTCACATCCAATAAGACTGCTAAATATCAAAAATATCAACTCTGGTATTTAATAAAGAAAAAATATACGAGAGCATTTTATTCTTAAATTGAAGTAAAAAAATCAGGCCTTGAAGATAAGATATTTTATTACAAAACAAGGAATGATAAGAACCGGTTTATCTCGGTGGGAACAGATCTTACATGTAGAACCTCATAAAAAGGGCCAATCAAAGCTTTTTAGGCCGAGAAGAAATTTTTGTAAATCTGATCCACTCTGCTCCTGTACATGAATGAAAGTACTCTTTATTCACCAAAAAAATTACATAATATGATGCAAAACTGACACTCTCATAAGTATTTGACCTCATATCACGAGACTAGATTATTGCGCATCAGTTGTGACTCGAAAAACAAGATCTAAAAAAACTTCTATTATATCATGATAACACCTCATTTCTCTTTGTTACTAGCAAAAGTACCACATTCACCATTAGCAAAGGAATATAGCTTCCCAAAGTGCAAGAGAGCAATGACCACTGTAATAGCCATAAGAGAGCAAAATGAAGGTGTTGAATCATGAAGGGATTATGAGACAAAACAGTTCATTTCAAAGAGCCACATCTCGTATTATATTTACCCTAAATCTATAAACCTCTCATACACAGAATTGGTTGCCTGCCAATAAAAATGATTTAGTAAAGAATGCTAAAAGTGATATTATCATTCCACATAAAACCAGAAGAAGTATCTCATAAGCACACGTTACCCCACATCTCCATGACAGCATGCCGAATAACTAAGGGATGCCTACCGAAGCCTGATTCGTACTGTGCCCAGATTTACATAGGAATAAATACAAATTATCCGGAATCGATCATGAATGTTTACTCTGTGCTCTTAACTTGAATGGCCCCCATTTCATATTTACTTGTTGAAATTCATGTTCAGAGAAAGTGATTCCTTTGCTCCATTCTCCAGCTTGGTCATTCTTCTTTCCTCTTCCGAGGGAAACCATTATGCTATTAATTTTCCATGCCCAATGTAAATTTTACCTTCTTAAGAGGTAGTTTATAACTTTATACCCCATGTATTTTTCAAAAGTAGCTTCCAACCCATCAGAATAACGAACTAAATCTTTCAACATAAATATCTTAATATTTTATTAAACTAAGACACTCATTTCCAAACACTCTAAGAACTTTCAACCATCATTAATATTACTTAGACTACTGCTGCCATTGCTAAGGTTCTAATAACCTCGACATATCACAACAGAGAATTTTGCCTAAAGTTCGCCCACTGAATAAAAGATTCTGTTTGAACTCCAGCTCAAAGCAAAAAGGTCTATGCTATTTTATGGTACCCAATTTAAACTCTGGGTACATGCAGAGAATTCTGGCTGTGCCCAAGTGTTGGTATCTGCAAAGAAAGATCAAGTCCTATTAGCTGGCAGCCTATCTTGCAAAGCAGTGCATAAACAAGCTTTAGGACTCCAAAAACTTACTAGACTGCCCAGCGCAACAAGGAAACAATACAGTGACCTGTAGTCCCTCTGCCTTCTTTGTTTCTTACCTGGGGATGCATTCAATACCCTTTTTGGCCTTTTACTATACAAAATCAAAGCAGTGCACTGACTAGACTTGAACCTTTCTTTAAAATATATGGATTTTCAACTTTATATTCTTCTACATTACTTTAAGAAAAGATAAAATAGCCTGAAAAATGCAGTACTGAGAATTCCCTCTGAACCTTTTCTTGCCACAAATGCTGCCAAATATCCATAGACAATTTTAGAAATTCTGTAAGGTGACTCAGGTTCAAAACTCTGCAGTAGCTGGGAGGAGACACCTAAAATCTAGCCATGTCAAAAGTTGGCATCAACCAGATCTTGTGCAATCCCTGGGTGATTTTGACAGCTTAGATGCCCTTGGGTTTGGTTTCTTAGACAGGCTAATCCCCACAAGTCACTGACATGCTAGCAGGATAAAAAAACAAGAATAATTTTTATTTTTCTCCCTTCCCTTTTACTCCATGTTCCACCATGTAATTTAGTACTCACGACAACAAAAAGTGCACACACCATTGTATGTTTAGTTGTCCATTCATGTTGTGAATCTGCAAGGTACTGCTTACAGCACTCACAGGCATGCCAAGCAAAATGATGTTAAAATTAAAATCCTAAATAAACAGATGCGGTTTAGTCAGCTGTCTCCATTGTTGCACGAAGCAAATATTGTCAGGATACCAGTTCAATTGTAATAAAACCACTACATGACCCCACTTCAATAGAACTGATAATACTCTGACCCCAGTCGTGGCCATGGTAGCTTTGAAAAAATTAACTTGGAAAGACTACCCCTCGTGTCAATGGAAATCAACCATTGCATCTTTCACTTGTCTTTGTCAACTACATTAGATTCAAAATTGGAAGAATATCATTTTTCACTTTAAAGTACTACCATCCCTAATCCGATGATATCACATAATCAAACAAAAATTATAAACCATATCGCTCAAATGCTATCTATCCACAGAGGGAAACCAAGCTATGTGGTAGTCACACATCCTCAATAAGTCCTGGACAATAGATTAGTAAAAAATTGGACCTTACATGTCCTGTTGAATTAAAAAATGCAGCACCCTGAAATAACATGAGGAGCAAGACTGCCAATCTGTCAGACTAAGGAAATCAATAACTGAACTGACAACACTGAAATTGTCCTATCTTACGTTTAAGTAACTGAAATCCTCCCCTTTACCAAAACAACAAAACAGGCATATCTTGAACATAATATATTTTGACAAAATTGATACTATAAAGCCTATCAGTATAAACATATAGGTAGATGACATCATGAGTATCCTTCTGATGGTTGTCAGATTACCAGTGTGGTTAGAAAACATATTTAGTAATCTCAATTTTTTTCAAAAAATGTCACAAGGCTCAACTCTTAGCAGCAAAAATTATGTTCATTAGCTGTCAAAAATCACGTTTCAAAAAGTGTTAGAAAAGATTTCGTAATGTAAACATCTTAAATGTTGGGCAGAGACCCAGGCAATAATGAAGGCATTTAAATTCTAAATTGTAAAATGCATGGCATTTAATTTTGAATGGAATTACAGAAGTAGTTATAAGTGATAACATAACAGGAATTCTCAACTAAAGCAGAAATGTTAATGAAGAGATTCAGACAAGCTGCAGAGGCACAAAAGCATGAAATAAACCGAGTAATGCAGAGGAGATTCTGTAGCACATAAACAATAAATTTCATAAAAGCGTTTGGAGGAAACCCTCGGAAATCAAAATATGGGATGGCAAAATCTTGGTTAAGATAAATATGAAGCCTAGAACCCTTTTCCCCTGGAAAATGCAACAATGGGTATTTTCTGATACATATGTGCACTTACCCTCAAACAAATGGGAAAGTTTATATCCACTGTAAATGACAAATGAAAAGAACTGAAGATGCATTGGCTATATTTAAAGTTACCTCCCGAATCAATCGTAATATGGATTCAAAAGATCAAATTTTGCCCATTTTTAGGACAAATCAAATAAAGGGTGAATGGCATAACATATTGCAAATTTTTACAAAGCTAAGAACAGAATACCTAAGCCTGGTTGACCCATGAATCTCACCAGCTCATTATCAAACTACCCAAGATACAAACGGTACTCGATAACAAGATATGATAATAACATGAAAGGTAAAGGAAAAATATGAGGATTATTGTGAAAAAGGAAAATTGATTTCACTGCTATGAAACAAAACACTCTGAAATTTTTCCAAAGCTGTAATTCGGATTGATGTCTATCAGATTTAAAGCAGGAGATATCCATCATTGTTTTTATACTAATTTTGGTAACAGTCCTAAACCTTTCTGTTGAATATTTCCGATGTCCAGCGGCTGGAGTGAAACTTGAATTCTTTTGTATTATATCCTGAATAAAGTTATCAACCTTACAGATTTACATGGCATGATAACAGGACAGAAGGAACCATCTTTGGCAGCTGAAAGATGGGGAGAACAGTTGCAAGGAAAAAATAAAAGTAATCTGTGGGAAGGAGTCAAACAAAGTAATGCTTTCTGCAATGTCAAAGCTGACAATCAGTATAGTTTAGCCTGTGCTAAATGTAAATATTAAAAAAAGCACCTGGAGTATAATTTCCTTGAAGCATTTCAGGATTTAACATGTGAAGCAATATGACCACATTTTGCCTGCTTGACACATAGCCCAGAAAATAAATCGTCATCAGCCTCCAATATAACCAAAAGAAATACATAAGAGCAACCTTTTTTCCGATTCTGAGCTCAGGCTCATGTCTCAAAAGCGATGCCACCCAAAACCTATACTTACCTTCTGAGAAAAAAAGGTCGCATATAAGCGCCCGCGGTTCCAGACGGAGAAATAAAATTATGAAGTCCACATTCTTGGTTGTTTTCTCATTTCCATAAAATGTTCATTCAAATACAAGACTGAGAAAACATTAATTTACAATAAAATGCACATTGCACAATGATTTCCATGGCATCGAAACCTGTCCATGCTCCCAAAGAAAGGCAGATAGATAGACTGCACCAGAACAGTAAGCTGTCTCATGCACTAATGCAACAATAATCTCAACTCTAAAGAGTTGTCAAGCTTCTAATCTTGTAACCCCCCTTCAAGGCCTCCTCAGTTGAACCATCCAGAGGGACCACTGCCATCTTCAAAAGGCCAACCGACTCGTCTCCTAGAATTATTATGATCGCTACTAGAGCTTGACGTGTTGTTTTCTTGGGCAGTCTGAGATTCCGAATTTGAGTTAGATGAGCGGAAAGGCCAAAGAAAGGAAAAAGGATTGCGCCTACCCTGGTTATTCTCACCATCAGAAGACCGTCTGGGTCCATTTTCTCTTCTTGACGAGTTATCACTCCTGCTGCCTGTATCTGGACTAATAACTCCATTGCCATGTGTATTCATTGGAGACCCATGTCTTGCAATACCATGCCTTCCACCAGAAAACCTTCCCACAACAAACCCTCTGCCTGGAAGCCTCCATATGGTCAGCCCAACCGCTAACTCATCACCTCCTCCTCCTCCGCCATGGTCTGCCCTTGCTCGAGCCCGATCATATTCTGGATCTTCAGTCGGCATCTCGTGCCGGCACACAGGGCACGAATTATGTTGAGACAACCAGGGCAAAATACAGTCCGAATGATAAATGTGATTACAGGGCATTTCCCTAGCCTGGCAGCCGATCTCAAAGGGGTCCTTACAAACCGCACAGTGCAAATCATTGCCCAGATGCTTCTGAACGATTTCGATCGTGGGCATCGCCTCCACAGCGCTTCTTGAAGCCGGAGGCGGTCCACAGTGCCCGCCATCGTTCTGCGTAAGCTGCTCGATAAGCCGATCGAGGCCAGGGCCCATGAAATAATCAGTCAGATGGGCGGGCAAACGCCTCAACCCTATTCCAGATCCATTGTCAAAATAAACCTCGATACTCCCATTTTCTTCCCCATTTGAATTACTAGCCGGCCCTCGAAGAATAATCATGGGATTGAACGGCATTCTCTCACGCCCATACCTGCTGCTCCTCCTTCGCACATCCATTTCCCTCGAATCCCCACGCCCTTCAATGTGCCCTAACAAAGTAGATATGGTACCCAGAAGGTGATGCGTGGGAGAAAACTGTCTCTCCCTTTCCCTTTCCCTGTCCACAGCACCAGATCTGTCCGGCCCATTGATTTCTTCAAGAAAACCCTCATTACAGGTAGGGCAAACAATCTGCTCTCCTGGAGCCAATCTAACAGAACAACGACACTGGTAACACCAATATGCAGAAGACATCTCCAGGCAATCGAAATTTCTTGAGAATACTTCGAAACTCAGATCAATAAACCTATGTAGACCGTCAAATGCCCCTCTCAAATTCAAGAACCCCAACCCAACGAATCAGCGTTTTACAAAACCCACCCAAGACGCCAGTGGATTCCGTGGGCTTGAAGATTACAATCTGGTTATTCCCTCAATAAAACTCGAATTTTTAATTCTCGCCAGGAAACCAATCTAAAATCAAAACTAGGACTGTGGCCTCCGATTTAGAAGAAGGTCGACGAGCAGCCACAACTGCCGATACTCCTATTCCCGATTGAAAAATTTGTCCTACTAGTCCCCACCTGGTGCTTTCTCATTGAAACCCCAAAATATTTTAGGTGTAAACCTAACCTCGCCCTGGGGTGGGCAAATATCGATAAAAGGGAATGAGTGTGGACACCCATAATGAGCGCACACTGGTTGTCGCTTCATGGAAAGTTGGACATGAATACCTAGGTCCACACAAGCCTATACATCTCCATGTCGGATACAAACGCATGTGTGGGTGCCTCCGACATGGGTAGTGGGTACCTTCTGGGAGACCCAGTCTGGCCACTTAATCCACGATTCTTTTTCCTCGGGACAACCATTTCTGGTGGAGTAATTCGTATATCATGCCGTGTGGACCCTTAGCTGCTTGCAGTATTTTTCCCACTGGGAAATGAAATTCCTGTGGATGATTATTCTACGAAAGCTTGTTAGATTAAATATTCTGATAATATCCATACGCTGGCACAGCGCTGTATATCCCTATCTTTGACTTCAATCTTTTCACGTATTGGGTGATCCCTTCCGAGAAGCCTCGATTGAAACATTGGCTTTAATTAGCCGTCAAGTATTGTCATTATCCCTATCAAGCACTGTCATAATCCTTATCACATTTTCATGGCCTCTGGTAAATTTAAAATTTTGAAAATGGACATCGCTGGATGTTCCAGACCGATTCACAGCAATCAAAATATACCATATGCAATCTACCATTTGGACCGGCAGTCATTCAAAATTTTAAACTGTGCAACCTACCATTGGGATTTTGAGTGATTGATAAGTTATTTAATTTTATGTATATTTTTTTTTTTAAATCCGCTTAGGATTTAAATTTTATTTTAAATATATTTTGACTCTAAAATTTTATTGAAAAGTTGAATGTTTCTAATTATTAATTTATTTCAATGTGGTTATCTTGATAATATGGAATTGAATTTAAAAAATAAATTTATTAATTTATTTTATTTTATGATTTTAATAATAATTAATAAAATATATGTAAATTCATATGTATTTTTATTTAATTTATTTTTAATTTCTTAATATAATATTACCAAACATCATCTATCCCAACTCTAAATATAATAAAAATATTAAGATATAAATCTTTTCCCACTTAAATGAGGTAATGATGCGTAGGTCCCATTACCATGGACCTAACCTAAAGCTAATTATTTAAGGATGAGGGTTGATTTCCAAAGATTAAGATGACCCACCATTAGAGGTTGGCATTTTCCATGAATGCAACATGTCATCATGTCATTGTGCTTTGTTTTTGCATGGTAGTTGATATTTCTTTGTTATGTTCTTTGAGATAAAAGGTGGCTTGCTTTTGATTTCACTGAATTCTCTTTATTTTTGTTTTATTTATTAATTATTATTGGGAAAAATGAGGAGCACTAGGGTTTTTCAATGATTATAGGGCTTGCAAGGTTCTCATCGTTGGGCTTGCAGTGTTGTCATTATTGAGCGTTGGTCTGCCCCTGGTGTTCATGGAGGTTGCTTCTTTCATTGTGTGTTATGCATTGGGCGAGACTATTTGTGGCTTATGTTTAAGGTGCATTGTTTAAAGTCCTAGAGCAAAGGGTTGTTGTATGTCATCCAGTATTTTGTCCACGAGTTCAATGAAGCCCTTTTTCACCAGTTGTGTTCGACATGGGTGCGGTGGTTAGTGAATTGGGATTGTTTTGTTGGGGAGGATCCCAACCTTTTTTTTATGGATTTTGTTTAGTCGATTATGCAAATAGAGTTGGTAGTATTGTTCTTTGCCTCTATCACGGCGTTTCACTCCCACAATAGTTGAGAATGTGTCATGCAGGGTTCGTCCCTTCTGGTTTTTCAAAGGCAAAGCCTTGCTCCAATATCCTCACAGATTTGGCATAAAAACTTGATCATTCTATAGATATGGGGGGGGTTGGGGGGGATGGGGCGGGGGTGCAGGGTTCAGTTCCCCTTTCAAAGATTACCTACTAGGGAGCAAAGACTTGCATAAATTTTGGTGGGTAGTAACGACTAAAAAGTTGCAAATTTACGTTTCTACCCCTACTTATTAAGTCTGCACAATACTTATTAAAGTGTTGAAGAAAACATAAATAATGGTGGACACTAACAACTCCAGTTAAGTGTATTTATTTACATCTTGTTCCTAACCATTTTTTATGTAAATATTTGCTTAAATTATGGTGGGTAGTAATTGATCTAAATATGTTATTTACATGATATGATCTATCTTCAAGGATTTTAATTTTTGGTGGTTTCCTATGATGCTTAACAATGAAAATCTAAAATTATCTAAAAATCATGGCATAAATATTGCAACTACATTAAAAAATTATGGCAGAAAAATATGAGGCAGTTATCCACGTGGAACTGTGTTGTGCAAACATTGTCATAACAATCATTACAAAATAAGACCTTAACTAATCATATTGCATATAAATAATTTTAGACATTAATAAAAAATAATAAAATTCAATCCATAATGTTAAACTATGTATAAGCTGCAAATTTTTTTGGTCAAAAACAAAGTAATACCCAGTGAAATGCGCAATACCATGCATGCTACAGGTATAATAACATAATTTTTTTTTATAAATAAGCATCATTGATTTTCATTAACGAAAAGAGGAGTACATTGTTGATTACATTAGAGAGACAAACATGCCCAAACTCTGGAAAAATCAATGAAAAGAACATTGTCCCAATAAAGCTAACCATGAACATCAGAGAAACACTATGCTGGGAGAAACAACAACAAACCACAAGCATTTCTTGCCAGAACCTAAAATAGAACATGAAGTACATACATTTGCCAACATAGAAGCCCACAATACCTATGCCAAGCTCGAACAAAGAAATGCTTGAGAGCCATAAAAACATATTAGCGGCAAAAAGACCCAAAACCTTGAGCAATGCTGCCAACACCTTACACGCATAACACCAACACTGAGATCAGAAGTAGTTAGAGCGTCCAAACCGACATGCACTCGATATCCTGAGAGAATTGGAGACAAACTTCCAACAGAGATTCCCCCAACAAGAGTGATACTGCCAACACCATGTGTAGTTGCACGAACCAAAACCAAATCCTAAAGTAACCAGAACACCCACTAGACTTGTAATTGCATTAACTAAAAACTGAACCTAAAAGTTGCAACCTTCATTTGTCTGCTTTAGATGAGTCATGATCCAACAAAAAGACAACAGGTGTGTGCCCACTATGAGCACGGAGGTCAGTGAGGTCGTCAAAACCAAAATCTGAAACCAAATATGACTCAACCTTTGCCAGATGAGAGTCTACATTGTTGAGACATAAACATAAATTTCGAACCATACGCTTGAGGTCCTCCAAGGAAGAGAAAACATTATGATTCTCTATCTAATTTTCCCTTAACAAAAGACAGAGGAAGGTGGAAGTTTGATTATTTAGAGCTAGAGAACTAAGAAAATGTAGTCTCCTCTTACGAAAGTGACCCAAATTTAGAAATCACTTAAGACCCACACCAGCCAATTCAAAAACTAAAGTGTATGGACGGTCAGCACTTTCCAAATCCTCCAAGTACAAGATTTCACGACGAACCTCCAACGGGACCGAATCAAAAGCAAAGCAAACTGAGTGATAAGAGAAGGGTCGCAAAGGATGAGACCTCTTGACTCCAACAAAAGGTCTACCACCTCGATAGTTGGGCATATGTTGGCGAGGAGCCATAAAAACCCAAGACATTAGATAGAAGGAATAACCAGAGAAGAAACAACGCCCAATGAAGGAAACTGAAGGACAAGGAGGGAGGCACTAATGACTAGATCTAAAGACAAGAAGGTCATCACCAATGTACCATTCAACAAGACCTCATCCCAAAAGACTGAGAAACTCACTACACATCCAAAGTGACAACCTAATTCTCCACATACAACACTTGACACAAAAAATATCACGAAAATCTCATAGCACCATGCCAAGAGACTGAGACAACAACTCCAAATCGAAGCCCCATAGAATATAAATCGTCGAGTTGACATATAAACACAATGACGAGAGTTGATACAATAATTGAACCAATACAACCAGACAAAAAAACTCAACAGTAGAAAAGGAACAACTATAACAAAGGTGATAAATCCATATCCCAGAAACCCAACTGTCAACCTCCAGAACCAAAGAAAAGGATAATTCACCAAGGCGCAGAGAGAATGGCTCGCCAAGCAAGGATCGCTAATTGTAGATTTTCCTCTAGATTCAACAGCTCATGTAATTTTCTAAAACATAAGACAATAATCTAATCTACTATCAACAACAGAAACCAATAGATCGATGAAAATAATAATCAGCAAGAGGAAGATAATGAATTGCACTTAACATAATATTTCTCTGGGGAAAACAACTGCTTAAAACCCCGACTATCTATATTGCATTAATCATAAGTCCAAGATGAGAATACAATGCTTGTTCTCACTAGAACAATCCTTGCACAAGTATAATCAACTCTCTGCCTCACAAGCCCGCTCTAGCCAACACTTAGCCAATTTTGCTGCCTGCCAAGCCCCTATTTCCTTATGCAATTCCTAAGAGGATCAACCCATATTTAATTGGGAAATCCTTCTTCCAAAACTGTGCAATCCAAACTTAGGTCCATGTTACACCAAACAAATCCCTCTTGCGGACAAGAGCAATCTCCCTAGATCCTTAACGGAAACTAGAAACAAACAAGATAATTGAACTAACTCTTTCCCTAAGTTGAACGTGTTTGAATTATAAGAATTAAAGCTAATGGATGAGCCTCTTGCCTATTTCATGAAATGCTCGATGAAGATACCTTGTTGTGATTTGATGCAGCTCCTCAATGCTTGACAAGACCTGCAAACATTGATCATAAAAGGATCAAAAGCGCATACAATATAATAATCCAAACAAAACTTAACCTAATGATCAAGGAAATTAGGAATTGACTTTGCCTTAATAAACATTATAAACAATTATAAACCATTCATCATTCCAATAAGACAAATCAATGGGAGAAAGTGTTCATTTGTATTGATCAAAGATAAAGAGGAGCCTTACAACCTTCACCTTGATGCCGTGAGGTCCCTCCCAAACACCTTCAATCTCCTCCTTAGATGCCAAGCTTTCCAATCTCAAACTAACAGCATAAGTTTATCTTCTCTGACTTTTGACCTCTATGTCCCTCTACCCTCTAGTCATTTTATAGGCCAACAGGAAGAAGTTCAGATCCAAAAGAGGAGGATGAGACTCCTTAATTGAGGGATTAGGTTTACATGAGTAAAGGGTTCAAGATGCATCATCTGAGGGTTATAGTTCGAATAGTCATCACCTGGAAGCTTTCAGTTGGGAAATATTCGACCAACTATGTTTCTATAATGTACTTTTTATTTTTACTTTCTTGAATTCACCTGCGCAGGTTTATAGTGGCAAATAGCGCAGCTTTGCACTGTTCTCAGAGTTAATTCCAGCAAATGCGTGAGAAAATCTAGAAAAATCAGTGCATGTGGAACTTAACAAGGTGTGACAACTATTTTCCCCAAATTTCTCATCTACTTCAAGATATTTTGGGTTGTTTGACTTCTGAGGGAGCTGATTCAAACATGTTCACGGACAGTAAAAAGGCCTATAAATTGATCAAGTGTCATGGCGACAAATTGACATGTAACAGATTGCCCCCTAAAGTGTGAAGTCTCTACAATAAGTTTAAAAGATTGAAGCGCTTTATCATTCCAAGGATTGGATTAGAGGCAATGGTCGGAAACTTGCAGGGAACATTCAAGGATTACAATGCAAATATGTATCAAAAATCATCTTTGAGGTAGGCATTCCCATACTTAGGGTAAAGCGAACTCAATGAACAAGCATGCAAAAACCCAAATTTTATAGATAGTAGACACAGCATGGGCACAACCATCTGTCATAAATGGGTCTACATAATCATGAATATAAAATCTCCTCTCAACCTGGATTGATGAAACTATATCCAGGGTCTTGATCTTCATCTCTCAATCCACAGTACAAATCTAACCATGCGAGTGAATGTTTCAAAGTCGAACATGGCAGAAACCACTTGATTACCGGTCAATGATGTGAACCGTTAACAAGTGCGAGAGAAACCACCAATAATGGCAATGGTTCTCAAGGTACTTCTGGCACAATCTATGAAGTGTGAATAGATGATCTGAAGTCGAACACTCATAGAATCGTTCGATCGAAGGCCAATGATGAGAACTTGTCATCGAAGTCGAGAAACCTGCCATTAAGGATTGCAGGTCTCAAGGTACCGAAGGTTTCTAGATCAACTTCCTAGATAATGTGCTAAAGTCGATAGGAAGCAACCCGTCGTAGGAAAGCCTACGACACGAAACATAATGTCAAGTTTTAAAAATAGTTTGCAAGGACTGACTCAAGGATGGCCGATGTGATTGAAGGCTAGAATTTACAAAGGGATTTTGAACTGAGGTTGAACTTCTCTTGAACACATAACGACACGACAATTGACTTGGCAGCATTTGACTTAACGATAATACCAAAAACCATGAAGACTTTCAAATGAGGTTCGATTAATTGTAAGACAAATGGATTTCCCAACCCGGACATGAGTGTGATGGAGTGTTGTGTTCAAGAGCGACATGCTACCTTTAGAAATGATAATGTAAAATGGACACCTTTCCCAAATTCCCCCCACCATTATTGGCAAGTACCTCTTTATTTTTTACAAGCTTGAGGAGGATAACATATGCTTGGACTGTAAGCTCATCCTTCGGATGAGTCCATCGAAGTATTTTTAACGAACCCTAAGAAGGAATGGTTCAGTCCCGTTATGCTTAATGGGTCCTATACTGTTTAGTTTTTACGAGTCCAGTAAAGGAGTAACTCGATGTCGTTTTCTTTTAAAGAGTTTGAAAAGGACACAAAAAGGAAACTCATTCAGTTCTTTTACCGTAAAATTTTAACGAGCCCGAAGAAAGTAAAGCTCGACGTTTTTCAGTTTTAGAGAGTCAGAAGAAAAACATAAGTAGACTCCATCAGGTTCTTTTTCGTAAGTTTTAGTCTCTCAGGTCTGAAAAAGGATAAAATAATACAAGAGATAACTCTATTGACCATGTTCGGTCAACGTATACCTTTTTCGTAAAAAGTCCTAACTCAGTTCGTAAAAGGGGTAAACTTATACTGAGTGGATGGTTATTCATTTACTTTTATGAGTTCAAACAATCAAGTGCTTGACAATCTTTTCATGTTTTGAGAGTCTCAAAAGGGCTTAAAAGAGGACTCCATGATTTTCGCTTTTCGTAATTTTTTAAGAGCATGAAAAGTGATAAAACTTTGCTAAATAGTCAAAATGATTTATCCTCGCTTTGTAAACTATCTTGCACATTCAAAAAACCCTATAAAAGTGGGAACAATAAATTATTTTCACCATTTGCATTTTTACCATCTGAGAGCGGAGAGAGGAGTTTTTACCACCAAACTTCTAGGACTGATTCTGAGCTAACCGGTGGACGAAATCACGCACCGCTTCTTCCAGGTAGAAGATATCTCCTTAACTTAGCTTTTCATCTGTTTAAAATTCCATTTTAAGCTTCTAGTTATTTTTTTGGGGCAAAATTATGTTTAAAAATGCGCCCTCATCCCTACGCTGGTTTCTTTCAGTGTGGCCTACGTAGGCAGATAAAATTTTCCATACGGAAAATCGCGGTCTGCGCGGATTTTTTCTGGAAAAATCTGCGTAGCTGTGCCCTGTCTGTAAAACGACAGTTGTGCAGGCGGCGAGGGTTTATTTTTAAACAAGTTTTGGGCCTCAAAAAACATGAGATGGCTTTCAAAAATGATTCTAATCCTTTTAAAATGGTCATTTCAGGCTATTTGATTGTTCAAAATGGAGTGGAGGGAAAGAGAGCATGAAGCCAATGATTTGGCAACTTTGGCAGATCCAGCTACCATGCAGGCTCTTAGAACTTGTGGCCTCCTGAAATATTGGCTCATTCCTGGGATGAAGGCTCAAGTAGAATTGATGAAATGGCTGGTAAGAACCTGGAATTCCCAGGAACAATGTTCCGTGATCGCAGATCATCGCGTTACCATTGACGTCAATGACATCTATTTCTTGACTAGGTTGTCTCGTCGGGGAGGTGACATTTCATTATTCGGACAAAGGACAGGAGGAGATACTACTAATGGGTATCTATGGCACTTTTTTAGGGGTGCACCACCCAAGGATGGTAGAATTGATATTCATACCATCGAGTTCTTGCCCCTAAGGACCATTACTTTCACTATTAGCAAGATGTGTGGCAACGCTGCCCTTCATTTAGCCACACAGGCACAGATGCAAACTGTTGTGGAATGTTTGGAATCCATGGTGTTCAACTGGTGCGAGGCAGTGGTGGTAAACATGAAGGGACAACTAACCAGATGCAAGAATGGGAAACTGAAGAATTTTGGTTATGGCGCCATTCTTATTGCTTTCGCCCTAGAGAGGATTCCTCTTCTCCAGCCACAGCAGATTCTAGCAGATGAGGGGGGACCTAAGGATCCACACATGATGAGGTGGGTTGCACTGATGACACGTCATGGAGGCGATGGACCAGTAGTGAGGTATACTCCAGAGTTTTTTGACTGGATAGGCTAGCAAATTATTCTGATCAAGGACTTTCTATATGTCAGGATGGATTACAAAGGTGATCCTGATATCCCACTTCTAGTCAGAACTTAGTGGGGTGATCTAGGTGATAATTTCTCATTTTGACATATTTCCAATTTTTAAAATTTGTATGTGTTTTTATCTTAAAAGGCTAATTATCTGAAATGCATGTGTAGACGTGGTCCCAAACCAACCAACAGGGCTGAGACGATTTGACAGACGAGGCGAGCAGCCTATAGCAGCTGTGGCAGCTAACCCGAAGGCAAAAGATATCTTGACAAAATTGGAACACAACCTTGAGAGGTTGACTTCAAATATCCCAGAGACTAGGACGGATGACATTCCTCGCTCTTATCAGAGACATGTAGTTGGGGTTCTGTTGATGCCATGAAAATCATTGTATCAGCATTGGGGGATAACCACCCGGTCCGGACCTTAATACAACTCCTTTTCCGTTTGGGATGGTGGCTCCGACTGGATATAATGGGACCAGTTTCCCAATAATGAATAAAAGGGGATGGATGAGTGATTGGTTTCTAATAAATTATAATGAATGGATGACTTAATCTAACAGTGAAAACATAAATAACTATTCTATCCCGGGAGGCTTCTATTCTTTTGAGTGCAACGCCTGATGATCTATGTTCATTGATAGGCATATAGATGACTCTACACAATAAACATAGACATTCATTCACTTAATGATTGCTTTGTTCAAATAGTTGAACAAAGTGATTAACAAAACATTGTTACACTTATCCTTTTATATTACCGATACATGTATGATAAAAGAAAAGCATGCTGTAAACATCCAATAGTGGAAATTGTAAAGAATGTTGTTAAAAACACACGCATATATCCGATAATAGCAAGAGCGATCAAACAACAATTCACATAAATAGAATGAACTCAGACATAGATAGTAGTACCATATGAGCTGCAAATCATTCCCAACATCAATCGCTATTTGAATTCCTTCTTCCGATTCAGAAATACTTTTAAATAAAGGCAGTAGTGCACATCCACATAAAAGCTTCGTTATCAAAATTGGAATAATTGGCCCAGTCTTTATAAAAAATATGCCTGAAGTACAGTAGTGCAACTCCAGGTTTAAGTCATATACAAAAACTTACGACCCTTTCCAATGCATTGAAAGGGTCTATAAATACTTGATTAAAACTAACTAACTATGAAATTAAAATCCTACTTAATTGGTACAACTTGATTTGGAGTATCTTCCTCATAGCAATCTGGCAGTCGGCAGCATGATTCATCACTTTGGCTATTTGCCTTTCGACCTGAGTTGGCATATTGCTAGCATTGGTTCCACTTCTGGAGGTCGGTTGAGACGAGAATTGAGTTGGGCAGCATAGGTGGCATCTTGTATATTGGGAATGATACACCCGATTGCATTTGTCAGGCACTTGAGGGCAACTCTCTGGTTGTATGGTTTTATTAGGAACAACCAATAGGTGTCCCAAGTCAAACTGTTAATACCTGCGATCAATTTCCCATTCTTCTCCAGCTCTTGATAACATGACTGCTCCATTGTTTTAGCCGATAGTAATTTACTTGGGGTACATTGAGAGATCATGTTAGATAAGTAGAGAGTATCATTAATCAATTCAACCAAATTACTTGTGGTTAACTTGCATCTGGAAACTGCTCTCTCTGCCTTCATTAACTGGGACTGCCATTCCATAAATAGGATCTCTTTATGGGATTCTAAGATTTTTGGCAAATTAGCTGCATGTCCCTCATCAGTGTCTTGCCACTCAAGAAAATTGGTCAAGGTCTCATCGACCTGCTCCAAGTCTGTTCTAGCATCAACCGATTTATCAATTATTGATGCTATTATGTCACATAAGGGTTCTGCTTGAGCGATTTGTTGACATAAAAACCTTATTTGTGTTACCAATGCTTTGTTAATATATTGTGCTTCTGCTCTGAACTCTGCAGGCTGCGGAAGATTCTTTGACTTTTCTATTTGGGCTGATAATTGAGCAATTTGCTCATCTTTAGATTTCCCCATCTGTTCATGCACTGCTTTTAATTTTTCCAGCGCTTCCGACAGCTCTTTCTGCTTTTGAATTGCACTTGAATCAATTCTTTGTTTCTCTTCCTGCAATTGTTTATTCAATTGATTGTTTATTTGTTGCTGTGTAGACAACTGCTGTTCAAGTTGCTCTGCTTTCTGTTGTGCCTCCGATAACTGTACTTGTAGCGAGGCGATTGCTTGGTCCTTTTCTCTTAACAGATTAGTCACTTCTGATGCCTTGTCCATGGTGGCCGCCGAATAGGCTCCAGCATATTGGGACAATTTTGTAAGGTCATCAGAAGGATCAAACTCCTCTTTCCAGACCACATTGGCTGTCACTGTTTGTTCAGGGAATAGGGAAGGTTGATCAGTCCTTCTCCTTTTCCGCTGTCGTTTTACTACAGCCCTGTGCTTTGGGCTGTAAAAGACATCCAATGGAGGTATCTCCTCCACTTGCAAAATGATCTGATCCGAAGGATCCTTGGGAATTATCTCTATTCCTGTAGAAAGGGGTAGGCCGCTGGTTCCACTTGGAACCTCTTTAAATGTTGTATCTTGTGTATCAGCCGCTTTTGATGCATCGGCTTCCTTTGAGCTCTCAAGATTGCTTATGATTGAGTCGAATTACTGCCATTCCTGGAGCAATTTCGGGTCAATCTGGGCATCTACATTCACGTCCGTGCTGCTCTGCTCCTGCTCTTTCCTCTGCATTTCCTCCTGCTCTTTTCTCTGCACTTCCTCCTGCTCTTTTCTCTGCACTTCCACATGCTCTTTTCTCTGCACTTCCTCCTGCTCTTTTGTTTGGATGTTTCTAGCAATTTTTGATGTAGCAAGAGGTTCATTGGTAAGTCGCTGCTCAGGCTCGCTTGATTGTGTCATCGGGGTCATTGCTAACAGATCTAGAGGCAGAGTTTACAACCTCTGTTCTCTAAGTCTGTTAAATTCAACTAACTCGTCGTCATGGTATTTCATTCTGGCTAGTGATTGAACCTGGAATAGCGACTCGACTGAGGAGAACAGGTCATCAAAATCATCATCTTTATGGTCAAATTTAGTGAGTTTTGCCTGTTCAAGTGCATTGTAGGCGACTTTATTTGGATCAAATCGCCTATTAGGAAGAGTGGCGAGATTCAGTGCCTTAATCTTATCTGCTTCTTTCTCTGCATGTTTAAAGTCATGCAGAGTGTAAACACCACATCTTAGAGGAAAAGAAGGCCAAACCTGCTTCTTTTTATTCCTTAGAGTCTGTGTAACTCCTTCGGATGTAATCTGATATGCTACCTCTCGGGCTAACAGTTTGTCGGGTATATACAAAGGGAGGACATGAGGCTTGGCATGGCTGCCGAAAACTCTTACATAGGTGAATTTTTCTTCTCCGGACCATCTTCCTATGCCTGTCAAGTCAATCTCCGCTTGTGAGGAAATCTTCGGAGCAGGTTTGTCAAAAATGGCATAGTGAATGGGTAACATAAAACCATTGCAAACTTGATATAAATGGTATTTATAGTGGGCTTTCCATAACTTCTGGTGGTATATATGAATGGGCATGGGGTCTTGTGGAGTCCATCTCCACCCCAGCACAGGAAATTCGGAATTAAAACACAGGGTATCCAAGATGTAGGCACTATAGTAAAATGGGGGAATGAACCTTTCAGTAACGCGGGATTTGTTTCTGAATTCAAGAACCGTGGTTGCTAACTTATCAGACAGTATATTTCCCCAATCCATTATTTCACTATTGCATGTTGCCTCCATCAAAGGTACCATCTCTATAGTGAAGTTTGAGGAATCATGTAACCCCCACAACCTACACATCATTACTCCGGCATAACAATAAGGAGAACACAAGGAATCGACAGAGTACTTACCCGAAGACTCATGCTTGTGTTTCGCTGGGTTTTGCCTCCAATCCCGTATGGGTTCTGATTCAATGTCATTTTCATTTCTGAATTTCTCCAGGAATGCTTTGTTGTACTTCTTCTCTGGTGCAGGCAAATGGTACATTTGCCTCAAATCATCGGGTTGAAACGAGCCGAAGACTCTCCCGTCCATGGTGCAAAATGTCCTGTTTGTGATTGGGATTTCTTCAATTGCCCATCTCACCACATCTGTATATGGGAGAATTTGTTCTCGGGCTGCTATCCGATGAAGGTAAGAGTCGGCTAAATCCTTTAGAGTAGCATCAGACTTCCGAGTCGAGTCTGCTGTGGCTTGCACTGTTGTTACCTCAGGTTCTTCGGCTTCAATCAGATTGTAGATGCTTAGCCAAGTAGTTTTACCGAGTCCTAGACATGTGGTGTCCGATATCAGTCCCTTTTTGCTTGGTCCTGGATCGGCAATGTGTTGTCTTGTAACTGCCGAAGCGGAAGCTGTTCCAGTTTTCTTAGATTTCTTCCCCATTTGGCTTGAATTTGCTGCTTCGAAAGAGCTCTGCACAGGAGAGAAAATGAACGTAATACAGAGAATTGGTGGCGCAAACCAAATATGAACGAGATATATTAATCAATGAATAATGGAGGATTAACTTAAGGTGGCCGCGGATACAATCTCTGAAGAGATTTTAGCCTTACTGTTTCATTAAATGGCCGTTTAAACCTGTCAATCCTTTAAATGCTCATCATATCGTTTATTGGCCGAATGATTCATTTAAGCGTGGCTTTGATGTTTTGGCGGTTGAGCGTAAGTGAATCACTATCGGGAAGAGAAAGGCCTTTAATACTAAATAACCATAATATATCCCGGCCTTATCAATCTTTTTTGAAATATGCGCTTAGCTTTATCGCAATCGGCGATCGGGGGAATGCTTAAGTTGTTATATTGGTGTCCTTTCGGAATCCCCGATCGCCGATAGCGATATTGCCAATTCACATCGGGAGTTTTAAACGAGGGCTTTAGATGCATGCATGGTACATCCCCGATCACCGATAGCGATATCGCATCGGAGCGAAGAGGGGCCTTTTGTTATGATCGCTTGCCTTCCCAATATCCGATAGCCATTTGTGCATTGTCGCATCGGGGAAAATCAATGGGTCTTTAAGTCATGCATCCTTTGTTATTGCGATATGCGATCTTGCGATCGCTTTATCGCAATAATAAAAGATTATTCATTCTTTATTATAAGACCGATTAAGTGATTTATCAAAAAGGTTTATAATGTTTTATTTCTTTTTGGACCTTTTGAATAATGATAAGTTGATACCAATTTAAATGAAAAGGGACCCATTTCATATTATAGTTTAGAAAAATAAAAATTGTATGAAATGGGGGGGTTGTTGTAGAGCACAACAGGTTCCAGGGCCACTTAGACGTTTACTGCGTCTAGTCGATCGTGTTGTCATTTACTATCATGAGCATCATCATGCTTAGCTGTTCTAGTTTCTAGGACCACATTTTAATTTTTAGTGTCAGCATATTCAGAAAATAAAAGGCCACGATGCCTTATGTCCTCAGATGACATATTTTGTAGACACACTTTTATACAAACTCTATTTTAATGAAAAATTCTACTTTTGCCTACTATTTATCTTGATCAATGTATGAATGAATATTGTTTTTAATTATTGAGCCTGAAGATATATTTTCCAAGTGGCTTCATGGGGGATGGAATTTCATTTTTTTTTATGGCGCGTTGTAGCTCTCACTGCTCTTACCCTATCCATAACACTGATTACGGTTAGCCATAGGCACTGTAACCTCCGAGGCTACCTCTGCAACCCACTGTCCTCGCCTGCACCTGCTCCCAATTGTCGACAGTAACAACCTACCATTCCTAGGCTCATCATGGAAGGAATGGAGCTGGACATCGTGGATTATTCACCGGACCCTCACCCGGAGTAGGCTATTTTCTGTAACCCTAACCCTAAATCGGCACCCGTTTCCTTTGCGCCTTCCAGCTCGAACCCGACGCCGGTTGTCTCCCTCCCCGGGCTTACGGCCTCCACCCTTCACATTGGGACCCTCTCCATTGACTCACCTGCCCTGGACTGTCTGCTGCTATCTCCTGGAACCCTAAACCTACTGGTCGCCTGCTCGTCCCCTCTTTTCGACCCCTCGCCCCCTGCAGATCATTGTTTCTCCAAAAACCCCCCATCTCGTCCGGGTAACGATACTGATGCGGCAGTAGAGACACAGAAGACCCACGGTACTCTCGGCTGTTGCGAGGCGACACAAGTCTCAGCTCCTCCTTCTGGTTGTTTCGACACCCCGGTAATTCGAGCAAGGTCGGTGGAGCCACATCCAGAAGCAAAAATCCCCTCGGATCCGTTGCAGGATCACCCTACTGCGCCGAGAACAGGGAAGAGGAAAACAAGGTGCGTCAAGGCATCTGGCAAGGACTACACCATAAAATTCGGGGAAGGACTCACCATGGGTGAAGTGGCCGACAAAGCAGGGAAAGTCCTGGTGGGTAGGGTTCGTGGAAGAACCTACACGGTGGAGCGATTGGGGTTGTGGGTTAAAGAGATCTGGGGACAGATATTCATATAGCTCCCGGATGTACAGATACTCCCTCGTGGATGGTTTGTGCTTCATTTTTCCCTTGAAGAATACACAAACATGGCACTCGCACAATATTGGCATATCGAAATGGCTCTGGTGCTGCTCAAAATATGGAGCCCTCTCTTTGATCCGGAAAGAGAATAGATAGGAGCTAGACCTTTATGGGTACGACTACCAGGTTTACCCCTCCAGTACTAGTCAGAAGAAGTGTTCGTGTGAATTGGGAATACCCTCGGCACCTTCCTGGATTACGACAAATCCATAATTCAGTCCAAAAATCGAACCCTAGCTCGCATTCTAGTGCATCTGGATACTCGGGAGGGCCTGGAGGAAAAAATTACTCTGCAATGGTGTAACTTCACTAGGGTTCAAATCCTCGATTACAAGGGGGTGCCATTTAGATGTCGATGCTGCCACAAGGTCGAGCATCTGTATAAGGAATGCCCACTGGTCCAAAAACCCCCGGAAGCAGCTATGGAAAAGGAGGAAGGCAATGGAAGGGCTACCCCAGACATCCCCAGGAAGGCACCATCAGCAGCACCCACTCCATCTCGGAAGGTGACCCCATCTCAGCCAGTCCAGCAATCTACAGGCTACTCCTCGTGACCCCCATCTCCACCTCTGACTCGAGCTAGGGCAGCAGCTGAAGTGGCTCATACTTCGGGTATTTCTCTCCCTGCTCTATCTTCTACTTATGCATTTTTTGCACATCATCAACATAATGCATCTGTACAGGATCGATCCACCTCTCCCTCATCTATTCCCTGCCCCCTTCTCTCCCACCACCTGGTTTATTCCACTACCTCCCCTTCCCTAAATCTGGAGGCATCCTCCTCCCCATCCCTTTCTCCCCTGGCTCCCCCTCACCCTTATAACCTGCGATCCCGCCCTCCCACTGTGGGTTCACATTCAATTCACTCTGGTCTTGGCCTATCCCTCCCCTCGATGACTATTAAACCCCTTCGTGGGCGCAAATCTTATCTCTCGCATGCTATACTTCGGGCTGGTGCTGAGGTGGTTTCAGGAAGGCAATCTTCATTAGATCGGGTTCTTAGAGCGAAGAATACCCATGACATGGTTCCCCCATGAAGTGCCTATCATTTAATTGCAGGGGTATGGCTAGCTCACCCAAAAAGCTAGCCCTCCGCAGGCTATTTGACTCTGAGCCTGTAGACATTATTCTCCTTCAAGAAACCCTCGGTGAAGCTCAACACATCATCCGTATTCTGAGGAATCTAAACCCGGGATGGGAATTCCTTGCACTAGATGTTGTTGGGCGTTCTGGTGGATTGGCTATGGGATACAATCCATGGACCATAAATCTAACTTCGGCCTGGGGAGGAAAGGGTTTCATTGGTATCGACATTTTTCTGTCGAGCTGGGAATGGATCTCCATGTCATGAATGTTTATGGGCCTTGTCAGGGGCGGGAGGCTTTCTGGAATCAGCTCCTAAACCTCTCTATTACCTCATCTAACAATCTCATCATGGGTGGGGATCTAAATTTTTCTATTGGATTTAGTGAGTCCTGGGGTTCATCTGCACAGATTGACCCACTCTCTGATACCATGGAAAACCTGCTTGATCAAGCTCACCTCTCAGATATTCCCATGAACAGACCCCTGCCAACATGGAGGAACAGAAGAGTTGGTGAGGCGGCACTAGCTAGAAGATTGGACCATTTCATCCTCAAAACCCCGATGATATAGAGACTATCTCATTATAGGCAATGGGTCGGAATGGGAGGTATCTCTGACCACTCGCCCATCTACCTAGAAATCTATGGCCCTCTTATTAAGCCCAAAGCCCCATTCAAATTCAATTCATCTTGGCTTCAGGACCCCTCCTACTCCAAATTGGTTTCAAATTTCTGGCTGCAAAACCCTCCCTCTCAAGGACTCACTCGGGCTGAAGGATTCTGTCACAACCTTCTGCACCTCAAGAAACTCACTATCAAGTGGGAAAAGGAAAAAACCCAAAGGGATGTCCACACCCTCGCTTCCGTTGAATTATCCTTGGCTCATCTTATGGATGACCAAAACAGGGGTTTCTTAAACACAGAAGCCAAGTCAAAATTTATTGAATTAGAAAATCAAAGGGCCAGAATTCTGAAGGAAAGAGAGGAAACCTGGAGACTCAAGAGTAGAGCGCTCTGGCTCAAAGCAGGGGATGAGAACACAAGTTACTTTCAGAATTTTTCCAAGGGGAGAAAAGCCTCCAACACCATTTGGAAAATGCCCATGTACGATGGAGGTATTGCAAAAACTTTCAATCAATTATCTCAGTTGGGTATCTCACATTTCAAACATCTTTATAAGGAGCCCCCAGCCTCAAACCTTGTTGATATCATTCAAGTAGCAGGGCACTTCCCAAGCTTTGTAGATCCGGATGCGGCAGCTGAGCTAACTTCACCCGTTACCAGAGATGAACTTGAGGGGACATTAAAATGGTTCAAAAAGATAAAATCCCTGGCCCAGATGGATGGTCCATTGAATTCTACTTAGCCTTTTTTGACCTCATTGGGAATGACCTCCTCAATGTAGTTGAAGAGTGCAGGATCTCCGGAAAGATGTATGAGGCTATCAATGCTACCTTCATTGCTCTTATACCAAAATCTGACTCCCCTACATCCTTCAATGACTTCTGACCAATCTCCCTTTGCAACACCCTATACAAAATCATCACAAAGATCATAGCAAATCGGCTCTGCCCTATACTCTCCCATCACATTTCTCCAGAGAAATTCGCCTTTCTTCAAAATAGACAGATCCATGAGGCCATAGGCACTGCCCAGGAAGCCATTCACTCTATCAAAACAAGAAATCTGAAAAGCATTATCCTCAAGATTGACCTCGCTAAGGCTTTTGATCGTGTCAGTTGGCTCTTCATTAAGATGATCCTGATCCATCTAGGATTCCCACTTGCTTTCACAGAATGGATTATATGCTGCATAAACTCGACATCCTTCAGTGTACTCATAAATGGTTCTGCATCCCACTTCTTCCATGCCGAACGTGGACTTCGGCAAGGATGCCCTCTTTCTCCCCTTCTATTCCTTATAGTGATGGAGGGTCTCAGTAGGCTCATTAGCACTGCAAAAAGGGAAGGCAGACTCAAAGGACTGAAAATGAATGAACTTTGTCATCTTACACATCTCCTTTTCATTGATGATGTTATGATCTTCTTGGATGGCAGCATAAGGGATTCTACCTCTTTCCATGACATACTTATACTCTTTGAAAAAGCCACTGGTATGGTTGCAAATCAGTCCAAATCTACTATTACTCTGTCTCACACCTCCCCTCAGGAGGATAGATTAGCTCTCCATTTCTTCCATTATCAATCGCATAATCTCTCAGATGGCCTAAAATACTTGGGTTTCAGGATCAAACCCCACAACTATTGGATTGCTGACTGGATCTAGTTAGTGATTAAAATTGAGAAGAGACTGAAAATTTGGAATCACAGATTCCTATCAAGAGCAGGGCGCCTTATCCTTATAAAATCTGTACTGTAAGCCACACCTGTATATTGGATGTCTCTTGCCTGGATTCCTTGGGGAATACTCGGCCGCATCCAATAGATATGTTGCAGATATCTATGGAATGGACAAAAGGAAGGAAATTTTTTTTCTTGGGTGAGCTGGAAGAAAATTGCTATGCCAAAAAAATGGGGAGGGTGGGGTTAAAATACCTGTCTGTTTTTGCACAAGCTCTTGCAGCCAATATGAGCTGGTCCCTCCTCACTTCACAGAATCTATGGACAACTGTGTCATACCACAAATACATTTGGCCACAGCAAATATTGGACTGGGTTCGTCTACCAAACTGGCCTTGTTTGGGCATCTCTATAGTATGGAAATCAATCCTACAAACTATGCCTTTCATCAGATGGAGTTTGGCATGGCGCATAAACAATGGTAACTTTGTACACATTGGTATTGAACCATGGATGGGGGGGGGGAATAGGTATCAGTTGCCACCTGAACTGATTCAATATCTTCATCATAGATATACCACAGTGATTGCACATATTGTTGATCGTGAGCGCAGCACTGTCTTCAGACAAAAATGGAGGTCAGCCCCTGAAATGGGCATTCCTATTCAATGGCAACAGTCCTGGGAAACTTATCTAACATTGTCTGAAGCTCATGTGAGTATAAATAACGATCCAGATGAGCTAGTATGGATACTAGCTGAGCATGGGAAATATACCCCAAAGCTGGGCTACACCCACCTCCTCTCGGATCGCAAACCTGCACATACAAAAGAATGGTGGCAACAGATTTGGAAAATGAAAACTCCTCCGCGGGCACACCTTTTCATGTGGAGTGTCTTAAGCAACAAAACCCCCACAGGCGAAGCCCTTTTGCACAGATCCATACATGGCCCGATCTGGTGCGTTTTATGCAAGCAAGACTCTGAAACCAACGAGCACCTGTTTTTGCTCTGTCCGACAGTCGCCCAATTTTGGCAAACTACAACACAACATCTCTCTATATAGAACGCATGGCAAGGTCCCACTATTCTCCAAGCATGGAACAATTGGATCGCAGCACACCAGGGCTCAAAGAAACAATGCCTTCCTCTCATCCTCTGTTGGACTATATGGCTCACCCGAAATCATATAATTTTCAAGGACGCAACTGTCCGATGGCCTCTTATCATTGCCAAGGCTGTGGCAGCCTATCATGACATCCCTGAAGAGGCAAATTCCCACATTCGCAGAACCTCAGCCCCCGGTCGGATTGACAAAACTAGGCCATGGGCTTTCTTCGATGGAGCAGCCCAACCTCATGGATGCGGAGGGGGTTTCATACTATACATCTCTGATCAACACTTCTATAAGGTCCAATTAGGACTAGGGGAGGGAACAAACAATTTTGCTGAGCTTATCACCCTCAGACATCTGCTCCACTTTGCACTAGCTCATGATTTCTCTACCATTCAGATCTATGGGGATTCAAAAATTATTATCAACTGGTTCAACAATAAAAATCATTGTCATGCTATTTCACTTCAAAATATTTTGGATGAAGTCAACAATTTCAAAGTAGTGTTTAACACAGCCTCTTGTCATCATATATACAGGGAATATAATGAAGATGCTGACAGGCTTTCCAAGGAGGGCTCACTACTACCCCGAGGCTTGTGGATGATCTCTGAACAGATGGGAGCATAATTCTATCAATACCACCACAAGCCATATATAGATCAGGATTACCATAGGGTGGAAAGGCCCTAAATATATACTTTTTTCACTGCTTTATCTTAGTTTTATCCAAAAACTATGTATATATATTTTTTTATGATATATAGACAAACAGACTGAATATGTACAAGGTTCTCTGAACAATCCTACAGGAAATGGCTTGGCCATCTATATTTTTTGACACAGTTGGTTTTGAAATGGCCATGGGCCAACAACACTTGCATATGCCTTGGGCATCTACTACATGTAATTTTTCCACATAATGAAAGATTACGATTTTTCCATTGGAAAAAAGAATATTGTTTTTAATTTACAAATGTTGCAAATGTCTATTTAACACATGATTTGCCAATGCATCTGTCAATGTGTTTAAATATCTTGGAATGTGTTGATATTCGATATAATCAAATTTCCTTTCTAAAACACGGACCCGTTAAAATACTCTTAACATTGTTGGACTCCTTGCTGTATAGACACTGTTTAAATGTAATACCACAAGCTGCGAATCTAACCTAACGATCAAACGTCGAATACCAAATGTGATGGCATCAGCTAATAGCTCAATGATTGATCTATATTCTGCTATGTTATTTTTTGTTTGACCGAGACATATTCCATGAATAGAGACTAGCTCATCACTGGGTGAATAGATAACCCAGGCTGCGGAAGATAGGTTTTGAGTACTACGACTAGTGCCATCGACAAAGCCAATGTAAGTCTGAGAGAATGTCGACATATGAAAATCAAGTGCAAAACAAGTAGGAGAAATAGTAGAAAAGGTGAAAAAAACATTAACTGTCACACATACCTAAAAAATGGTAAATAATGTACAAATATCCACCAAAATTTTATGCATAATTTTTCTTTAGGTAAAGACCATTTCTGGACTTTCTCAAAGGAATACCATCGTAATCAACTAGCTCATAGGCTCCTTTAGCTAATACTCATTTTATAATGTAAGGGCCATGCCACATTGGCTCGAACTTTCCCGTGCCTAACTTGTCATGAGCTTGATCATAAACCAAGACAAGGTCACCTTCTGAATATGAATGAGGATTAACGTTTTGATCGAACTAAGATTTGACATGTTTTTTGTGAGCTTCACTAGCCAGTGCAGCATCACGGTGATTTTCATTTAAATGTGCTAAATGTATAAAATGTTCTTCATCTACAGAGGTAGCAGGTAGTAATTCGATAGCTAGTTTCAGGGATGGGATTTCACATTCAATGGGTAACACTGCTTCCAAACCATAAACAAGTTGGAAAGGAGTAAAACTCGTTGATGTTTTTGCAGTAGTACGGTAAGCCCACAGTGCTGAAAAGAGCATGGAATGCTAGTTTCCTTTATGAATACCAACTATCTGTTTAATCATATTGGTTAAAACCTTATTGACAACTTCAACCTGACCATTAGCTTGTGGATAGTAAGGAGTAGAGTTATCATGGCGTAGGCCAAGCTATGTGGATAGTTAAACCATCATAAAGTTACAAAAATGACTACCATGGTCTGTAACAATAGCTTGTGGGACACAAAACCAAGCAATCACATGATTGAAAATGAAAACTGTTGCAGTTTCATCATCGTCTCTATATGTAGGCATCACCTCAGCCCATTTCGTAAAGTAATCGACTACAAGGATAATATACCCATGCCCCTCAGCCGAGTGAGGGTTATAGGTGACGAAATCGATGCCCCATTTGGAAAAAGGACCGATAGCTATGATAGGGTGAAGAGGAGCTGGAGGTGCTTGCATTTTGCAATCGTAGATTTGGAAATTATGGCATTTGCGAACTGTAGTAATGCAATATTTAAACATTGAAGGCCAAAAATAACCAACATGTAATATCTTTTGGGCAGTAGCATACCCAAACATATGACCGCCACATGCTCTAGAGTGGCAGTCATTTAATTTTTTTCGGCCCCTTGGAGAGTCAAACAACGTCGGAATATAGAATCGATACCACGACGGTAAAGAGCATCACCAATAATATTGTATTGTTGGGATTGGTACCAGATTCAACAACGATCAGCTTTAGATAACTCAGGCCTAAAAGTGTGTGTTTGGAGATATATAATGATATCTCTATACCACGAATCTGACGTACTAATAAGAAAGAGAAATTCATCAGCAAAAGAATATTCTGCTATAGTTTCTATATCATTATGAGGAAAGTCACACAATAGTTCGGCGAAAACCAAAGATTTCTTCGATTTAGATTTTTCAAATTCCAAATCAAACTCTTGTAAGATAACTATCCACTTGGAGTATTTGCCCCCTAACAATTGCTTAGTGAGAATATACATCATAAGGTTGCAATCTGAAATGACAGTTGTTTTTCGAAGAAGTATATAGTGACGGAATTGTTGGACAGCTTGGACAGCTGCCAAGGCTATCTTCTCCACATGTGTGTATTTAATCTCAGTTTTAGTGAGATTTATACTCAAATAATAAATCACATGTTCGCTGCTAGAATCATCCTCTTGGACTAACACCATGTCAGTAGTGGCATCGGATGTGACTAAGTACATAAAGTAATCTCGATGATAATCACGTGGATGTAGTAACGGTGCATTGGTCAGTGCATGTTATAATGCATCAAAAGCTTTATCGACAAACTCATCTCAGAAAAAAGGAATGTCATTTTTCAACAGTTGAGTAAAACCTTGGGTTAGTTCGGCATAATTGTGGATGAATCTATGCAAAAAGTTTGTTTCCCCTTGCAAACTTTGGAGTTGAGTAAGGCTAGAAGGAGCAGGAAAATTTAGAATCACCTCCACCTTAAGGGGGTCAACATGAATTCCTTCTTTCGAAACGATGAAACCTAGAAGCCGACCTGATTGCACACAAAAGACACATTTGTGCGGATTCAAGCGAATATTGTAATGCCTGCACCTAATGAAAATTGCTTTTAAGTGTAATGGGTGATCCTGCCTTTTCATTGAATGAGTCGGCAAGTCATCTAAATAGGGTTGAACAATATGCTTGATATCATGGAATGCATAAGACATTGCTCGCTGAAAAGTTGCGCGAGCATTTTTCAGGCCAAATGGGAGTTTGTGATAAGCAAAAATTCCCCATGGGCATATAAACGTGATTTTATCTGATTGTAGCAAGAAAATCCATCCATGAATGAAAAAATTTCTTCCTTGCACAGTCATCGACAATTTGGTCGATATACGGAGTTGGATAATTGTCCTTAGGACAAGCTTTATTAATATCTCTGTAATCAACACATACTCGAATACTTCCTTGTTTTTTATTAATGAGTACAATGTTTGATACCCAATCAGTCAAAGGAACAGGGTAAATGAATCATGCTTTCAACAATTTTTCAACCTTGGTTTTGATAGGCAACTTTTTGTGGATGTATAGGACGTAACCGTTGTCTAACGAGCTTAGCATCCAGATAAGTTTTTATTTCATGTTCAACTATGCTAGGGTCGATTCCTGACATTTCTTCATAAGACCAGGAAAAGATGTCGCATAATTCCTAAAATAGGGCTTTATAAGTTTGAATCTCTTATAAAAAACAAGAATATTCTATATGAACATTTTCAGTTATCCCGAGTTTCACTGAGATATCCATGGGTACCGTTGCCGATATGTTCTCTAAATTCTGTTCAGAATTAGAAGAAAGGGTAGATATTTGACATTGAGGACCACTAAGAGTCTCATATGAAAACATAGATGAGAAATTATTCTCAATTTTTTCAAAGGATGGCAAGAAGATCAAACGATGATGAGTATTGTTCCATGGCATTCCGTTCAAGGTCATAACTTCCATAATCCCTTCATTAGTTAAGAAATTTGTGTTAAAAGGATCTGGCATAGAGATTGGTTCCAAGCATGACAAATGAGAATATTCATCAATAATCACATTCATTCGATTGTTTTAAGATGTTGATGAACTCGAAAAGGATTGAATTGCCTCATAAGCTAACTCAAAAGGGCTACGAGGCATCTCACTACCATATAAGACCATTTCTGACTCTAAAGGTACTTTCCACGGATCTCCCAATTCGAAATTACTTGATGTAATCATATTAATCTGGGCATCATTATGAGGGAAATTGGGTGGAGGGAATGTGAAATTTCCCATCAAATATGAGTCTTTGAGAAGACCAACACCAACTTCTTCATATGGAGTCGTTGATTTTCCAACAAAAGGCACACTACTAATGGAATTAGGGTATGAGGTATAGTAGGATAATTGATCTACCTTCACAATTCCCCCTTTGTGAAGAAACGTGATCATCCTAAAATATGACAAGACTATTTTCGACATGGCATAAGTCTAGCTCCGACCAAGCAAAAGGTTATAGTCAAGTTGAGCATCAACAACCTCAAATGTCTATTGCAACCTTTTTACCGCTAATTCAATTGGTAAATCATTTAAAAGACCATAAGGATGAAAACCTCTTCCATAAAAGGCTTTCAAAGTTATGGGAGATTGATTGATTATTGGAGAACCTAAAGCTTTCCAACAGGCAATGGACATAATACATGTTGATGCTCCTTCGTCAATCACTGTTTGAAAAATTCATCGCGTTTTGACATGAATTGGTGTCTGAAAAGCCAGTTGGTGCGGGAGACATAGGACATGATTTTTGAGATCAAAAACAATAAAATTGGAGTCATGATGATCTACTGCTCCTATGGCTAATAATAATAACTTCCTTTGTGATGGGAAATTTTCCAGCACTTTAAGAGCTGAGATTGCCGAAGGTGACATAGCCAAATCTTCGACAATGTTATAGTTCTGAGTAGCCCTAGCATGAGAGTTAAAGGCTGAATTTCGAAGCTTACCCTTAGTAGGTGAATGAATTATCATATCAAGGTTTGGTTTTTTAATATGCAATGGTTCAAAAGAAGGAGGAGTAGATGTGGAAGTTTGACCAGTTGTACTGGAGTCATCTCCATCTTCAACATGACTCTTTGATGTGTAATCTTTGGATCTCGTTGCTACCATAACTTTGGAAGACATCATCATGATATATGCCAATGCGGATGAGGAGGATTGGTCATGAGAAACCATTTTGTTGTCTTGGGGAGGAAAGGGGTCCTTCAAACAATAGGAGTGGGTGAACCTTTAACAAATTTAGAAACTTCGACACGATGTGGGAACTCCTTGGTGTAATGATCTTCATCATAAATTAGGCAAGGATAATGAGGTTTCTTCTTTTCATCATATGGTTCATTCTTGTTTGATTTCTCCTTAGAACAAGTGTCTTGTTTAGCTTTCCCTTTTCCCTTTTTCTTATTTCCAGATTGCTTACCCTTGCTGGTAGTTGATTCTACAACATTAATTTCCGAAGTAATTTTGGGAGAAGGATCTTATTTAGTTGAATCAAATAGAGTTGAAATCTGAGTTTTCTTAGAATTTTTCTTTTTATTCTTAGATTTTTGGCTCACAAAACCAATCATACCATTAGCGGCATGTGATCCTATAAGGCTTGGATTAATTTGACTAGGGCAGGGTAAATCTGGGATCTTTTCATACAAAGTACCAGACTGGGTAAAAACAAGATCAAGGTATTGAGCACGAGCAGTTACTTGCTCCTCAATTACAACACCTCCTTTGGCAACATCTTCAGTTATTACTGGTAAAAGAGATTTTATGAACCATTCGGCCAAAATATGGTTTGCAATGTAAACTTTAAACAAGAAACGTCTTCGTCTCCATTCATGAATGTGATTTGAGATATGGGTTGATGTTGACTACTTTAAAGAAGTTAAAAGTTCAGTTCCATTATCATATCAAATGGGAAACTGAAATGGTTCAAAAAATTTGTAGCAAGGGCATTAAATGTACTGAAGGAAGCGCTCGACAATTCTACATACCATTTGGCTGCTGAACCAATTAAGATTCATTGAAAAAGTCGTAATCTAATAGATTCGTTAATTAATGAGTTGGATGCACACCAAAGATGATAGGTCATAACATGGTTTGATGGATCTCCTGACTTTCCTTCAAACTTAGGAATGTCACTGGGCAACTTTGTAGGAATGGATGGCCAAAATGCTAAATAAAGAAGAGGATCATTAGTTAACCGAGAGAGGTTAGGAAAATCCAAAGTTTCAATGAAAGGCAATTGGAGGTTAGGATCCTGAGGATGGATACTGATAACCCTGAGGGATGAGTCCTGTATCGAGAGGAGGATACCCAAGATATCCTAGAATAGACTGAGCAGTTGGAATCTGCATACCTCCTGGATATCCAGGATGATCCATACTGTATTACGGCTGCATAGGTACTTGAAACGTATGTCTTGGGTATGGTTGGTTCTGAAACAGAAGAGTCTAACCCATTTGACCTTGGATAAATTGTCCTTGAAAGGGTTGATTTTGGAAAGGTTGACCTTGGATAAATTGAGTTTGAAAAGGTGGACCTTGAACAAACTGACTCTGGGGTTGACCTTGGAAAGGTTTCCCTTGAAATGACACTTGCATATATGGGACATTAGGTTGTACAAAAGGTATTTAGGGCATGGACAAAATTGTAGGAATCGATAGAACACCAGATACCTGAGGTAAAGACTAAACAAGGGGTTGCACCATTAATTGTGATGTAAGTGGGACAGTTACCTGTGATACTCCTGGAATGGAAGTTTGAGGGGAACCCGAACTTAGGTTCTGAACATTCATTGGTACAACAGATTGTAACAAGGTTTGAGGAGTAATCGGGACAGGATGCTAAAGTGGTTGTTGGGTAGGTGTCGATGGATTAACCTGGACAGTTTGTTGGACTTGAAAAGGCATACCTTGAAAAGGTAATTGTTGTATATATTATCCAATAGGTTGATACACGGGCACTTGAGAAGCAACTGGAATTTATTGTTGATTTAATGAAGGGTTCCAGTTTGTATTCATTCTAGGGTAAGGCATTCCAGTGGCGGGTTGAGGCATAACAGGTTGACCAAAACTGGTTTGAGAAATTTGAGCATAACTAAGATAATTTTCGATAGGGGGTTTCCCCCCAGCTATAGGGTAAGATCCACCTAAAGGTTGTCCTCTGGGTGGAGGATACAATGGTTGCCCCCCAAGCAGGTAATAATCGCCTGTTGGGTTGATTTAAGGATTACCAACATTACCAAAAATCATATTAATAATTTGTACAGATGTTAAACCTTCATTGGTAGTATTAATTACACCAATTGACATGTTTGAACATGAATTTGAGGAAGAAGCTCCTGAATAAACTCCAACAAGAGAGTGATATCCAAGCAGTAAAAAACCACCATACAATGTTGACTCTGGAGAATTAGAAAACATAGATGTATCCAATGAGGTACTTCTAGAAGCCATCATAGACTAGTCAAAACCTGGTACGGTAGAGTAAGGAGTTGTGTATCGCGAAATCCCTTGTCCTAAGAATTTCAAGGGTGTGAAATACCAAGGGTCAAGGTGAAGAGATATAAACAAAAGCTTCATGATATCTGACGGTTCACTGATAGAAACTATTGGTTCTTCCTCTTTGTCTGAAATAAGTTCTTCGACGCCAATGAGACCGGGAGGGAGACTATCAGTAATAATAAGTTTCACACACGGTGAATGTGGAGGATCTGGAATATGTGTTGCAGCAGGCGTATAAGTCTCAAGTTCGGAAATATTAGACTTAGGTTTGTCGATATCTAGTTCAAAAATGGGATTTGTATCTGAAAAGTCTCCAATATTTGATTCAGTTTGAATGAGTTCAGTAATTTGTAAATCAGTTCCCTCTGAGTATGATGTCAATCTTTGAGTTTGATCAAATTTAGTTCTTGTCACTTCAAGGCCTAAAATAGTAGATGTTGTTGGTTGATTAACTTCAATTCCTTTTACATTAGAGTCTATAATAGTAGAAGTTTTAGTTTCTGCTACAGTTCCGAATCCCGATGATTTAGATTTTTTAACTTTTATCTTTTTACACAATGAAAATTTTTCAATTAATAATTTGCACAATATATAAATTACACCTAAAGTCCCTAAAAAGTAAAAAGAACAACACAAAAAGTAACATACGCTAAAAATCTAGGAGTTCAAACCATACAAACTGACTCTTCACAGAGATCAATAATTACTAGTTGGTGATGAAATCCAACGTCGTAGTGACCAAGGTGAATAGCTTTATAGAAATGAGCATTTGGAACCAGTTACCTTGAAAAAATGCTTAATGAAACAGTCTAGTGCAAGTAACTCTACTATAAATCATCTCGAGCAAAGATTACCCTCCAAAAAGTCCAAGTGAGTCTAGTCAATGTTTGTTCCAGGTATAGCAGGACCTTCCCTCTGTCGTCACCATAGGTAGAGACCTAGGATTATAGTCACTAAGTTTACCAAATACAACAATTTTACCTGGGGGGATAGTTGTAGATCGGACGTACACGCAAGGGCAGAGTAACAAGCTCAATCCCCTTGAAGGCTCCTCCACATGATCAATTGGAGGTTTACTTTCAAGTGACCCCAAATACCTTTCGGTACTGTTGTAATACATGCAAATCACTATATCTAGGCCAATGTAGTGGGTACGATCACTTCACCAGATTTGACATGATCTTGTGCTTAACTCATGTACAAGAAGAGCTTCCCAGAGCAAAACGGAAATAATTGGATTTTCTCTCCCTAACTCAAGATTCTATTGTTCGTTTGTAGCTTTGGAAAGTTTACTTCCTTCCCTATTCCAAAGGCCTATACTTAAGCTATTGTAGGTGGCAAGAGCCCTAAAAAATGTAAAATTCTAGATGAATTTTAATTAATGATGTATTATTGAGTTGTTCTTTACTTAATATGTAATGAAGGCGAAACTCATGATGTTATGACACGACTCAAAATCTTAATGCACTCAAAAATGCAATAGCAACTTTCAAATTCGATGAAATCCTATTTAGAGGAAAGAAAGAGTTTTTTTATTTTTTATTTTCTGGAAATGAAATGCAAAACTCACAAGTTTTCCAATTTTTATAAAACAACCAATTTCATCTTAATGTAATGAAAATGTAGAAAACAAACCAAGTTCCAGACTTCCCTAAATGTCAAATAAACCAAAATACTCTTTATATTTTATCACTCAAAACTTTCAAGTACACAAAAATCAATCAAGAGAGTTGGAGAAAACACATTTTCCCTATGAATTCTTTGATTTAATGATAATAACAATGTAATTGTGAGAAATTCCCAAAATTGAAAGCAACAATTTCCTTTACCAAACAAAAATGACCACAATTTCTTCATAAAAGCACTAGATCCCAAGAAACCCTAATTTGCAATTCAAAATGAGTTTGATCACAAATAAGCAAAAAACTAAGGCTAACTGGTGTATTTGACAGAACAACATAAGAATATCATAAGCAGAAGGACAACCTATCTTGTTTTTATCAATCGACAAATCAATGAGGCAAAACCCTAACCAATTTCTTCAAAGAGACCTAATTCTCAAAAAATATGAACAAAGAACTCAAATGAGTTCAAAAGAGACATTACATAGTCTAAACAAAGATAATAACACTTCCTAGAAAAACAAACTCAGGTTTGCGTTGAAGCAAAAGCCAAATTTTCAAAAATTCTCTAGGCATGCGCAAGTCAGATGAAACAGGTGCAGAACTGCGCTCTATTAGCGAACAAAAACAATGCAGGTGTAATAAACTTAAGAAAAAATAAAAATTCAAAGAATCAACCACACAGATCTGAAAGGTCATTAATTTATAAACACTTAGGCCAAGATAGATCAGAAGAATCATAAAGCAAAACTAAGGAAAAAGACAAGAACAGAGACGTTCCCCAACGAAGTTGCCAATTTGTTACACCGGACAAATCCCTCTTGCGGACAAGAGCGGTCTCCCTAGATCCTTGACGAAAACTAGAAACAAACAAGACAATCAAACTAACTCTTTCCCTAAGTTGAACTTGTTTGAATTATAAGAATTAAAGCTAATGGATGATCCACTTACCTATTTCACGAAATGCTCGATGAAGATCCCTTGTTGTGATTTGATGTGGGTCCTCAATGCTTGACAAGACCTACAAACATCAACCATAAAAGGATCAAAAGAATATGCAATATAATAATCCAAACAAAACTTAACCTAATGATCAAGGAAATTGGGAATTGACTTTACCTTAATAAACATTATAAACAATTATAAGCCATTCATCATTCCAATAAGACAAATCAATGGGAGAAATTGTTCATTTGTATTGATCAAAGATAAAGAGGAGCCTTACAACCTTCGCCTTGATGCCGTGAGGTCCCTCCCAAATGCCTTCAATCTCCTCCTTAGATGACAAGCTTTCCAATCTCAAACTAACAACATAAGTTTATGTTCTCTAAGTTCTGACCTCTTTATCCCTCTACCCTCCAGTCATTTTATAGGCCAAGATGAAGAAGTTTCAGATCCAAAAGAGGAGGATGAGACTCCTTATTGAGGGATTAGGTTTCCATGAGAAAAGGGATCAAGATGCATCATCTGAGGGTTATTGTTCGAATAGTCATCACCTGGAAGCTTTCAGTTGGGAAATATTTGACCAACTATGTTTCTAGAATGTACTTTTTATTTTTACTTTCTTGAATTCACCTACGTTCGCCCCGTACAAATACTCCTACTACAACAACACATTGAGCAACTCGCATAGCCGATCATTGTCAGAAGGTTAGCCAATAGTCAACATTGCATGTAGTCATAGTCAGTGGTAAGAGCCAGGTCATTGCCAGTCATAGCAATAAATATTCCCCATGCTTGCCTGGAGAGATATTGATGGATTGATCGATGGATTGGTTTATAGTGGCAGGCAGAGCACAACTCTGCGTTGTTTTCAGAGTTAATTCTAGTAAATGCGCAGGAAAATCTAGAAAAATCAGTGCAGGTGGAACTTAACAAGGTGCGACAACTATTTTCCCCAATTTTCTCATCTAATTCAAGATATTTTGGGTTGTTTAACTTCTAAGGGAGCTGATTCAAACAGGTTCACAGACAGTAAAAAGGCCCATAAGCTGATCAAGTGTCATGGCGACAAATTGACATGTAACAATCCATAACTGATTGCATGCATGATCTATACAACTTAGAAAATCATACGACTAATAGTACAATGTCCCTGCACTCTAGTCTCAACTAGGTCTTTCTCTAAACTAACATGCATGAGTTTCTCTTTAGTGAATCTCTAGTTAGCTAGAGTAGCACTGAGGATGCATCAATGCACCAACTCACTACTAGACCTCTACTAGTTCCTCCAATAGTTAGAACTAATTTAACTGACCATAACTCAGTCAAATTGAGTTATCTAATTACAACTCAAATAAACTCATCTTGGACCCCTAAAATTTAGGGATCACTCATACATGGCTACAAAAAGACTTCCATCTCAAAATTCCTAAGTTAATTAAGTCAATTAAACTTACTTAACTATTTACAAGTTGCCATGAGAATAAAATTCAATTTTAATTCAAGGACAAATTAAACTGGAATTTCTTGTTGTCATTTCTCAACACTCCCTCTCAACAAGAAATGGATTATCAACTACCCTGATCCTGTCTCTGTGAAATTCGAATTTACATCTTGACAATGCCTTTGTCAAAATGTCAACATCCTGCTCCTCTGTGGGAATGTACTCCATCAACATAATCCGGCTCAATACACAATCTCGAAGATGATGATACTGGATATCAATATGCTTGGACCGATCATGAAAAAATGGATTTTCAGAGAGTTTAATACAACGCTGATTATCACAGTAAATCACAATTGGATCCATCTGTTGACCAAACAAACAAACCAGAATTTTCCTCATCCAGATGACCTCACATGCTTCTTAACTTGTAGCCATGTACTCTGCCTTTGTCGAATTGAGTGCAACTGATCTCTATTTCCTGTTGTACCAAGAAACAGTTGTTGACCCAATACTAAAGATCCCTCATGATGTGCTCTTCCTGTTGGATGTACTCCCTGCCAGATCTACATCGGTGAAGCCTTGAAGCTTCACTCCCACTGTCTGCTTGTACCACAATCCATACCGAGTAGTGCCTCTGAGGTATCTCAACACATGCTTGGTCACCTTCCAAAATAGCTTGGTAGGCCTAACCATCGCTTGACTAAGCTGGTTAACTGCATAACACATGTTTGGTCGTGTTTTCATCAAATACATGAGTGAACCCACAAGCTACTTGTAAATGGTAGCTTCCACTACTTTCCTCGAAGTAGCATCCTCTTGCCTCCAGTTACCTCCTAGAGGAGTCTCCATGGGTTTACTGCTCTTTATGTGGAACCTTTTCAGTATCTCATTGGCATACTTGCCCTGAGAGACAAAAAGTTCCCCATCACCTTTCCATACTTCCATGCCCAGAAAGTAATGCATGAACCCTAAGTCCTTCATCTAAAACTCTCTTGCAAGATCCTCCTTGCAAGATTTGATCATCTTATCATCACCTGTCAGAATCAAATTGTCGACATATAAAACAATAATCAACAATTTACCTTCCACCACAAAGTGGTACAGGTTCGCATCTTCTTCACTTTTGGTGAAACCCAACCCAGTAAAGTAGCTATTGATTGTGGTGTACCAAGCACAGGGTGCTTGCTTCAACCCATACAATGCTCGCTTGAGTCGACATACATGCGACTCATGGTCAAAGGTCTCAAAACCTTTAGGTTGCTCAATGTACACCTCTTCCTCAATCTTGCCATTAAGGAAGGTTGTCTTTACATCCATCTAATGTATCTTCCAACCCATCTATGATGATAGTGCCAATATGGATCTGATTGATGAGTACCTTGCAACTGGAGCAAAGGTCTCATCATAGTCAATCCCCTCTACCTGTGAAAAGCCACAGGCCACAAACCTAGCCTTATGCTTCTCCACACTACCATCCACTGCTTGCTTTACCTTGTAAAGCCATAAGGAGCTCACCATTGACATGTCTGCCAGTCTTGGGACCACATCCCAAACATTTTTATGAACAATGGAGTCATACTCCACCATGGAATCAACCCAAACTGGTTGTTGCACTGCCTCCTCAAAGGAAGATGGCTTTGTCTTTATACATCCCCTCATAAGAGCCATTAATCCAGTGTACCTATCAGGTGATCTCCTTTGCCTGCGTTGTGATGTGGGTTCTCCCACATTCTCTCTCGCATCCTACAATAACCTGTTAGCCTCTCTAGTGTGCTTTCTCCCATCTCTGGAAGACTTTGGCTGAGTGGATGTCTCCATTCCTGAATCCTCTGCATGTGGTTGATCCACATCAATCTGAGGCTCCTCAACCTTAGGAGATAAAATATCCTCAACCGCATGTAGCTAAAGCTCCTTCTCAAGGGAACATCGCAAGGCCTTCTCCTCAGTCATCCTATTGGTTGGCAAGTACACCCGATAGTTGTGAGGTGTATCAATGTACCCCACAAATATCCCCAACTTTGTTGTCTGCTCAAGCTTCTTTCATGCATCTTTAGTCACATGGCAATATATCGATGACCCAAAAATCCTGAAGTGACCAACATCTGGTCTTTTCCTTGAGAAATCCTCCTCTGGTGTACTCATCCCAAGAATCTGATGCAGGCTTCTGTTTTGCAAATAAACAATTGTGTTGCATGCCTCAACCCACAAGTGTAGTGGTAGGCCCTGATCATGCAACATCGCTCGTGTTGCCCTTTTTTGTTCTTCCTTTCGGCCACCCCATTCTGTTGTGGGTTATGGGGTTTCGTCAACTCCTGCTTAATCCCTTTTGCTGCACAGAATTTCTTAAACTCATTTGAGACATACTCACCACCGTTATCACTCCTCAGAGTTTTAACCCTCTTGCCAGACAATTTCTCAACCAATGCTTTAAATTCACAAAGCTTTGTGAAAGCTTGATATTTCTTCTGCATGAAAAAGATCCAGCATTTAGGAGAAAACTATTCAACAAATATACAATAATACATGTATTTGACCATGGATATTGCCAAGAATGGTCCACACACATCTGGATGGACTTGCTCTAGAATCGCTTGTGCTCGATTGTCTCTGTCATGAAAGGAAGCTTTGGTTAATTTTCCCAAAATACACCCCTTGCATGTATCAACTTGCTCTAGCTTACCTTCGGGAAGACCGATAGAAATCTGTTGCATGATTTTCAAAGCACCATGATGCAGGTGACCCAACTGCCCGTGCCACAACTCACCGGTGTCTCGACTCTGCACCTTTTCTGCTTTCGTACTCAAGGCAACACAATCTTCTACCTCCAACTTGTAGAGATTCTTCACCCAAATCCCTATCCTCTTTACCTATCCCATGGATATGTGACGAAGGAATGCCTTTCCTTCACTAAAGATCACATCATAGCCTCTATCCTCTAGCATGGAAACGGATACCAAGTTCTTCTTCAACCCAGGAACATACATAACATCTCTCAAGGTGAGAGGAGCACCCGACTCCCTCTAAAAGGTAACTGTACCCAATCCAGTAGCACTATACCTCCCATTGTCACCCATCTCGATATGCATATGGATATCCTTCTCCTCCAGGTCACTGAAGAGCTCCTTGTTTCCAGTCATGTGGAATGAAGCTCCACTGTCTAGGTACAATACACTACCCGTCATTGATGACACCATGCATTCAATGAGGGTAAAGTCCAATTCGAATTGAGAGGCAAGAGCCTCACTCACTTCTCCTCCTGACGAATTCTTGGAATTCTTAAGCGGACAATTTGTAGCAAAATGTCCCAGTTTGTGACAATGTAAGCACTTGACTTTCGACGTGTCTTTCTTCTTGCCTCCATGACAAGAAACTGATTTGGAATGGGACACCTTCCCCTTCCCTTTATTTTCCTTAACCCACTAAGGCACAATTTTCCTCATCATCAGTCTTTGATGAGGAATTGTCTCTGGTGTTCCTGCTAATCTCTTCCTGCATAAAATCCGACCACAGTCGTTCCCAATCTGGCAGCTTCTCCCTCCCATTGACAGAGTCTTGATAACTATGCCAACTCTTGGGGAGTCCTAGAAGAGTTAGGCTCACCATATCATCCTCGGAAATGGTAATCCCAACACTTCCATGCTCATCTTGACAATGAGTGAACTTGGTCAAGCATTTCTAAATTGAGTCTCCCTTCTCCATCTTGATCTTTTTGAGTTTTTCCTTCACTGCCAACTTCCTATGGTCATTGCTATTCTGAAATAGGTCCATCAATGTCTTCCACATTGAGTATGGAGTTTCCTTGCCATGGAGACTCGAGACAATGTGGTCTCAAACTCCCTCAAGAATAATCTACCTCGCCTTTGCCACACACTTCTTCCATTCGGCTAGATCATTAGCATCCAATGTTGGTGGCTTAGGAATGTCTTGATCAATGAATTCCTTGAGGCCATTGTCCTCCAACACTGCTTCCATCCTATCCTTCCATGCTATGTAGTTTGTGTTTCCTTCCAAGGGATACTCGAGTCTCAAACCATAGAAATCCATTTGCCGATCCTGAAGTATGAATTTCAAATTCGAATTTCACTGTAACCCCAAACTCGAAATCTCCTCTACTATACTGTCTTCAGCTCCGATACCATGTAGATTTTCTGGTAGATTCAACAACTCATGTAATTTTATAAAACATAAGACAAGAATATACTCTCCTATCAACAAAAAAAACCAATAGATCAATGAAAATGATAATTAGCAAGAGGAAGATAATCAATCGCACATTAACACAATATTTCTCTGGGGAAAGCAACTGCTCAAAACCCTGACTTTCTATATTGCATTAATAAAAAATCCAAGATGAAAATACAATGCGTGTTCTCACTGGAACAATCCCTGCACATGTATAATCAACTCTCTGCCTCACAAGCCCACTCTGGTCAACACTTAGCCAATTCTGCTTCCTGCCAAGCCCATATTTCCTTGTGCAATTCTTAAGAGGATCAACCCATATTTAATTGGGAAATCCTTCTTCCAAAATTGCACAATCCAAACTTAGGTCCATAACTGATTACATGCATGATTTGTACAACTCAGAAAATCATACAACTGATAGTACATTGTCCATGCACTCTAGTATCAACTAGGTCTTTCTCTAAACTGACATGCATGAGTTTCTCTTGAGTGAATCTCCAGAGTGCTTGAGTAGCACTGAGGATGCACCAGTGCACCAACTCACTACTAGACCTCTATTAGTTCCTCCAATAGTTAGAACTAGTTTAACTGACCATAACTCAGTCAAATTGAGTTATCTAATTACAACTCAAATAAACTCATCTTGGACCCCTAAAATTTAGGGATCACACATACAAGACTACAGAAATAATTCCAACTCGAAATTCCTAAGTTAATTATGTCAATTAAACTTAATTAAATATTTACAAGTTATTATGAGAATAGAATTCAATATTTAATTCAAGGACAAATTAAACTGGAATTTCTTTTTTCCATTTCTCAAAATTAATCAATGCAGCGCCTCCACTTCCCATGGCATCTACACAACTATCGGTCATCAACCATGTTAGCCCAAAGGATCTCTGAGAACCAGAGGATGAGGTAAAACCCATGTCCTCAAACCCCCGATGTCACCTCCAAAAAACATTCCTCTCCTCCAGAAGCAAATCTTAAAATAGTTAATGGCACACATACCTATGACCTCTGCATTAACTACATGTATCCACTGCTTCATGGCAATCAACCAGGTGGTACACTAGCACTGTAACACCCTCCACTCACATCTACCCAAGTAACTGACCAACCGGGGTAAACATGTGATGAGAAGTTACTATGAAATGATTCAACCTCCTAAGTCACCTTAAGGAAGTGGAACCGATGGAAACACACCATATAGACCTCCCCCATCAACAACATGACTCCTAGGAACCATCCCAACTACTCAGGTAACAATCCCTTGGGTTACACTAAGTTTTTAAACCATTACACTATTGGACGCTCCCTTGATATGGGCATGCATGCGTCCAAAGGGCTTTGGATGCTCCCACAACATGGTACGCCAACGTCCAGGGAATTTTCTGCCCAGTGTTGTGCCTGCATCCCCGGGATTTGAGCCACTTTTTCAGGCCCAAAGCCCAGGTCACTGCCCAGAACTAAATGACACCTTCAGAACATAAAGATAACAATGGAATGATGATATAAATGCAATTACTTAAAGAATGGTTTGATTGTAACCCTACTATCCATGACAGACATTTCATCAAACATGTCACAAATATGTAATCTACAGGTGTAAACAACAGATCTGAGTATAGGGGTCTCATACTCATCTGAGAATCGTTAGGAAGCATTGATGCCTCAACACATTAGTTGTAGCTTCATACATTAGGCCATAGATACATTGTTCATTCATTTACAATTAAAAACATGGTGATATCCATACATAGATACTTTCATAATACATATTCATAACCAGCATAATAGAAACAAAAATACCAAGGAAACAGCATCCATATATTCCTCATATAAACCAGTATAATACTTATGAAATAATAAGGAGAATAACCTCATATTAATGATACAAAGGCCGACTAGTTGTGGGACTTCCACGAACCACCCGACCGTAGACATGGCTGAGCCAAAACTCTCTTCAATCAATCACCCCCGTGCCATATTCCAAGCATGAATGTGGGATCTCATAAAACACATCAATTCAAAACCATCCAGGGCTTCCAGAGGCCAACCACCTCATCCCATCAAACATTGATTCCACGTCACGGTTAGACATCACAAAACCATCATCAGATTGGTCTCTGCCCAAGCCTTCCAGGGCTCCAAAGCATTTGTTCCAACCAAGGCTTCCAGGATTAGTAACTCAACCCAAGCTAAGGAAACATGAAAACCAACTAGAAAAACAAAGAAATAAACCCACAACACCATGGCTATCCATGAAATGACAAGGCTAGGCAAATCCATTGTCAATCCAGGAAATCCTCCATGCCAGTGACAGGTCATGACCAATAAATGACATGCATATGCCATGCATGCCAAAACTAGTGAGGAAAACATACATACAAATCAGTACCTGCAAGCAAAACCCATTGTAGCTGCTAATCCCAATGTCCTCTTGCGCTTTCCTGCTCTTCCTTTGCCTTCTTGCTCCAAAACTCCAAGTATGATACCACCTGCTCTGAAAATGGGGCCTAAAGGTTTCTTGTCAAGCTTACAAGAACCTCTCCCACTTCCAAAGCTTAAATGTTCCCAAGATATTATGATTAACCAATTGCAGAATTAGATATGCTTGAAAATAGGTGTATGCTTGTGTTTATTTTAAAACTTTTTATGTGCTGTAAGATGATTTTCTTGAACTGATATAAATTATATAACAGTGGAACCATGCAGTAAATAACAAACACACATAACAACAATATAATATGGAGTTCACCCAAAACTCTTGGGCTATGTCTCCTTGAGCTCTAGTCAACTCGACTAGGCTCTCTGGGATTATGGCAAATTCCTTTTACAAGCTCCATGCTCAACTCCACTGTATTACACAAAAATAATGGGCTTAGAATGCCATCTTATCCCTGGCTCTGAAGCTCTTTGGCTTTCTGGCTCTGGCTCTGGCTCTGGTTCTCAGCTCTGGCTCTGGCTCTGGCTCTGGCTCTAGCTTTGGCTCTGGCTCTTGGCTCTGGCTCATGGCTCTAGCTCTTAGCTTTGGCTCTGGCTTTGTCTCTTCAGCTCTGGATTCTTTGAGCTCTCTCTTGGCCTCTGCGTGCATCAATGGATCACTTGACCTCCAAGTGCCCCTTAGCAACCTTCCAGCGGCCCTCAACAATCTCTGTTGCTGTCAATTGAGCTTTCTGGTTCACTCGACCTCCAAGTGACTCTCGAAACTTTCTTCTCTCTGCTCTCAGCAATTGTGCTCTCTCGATTTTTTGAGGCCTCTTCCAGCTCTGTGGCTTCCCCAGCCATTTCTCTTCGTGTAGTCACTCCTCTGCGGCTCTGCAGCTTCTTCTGCTCCCTGTCTCTTCGACTGGCCATCTAGCTTTGTGGCTCTCTCGACGTTACAAATGCATCATTTCCTATAAAATGCCCACTTGCAGTGTGGCACAATGATCAGGGCGGTTACAAGGAATTGAGGGCCTTTCTTCAGGTGAAAACCCGAAAAAAACCATATTTCCCAATACACAGAGATATACCGGAAATACACAGGAAAACGCCTCATGGAGCGTTTAATCGGACTTCAAATATTATTGAATCGCCCCTAAAAACCCTTTCAGGTCCGCCTTTTATGGCTATCGCAAGCCCACCGTTGATCTGTGTGATCGCCGATCCAACGGCTGACAGTCTGTTTCGGGTGGCTTACGTGCACGGAGGTTACCCGCTCGAAAAGGCGGTTTTCTCTCTCCTCAGCCATGCCACGTGTCAGCTAGTGTATGGGTTCGGGCCGCACCCGTTCAAAACCACTTACCACCTGAGGCCCGCCCGAAATCCCACTTACCACGGATTTCAAAATTTATAGGGCTGCATTTATAAACCTTTCGGGTCCACCATTCTATCGCAAATCATTATCGCATGGCGTAATGGCCAAAACCAAAATACATGGGAAATACATTGAAATTATGAACTTCCCGGACTTCTACTTTTATGCAATCGGGTCCATAATCCCTATTGGGTCCAGGTCTTGATCGCTAATTGCAATCGCAACGGCCCAGGGGTCTGCCCTTTGGGTATGCCGATCTGCCAATTCGCCGATCACCCCGATCACCGATATCGCACCTCGCGTATCACATCGGCGGGGGTCTATGCCTTCTGCCCCTCCGATCGCCGATTGGTCGATCGCTCCGATCGCCGATATCGCAATCGCATTATCACATTATCGCATGTCGCCTTGTCTGGGGTCCCGATATCGGGCAAAGGCCTACCTCCGATCCAATATATTGGAGATCGCTGATCGGGGGTCCTTCCACCTTTGTGTTAAGTCCTTCCCTTTGGCCTTTTGCGATGCGATTTCCTTAAGGAGCCTTTTAGGCCATTTTTAGAAGAAATGCCTCCTTTTCCAAAGGACAAAGGCAATCTTCTTTCTATGATAACTTCTTCATCCAAAGTCCATTTTAGCCCATTCAAGTTGCAGTAGATTCAGAATGAGAAGATCTATGCAATGGGACTATTTCCAAGAGCATCCTTAGACTTTAATTTTCCTCTGTGAGGAACACTTAGACTTAGAAGTCTATCCAAAATCCATTTTGGATCACACCTTCCTACTAAAGAACTTTTGGTCTCTAAAAGACAGATATACTGCTCTAATTGGTAAATGAGAGTAACAACACCCTCTTCTTTCAGCCTCCACACACTTTCCTTGCATAGTGCCTCTGAACCAAAGCCCTTGACCACTTTCCTTCCTAGATGTGCTGGTCCTCCTGGGAAGAACTGCCTTCCTCCTTGCCTTCTTGTAGAACTCTTGCTGAGATGGTCACAAAAGGTAGTTTGAACTTTTCTGCCTTGATCATTGATCCAAGGTGGCTCAAACAAATGTGAAGTACATCTTCTCCACAAAATTTTCATTTGTACCTGTTTGATAAGCTGTCAACAACAACTGTTAACAACAACAGAAATACAGACAACAACTAGATGGTCTAAACTCCTGCTTCAACAAAAGAAACAGATTTCACATCTTGTGAATACCTCCATGTCTTACACCTGCATACAAATGATGGACTAGACAACAAGCCCACAAAACATGCCTTTAAAACAAATGACCCTTCAAGTCAAGCATGTAGAAAAAGACCATTATGACTCTTTTTCAAAAGATGGAACACGCCATTATTATCTCCATCAAGTTAACTTCTCCCAAGTCAACATTACATGCATGTTTAAAGCAATCAGCCCTTCAAGTTAATTACACATACATGTTCAAATACAAGGAAAACATCAACATCCCTGTATTCATGCATCTCATGCTCATGCATGCATTTCATCCTTCAACTTTCACTTAAGCACACTGTACTTTTGAAGCTGAAATGAAATATAATGTTGCAGCAACAAGGTGAGCCTCCTACTCAAGTTTTCCATTCACCTTCTTGGTAGAAACCTGCAACTTGCATTCCATTAACAAAGAAATGCAAACAGATGCATCAATAGACATGCAATCTTAATTGGATAAGAACTCTAGCCATTTCTTACAAATCCATTTCAAAGGTCTTGCCTTTGTCTGCACATCAGCATCAACATGTGAATCATCCTGAAACACATCATCCATAGAAACTTCCTTTCCATTTCTGCCATCTTCTCTTTCCACTTTCTTCAGCTTTTGTGGAAGCATTGTTGGATTCAGAGTCCAACATTTTGCAATAAGATGCCCTTGCTTATGGCAGTAAGTGCACTGCGTGTGCATCCTCTTGACAGCATGACTTGCCTTGTCCAATAGACCTTTGGCTTCTTGCTTTCTTTCCTTCAAAAGTTTCCTGCATGTGGTTATCCTCTTCCAACATCTAGAAACATTATGGTTATCCAAACCACAAAAGGAACAAGCAATTCTTTTCCCATATCTATGTGGAAATTTATCATGCTTTGCAAAATCAGAAGGAAGATGATTAGAACCAGATTTATACCTTTCTCTTTCACTTTTATTGCCTTCTTGAGGAGGTGAATCAAATGAAGAAGTGGCTCCCTTTGGAACACCATCAATATCTTCATGGCTGTTAGAGTTTCCACAACTCTTTGGTTCAAGTGTGTGCTTCCAAACACCTGCATCCTGCAAATGATGTTTCAAGCTATTGCATTCCTCCTGAATACAATCTTCACACTCTTGAGGTAGAAGACCTGCAATGCAACTCCTTCTTGGAGCTATTTCAATGGCCTTCATGGCAGCTTTGGAACTTTCTCCATAAGCTTTTCCATAGCCAAGACCCAAATACTTAGGCCTTTCCTCAACTATTATTGGTTCAACAATACCCTGTGCATGTTTACCCAAGCCCTTTCCTTCATAGCCCATCTTGGACATTAGCTTGGAACCTATGCCTCTGGTATGTTTTTCAAAAGAACCAATATAAGCATTCTTAGAGGAAATTGAAGACAAACTAGAATTATTTACCTCTTCTTCAAGCTGATACTTGACCAAGGCTTCTTGTGCAACAAAGAGTTGTGCCTCCAACTCATGCATCCTTTCCAGGTTCATATTTGCAATATGAAGTTGCCTCTCCATTTCCTGCAATTTGTCAGAAAGCAACTACTTCTCTTCCTCCACAGAATTCAACTACTCTCTAAGTATGTTGCTCTTCCTTCCATCCTCATACATTTCTCTCACCATATCCATCATGGTGGACAAGTCTTCCTTCATGTCTTCATCAAAGACTCTTGTGAAGAAAGAAGAATTTGAGGATTCACTTGTAGAAGTAGTCATTATGCCAATGAACAAAAGAACTTCAAACAAGATTAACAAAGAGCTTATTTAGCAACCTTTTGCAACAAACCTCTTGTGCTTCAAGGATTGCCTTGAGGTCCTTTGGGATAAGAAGAATGCCTTCAACCCTTCTTCCTTCTTGTCCTTCCTGGACTGAGCTATCAATAGCTTTCCCTTCACCTCTGCAAACTCAAACAATAGTCAGTCTGCAACAAGCATACAATCAATCATACAATCAATCCTTGACTGCCCAAACACCTTCCAGACAAGCAATCTTTGCTCTATCAATCAAGCATTCTGATATAACCTTCCTAAAGGTGGGGTTAATCAATCTCAGGCTCTGATACCACCTGATCTGAAAATGGGGCCTAAAGGCTTCTTGTCAAGCTTACAAGAACCTCTCCCACTTCCAAAGCTTAAATGTTCCCAAGATATTATGATTAAATAATTGCAGAATTAGATATGCTTGAAAATAGGTGTATGCTTGTGTTTATTTTAAAATTGTTTATGTGCTGTAAGATGATTTTCTTGAAATGATATAAAACATATAACAGTGGAACCATGTAGTAAATAACAAACACACATAACAACAATATAATATGGAGTTCACCCAAAACTCTTGGGCTACGTCTCCTTGAGCTCTAGTCAACTCGACTAGGCTCTCTGGGATTATGGCAAAGTCCTTTTACAAGCTCCACACTCAACTCCATTGTATTACATAGAAACAATGGGCTTAGAATGCCATCTTATCCCTGGCTCTGAAGCTCTCCAGCTTTCTGGCTTTGGCTCTGGCTCTGGCTCTCGGCTCTGGCTCTGGCTCTAGCTCTGGCTCTGGCTCTTGGCTCTGGCTCGTGGCTCTGGCTCTTGGCTCTGGCTCTTGGCTCTGGCTCTTCGACTATGGCTTCTCTAAGCTCTCTCTCAGCCTTTGCATGCATCAATGGACTGCTTGACCTCCAAGCGCCCCTTAACAACCTTCCAACAACCCTCAGCAATTTTTGTTGCTGTCAATTGATTTTTCCGGTTCACTTGACATCCAAGTGACTGTCGAAACTCTCTGTTCTCTGCTCTAAGCAATCATGCTCTCTGGCTTTTGTGAGGCCTCTTCCGGCTCTGCGGCTTCCCCAGCCGTTTCTCTTCGTGTAATCACTCCTTTGCAGCTCTGCGGCTTCTTCTCCTCCCTGTATCTTCGAATGGCCATCTGGCTCTATGCCTCTATGGCTCTCTCGACATTACAAATGCATCATTACCTATAAAATGCTCGCTTGCAGCGTGGCACAATGATCAGGGCAGTTACAAGGAATCGGGGGCCTTTATTCAGGTGAAAACCCGAAACAAACCATATTTCACACTACACAAAGATATACCAGAAATACACAGGAAAACGCCTCATGGAGCGTTTAATCGAACTTCAAATATTATTGAATCACCCCTAAAAACCCTTTCAGGTTTACCTTTTATGGCTATTGCAAGCCCACCATTGATCTGCGTGATCACTGATCCAACGGCTGACAGTCCGTTTCGGGTGGCTTACGTGCATGGAGGTTACCCACCCAAAAAGGCGGTTTTCTCTCTCCTCAGCCATGCCACGTGTTGGCCAGTGTATGGGTTCGAGCCGTGCCCATTCAAAACCACTTACCGCCTGAGGCCCGCCCAAAATCCCGCTTACCACGGATTTCAAAATTTATAGGGCTGCATTTATAAACCTTTCGGGTCCGCCATTCTATCGCAAATCGCTATCGCATGGCGTAATGGCCAAAACCCAAATACATGGGAAATACATTGAAATTCCGAAGTTCCCAGACTTCAAATTTTATGCAATCGGGTCCATAATCCCTATTGGGTCCGGGTCCTGATCACTAATCGCAATCGCAACGGCCCGAGGGTCTGCCCTTTGGGTATGCCGACCGCCAATCTGTCGATCCGTCGATCCACCGATCGCCCCGATCGCCGATATTGCACCTCGCATATCACATTGACGGGGGTCTATGCGTTCTGCCCCTCTGATCGTCGATCGTCCGATCGCCAATATCGCAATCGCATTATCGCATTATCGCATGTCACCTTGTCTGGGGTTCCGATATCGGGCGAAGGCCTACCTCCGATCCGATACATCGAAGATTGCTCATTGGGGTCCTTTCGCCTTTGCGTTAAGTTATTCCCTTTGGATTTTTGCGATGCGATTTCCTTAAGGAGCCTTTTAGGCCATTTTTAGAAGAATTGCCTCCTTTTCCAAAGGACAAAGGCAATCTTCTTTTTGTGATAACTTCTTCATCCAAAGTCCATTTTAGCCCATTCAAGTTGCAGTAGATTCAGAATGAGAAGATATATGCAATGAGACTATTTCCAATAGCATCCTTAGACTTTCATTTTCCTATGTGATGAACACTTAGACTTAGAAGTCTATCGAAAATCCATTTTGGATCATACACTCTCCAAGAGTGCTCTAAGAAAAATCTAAGTGTCCAAGAGTATGAGAGAGAGGGGGGAATAGAGAGAGGGGTCCAAAATTGAATTGAATATATATATAAGCCCCAAGGGTTAGCTTAGTTGGTCAAAATCAGTGCCTCACCATCGGGAGGTCACAGGGTCTATTCTCCCTGAAGCCCTTGGGGTCAGGCCTAGCTAGTGGGCCACGGGGCTAGATTCCCTTTGGGGTCGATCAACCCAAATTTTTCCGTGGACGTAGCGCCACCCGTTGACCAGGGTGTCCGTGAACCACAGCCAAATATATATATATATATATATATATATATTGATCCTCAAATGCCTTTTTATTAATGATACCTCTATTTTCTTCATTTTCCTCCTCACATGCAACCTGTGACCTTTCACCTCCCTTTTCTCCTAATTTCCATTACTTTCATAAATAAATGCACCAAAATGCCATTTTTCCTTTCCAAAGCCTTTGCCTTTTCCTTTTCCAATTTCCTTAACCATTAATCAACCACAAGTGATCCCCATCATTATGATTTTGCCCAATATTCAGCTTGGAATAAATGTCCCATCAACCTTGGTTATTATTTTTCCTTTATTAACTTTTATTACATGGAATTTTCACCATGGTTGTTACATAACCGTCCCCCTTGGGGGAACACCATCCTCGGTGTTCAACAACACCTACAATCAACAAGGATGTTGTAAGCAAAACATACTGCTTATGGAGCTTTATAACTTAGCTCGTTGCAATATTTATAATGACCAACCTGCTGAGAAGCAAACCAACATGGCAACATAACAAGTATAACATCATAATGACATGACACCCATACCGTTTATTGGAGCTTTATAACACATCTCATGGAAGTATTTACATCCATATACATATGTACATATACCAAACATCACCAAAACATGTACCAAAAAGCATATACCAATGACATATACCAAAATATCCGCTCAATCAACGAATAAGGAAGGATACATAACCTGCATCTTATCCGACATCTCCCATGTAGCTTTGTCAGGCCCAAAGTGCTTCCATTTCACTTTAACCTGCTCAATTGCTCAGTTTCGGAGCATAAGCATCTTTCTATGCAATATACACTAAGGCTTTGGCTGGAATTCTCCATCTAGCTCCACCTGCAATACAGAGCATTCAAACACATGATCAACATATTTAACATATTTATTAAGAAATGACACGTGGAAAACATCATGGACTTTCACTGTTGAAGGCAGTGCAAGTTGTCTTGAAAGGTCCACAAAACAGGGTGTCAACTTGGCACATGACCTAATCCGTAAGGAGCTCTTCTTCGATTTGATGCGCAAGTGCACTTGTTCCCCAACCTGAAAATCCTTGAACAACCTATTCTAATCTGCATAACTCTTCTGCCTATCCTATGCTACTTTCAAATTCTTTTTGATTACCTGCATTTCTTGCTCCATGTCTTCCAACATGGTTGGTCCAATCAACACCTTGTTAACTAGATCACTCCAACTGATGGGAGTATTAAAACTTTGCCCATATAATGCCTCAAACATACTCATCTTCAAAGATTCTTGATACCCATTTTTGTAAGTGAACTCTACTAGTGGAAGATACTCTTCCCACTTTCAATGCTAATGCATCACATACATCCTCAACATGTCCTCCAATATCTTGTTGACCCTCTTTGTTTTTCCATCTATCTACGGATGATAAGTTGTACTGAAGGCCAACTTTGTGCCTCAACCTGCAAATAACTCCTTCCAAAACTTGGAAGTGAACTTCGCATCCCTGTATGAAACAATATTCTTTGGAACTCCATGCAATTTGACCACTTCCATGATGAATACCTATGCTACATCACTTGCTGAGAATGTAAACTTCATTGTAATGAAGTGCGCTAACTTTATCAACTTTTCCACGACTATCATGATGGAATCATGCTGTCTCACTATCCTCAGAAAACCCGTGATAAAGTCCATGGAAATGACCTCCCATTTCCACTCTGGAATCACAATCAGTTGTAGCATTCACCTCGATGTTTACACTCTGCCTTCACCTGCTGACAATCTAAGCACCTAGCCACAAACTTTGCTATGTCTCTCTTCAAATTCAATCAATAATAGAATTTCTTCACTGTTTTCAACATCTTCGAATAACCTGGGTGACCCAAATATGGTTTCGCATGAAACTCCCTCAAGATCACCTTCTTGAGCTCACTGTTGTCCAGCAAATATATCCTGTCTCTAAACCTAACCAATCCATCTGCCGTGAGACAATAGTTCACATCCTGTGCACTTGCACCTGTACTTGTACCTATACCACCACTTGTACATGTACTTGTACCTATACGTGTACCACCACTTATACCTATACACATACCACCACCTCTACCTATACCTGTACTTGTACTTATACATGTACCACTATCTGAATTCTATTGCAACCTGTGCACAATCTCCATATACCTGACATCTTGCTAACCTGCCTGCAAGGTCCTATCTTGTAAGTATTTCCCATAAGAGCTCATAGCTTCTAAGTGATTTACCTGTATCCGCCTCCTAAGATCATTTTCCACCCTATTCTCTTTACCTTTAATATACTATATCTCAAAGTGGAACTCACTGATCGTGGCCAACCACTAAGCCTGATTTCCATTCAGATTTGGTTGGTCAAATAGATACCGCAAACCACTATGATCACTCATCAATACAAACCTCCTACCCAGAAGATAGTGCCTCCACATCTTCAATGCATGTATGATTGCTTCCAACTCAAGATCATGTGTGGGGTAGTTTCGCTCGTGCTCATTCATTTTTCGTGACTCATAGAATACCACCTGTCCATCCTGCATAAGGACTCCACTAAGTCCTCTCTTGCAAGAATATGTACATACTACAAACTCTTTATCTGGATCTGCAATATTTAACACTAGTGCATGTGTCAACAACTGCTTGAGCTACTCAAAATTGGTCGCACACTCCTCTGTCCATTCAAACCTCTTACCTTTCCTCTACAATGATGTGATAGGATAATCAATCTGCGAGAAGTTCTTGATGAACCTCCTGTAATAACCTACTAACCCCATGAAAGATCTCACTTCATCCACATTCCTGGGAGCTGCCCACTCCATGATATTTCTTACCTTTTCTGGATCCACTTTTATGCCCTCCTTGGAAACAACATGCCCTAAGTAATGTACCTCAGTCTAAAATAAACTGCACTTGCTGAGCATATCATACAAGTGATGCTCTCTAAAAAATCTCAACACTGCTGCTAAATGTTCGACATGCTCTTCTTCATTTTTAGAATATACCAATATATCATCAATGAACACAATAACAAACTTGTCCAAGTACGGATGCAACACACTATTCATCAAGCACATAAAGGTAGCTGGAGCATTAGTCAAACCGAAGGGAACTACAACAAAATCATAATGCCCATACCTGGTCCAGAAGGTTGTCTTGTAGATGTCCTCTTCTTTAATGCGTACTTGATGATATATGAATCTTAGATCAATCTTTGAGAACAATGTTGCTCCCTTCAACTGATCGAACAAGTCATCAATCCTTGGTAACAGATACATGTTCTTGATGGTCACCTTGTTCAATTGCCTATAATCAATGCATAACCTAAGAGTACCATCCTTCTTCTTCACAAACAGTACCAGTGCGCCCAAGGTGATACACTTGGCCTAATGTATCCCTTATCCAACATTTCCTTCAAGTACAACTTTATCTCTACCAACTCAGGTATACTCATCCTGTAAGGTGCTTTTGATGCTCGAGCTGCCCCTAGCACTAACTCAATAGAAAATTATACTTCTATGTGATGTGGAACTCTGAAATATATGTACGAAATACATCTTGAAACTGTTGTACACTGGCTACCTTCTCAAGACATCTTCATCCTCAACTTCGTTACCCTTGTCACTAGGGCTATGTACGAAAAATAACACACACCCTTTTCTATGACTGCGATTGGCTTGCATAGTTGTCACCATCCTAACTGATGTCACTTTCTTCTTACCTCACAAAACTCTTTGTTCACCATTGTCATCCAAGCACTCAATGGATTTGTTATAACAATCCACCTTGGTTTTATGAAGGTACAACCAACCCATGCCCAACAACATATTGTATGATCCCAATGGTAATACATTCAAATGTGTTGTGGTAGGCATACCATTCAAATCAAATGTACAAGATCTTACCCAATGATGTACCTGCTTCTTTGTACCTGTAACCAACTGCACTAACCAAGACTATGCACACACTTCTTTGTTCAAACCACACTTATCCACCAGGTCAGGACTAACATAACTATAATTAGATCCAGGGTTAATTAAAATAGAAACAACTTGATCATAAAGCCTATCGTCCATCTCAATGATAGATGATTGATGATATTCTTGTTTGTTATCTAGTGTTGCATAGATACGAAGAATGCTCTGACCAACATCCCCAACAGTTTGCACCTCATGTGCACTATATATCTGAGGCCTACCACCCTGATTCTGTGGACAATCTCTCTTGCGGTGATCTTTTCCACAAGTCCAACACTCTATAGGCTTCCAGCCTGCATCCTTTTTCTGCTCCTTAGATCGATGTCCCTATCCTCTGTTAGATGCATTGAACTTCTTATATGGCACTACTTTCTCTTTATTACCTATACCCTGAGGTCTTGCTCTCTTCTTGTCCCATTTTACTTTTTTCCCTGCATTACCTTTCCAGTATGACTTAGTCTTATATATGTGCTTCAATTATTCATAGCAATGCTTTAGCTTTTAGATGGCCTCCTCCAATGATCTATTCTCATTAAACTCAATCTTGTCTTTGAATGCAATTGGTAGCCCACTAGTGAATCTCTTAATATTGGCCTTATCCTCCTTGAGGTAAGGCACATACCTCAATAGCTCCAAGAACCTGCTAGTGTACTCCTCATATGGCATTGATCCCATCTTTAGCTCATAGAATTATTTTGCTCTGTCATCAAAGTATCTCTCTGATAGGTACTTCTTCTTGAATAGTCTCTCGAACTCATTCCAAGTCAATTCCTCCTCATGAATACCTCTGACATTCTTCACATCTTCCCACCAAATATCTATTTTACCTTTGAGACTGAATGTAGCTATTCTAGCTTTCATGTTCTCTAAATAATCATGCAACCTGAAGAACTTCCTCATACCAAGCAACCATGCCTCTGCATCCTATGATTTCTTCATATCTCCATCAAATGTAGGTGGCTTTGCTTTCTTAAACTCACCGACAAGTATCCCCTATCACTCCTCCTGTAAGGATGATAACGATGTCGATCATCATGCATGTTAGAACCAAAACTAGAATAGTACATGTGTCTATCACCTCTCCTATCCAGAGTATCCAACAATCTAGAATCTCTAACCATGTCATCTCTATCTAACTTGTGACCACCATGCGACCTACTACCATATGCCCCACTAATTTTTTCCTCCTGCTCATGACTGATCCGAAGTGGTCCCTGTCGTTGCAATTCTAAAAAAATCTAAAGTATTACTGCATTTAGCTCTGCTTGTTTCTCTTATACATGTATGATTCTGTCATTGTCTACCTTACAACTCCGTATTTCTTCCTTTAAGCTTCTTAGTGTGTTTTCCAAATTAGAAGAGTTCCCAACACCACACTGCTCATCTGATCCATAGGGAGAGTCTAGGGAATTGTAGTCTACCATCTTGCTAGTCATATTTGATATTTCTTCCTACAAGGTATATGATGTCAACTAAACCAAATCACAATAAACCAATGTACCTTATCATAATTTGGGGAAGATACCTCGTATGCAAGATCAACAAATCATCGTAATACATGTATAACATAATCATGACAACATATAGAAATATATCACATAAGCATTTAACCAAATAACCATCATTCTAGCTAGAATCCATTTGTCAATGCATGACCATATTACCTACACATACCATGACCTCTTGCATGACAACAACAACCTTACCAATGTACGCTGATAATACGCAAGCATAAACAACATGTAACCAATCATACACTCATGACGACACAATTTACAACAACACCATCAACTTTCCATGACGACCTCACCGCAACCATAACCCATACCATACAAATGCAACAAGCACATGGTCTTACAACACAAGAAACACATATGCAAGTGACATGAATGCATGACCAACACACAACCCACCTAGTCCAAGGGGTGAACCATGCTCTTATACCACTCTGTAACACCCTCATCCCACATCTACCTAAGTAACTGGGCAACCAGGGTAAACATGTTACGAGAAGTTACTTTGATATGATTCGACCTCCTAAGTTACCTTAAGGAATTGGAACTGGTGGAAACACACATTAAAAACTTTCCACATCAGTAACAAGACTCCCATGAACCATCCCAACCACTCAAGTAACCAACCCCTGGGTCCCACTGAGTTTTTAAACCATTACACTCCTGGACGCTTCCTTGATATGGGCATGCATGCGTCTAGAGGGCTCTGGATGCTCCCACAACATGGTATGCCAACGTCCAAGGACTTTTTTTCCCAGCGTTGTGCTCGCATCCCCGTGATTTGAGCCTCTTTTTCAGGCCAAGAGCCTAGGTCACTGCCCAGAACTAAATGACACCTTTAGAACAAAAAGATAACAATGGAATGATGATACAAATGTAGTTACTTAAACAAGGTCTTGAGTGGATCCCTATTAGCCATGAAAATCATTTTTTCAAACATGTCATAAATATGTAATCTACAGGTGTAAACAACATATCTGAGCATAGGGGTCTCATACTCATATGAGAATCACTAGGAAGCATTGATGCCTCAACAAATTAGCTGTAATTTCATTCATTAGGCAATAGATACATTGTTCATTCATTTACAATTAAAAACATGGTGAGAGCCATACATAACTACTGTCATAATACATGTTCATAACCATCATAATAACAACAAAAATACCAAGGAAACAACAACCATATATTCCACATATAAACCAGTATAATGCCCATGAAATAACAAGGAGAATATCCTCATATTAATGATACAAAAGCCAACTAGTTGTGGGACTTCCATGAACCACCAGATCATAGACATGGTTGAGCCAAAACTCTCTTCATTCAGTCACCCTCATGCCACATTCCAAGCATGAATGTGGGATCTCATAAAACACATCAATTCAAAACCATCTAGGGCTTCCATAGGCCAACCACCTCAACCCATCAAACAGTGGTTCCACCTCACGGTCAAACATCACAAAACCATAATTAGATTGGTCTCTACCCAAGCCTTCTAGAGCTCTAGAGTGTTTGTTCCAACCAAGGCTTCCAGGACTAGTAACTCAATCCAAGTTAAAGAAACATGAGAACAAACCAAAAAAATAAAGAAATAAATCCACAACACCATGGCTTTCCAGGAAATGGAAAGGCTAGGAAAATCCACTGTCAATCTAGGCAATCCTCCATGATAGTGACGGATCATGACCAATAAACCACATGCATAGGTCATGCATGCCAAAACTAGTGAGGAAAACATACATGCAACTTGGTACCTGCAAGAAAAACCCGTTGTAGCTGTTGATCCCGATGTCATCTTCCACTTTCCTGCTCTTCCTTTGTCTTATTGCTCTAAAATTCCACGTATGCCACACTCTCCAAGAGTGCTCCAAGAAAACTCTAAGCGTCTGAGAGGATGAGAGAGAGAGAGAGAGAATAGAGAGACAACTCCAAAACTAAACTGAAAAAAAAGTCTGTGTACTAATCCTCATAAGCCTTTTTTTAATGATGCCTCTATTTTCTTTATTTTTCATTATTTTCCTCCTCACAAGAAACCTGTGACCTTTCACCTCCCTTTTCTCCTAATTTCCATTATTTTCATAAATAAATGTGTCAAAATTCCATTTTGCCTTTGCTAATTTCCTTAGCCATTAATCAACTGCAAGTGATCCTCATCACTATGCTTTTGCTCAACATTCAGCTTAGAATAAGTGTCCCATCAACCGTGGTTATTATTTTGCCTTTATTAACTTTTATTACATGGAATTTTCACGAGGGCTATTACAAGCACTCATCCCGAAGGGAGAGATGCACCCATTTGTACACCCCCATTGGGGAAAGTATAATAACACATTAAAATGATAAGTAAGTTTATTTTAAAATTATATTAATATAAAAATCCATATTACAAATATAGTCCTTTTAGTTATTAAATTAAAATTCTTATTAAAATATATTTTTTCCACTATTTAAATAAAATTCAATTCTTCAATTTTTAATTATTATTTCTCTTTAAAATTATATATATATACATACATATATATATATATATATATACATACATATATATATATATATATACATACATATATATATATATATATATATATACATACACACACACACACACACACACACACACATATATATATATATATATTATATATATATATTCTCGATCGGGGTGTGAGACAACTGTGGATCTCATTGGGGTCTGTGTTATGGGTACGATGAATGAAGAGAGGGCTAGAGGGCAGCTCACCCAAAGCTCTCGCATGCTTAGTAATCAAGGATGGGTGGAAACACACATGCCAACAATTAATGGCATTGTGATGAGCCAAAGTGATATCTCCCTTGAGGTGGTAAGGGCTTGCAACTCTAAGCATTTTATCGTCTAGTGATTGGTTTTGGTACTTTGTGGTGGTCAAAGGCTCCTGGTTAGCGTGCTTTCATTTGGAAGGAAGGCTCCACAAGTTGGTATCTCGGACGTAGCTGCTATCCTCAATTTAATGTCATCATCTGCCGGGTTTGTAATTTATTTTACCTCTCCTCACTGCCTGTGATCTGCAAACTATTCCATTGTGTCTTGGATCTTAAGAGGCAAGTTTCATTTTATGGCATCTACAAGGAAATGGAACTTGTTTCGTGAAAAATGGAAAGCTTTCACTGTATTGTCCATTGGTCTGTATGCTTTTTATGTGATTGTATCTATTCTCTTTGGAATTTTATTATCTCGCATGGGAATGTACTTTGTTTCTCTGGTTTGGAGTTATATTAGTGATGCATATCTATTCACCTACGCTGGTTATTTAATTCAATTGTTGTTTTTGAAAGTGGGAAGGAGTCAGAGTCTCATGTGTTTGATTCTTGTTGTCTTTCATTCGGGATTGGATGAAATTGGGCTCAAGGAGCTGATGTGTGTTGCCTTCTTCCATGGGTGGCAGACCCATCTTGTCTTGCCTCTGTGAGTGGTTTCAATTGGGCTCGAGGAGCCAAGGTACAATATCTCATGTTATGGATGGAAGCTTCATTCAATTCCCAGGTTATTTAATAGGTTCAAGCCTAACGATAGTTGCATATGGTCTTTATGTTGTGATACTGTGTCAAGTCTTCGTGACCATTTTAATTGCCGAGATCCCCAGTGGATAGGTGTCCCTAGGTTCGTGGTCTGTCCTCTGTGTTTCTAGGCTTTTTTCATCTTCAATGTATGACTCAAAATCATTATGGCTCGCCCAAACTACGATGCCAATTCTTCGGGCAAAGGTGGCCACGGTCGAGGGAAACATGTGGGGAAAAGGGATGGTAATAGCCCTGTCTAGGCCCGTTAATCGCGAGGCTGTGGCCGTAAACCAAATTCTCAAATCATCCATGATGCAACCCATGCATTTCAAATAGGAATTCCAATTCAAGTTCGAAAATTAATCTCCAACTATTTGAATCAATGAGTAGAATTTGAGATTCAGTTGGAAGATTGGCGCAACCTAGTTCCTAATTTGGGACATTCCAGAGACCGCACCACTCAGTATAAGCAAACTTTCCACCTCGCATTGTGGCCAAGTCTATAATGAACTCTCTAGTTGGCTCTGTAAAATATGATCTTGGCTTCCAGGAAATTGAAAAAGAATTTAAACTCATACAATTCCAAATTCAACAACAGAATGTTTGTCTCGGCCGCATTGAAAAACACATCCCATGTCTTCCTCAATCCGAATTACTAAGCTCAAGTGCAAAGGACCCAACTCCAGTGGAGTCCTCTGATGAATAATAGTATGCTTGCTTATAGTTGCAATCATTTTTGTTTAATTTCATATGATGTATATGTCGACTAGGCTATTATGTTATAACTATTTAGTGTTTAGATGGTTTCCAGACATTCAGTCCTATAAAGCACTATTAGAAAAACTCAAACTATATTGTTTTTGGATGGTTTACAATGCTGTTCGCTGGCCAACATACCTAGTTTCCCAATGGGTAGGTTGTGGCCATTGAACTCCTTAATTATGGCTGTAACCTGTTTTTGCTAAAAATGAATGAATGAAAAGGTCCTGCTAAGCTTACAAATAATAATAATAATAATATCTTTTTAATTTCATTTTTTATCTACAATCCAACACATAATTACATAATTAATTAACTACATATAGCAATGCCAGTGAAGGTGTTGACTATTCACTTAAATAAAAACACATCACAATAAATAAACATAATCTATAAGGATATTTAGTGTTAGTTATGTGTCAGATGAATCCAAAGCATGAATGTCATTAACTTCAATATATTTTATTCATAAACAAAAACAAAACATTTAAGGATCTTTACACTAATTTAATTACATCCTCAACATATTAGGAGCGTATTGGTATTCCTTGGTATACTTTAATAGATAATAAAGTGGTTAACCATTCCTATTGCATTCAAGTATCTTCTCATAATTTAATTACATCCTAAATATATAAGAGGGTATTGGTTTTCCCAAGAATAAAGTGGTTAGCTTTAGATATTTAAAATTTATAAATTATATATATATATATATATATATATATAGAGTGTTGTTTATCAAGGCCATAATTTTGCTCAGAAGTCAATTTTTTGCTAGAATCAGACATAATCAAAAAATCTTACTATTGGAGTGTTTGAATTGTTTTTTTGATAATGGAAATGGATTCAACACCATCAAGAACCCCTAGGGCATCCAAAATCCTGAAGTTTGACAACTGTAACTAGAATTTCAAAAAATTTATGACATATTTTATCAAAATCTTGTTAGAATTTCCATTATTTTCTGAGAAAAATTGTGGCCTTGTTAGACTACTCTTATATATATATGTTTACGGTGTTGAACCCACCAACATGTCAGGGGATCTTCTTGGTAAGAAGTCCCAACTAGACCTCAGACTGTTTGGAGTAGGAGCCCCAGCAGTGGGTAGTACGGTATCGCCTTGACTGCGGTTGCACACAGAGGTACGTAAGATGTCCTTGTTGGAAGCAAGGGTGTGACCTTGCAGCAAGTTAGGGAAGATGCATGAAAGGCTCAAACACACAGAAGGGGAGAGGAGTGCGCCCCTTAGAAGCTTGTGATAGTATGCAACTTGAAAGGGAACACACAAGCTAAAAGACATCACAAGATGGAAAGGAGAATATTCGACAATCCAAAGTGATGAGTTAAAACAACAACATGCTTTGATAAAATTCATACAAACACATACAAAATAGTCCATATATACATGCGTAAGTTACAACTACATACATTGTTAGAGTAACCAGAATAATCAAACTACAATAACATTACATGCATGAAACATGTTGGATTTTTTATATTAAAAGAGTGAAAGATCCAATCATACATACAACCATGACAACCACTAGCCCCAATAGTGGAATGTTACAGTCATTGTCGCCTGCTCCTCCAAAGAGATGTACTCGCTCTGCACTGTGGAGAAGCTAGAGCTCATTAAAATACAATCTAAGCTTTCTCTAAGTTATACCTATCAGAAGCTTGGCTCCCAAAAGCCTCTACAATGAGTTATGAGGTTCTATATATAGAAAAGGGTGGAGTGACCCTTGACATTCCCCTTTGTGACTCTTCAACTACCCTCATGACTCTTTAACTTACACATGATTGTTTACATTCTACTATTGACACTTGGTCTTTCACTTTACAACATGTTTACAATACAATCTGCACATGTACCCATGTGAGACAAAAATGGGCTTGAGTAAGCCATACAAGACATCACTGAGACTCAGACAACTGTGGGAAGACTAACTCGTTGACATCCTCTTGGTGATCGATGGTGGTGAACTGATGCCAGGCTTGGTAGTCTGCTATGTGCCCACATAATCCTTGGTGACATCCTTCTGAAAGTGAACTCTTGCCTCCGTTGCATCCGGGTACACTAATTTGGAACCTCTGTCCAACTCGTCATATAGCATGTGCATCATGGTATTGATTGCAGCCGGACCAATGACATACTAGTGCATAGTGTCTGCGCTCATCTGCAAATCTGTGCTGGTGGTTGTGCGCATCAACTGCTCGAAGTACATGTCCAACTCTAATCGGACTTGGTTCTTTGATTTCACCTTGGTGAGTGTTCCAATGGATGGGATCGCATGCCTGCACACAATGAAATCCATGCTCCTCAACACTCGTGCATGTGAAGCCTGCAAGCTGGTGATGAAATGTGGAAGTTCCTCATAGTTCTGGATCTGACTTGGGATGCCTGCTTTCAAGTCCACTGCCTTTGGCTTCATAATCTTTGGCAAGTATAACGGGGCTCCCTTGTACCTCATTGTCGATATCTGCATGTGAGCGACAATAGTGTGTATGTCTGTCAAGGTGCCTGCTCTCCTAGCACAACGCTACTGCCAACCATTAAGATGGACAACTGAATTATGGATGGTGATGAACTTGAAGTACACATTTCACATGATTGTCTCGAGAGATGATACTTCATCAAGTATAACTTTCTTCAACTCTGCTTTGGCGGATGTTGTAGCTTGCTCTTTTCTCTGCTTGGCCACTTGAAATTCCTTAGCCATGCGCTTATTCTCAGTTATCAAGAATCTCACACTTGAGTTGGTTGCTTCGGCATATGCCTTTGTAGCATCAACTAATGCAGGTGGATGTTTACGCACATCAGACACGATCACTTGTTCTTGAAAATGCGCAGGAGATGCATGGACATCTGAAGTGAGCACTCTATGCGACTGCACAACTCTATGTTGTGACTCGTCAAAGGATATGTTGTGCACATCTGCTTCCAGATTGTCCTCAAGGATTTCAATGTCTCCTTGATCACTTGGGACTTGCTCTACTCCTGGATCTGGTGAAGTCGGTGGAGTGACCTTTGGGTCTTTGGGCATGAGATTTGTATCCTGATCCTGCTCTGGCTGAACCACATCCATGTCCATCTGCTCCAACATCTATTCAATCTCCTGAGAAAAGTCCTTCTCCTGCGACTGCTCACCCTATTTTCTATCTGCCAGCTGTGATGAGTCAATAACCTGTATTTGCGTAGTTTCATCAATGTGTGCACACTGTGTTTCCTGTTGTGTTTCCTTCTCCCTTCTGCACAACTCTTGTTCTTCCCTTAGTTGTTGCTTCACCTCCTACAACTTCTTGTCTGCATCCTCCAATTTATGCTTTTCCCTCTGTCTTTGCGCAATCCTTTTGTTGCGCTGTCGCTTCTTTTCCTCAATCTCCAAAGCTGCTCTAAATACAAGTGTATATGCATTGAAATTGCAGCTTTGCTCTACCTCTACGTTGTCGGAAACCTTTCTCTTGCCTTTGTCATGCGCAGATATGTTGCCCTCTTTTGCTATTGATGTTGTTGCTCTCTGAGATGCTGCTGCCTTGTGCGTTGCTAACCATTCTATAGCCACTCTGACTGGTTCATTGAGCTCTGAGGAGTTGTAGAAATATCTCCATGGATCTTCCTCAGGCTAATGACATGCCTCGTGGATCCAAGGATGATACACTCTCGCACAATGGTCCTTCACTAAGCAATGCAAGTCATATGGATTGAAACTTCTGGTGCTGAAGGTGAACCTCTTGAATTCCTCCATCTCAACCTCAGCATGCTTGAGATTCTGGATCTCATACAACTTGATCTGCAAAGGGAGAGCGGGCCAAGGTGCCTTCTTCTTCTTGTGCAGTCTTGCTGACAACCCTATCGAGATGTGGTATGTAACCTCTTGCATGAACAACTTATCCATGGAAAACTTCGGTAACACATGCAGAGCCTTCTCCGCGAGGTACATCCCAATAAAGGTGCCAAGGGGTGAGGCATACCAATTTGTTATGTTAACCAATGCCTCCATCATTGCCTGTGACATGCAAGGTGGATCCTGCTCAAAGATCATCTTGTACACGGGGTGATGAAGTGATCTGATAGTTGTACTATAACTCCATGGAAGCTGCACTTAGAGAACAGACTGCGATAAATGTGCACAAAGGTTTCTGAAGGTGTCCATGCCTAACCCAAGCCAAGGAACTGTTGATGGGCACAAATTGCATCAAGCATGTAGGCGGACATGAATAGATTTGCTTGTTGACCCTTGGGTGGATGTCGAGAATTTTTTACTTGCCCCTTCAGCTGGAGAGCCAACATGTCAAACCAATTGAAAGGTCTTCCTTCATTCGCCAGCTAATCCAACACAATCACCCAACTCTGCGGGAAGGTTTTTGTACTCTCTTGGCCATATAAGTGGCATGCGAAGATGACCAAGAACTGATAAGCCTTCCGTAGTGTCTTTGTCTTGTATACTTAGTTGGGTGTCGTCCTGAACTTAGATGGCTCTCTTACCCAGCTCTTCAAGATGTCTCTTGATTTTGCACTGCTACTGGGATGGGTGAAGAGTGCATCCATTTTGTTCACTAGCTGCGACAAGAGATACATCCCCTGAAAGTTCTCTGCCTTGAAGGTAGCAAGTTATGTTCCACTAATACTGCTCAATACCATTGTCTCTGGATTAGTATACGAGACAATCCAGTGGATCATGTCTGCGCATGGAAATGCAAGATACCTGCATGCAATCCGGTACAAGGCAAACTTGTGTATGTTGACATAGACTCTGTAGTCCTCCAGATTATCCTCAAAGGTGCTTGAAAATATGTCATTGATATCCTACCATGTGATCTTGATCTCCTTGTCTGTGAACATCTTAGTATCTTCATAGATGGGAAAGCTAGTAGACACTTGCTTGACCACATCTCTAGTTGCACTCTCAAGGGTGTCCTTTGACCCTGCTCTCTTGGAAGCCATTGTACCTGTACTTTTGAGAGACTGAGGAACACCTATGATGCTTGAAGATAGAGAAACACTCATGGAAAGAAAACTGTCAGTTGAAAACCAAAAGAAAATTGAGGACTGACATGCAACACACCTGATTGATTGACTGGGAAAATTGCGCAATTTTCAATAGGAGAGGCTAGGAGACTGACTGCTGAAACTGCGCAGAGCATAGTCCAGGATGCCAGTGATCTAACTGGCTGCTAAAACTACGTAGAGCATAGTCCATCTTAGACTGCTGAGGAATGGAACTGCGCAATGCGCTATTTCAATCAGCATGATTGCTACCAGGAAATTGCACTATGCAATCCTGGGGGCCAACTAAGGCACTGTCTCTTAGAATTGCGCAGAACACATCCTAGGAGGCTAGTGTGAGGCAGGCGTTGCGCAATTCCTAGGTGCAAGGCAAGGCCTTCCATCCCATAAATGTGCAGTGCAAGCCAGGCAAGGCAAGGTCCAGGCCAAGGCAGCGCAGACCTGCCGACAGGTGACTGAAAAACAGTAAGGATTGAAAGTATGTGAAAAGATGGGTGCATACATGAGTGAATGAACATCAATGCAATCAGTAAGTGTAGGATTCAGTAAAAAGGGAAAACAACGAAGTGTGTGAAGCGAGTCGCCGCAACGACCACTGTTAGTGCAGAAACAATATCATGCATGCGACAACAAGGAAATGCAATGCAAAACTCGAAATGATGCTTCTATAAGCTAACATGCATTAAAACGACAACAAGCATTCAATGCAACCAAGAAAACAACACTCACACAAACTGAAATGTAAAAAGCGACAAAAAAATAACAAAAGGCATGAAAAGCGGACTTACCCAAAAAAAGTTGTGATAAGTGTGTCGAAGGTTCCTAGATGCTTTGGGAATGCCAAAGATCCAAGATTGAAGTGAAGAATGAGCTTTGAGGCATTGAATAAATAGTTTTGACAAGATCGAGGCTTATGACGTGCATGCCACAAATCTAGGAAAAAACGACACTTGGCGGGAGGTTTCTAAAACAACTTTTACATGTAACCCCCAGCTGCTAAAAATGGATCCCTAAAACCTAGGAATGCTTTTTTCTTTTTTCTTTTTTCAGGAAAACTGCCCTTGCATGCATGGAAAGATTACACAGTCCTGGAGGGAACCGGTCAACCTGTGAGCACATGCAACGAACATCAAGCCTTGGGATGACTTTTGCGTAGTCTTTGTATTGAGTGGCTTTGGATGCCCCTCAAGATCTATGCAATTTCTTGAGTGAAGCCAAGGATGCCACTCAGAACTGTACAAATTCTGAGAGCAAGCCCAATGATCGGCCGCTTTGCGCAATTTTCTTGGGGAAGGCAGCTTGCCTGCTCTGCGCAATTTTGGAGAGCAGTGCTGGTTTCCAGGATACACTGTGCAATTCTAAAGAGCAACGCTGGTTGCCCTCCAATGCTGCGCAGTTTTCCAAGTCAGCACAAGAGCTGGTTTGAGACCAAGTCACGGGAGGTCAGCTTGCGGGTGAAATACAAACAAATTTGTGAACACAAGCTGATAAACCAAAGAAACTCAACTGAAAGCATAAGTACCTCGGCAATGAAAGACATGTTGCTAAGGATGGTTGGTAGGGAGGCTCCAAAACGAAGCTAAGGCAAAATTTTGGAGGATGGTTGTAGCCGCTACAACAATACACCAACCTAGATTTATCTTAACTCTGAATCTACCCAAGAGGGATCAAATCTCTTTTCACTTTAGAAGAGTTTTGTATTTCAAGAGCATTAACCCTGTTAACACTTGGTAGATTTAGAGTTAGGAAGGATATAAGCTAGTTTAATTCCCCTTTTTAAATAGGCTATATTCCACATGGATACCATGGGTCAATCGCAGGGGCTTCACTCAATGAACCTATGGCATATCACGTGCATTCGTGGCATATTAAAAAATACCCCTAAGTTGACTACATATTAGAAAATACCTCTAAAAATCACATTATTTAACCCCCTACCCAATACACCTTCCCAATTTAAAAAACCCCTACTTTCACTAGATATTGTAGGTATCCATTTTTTCATTAACATTTTTTATACCCCTCTATAATTTATAATTAACTTTGAGCTCCAATTTTTATACCTGCCAATATAAAAACCCTTTACCCCCTATATATCCCCCAATATATTATGCCATTTTTCCTCAATAAATATCCCCCAATATGAACCCACGTGCTATGTTATTGCTCTCCTGATGAATCCCCCGTGGGGTCAATACCATTAAGTTATTTTTATTTTGACATTTTATTTTAGTTTGATTGATTAAAAATGCTTTCACATTATAATTAATTAATTAATTATATATATATATATACACACACTAGATTCTTAATCTTTAAATATGCTTTATTACAATACCATGGGTTATCAATATTACATGCCCCAAAAAACCATAACTCACTCCATATGACATGTGTTTATATGACATTTCTTTTAATTAATCAATTTAATTAAAAAAATAAAAAAAGCATAATTATTTTGGAGATAAATTTCCACCATTGATTTGTGTATACTATTATGAATATCCTATAATATTTCATGAAGGTTAATAATTATTTATAATTAAATATAATTTTGGAAGCCTTATTCCAAAATAAACATGCATATGGGTGTCATAATCACAAATCAAAGATTGAGATTTATCTCAAAAGTAATTATACTCTTTTTGTCCTTTTAATTAAACTGATTTATTAAAATAACGTCTATAAAAATGATATATGATTTTTTGGGCATATAGTATTAGTAAGCCATGATATTGTAGTAAAATTTACTCACAAATTAAAAATTATCTTCAACCCACAAAAAATTTGAATCTTAAATCTCTTCATTTACATAATACTTCATGACATATAACCTTCTTATATAACATTATGATCCCTTACTTTTTTCAGTTCACTGATTTTATAACCTTCCTGTCAAGAATGATGATCCCCTGCTGCTCTTTTTTTTTGCTCCGGAAAAGAGCACAATCTGTAAAGCCCTAAAGAACTTTAGTCTAAAGCTTTTGTTGCATATCCTTTTGCGACTCACAGATGATTTTATGTGGGGCCAATAGAGTGACCAAAAGGGAAATGGGATGCCACTTTACTCATTCGGTTGGCCGGTAACAAACACTTTACTCATTTTAGTTGTCAGAAACAACGTGGTGAGAGAGAAATGGGATGCCGCTTTGCGATTTTTATTCATTTTGGTTTTCTAATAGTAGAATGTTAAGGTCAATAATATGAGGATATGAGGATTTTATAAGGTAAATAGTTTTTTAAAATAATATATTAGAATAAAGGTTAATTAAAATAATTATTATCAAGGAATTTTTAGAATTGGAATAATCTCAAATCTCTAGAAAATTGGTGGGTATTTCTAGGAAATTGGTGGGTGGGGAGACATGTGGGAGGAATCTAATTTTTTTTATTTTTATTTTATTAAAAGTAATGAACCATTTTGCTAAATAAAATTTGGTTATATATAAATGAATGTTATAAATAATAATAATGAACTTATCATGGAAGAACTTATTAGAATTGGAATAATCTCAAATCTCTAGGAAATTGGTGGGTGGAAGCCACCTGGCACGAATATAATTTTTTAAATTTATTGAAAGTAATGGACCATTTTGTTAAATAAAATTTGGTTATATATAAATGAATGTTATAAATAATAATGAGGAACTTATCATGGAAGAACTTATTAGAATAAGAATAATCTCAAATCCCTAGGAAATTGGTGGGCGGGGAGCAGGTGGCACGAATCTAATTTTTTAAATATATTAAAAGTCAATGCAACCTAACAAACTCTTTAATACACTACAGTGATAAGCATTAAGACTAAGCATATTCCCTTGAGAATCAATCTAGGTCCTCAATTAAAAAATAAAAAAAGTCAATAAATCCTCATCCACCTTAAGTTGAAATAAGAAGCCTTAGCAAATATACACTATTATGATAATATAATATTATATATTTTAATTAATACTAATGTAGATCTATCTTAATTTCAGATTTATCAAATACTTACAGGGATCAAATGAGGGTGCAAACCTTTTCTCAAGTTTTGCACTAAAAAAAGACATTTAAGGATTGAACTTGAGGAAAGACTTGTACCTAGAGAGATTTGATCCCTCTTGACCCTTGATAGATCCACAATTAAGATGGGTATTTCCATAATAGATAATTATACAAAAATAAAGCATAAATTTTCAGACATAAGAACTATAAATACATGAATCAAAATCATTAAAATGAGATTCCCTAACTTTTATTGTAAACTTTACCTATAAGACATAAAAATAAAGCCTAATTTTTGAGACGTAACGACCATTCACAAAAGCTTTAAAGGAAGAAGTTAATACACTTTCACAAAAATACTGGCATGCAGGAGGACAACAATAAATATAGGTATTTTTGGTTAGAGAATTTTCTTTTATTTACACAAACCATTGACAAAAGATTTAAAATATAATTTAAAAATAAAAATGAAAATATTGAAAAAATAACTATTGTTTTTATTCTTATTTTTTAGATTAAGAAATTGCACTTGGAGATTTAACTCCTACTTGCCTTGTCCATATTGAATGAGATTCATCATCATAAATGTAATTTTTATGTGAGTTGGTTATTTGTTAAATAGTTGGATTTGAAAGATTTAGTCCAACTAAAATAGGTCCTACTTTAGTGTTTGGTTGAGATATTTTCTCAACTAGTTGATTATATGGTTAAGATAGAATTTCTATCTTAAACGAATACTTTTTGTATTTATATGTGATGTTTAATAGAATGCAGACAAGTTTTGGTGTGCAAATAGTTTCTCAAATTGTTATCAAAGCCACTAGCTCTAGGTTAACACCCTTTAAGGAGGACCCGCATATTTCTGTGAAATATGTGAGAGATAGTAAATATATATTTTAAATATGTGAATAGGTATAAATAATGGATTGTTTTGTGGTGTGTTGTACGTTATTGTTGTTAGCAGTGGAGTGATTAAGATCGAGATCACGTGTGTTTGAAGCTGCCACAAGGACAAGATCAAAGATCCACTACTGCATAAAACATGTGACATGAATTTGATCAAGCATCATTCATGCAAGAGGCTATAGTCTCTAATGCAGGAAGTTAACGAGATCGATTTGGGGCAGACAAGGATTCAAAACAAGTTTTCAGAGCCATCGATCATGATTGGAAGTCATCTAAAGTGTTTCGCTTCCCTTATTGAGTACCACTCCCTTGGTGCTATCACCATCGACGGTGCAGAGGGATTGAAGTTGAGGCCAATTTGCCGAGTTTATAGTTAGTTACATGTTTCTGCTTGAAATGAAATTCTCGAGCCTTCCTTGATGGCATCAATTCCACCAATGTAATCATCTCTAATATCATCGACGTATGGGCACACATCTTTATTTCCAACTGCTCCGAATGGATCCTAGAACACTCTCTAAGTTTTCATGAACTCTTTAAAAATCATACCAAAGATTCAAAGTCTTAAAGATCAAGCTATCGGGAGGAATCCTCATGATAGTTGCGAATTGCGATCAGCGCGGATCAACGAGGGTCGTTGATCTAGCGCGTAGAGCGGCGGACCATGGTAACACGTGCTGAAACTAACCAACAAATTCAGGGACAAATTTAAGCTGCGGAGGTAGTTTCCGCTAATGGCATATCGTAGGGCAAACCTCTCAGTGAAGAGAAGCCCCGAGCACTTGAACCCAAAATAATTATAAAACGCAGAAAATATTGTTTCGGTTCCGTCGGAGCGAGATTCCACAAAACTGGCAGGATATCGGACGGGCTTCGAGCGGTAAGCGGTTTCAACCGAGTTCTGCCCAATGCCATACAACGATTGCCACACATCCTGGGGAAGAGAGAGAGAACCGCTCACATCGGACGGGTAAACATCATGCTACTCAGCCGCCCGATATGAACGACAACCGTAGGATCTGGGGCCCCCAAATCAACAACGGAGACGCATTCCAATGGATGACCAGATTTGACAAGATTATAAAGCAAGATCACATAGGATTTGAAGTCCGATATGGATGATGCGTTGGCAGAAGGTTGTGTTTCGCGAGCATTCTTGGAGTTAATGGAAAAAAACGACCGTTTCAAATATGTCCAAGAGAACTGACACTCATCTGTTATGAAATAGGTGGCCACCTCTCTGTGAGGTGTTATATAGTGATCGATTATGCAGGACAGAGGGATTCAAACAGACAAAGGCAGGGGAACCGGAAAGCGGGAAGCGGAAACGAACAGTCAGGAAGCAGATTGGCTTTACAGCCAAAAACTGACAGAAAGCAGAGGCAAGAGAGCAGTAAGCAGTAGGCAGTAAGCTAAAAGTAGAGAGAAGAAGCCAAGCTGACCTATAGAAGCATAGGAAGCATCGAGCCAGAATTAGGATAGAGACAGAGAGGTTCAGAGAGTCTGTGTACTCCAAAGAAGGCTTGAGAGGTTCAAGCGCACTCATCTATAATGCATGTCGTGTATGAGTCTCAAATTGGGCTCATACTACTGTGACCAATAGAGGTCAAGAGTCAGTAAGGAGAGTCTGTGTACTCCAGAGACTTGGGGGATCCAAGTACCGTCTTACTGATTTATACCTGTTGAGTGAGAATCAAATTGAACTCACTGTTGTAAAAACTCTGCTTCGAAAACATAATAGAGAGGCCACTACTAGAGGCTGGACCCAGAGACGTAGCCCAGGAGTATTGGTTGAACTCCTTATTAAACTTGTTGTGTTTATATGTGTTGTCCATTATGTTTTCCTTAACTACTTCATTGCATGTGTATTTTGCAATCTTATCGATCCGTTGCATAAAATAACAGAGGCACATCCATGCACATGAGTCTGTAATACCTTATTGTTTGTCTTAGATCAATTTTAGATCAAGTGGTATCAGAGCTTTAGGTTGCTAAAGTTAGAAAAGCTTGTGCTGTATTTTTTTGTTGAATGCTAACTAGGACAAAGCTTAAATTAGGAGAAGGAGAGTTGGTTGAAGCTAACCCAGAAATTGGAAGAGTCTAACCTAGGAGAAAAATGACAGAAGAAATTCCCTTGGAATCAGACTCCCAGTTCCCATGGTAGAAGAAATGTATAGAGAATTTAAGAAAGGTAGAGGTGAAGATCCTTCAACCTCCAAACAAGATAAAGGACTAGAAGAACCTCTTCTAGTTGCCCACCCAGAAGGCAAAGGAAAAGAAGAAAAAACCTCTCCACCATCTCCCCCATCATCACCCTCATCATCATCTTCTTCACATAAAGAAAGCCTTGAAAAGAAAAAGAAGAAACCTTCTTTGATTAAATTAGATGTGAAGTTTGATTTGCCAGTTTATGACGGAGAATTGAATGCAGAAAAGCTAGATAACTGGATTAGACAGATTGATGTATATTGCAGAGTGCAGAACATCGATTCGGAAAGGAGAAAGATTTAGCTGGCTAGCCTACGCCTTGGTGGAACTGCCCTAGTATGGTGGGAAGGCAAGACACAAGCTGATTTGAAGAAGCATGGTAAAATTCTTTCTACCTGGAATGAATTTGTTTCTGCCATTAAAAAACAATTCTATCCACTAGCTTATATGCAGCAAGCTATGATGAGTTGGCAAACTCTTCACCAATTAAAAGGGCAAAGTGTACAAGGCTACACCCAAGAATTTAGAAAAAGAGCTTTGATTCTAGGCATTTCTTTAGACTCACCTGAAACTCTGCTGAAGTATATAGGTGGTCTACACAACTATTTAAAGCACACCATTCTCATGTTTAATCCTACTAGCATAGATGAGGTATCTGTTTAGGCTACACATCTAGAGGCTAGAGGCAAGAATGTGAACCCAGAAGTTGGGGGATCATCAAAACCCACTGCAAGCAAGAACAAGGAAAAGAGAAAGCAGAAATGGAAAGAGAGGAAGACAAATGTTGTACAAAAGACCAAACCTTCATGCACTCACTGCAAGAAGGATGGGCATGATGATGAACACTGCTGGATTCTGCATCTAGAGCTGAGGCCCAAGAAGTTCGATGGAAAAAAGAAGAAGACTGCTGCAGCTATTCAGAAGGATTTGGGGTCAGACTCAGGGGATGAAACAACAATCACAACCACAGGTATAAAAGGTAAAAATTCTGAAGCATCTACTAGTAATTTTGCACAATCTACTAATAATGAAGAAAATGAGAGGAAAAGACATGAGCTTTTTCATATTAGAGTTATTTCCAAGCATCAAAAGATTGATACTTTGTTTGATAGTGGCTCACAAGTAAACTTAATTTCTGAAGCAATTGTAAAGAAGCTGGGATTACTAACCACACCTCACAAGAAGCCATATCCATTAGGTTGGGTATGTGATAAAGCAAAGCCGCAAGTGACTAGACAATGTAAACTTAGGTTTTCTTTTGGGTCAGCATTTGTAGATGAGGTTGAGTTAGATATCGTTCCCTTGGATATATGTGGAATTGTTTTAGGAATTCCTTACTTGTATGATAGAAAAGCCATTTTCTATAGAGCTAAAAACAAGTATCAACTTGTTAAAGATGGAATCAAATATATTGTAAGAGCTCATAAACTCAAGAATAATTATACTCTCATAAACTCAGGGCAGATGAAAAGAATTGTAAATTCATGCAAACAATTTTTACTGATGGTTGTAAAGGAAAAGAAACCTGATAAAACCAATGTATTTGAAGGTTGTAATGCTAAACAACAAGCTGATTTAGAAAAAGTTGTTTCAGAATATGATATACTATTTCAAGAACCTAAAGGTCTGCCACCCAAAAAGGAAATAGTACATGATATTAATTTTCAGCAAGATGCTCCATTGCCTAACATCATAATGTACAGGTTGTTCGCTTTAGAGAATGCAGAAATCAAGAAGCAGGTACAGGAGCTGCTTGAGAAAGGGTTCATAAGACCTAGCACATCACCATGTGGGTCTCCAATTGTCTTGGTGAGAAAGAAAGATGGCTCATGGAGAATGTGCATTGATTACCGAGCACTGAATAAGATAACGATAAAAAATCGTTATCCCCTTCCTCGCATAGATGATCTATTAGATCAGTTGAAAGAAGCTGTTTACTTTTCCAAGTTGGACTTGCATAGTGGCTACCATCAGGTCAGAGTTGTAGAGCAAGATGCATGGAAGACTGCTTTCAAAACAAAGCAGGGATTGTACGAGTGGTTAGTTATGCCTTTTGGCTTAACTAATGCTCCTGCTACTTTCATGAGAGTAATGAATGATGTACTCAGGCCTTTTATTGATGATTTTGTCATTGTATATCTAGATGACATTCTTATATTTAGTAAAACATGGGAAGAACATTTGAAGCATGTAAAGCAGACTCTAGATGTTTTAAAAAGAGAAAATCTTTATGTTAAGCTAGCGAAATGTGAATTTGGCAAAACATCTCTGAATTATTTGGGTCATATTGTAGGGGGTGGTGAATTGAAGATAGATCCCTCTAAGGTTGCAGTCATTGTAAACTGGCCTAAACCCAAATCTACTACAGAAGTTAGAAGCTTCCTAGGAGCAGCACAGTATTGGAGAAAGTTTATTGCTAACTTTTCCTTGATTGCAGCTCCCTTACATGCTTTAACAGGATTGAACAAGGTGTTTCAGTGGGGAGGAAAACAACAGAAAGCCTTCGACACCTTAAAAGAAAAGATTAGTACAACACCAGTACTAGCACTGCCCGATCTTCAAAGACCCTTTGAGATTGAAACAGATGCCAGTGACTATGCCATGGGAGTAATGTTGATGCAGCATGGTAAACCCATATGTTATCATTCTGAGACATTTAATTTTGCAGTAGTTAATTATCCCACATATGATAAAGAATTGTATGCATTAGTACAGAGTGTGAAAAAGTGGAAACATTACCTAATGGGAAAAGAGACAGTTATACATACTGATCATCAACCACTTCAATATTTACACTCACAAACTAAGTTGTAGCAATGAAGACACTATAGTTGGATGGGTTTTCTACAACAGTTTCATCTTGTCATCAGATATAAAAAGGGCATACACAATAAAGTTGCAGATATGTTGTCCAGACCAATCATAAATGCATCTACTATACTTAAGCATAACTCAGTATTGCATGAAAGCTACATTGAACAGTATGCTCAAGATATAGATTTTAAAGATGTATATGCAACTTTAAGTCATGGCAAACAAGTAGAAGAATTGGATTATCATGTTAAGGACCAACTCTTGTATCATTTTGGAAAGTTATGCATTCATCAAACCGAGAGAGTAAAGATAATTTGAGAAGCACACACTTCTCTAATATCAGGTCACTTTGGGGTAAGTAAAACAGTTACACAATTGCAAAGATTTTGTTATTGGCCAAAAATGAATGAAACAGTTTCTAGATATGTAAGAGGGTGTACCATGTGTGCTAAAAGCAAGCCCAACAATAGAAAACTAGGCTTGTACACTCCACTACCAGTTCCTTCTCATCCTTGGGAAAGTGTTTCCATGGACTTTGTTGGGGGACTGCCTAAATCTAGAAAAGGTCATGACTATTTATATGTTATTGTGGATAGGTTCAGCAAAATGCATATTTTAATACCCTGTCACAAACAGATTACAGCTGAAAAAATAGCAAAGTTTTTCTTTCAGCATGTATGGGTTCATTTTGGATTACCCACTTCCATTGTATCTGATCGAGATTCCCAATTTGTTGGGAAATTTTGGTCAAGTCTGTGGGAATTGATGGACACCAAACTGAAGAAGAGCACAACCTTTCATCCACAAATAGATGGCCAAACAGAGGTGGTCAACGGGACAGTGATCCAGTTGCTCAGAGGCTATTACAGCAAACATCCCAAGCTTTGGGATGAACATTTATGTTATGTGCAACATGCTTACAACAGTGCTAGACATTCTTCTACATAGAGATCTCCTTTTGAGACCTATTTTGGTTTCACACCAAGGTCTCCCTTGGATTTTGTCTTTGGTAAAGACATAGCGGTTGATGGACACAGTGATGTGGATAAAGCAACCAAGTTCATTGAAAAAATCCAAGAAATTCACCAGGCAGTACAGGAACAGCTGGAAAAGAGCCAAGCCAAGTACAAGGCAAGGCATGATAAGCATCGGATTGAGCATAGTTTCCAAGTTGGTGATCAAGTCTGGCTGTATATTAGCAAAGACAGAATGCAAGGTGAAGGTAAGAAGCTGAAGCCAATAAGGTATGGACCTTTCAAGATACTTGAGAAAATCGGTGAGAATGATTTTTGCCTTGATTTTCCAGCTTACATGCACATCTATTCAGTAGTTAATGCAGAAAGCTTGAGACTATTTGAACCTTCATTGATTGAAGATCCCGAAGAGCAGAGTCAATTGCCTTCTATTGATGATCTGTTGCCTGAATATCTCAATGAATTGCAGGAAGATACAGTTCTAGACAAGAAGGTGAGAACTACACGTAGAGGGGATGTTGAGTACCTCAAGATTGGACTCAAAGGTTCAAAACCAAGCAGTGCAAGATGGATAGAAATTGGGCAAGCGAGGAATCTATATCCTCACTTGATTGATGCTTAAAAACCAACTTTTGGTGGTCCAAAAGCTTTTTTAGTGGGAAGGCGTGATCCAAATGGATTCGAGAACACTCTCTAATTTTTCATGAACTCTTTAAAAATCATGCCAAAGATTCAAAGTCTTATAAAGATCAAGCTATCGGGAGGAATCCTCATGACAGTTGCGAATTACGATCAGCGCGGATCAACGAGGGCCATCGATCTAGCGCGTAGAGCGGCGGACCATGGTAACGCGCGCTGACACCAACCAGCAAATGCGAGGACAAATTTAAGCGACAGAGGTAGTTTCCGATATGCGATTAGCGACTTGTCGCAGGGCAAACCTCTCAGTGAAGAGAAGCCCCGAGCACTCGGACCTGGAATAATTATAAAACACGAAAAATATTGTTTCAGTTCCGTCGGAGCAGGATTCCACAAAACTAGCAGGATATCGGATGGGCTTCGAGCGATAAGCAGTTTCAACCGAGTTTCGCCCGATGCCATACAACGATTGCCACGTGTCCCAGGGAAGAGAGAGAGAACCGCTCACATCGGACGGGTAAACATTGTGCTACTCAATCGCCCGATATGAACGAAAACCGTAGGATCTAGGGCCCCCAGATCAATGGCGGAGACGCATTCCGATGGATGACCAGATTTGGCAAGATTATAAAGTAAGATCACATAGGATTTGAAGTCCAATATGGATGATGCGTTGGTAGAAGGTCGTGTTTGGTAGGCATTCTTGGAGTTAACGGAAAAAATGGCCATTTCAAATGTGTCCAAGAGAACTGACACTCATCCATTATGAAATAGGTGGCCACCCCCCTGTGAGGCGTTATACAGTGACCAATTACGCAGGACAGAGGGATTCAAATGGACAGAGGTAGGGGAACCGGAAAGACGAGAAGCGGAAACAAATAATCAAGAAGCAGATTGGATTTAAAGCCACAAACTGATAGAAAGCAGAGGCAAGAGAGCAGTAAGCAATAGGCAGTAAGCCGAAAGTAGAGAGAAGAAGCCGAGCTGACCTACAAAAGCAAAGGCAGCATCGAGCCAGAATTAGGACAGAGACAGAGAGGGTTAGAGAGTCTGTGTACTCCAGAGAAGGCTTGAGAGGTTCAAGCGCACTCCTCTGTAATGCCTGTCATGTATGAGTCTCAGATTGGGCTCATACTACTGTGACCAATAGAGGTCAAGAGTCAGTAAGGAGAGTCTGTGTACTCCAGAGACTTGGGGGATCCAAGTACAGTCTTACTGATTTATACCTGTTGAGTGAGACTCAAATTGAGCTCACTATTGTAAAAACTCTACTTTGAAAACATAATAGAGAGGCCACCACTGGAAGCTGGACCAAGAGACGTAGCCCAAGAGTATTGGGTGAACTCCTTATTAAACTTGTTGTGTTTATATGTGTTGTCTATTATGTTTTCCTTAACTGCTTCATTGCCTGTGTATTTTGCAATCTTATCGATCCGTTGCATAAAATAACATAGGCACATCCATGCACATGAATCTGTAATACCTTATTGTTTGTCTTAGATCAATTTTAGATCACCAACATTAAGAACAATTTTAGAAGGTTGTTGACGAGTGTTAAGGTGGGATGGCGTTGAAATAAAGTCATTGATTATATTCATGAGCCACCGGTTGCAGAAACAATTTCCAGACAACAATTTCTGAATATATTTACAGTTCATGGGATTGGCTTATGATAGTTGAAATGGTTTTCGAGCTATGTCTCTTGTCAAAGTGCAAGATGGAGAACTGACACTGAGGTGCAGATGAAATTCCTCTCTAGTTGTCCTTTGATTTGAAAACGACAATGGAGCAGATTCAGATTCAACAACTTCACTCAGGCCTACACTAGGTATAAAGGAGACCACAGTGAAAATTGAAGAAGCCAATGAGATGCAGTTACATTTCGTGTTGGCGATGTTGATCTTCTTTACAAGTCATATGTAGAGAACTGCGAGAACCCTGGCTATGTTGGAGAGATCTATTTCAACTTGGAAAGCGCTGGTAAATGGTGCTTTTATAAGGTTTTTTCTATTAACGTTCAAAGTTGATTTTCCATAGTTTTTAATAAGTTGCGCACCAATTAAAATGATGAGGTTCCTGTTCTCTTGATTTATGAGAATGGCAGGCATGCACCAGAAGTAGTGTTGATATGTATTAGTTTTATTTTTGGTGGTAAATTATGATGAATAATCTTTAAAATTAGATGAAGGTCATGTTGTAATGATTGACTCTAGACACATTATGTATCTATACAATTATCCTAGATAATTGGTGAGTACAATAGTTGGTACCCATGTATCTCGGTGGATGGGAACTCATCCATAGAATGACTAGTAGTTCAATTATTGCAAACTGGTGATTGATTGTGTCTGAAGCTACTATTTAGGAGATTGAGTAGAAGTAAAACTCAATATGGAGGGCTTTTCAGATAGTTTGGCGGTTGTGGATCTAGGGAAGGATCCCTCATTTGTTGAAGGCATGGGAGTGGTATTCTAATGAGGTTATGCAACAACTTGGGATGTTGTTCAGTAATTGGCTTCGAGAGATCCGTGGTTTGGGAGTTCGAAAGTGGAACTAAGGAATCCAGCTTTCCAACTACACCTTTGCAAGGGGTGTGAGACAACTTGATGGAGTTCGTTCTATGCGATTTCGAGGATATTTAAAGAAGCTAATGAAGACTTTGCAGATATGAAGATCAAAGACAAGTACTTGTTAAGGGAGGGACTTGGAGACTTAACTCCTACTTGTCCTATCCACATTGAATGAGATTCATCATCATAAATGTAATTGTTATGTGAGTTGTTTATTTGTTAATTAGTTGGATTTGAAAGATTTAGTCCAACTAAAATAGTTCCTACTTTGGTGTTTGGTTGAGATATTTTCTCAACTAGTTGATTGTATGGTTAAGATAGAATTGATATCTTGAACCAATAGTTGTTGTATTTGTATGTGATGTTTAATAGAATACAAATAAGTTTTGGTGTGCTAATAGTTTCTCAAATATTACAATGAAAAAAGTTATAAAAAATTTCCCTAATTTTTTTATAAACTTTGCACATAAGGCACCTTAATACAAAAATAGAGCCTAATTTGGTGTTCTGCAAGGGAAGTCTTACCTTTACTAATAATAGCCACCCGTGAGATTGACAACTCAAGGTCCTAATCCATAAATCACTTTGTGAACCTTTTGCGTCTATATATAGATTTCACACAAAAGGATCCAAATCTCCAATTTGGCACTACCAATTAAAGTTTGGTTGCCTATAAAACACTCTCATGCTAGAGGACAACAATAATTATACAAAAGTAAATCCTAAATTTTCACACATAAGGACTATAGATACATAAATCAAAATCATTAACTTCCTCAAATTTGTTTAATATTTTTTCCTATATGACACTCTCATGTTGGAGGACAACAATAATTATACAAAAATAAAACCTAATTTTTTATACATAAAGACTATAGATACATAAAAAAAAATCATTGAAAATGGATTCCCTATATTTTTTTGAAAACTTTGCCTATAAAACACTTTGATACAAAAATAGAGGTATTTTTGGTATGAGAATTTCTTTTATTTACACAAACCATTCACAAAATATTTAAAATATAATTTAAAACAAAATAAGAACAAAGAGAAAATAAAAAATACCCTACATGTAAGAAGTATCTTTAGAGTTATAGCTTTTCCTAAGTTCCATGTCGTCTGTGATTGAGTTCATGAAATTACTTGTAGTTGCCGAGAGTGCTCTGCATGCTCTGGCTCTAAGTTGGGAGGAGGTCATCAACACAAAGCAGATAGAAGTCACACGTCTCATGGGCACAATCGTCAAAAATCATATTTTCAAGTGTAGTTGGCAGACTAGAGATGGGGAGAAGTCAAGGAAGGTCCTGGTTCAAATCTATGTACAGGCCGCCAATTTTTATGTTGATCAAGAATATGATATTCAGGCATTTGAGTGTATTTCTAACCTTGGGTAGGTCCACGTATCTTGGGTTACTTTCATAATGACCACTTTAAGGAGTTTCTCAATGCAATGTTGTTTCATAGCATTCTGGGTACCCTAAAAAGTGCCAAGTATGATCACGGTTTGCATAGTAAGGATGTCCGCCTGGGTTTCCAAGGCTATGGGTATTTCTAACAAGTTTATGGAGGCTCTTGGACCTAACAATTGCAACAATGGCGAGGTTGTCAACAAAGTGTTTGCTAAAATGTCAGAAAGAGTTACTGACCGGGAGTATGGTAATGCATGCAGAGTGTTTGACGAAAGTAGTGGGGACCCAGATCATAAAAATAATCCAATTTTTGTTTGGTCCATGACTGGTGAGTCTCTTTGTTTTATGGCTACAGAAGCAGATGTGGTGGGAGTGTTGTTTGTTAGTGTTCAATAGCAGACAAGTATGCATGTGGGTGAGATGAGGCTCCTGTACAAAGGGAGGGAACTAAAGATGGAAAAAATCCTCAAAGACTATGGAATTAAGAGGAATGCCACTATCTCTATAGTGATATGCTTGTTTGGAGGTGCCTGGGGAGGTGGGGAATCTTTAGTTTCTAAGTCTTTCTCCTTCAAGGAGGCCCTCAGATCAGGGCCCAACTCTCAGCAGCCCCAGGCAACTCCTAGGGAGTTCTAGGTGGATAAAGTTGAGGAGGTGCCCTATGTTGACATTTCACACCCAGATCTCGAGGACTACCTTCAACTCTACACTAAACCAAGCCTCATTTTCCGATTTAATGGCTTATGGCCACGTTATGAGGATCCTTATAAATGGATTAATTCAGCGTGGACTAGGAAGTGCAAGGTCATCTTCTACTCCAAGGGTTTTTTTTTATAGTGTTGATTGTTGAAACAAAAGATTACCATAAGGCCCCAATTGGAGGGCCTTGGTTCTGGGGTAAAGTTGGTTTGTTCATAATCCCTTGGTTTAAAGGATTCGAATCCTCTACAATAGTCATTACTAAGCTTCCAATTTGGGTTCAACTTCCAAATTTTCTCACCCATCTTTGGCACTTTTAAGTTTTTAGGGCATTGAAAATTCCTAGGGTCATTATCTTACCATGGATATCACTCGAGGGAAGTATGTCCTATACACCTACGGAATAATATGTGTCGAAATTGACATTAACAAAGGGTCGTCAGATCAAATAAATTTAAAAATCAATGATTATCATTGGACCCAATCTCTGGATTACAAGAATAATGCATTTAAGTGTCGTGTTTGTCTTCAAACTGGCCATCTACAAAATTCCTTCCCTCTGTCAAATTCCAACAAGAAACAACACATCATATATTCTAAATCTTAAAGTTGGAAACCTTATGTCCCACCCCCCTTTGGAGGGCAATATTTCTTCTATTTATAATCAATAGGAGGATGGTGCCAACGATGATATATTTTGGGGGAACAAAATCAGATTTTCACTTCACATCATACTTATGAGGATTTAGTAGGGATCCCAACACCCCCAGAAAATAGACAGTTTGTAAGTCAATATATCTATTTGTGTATTCTGAAGTGTGCACATGAGTCAACATCTTCTGATATCGACGAGGAATTCCCTTCATATCTCAACAATAATCTACAAATTACTTTGGTGGATCCACCTCCTACAGGTTGGATTAAGGTTGTGAGAAAGAGAGGAAAGAAAAGTCGGTCTGAAGACTATCCCCAAGTCGAGTGATTCTTTTGGGTCTGTTAAATCCAAAATAGTCTCTTCTTTCACGTATGTTAAATCCATGGTTTGTCAAAGTCCTTAGATAGATAACTACTACAACAATGTAATTATGTTTTTGTGATAATAGAAAGTATCAATTTACAAAAATAAAATAAAATTTAAGAAATTATAATGAAAAATAAAAAAGTTTGTTTTTTGTTTTGTTTTTTGTTTTGTTTTTAACTTTGTATGGTGTTCTACAAGGGAAGGCTTAACTTTACCAATTATAGCCACCTGTGACTGTTCCAGGTGGATATTGGTGGCCACCCGCCTATTCGACTTGGAAACCCACCATTGTACCATTATTTCTTTCAGTTTCGATAATTGTAGCATAATTTACTATTTTTGGTAGTTTTTTGGGTCGTGAACTTCTAGAGCCGTTTTGAGGCCCTAAATGACGATTTTTTGGAAAATGGGCAAACATGAGTCCTACAATAATGATTGTAGTTGAAATTTGTAGTCTTTGGATAAATCTTTCTAACGAGGTATCGTGCGTGTCAAACAAATATCATATGCCAAAGTTACGACCCTAGGAACTTGATGTACCAATTTACCCCAACAAGGCCCACAGTTTTGGTGCTTCATCTCCTAGGGTTATATTTTTGGATGTTTAGGGTTTTCCATTGTTTCTCAATAATAAATAGGCCTTTGAGCCTCATTGTAACATAGTTCAGAGGCATATACCCGCCACATCTCTTCTTAGAGATAAGCCACCCTTGTCCGAGCTAGTTAATTTCCATTCTGTAAATGAGCATCTTTCAGTTCTTTAATATCAATGAAATGAATATTTATTTTGTTGCATCTCTTTTCTTATGTTTATTTTTGTATTATGTTGTGTTCTTGCATAAATCCAGATCAATGGTTTCAGCGCAGTTTGTTATTTCTTTGTCTTTCTATGCATGTCCCCAACGAGATTGGGGTATAAGGAGTTAGGGCTTGAACTGGTTGAACCTTTGCAAGACTGGCCTCGTTGAACCCAATGGCCTCCCATGGCAGAAGAAAAGAAAGATGAGGGAGCAAGAGATCTGTTACACAGTAATTTGTCACCATTGGTCACCGTCCCTGTTACCCCTTTCCCGCACTTTGGAGGACTCATTCCGACACCTGTGAGAAGTGACATAACTTGAAAACACTTGCATTATGTTCCCCTAAGTATGGACTTCATATGCCTTGAAGACATCTCCTGTAGAATATCCTTAAAAAGTCCCCTTTTTTCCATTAGCGCGGATCCACAGTGTATCACCTGCGCCAATGGGGGAAATTTTCCAAAGAGGGCGCGCCCGTTGGCACTCTGTCTTAGAGTCTTACCCGCGCCAACCAAGTTTGGAAAAGTTTTTTAACAAACGCACGCCTGAAAGTTTTTTCCTTTCGACTCAAGAGGCTTTTCAAGGATAATTCCAATCTCATGGATGTCGAGATTCATCGTATCTCTATCCATAATAGCTTTTCAAGGATAATGCTTATCCCATGGATGTCTGGATTCATTGTATCTCTTCCTCCTCCTCCATCTATAAAAGCTTGTTCTGGTGCATTTGACAAGCTAGTTTTGAGCATAGGGAGAATGATACTGTCAGAAGTCTGAGAGATTGCTGTAAGAGTCTTCTTTGCATTCATAATCAAAGAGAGAGAGAGGCTTGTTCCCGATCCCGACAAGCTTTGCAAGACATATGTAGCTGATCACCCAACCAAAGGAGGATTTGACGTCAGAACTATGGTTGTATACTCCTTTGTTGATTATCAATAATAGATGACTATCATTATGGTTCCATTCTTGCTGTTCATTATGATGATATTTGAATTATATCTTTTCTGACCAATATATAATTGCATCTATTGGATTTTATGCTTGTATTCGTATCGTTGTTTGCATGTGCAGGTGTCCATTCACGGAGATCGTGAGGATCGTGACCGACCGGAGCAAAGGAACGGGAGTGTCAACTCTTTTACAACACTAGCGTTGGAATCCAAGTAAGTTCTCATAATCCACTTTTAATTTGCAATTACGAACTTGCGTGATAGCATTGTTTGATTGTTGCTAGACCCATTTTGGGCTAGTGGGATCGCCTCTGTCCCCAGAGGGGATTTACTTCGCCAACAATTTGGCGACTCCACTGGGGAGTTAGCTTGTTGTTTGATTTGTAAACTTTAGACGAAGCCTGAAGTACGGCCAGATAGCCTTCGAAACGCTATTGCTTTGCATTAGCGAAGTAGATCAACGCCACTTCAGTCAATCTCCGGTTTGGTTTACGAAATAAACAACTTGGAGTTTGTCTTGTCTCATTGGTTTTCTCTTGTTTTGATTGCTTAGATAGCTTTCTGGGTTGGATTCTTTGCTGTCTCTTGCTGCCTAGTCTGTCTGGATATTGCTGGCCTAGTCTTGGATTGCTTGTTTTTTATTTTAGCATAGAAAACTTGATTCCCGCTCTTTTTTGCATGACAGTTGCGCCAATTGGCGCCACTTGTCAATGTACAGCCCGCGCCAATCCTCAATTGGTGCTACTTTTAGCTTGAAAGTCGCACCAGCCCAGGGAACCTTTTAGAGTTTGCTTGTTTTGAGCCTTCCAAGCTTGGTTTTTGTGTCTGGATACTATTTTTCAATCACTTGAATGTGTTAGAGTCTTGTTTGATTGGTTTTTGGCCTTTACCCTTTGGATGTTTGCTTTTTTCCACCGATTTCACATTTTCAGCCCTAGGGAATCTAGTGGCTTTGTGCATCGAGCCTTCCTTAGGAGTTTTGGTCTTTTGTCGGTCCAGTCAACTTTTTGGTTACTCTCTTGCACTTGTCCAGTGATTGTTAAGCTTTTTATTGCGTTATTCGAGTGATTCACTTCTTTTTCACTTGGATTCCGCTTGGCTTCGTTTTGGGCTTAGATCACATAGCTCATTGAGGTCTTTGTGATTTTTCTTGGTTTGAAAGATTGCCTTGGTGTTTTAGGGACTTGATTGTATTTTCATTGAGTGAAATTTGTCTCTTTTACTCTTTGTTATTATCTCTCAAAATTTGTTTAGTGCACTTTGCCATTGAAAAGAAAACGAACAATCTCTTTTGCTTTGAATTAGTTAATGGAAATTAGAGCTTTTCATTGTTATTAGTGATTAGTGACTTTAAAGAAAAGTTTCGTTTATTGCCATTAGCTGCATTAGAGTCACTGTTGATTGTTTTATGATCATTTTGTTTGATTGAAAGATCTCAACTCTCTCGTAGCTAGCGTTCATCGAATGAAATGATATATTTTGGCATATAGCTTGCATTTAGGAAATTGTGAGAGATTACATACGGTAGGACCTGGAAACTGAAACCTAATCAAAGATCAACCGTAAAATGAACTGAATGAATCTAAAAACGCATTGGAACTTAACACATACATCTAGAGGTCTAGGCTAGAGACATGTTTCGGCGTCGTTAAACCTAGTCACTGTTGTTTCACATTAAGGTTGGGTGATTCCTCCTTTTGTGACTCAATAGCGTTCTAGCACGGATTTGTGCTCCCACGTACCATCGAGTATATGGGGAGACCCCACTAGGTTATCATCCTTTATCCACATGAAGTCGTGTCTGCCGCCTTACAAGCCGTAACGCACTGAACACAACATTCGGGAAGATTGACTGCCGTACGGCTTGGTTTTCATATGATTGCCAAGGTGTATATGCAGTTTTACGGATTGTCTGGTAAACCCTTTGCCTAGTTCTCCAGAGTAGTCACTTTTGATCCTTTTCGGACTCCCTAAAAGAAAAGGCTCACCTGAGCATTTTGTCACTTCGGGCTCACTAAAAATTCGAAGGAGACTAGAGTCATCTTTTTGTCCTTTTCTCGACTCTTAAAAAATGAAAAGGTCAAGTTCGGTTCCTTTGTCTTAAAATTTATTCGGCCACGATTCACATTTACCTGGTTAGATCTTGTTTGCGTTAGCTTGAGTAGGCTTCTTTTTCGATGGCAACCTTTCCGGGGTTCACCAACCCAGGGATCCCCTCTGACGGAAACCCTGGTCATTTCGCTCCTTTTGGGAATGTTGGTGCTCCTTACATGGCAACGTTGTCCCTCCCAGGGTTAACTGTTGGGTTGCCTGTTTGGTTGTTCCCAACCTCTTTGGTCCCTGCCGTCTCAACTTCTGGTCAATCAGTCCCTCCACCTAAACAACATCATGTTGATTCTAAGGTGGACCTCTCCCCTTCTTCGCCTGTTTCTACGTCCTCATCTTCTACTTCGCCTGGTGAAAGTCTAGATTCGAGTAACCAGGTGGCTAAGAAGAAGAAGAAGAAGACAAAGAAGAAGAAGTCTCCTAAGGGAGAGGCTAAAACTGCAGCTAGTCCCTCGAGTACACCTCCAACCGGGCCACCTTCTGCTCCTCCGCGGAAGGTCAAATTTCCTTGTAGATTATGCAAGGAGGACCATCTTCTTCGCGATTGTCCTGGCATTCCCAGGGTCTTAGAAGTATGGTCTCGTGATCCGGCCCGCCCCTCATCGTCCTCTAGAGCTCACGGCGATGCTACCCTATCAGCTGGAAATGGTAAGGGAAAAGGAAAGATTCAAATCCCTTGTAGACTTTGTGAAGGCAATCATCCCCTTCACCTTTGTCCGCTCATGGATAAAGCCTCTGTTGTCTTGGAAAGTCTTACAGCTCCTTCACCCCAACTACCCGTTGGTTATCAACAGCTTTCTGCAGCCACAGATCGTCCCCCTGCTGACAAAGAGATCGACCAAGATTCCTCTCTTGTCCAGCCTCCTCTTCCTGAACCTGGCTCTGCCAAGCCTGTTCCAAACCAACCATTGATCGGAAAGAGTGTCGACTCGAGTTCACCACCCGTTGACCACTCTGTTTCGGAAGAGCATCATTCCCATGTTCTTCTCGTCTCCTCAGATTCTCTTGCATCCAGAAATGATTCTCCTATCCCAGCTTCTCCCGAGAGTCCTGCTTCGGTCCCTTTAGAGCAGGGGGGAAATCATACGATTCCCCCACCAAGTAGTTCAGTAGTTTCCTTCGACTGGAGTCGTTTGACTGGATGAGGGTGCATCTGTCAGTCTTATGCCTACCACTACTTGGCAAGCTTTGGGTTCCCCACAGCTTGTGCCAGTCGCGCCGAATCTGACGGCTTTTGACGGAGGAACTAGTCAACCATTAGGGATCCTTCCAAAGTTCCCTATTACTTTGGGAGGCAAAACCGTCTATATAGACGTATCGGTTACCCAAGGTGCTTTAGATTTCAGTCTTCTCCTTGGTCGTGACTATGTTTATGCCATGGGGGCCCTGGTCTCTTCACTTTTCCGTGTGGTTTGCTTTCCACACAATGGAAGGATAGTGACTATAGATCAATTATCATTCGTTCATCCCCGGGTGCCTCCTGCGCAGTCGTCATCCCCTCCTGGTTTTCATCCACCAGTTGCATCTGCCCCACCACAGATCAACTACGTGGCCACTTATCCCGTGCCTGGATCCAGTGATGCCGCCATCGTGCATAGTGTCCTGGGGGAATTGGGTCCTGACTTCTGAGATGTTACCCTTCCACCCGGAGTGGCACTCTTGGAAGCCCCGACTTCATGTTCATTCTAATGAAGTTCGGGCGGAGCATAGTTCGTTTTCCTATGTCAAACTCCTTAAAAAATGAAACTAGGTCTGGCGGAGCATAGTTCGTTTTCCTATGTCAAGCTCCTTAAAAAATGAAACTAGGTCTGGCCGAGCATAGTTCCTGATCTTGTGTCAAGCTCATTAAAAAATGAAATAAGGGTTATGAGGATAGTTCTTTTCCTAGCTCAACCTCATTAAAAAATGAAACATCTCCTCCTTTCCACATCGAGTCTTTGATTAAGATCTCGTAAAATACAAGTCGAGTCTTTCATAGATCTTGAGAGTGAACCTTCATTCCATCCACTTTGTTGAATGCAATGAAGCTTGGGGGCATGTACCTCATTTTGTGTTATTATGTTGGGGGCATGCGAACTTATAACAAGCATAGTTTTTCGTTTCAAGCTTGTGTAAACATGAAACCGAATCCAAGCAGAGTTCTCCACGGTTCAAGCTTGTGTAAAAATGAACCCATACCCATTTTACATCTCGTGATTGCCATTATTTTGCTAAATTCTGTTAGATGAGCCTTGGTTGTTTCATTCCATTGCTACCATCTCTTTGGCTGATCATATGCTTTCACTTGGTTGTTTATCCTTTCCTGAGGAACCGCAACGATGAGTGGTTTTATTAGCCAACCTCTTGACCATTATATGTTTTGAGAAATTCCACCATTTCCGGAACTAGTTGCTACCCTTTATACCACTCGTTCCTCCAAGACGAGTCTCCTTTTAAGCTCTTTTCTGACTCGTAAAAAATGAAAAGATTGCCGAGTATTTTTCCCTTTTTGACTCGTTAAAGAGAATAAAAATGGAGGTCCGCTTTCAGCTCTTTTATGACCGTTTAAAGACGAAAAGATTGCCGAGTTATTCCTCTTGACTCGCTAAACGTAAATAAGGGGTGGTCGTCTTTAAACTCTTTTCCGACCGTGTAAAAATGAAAAGATTGTCGGGTCCTTGTCGTTTCAGGCTCGTTAATGGTTATGAAACGACATGATTTCGGTCGCTTTTCTACTTTTTCAGGTCGAAGTCACTAAACATGAAAAGTACTCCTCGATCGTAATGGTCGGGTGGTTCTTTCGAGCATTGTTTTATACTTTTTCAGGCTCGAGAGACACAACTTTATGAAAAAGGACACCCTTGGAGTTTTTTTTTCTGCTGTCTTTTCAAACTCTCTAAACATGAAAAGACACCGAGTTCTTCCTTTGTCAGACTCGTTAAACCTTGATGACATTGGAGTCCGTCGAGATGACGTTACAAGCATATGCTATCCCCGTCAAGCTTGTTAATAAAAATAACTGGGGTACTCGCTAGAAATGGTGGGGGAAAATGGAACCATAATTATTGTCGTGTCAGCAGTATGTCGCTCTTGAACATGGCACTTGTCTGCTTTCATGTCTGGTTGGGGACATCTCATCTCGTTTTTCACTTGCCTCCGTGGATTTGGGTAATCCTATTTGACCTCTCATCTGCTCATTGCCTCGTCACCATGACCTTTGATCCATTGATGTCAAATACTGCCAATTCCACTGTCGTGCTGCCGATATGTTCAAGAGAAGTTGACCTCTGCAGAATAACAACCTCCTTCTGATAGCTCACATAATTCTGATCCACCACAACATTCTTTCCCTGTCTCATGTCGATGATGTGGGAAACACTATGGCCCACCTTCGATCAAGGTCACTTCCTGTTGACTTCAGCTCATTATCCAGGAAGCTGATTTAGAGACTCCCTTCCGGTGCCTTGGAGCTTGCATGCCTCAATGGCAGATTCTTCGTGTTCGACATGAGGTTTTCATCATTGGCCTCCAATCGAATGATTCTACTGGTGTTCGATGCCAGCTCATTGATTCACATGCCGCAGATTGTACCTATAGTACCTTGAGGGCCATTGCCATTATTGGTGGTACCTCTCGCGTTTGTTAACAATTTTCATTATTGACTGGTAATCAGACGATGTTCATGCATGTTCGACTTCAACTCATATATTCACATGCTTGAACTTGTACTTTTGTTCGGGTCGAGATGGAGCGCAAGACCCTGGATTTTGTCTATTGGAATCCAGGCTGCAATTTTGTGGATTATTGTTACATGACTCATTCACTGGATGGCTGCGACCATGCCTGAGTCTATTCATCGATCCTCACCGGATGGTTGCGCCCATACCATGGATCTAGATTATTATATACTCTGTTATGGATGGCTGCGCCCATACCACATATATCATGTACTTGAGCTATCAGTTGTATCTCTCTATGCAGATTCTCCGGCGGCAGCTGCATGTGTTCTTGTAAAGCATTTCACCCCTCTCTCTCGGGCCTCATGCTTTAGGGGGCATCTGTTACACAGTAATTTGTCACCATTGGTCACCGTCCCTGTTACCCCTTTCCCGCACTTTGGAGGACTCATTCCGGGACCTGTGAGAAGTGACATAACTTGAAAACACTTGCATTATGTTCCCCTAAGTATGGAATTCATATGCCTTGAAGACATCTCCTGCAGAATATCCTTACAAAGTCCCCTTTTTTCCATTAGCGCGGATCCACAGTGTATCACCCGCACCAATGGGGGAAATTCTCCAAAGAGGGCGTGCCCGTTGGCGCTCTGTCTCAGAGTCTTACCCGCGCCAACCAAGTTTGGAAAAGTTTTTTAACAAGTTTTTTCCTTTCGACTTAAGAGGCTTTTCAAGGATAATGCCAATCTCATGGATGTCGAGATTCATCGTATCTCTATCCATAATAGCTTTTCAAGGATAATGCTTATCCCATGGATGTTTGGATTCATTGTATCTCTTCCTCCTCCTCCATCTATAAAAGCTTGTTCTGGTGCATTTGACAAGCTAGTTTTGAGCATAGGGGGAATGATACTGTCAGAAGTCTGAGAGATTGTTGTAAGAGTCTTCTTTGCATTCATAATCAAAGAGAGAGAGAGGCTTGTTCCCGATCCCGACGAGCTTTGCAAGACATATGTAGCTGATCACCCAGCCAAAGGAGGATTTGACGTCAAAACTATGGTTGTATACTCCTTTGTTGATTATCAATAATAGATGACTATCATTATGGTTCCATTCTTCCTGTTCCTTATGATGATGTTTGAATTATATCTTTTCTGACCGATATATAATTGCATCTATTGGATTTTATGCTTGTATTCGTATCATTGTTTGCATGTGCAGGTGTCCATTCACGGAGATCGTGAGGATCGGGACCGGCCGGAGCAAAGGAACGGGAGTGTCAACTCTTCTACAACACTAGTGTTGGAATCCAAGTAGGTTCTCATAATCCACTTTTAATTTGCAATTAGGAACTTGCGTGATAGCATTGTTTGATTGTTGCTAGACCCATTTTGGGCTAGTGGGATCGCCTCTTTCCGCAGAGGGGATTTACCTCTCGAACAAGATCCTTTCAAAACATTGCTCGAAGAAGCCCTCAAGGGACAAAGGAACACGATGATGGACAAATTTGTCCAGATCCTTCGACAAATTCCCACAGGCAACACATCTTCATCTGGTAGCCACTCGAGAGGTGCCACTCCTTTTAAGGTGCAATGCAACTTTGAAATCCCCATATTTCAAGGCTAGATAGATGAAAATGTCATAGATAAATGGTTAAATATGTTGGAAGGATATTTTTTGGTTCATGGTTTTTCCAATAGGGAAAAGGTTACTTTTGGACTCCTCAAAGTCGCCCCCCACGTCAAGGACTGGTGGGAAACCTACCATGAGCAGAGGGACGAGAGGGAACCCTCACTATTTTCAGCCACACCTGATTGGAATTCTTTTCGAGATGCCATCAAGGAACACTATTATCTTATCAGGAGTTATGAGGACAAGTACATACAATGGACTATGCCGCGGCAATAAAGGGACCAAGATATGCATGAGCTGATGAATCTTTTCCATACGCTGCACATAAAGTTGGGTATAAAAGATTTCGAGGAGCATCTAGTGCTCAAGTACTATGATTGTTTGCACAAATACATTTAGGAGGAAATGGAGTTCCTGAACCTCTCCTCACTTGGTGCAACATACCAATACACTACCAAGATTGAAAAAAAGTTGAAGCAGAAGGAGTGAAATTCTGGATCTGTGAACCTAAAGCATAACAAAGACACCCCCAAGCCATAGAACAATGGGAAAAGCCAGGCCGCGACCCCCTAGCACAACTCATCAAAGCCACAATCCAAGAATAATGAGAAGGCAAAGAAGGACATCAACAAGTGGTGTGATTTCCATAAAACTCCCACTCACAACACGAACAAATGTTGCATAAAGTAGGCACTGGTGGCTGATCTAAAAGACATGGAGACATATGTATGCTTTGATTTTGAGCTGGAACCTGACAAGGAAACCAACAAAGGAAAGCAGATCATTGATGCAAAAGCCATTGCAACAATAGCCACCATCAAGCTCCAAAGGGTGAAACCTAAGGATCTAGAGGAGAGGGAGCTCCTCTTCCACTCACCGATGTGGGTAAAGGGTTTGTCGATGTAGTTCATCGTTGACAGTGGAAGCCTAAAGAACCTGATCTTAGCCAAGGTCGTTAAGAGATTGAAGCTACCAACGACGTCGTACCCACAACTGTACACCATCAGGTGGCTCCACCAAGGGCGAGATCTTTGTGTTAGTTAGAAGTGTCGCCTACCTTATAACATCAAGTACTTTGCGGATGAGGTATTGTGTAATGTTTCCCCTCTGGAAGTTTGTGATGTTTTGTTAGGTCGGCCATACCTATGGAAGCATTTTATGAACCAGTTCACAAAAATATAGAAAAGATAAATCAACGACTTCAAAATAAGCCTCTTCGAGGGGGAAACCTCCTTTACATTACACAAATGAACAATTATTGGATGATACAAATGACTAAACCTCCTTTCTATATATAGAAGTCTAAGGGGTCGCAATATAATCAAAGTTGACATAATAATAATAATATAAGGGCACACCAATAATAATAGTGGGCTTTTGTGGGGCACACTAGTAACAATATGGGGAAAATAGGGGCATAATAATAACAATAAGGGCTACAATGACAATAATAATGAGGGAATCACTAGTATTATAGAGACCTAACATGCCCCTCTTCTTCCAAAAAGTGTTGTCCTAAACGCTTGAGTAGTTCTGGATGCTTCTGTATAAAATTCTCATCCTCCCATGTGGAATCTTCAGGAGGTAAGTTCTTCCACTTGATGAGATACTCCGAAATTGATCGATTTCGTAGCTGTTGAGTTCTTGTTTCTATGACTGCTTCAGGTTCCAATATGATTTTTCCTTCCTCGTCAAGTTCTAATAATATTGTTTGAACTAGCAGCTTGTCACCCATAACCTTCTTTAACATGAAACATGGAAAATTGGGTGCACTCGAGAAGATGCAGGAAGCTCCAATTTGTATGCCATAGTACCAATATTTTGCAACACCTTGTATGGACCATAATACTTTGGTGATAATTTATTATCCTTCTTAGCTTGCTTGAGGGACATTTGTTTATATGGTTGTAGCGGTAGGAATATCCAGTCGCCTAAATCAAAACTTCTTTCACTGTGATGTTGATCTGCCTGTTGTTTTTGTTTTGTTTGTTTTTGTTTTTGTTTTTGTGTTTTTTTAACTTCTTTTAACTTTGTATGGTGTTCTACAAGGGAAGGATTAACTTTACCAATAATAACCACCTGTGAGTGATCCAGGTGGATATTGGTGGCCACCTACCTATTCCACTTGGACCCCCACCATTGTACCATTATTTCTTTTAGTTTCTGTAATTGTAGCATAATTTACTATTTTTGGCAGTTTTTTGGGTCCTAAACTTCCAGAGCCATTTTGAGGCCCTAAACGACGTTTTTTTTAGGAAATGGGAAAACATGATCCCCAAATGAGTGTAGTTGAAATTTGTAGTCTTTGGATAAATCTTTCTAACGAGGTATCATGCAAGTCAAACAGAGATCATATGCCAAAGTTACGACCCTAGGAATTTGATGTACCAATTTACCCCTATGGAGCCCACAGTTTGGGCGCTTCATCTCCTAGGGTTATATTATTGGATGTTTATGGTTTTCCATTGTTTCTCAATAATAAATAGGCCTTCAAGCCTCATTGTAACACAATTAAAAGGCATGTACCAGCCACATCTCTTCTCAGAGATAAGCTACCTTTGCCCAAGCTAGTTTATTTCCATTTTGTATATAAGCATCTTTCAGTTCTTTAATATTAATGAAATGAAGATTTTTTTTTGTTGCATCTCTGTGTTTATGTTTATTTTTGTATTATGTTGTGTTCTTGCATAAATGCAGATCAATGGTATCAAAGCGGTCTACTATTTCTTTGTCTTTATGTGCATGTCCCCAACGAGGTCGAGGTATAAAGAGTTAGGGCTCGAACTGGTTGAACCTTTGCAAGACTGGCCTCGTTGAACCTGATGACCTCCCATGGCAGAAAAAAATAAAGATGAGGGAGCAAGAGATCCTTTCAAAATATTGCTCGAAGAGGCCCTCAAGGGACAAAGGAGCGTGATGATGGACAAATTTTCCCAGATCTTTCAATGAATACCCACAGGCGACACATCTTCATGTGTCAGCCACTCAAGAGGCGCCACTCCTTTTAAGGTACAATGCAACTTTGACATCCCCATATTTCAAGGCCAGATAGATGCCGATGACATAGATAAATGATTAAATATGATGGAAGGATATTTTCCGGTTCATGGTTTTTCCAATAGGGAAAATGTTACTTTTTCACTCCTCAAAGCAGCCCCCTACATCAAGGACTGGTGGGAAACCTACCATGAGCAGAGGGATGAGAGGGAACCCTCACTGTTTTCAGCCACACTTGATTGGAATTCTTTTCAAGATGCCATCAAGGAACATTATTACCTTATCAGGAGCTATGAGGACAAGTACATACAATGGACTATGCTGCGGCAACAATGGGACCAAGATATGCATGAGATGATGAATCTTTTCCATACATTACACATAAATTTGGGTATCAAAGATTTCGAGAAGCATCTGGTGCTCAAGTACCGTGATTGTTTGCACAAATACATTCAGGAGGAATTGGAGTTCTTGAACATCTCCTCGTGCAACATACCAATACAATACCAAGATTGAACAAAATTTAAAGTAGAAGGAGCAAAATTTTGGATCTATGAACCTAAAGCATAACAAAGACACCCCCAAGACACCCCCTAGCACAACTCCTCAAAGCCACAATCCAAGAATAACGAGAAGGCGAAGAAGGACATCGACAAGTGGTGTGAGTTCCATAAAACTCCCACTCACAACACGAATGAATGTTGTGCAAAGTAGGCACTGGTGGCTGAGCTAAAAGACACAAAGACATATGTATGCTTTGATTCTGAGCTGGAACCCGACAAGGGAACCAACAAGGGAAAGCAAATCATTGATGCAAAACCCACTGCGACAGTAGCTACCATCAAGCTCCAAAGGGTGGAACCTGAGGACCTAGAGGAGGAGAGATCCTCTTCCACTCACAGATGTTGGTAAAGGGTTTGTCGGTGTATTTCATCATTGATAGTGGAAGCCTAATGAACCTGATCTCAGCCAAGGTCGTTAAGAGATTGAAGCTTCCAACAACTTTGTACCCACAATTGTACACCATCAGTTGGCTCCACCAAGGGCAAGATATTTGTGTCAGTCAGAAGTGTCGCCTACCTTATAGCATGAAGCCCTTTGCAGATGAGGTATTGTGCAATGTTTCCCCTCTAGAATTTTGTGATGTTTTGTTAGGTCGGCCATACCTATGGAAGCATGTTATGAACCAGTTCACAAAAAGATAAAAAGATAGATCAACGACTTCAAAATAAGCCTCTTTGAGGGGGCAACCTCCTTTACATTACATAAATGAACAATTCTTGGATGATACAAATGACTAAACCTCCTTTCTATATATAGAAGTATAAGGGGTCACAATATAATCAAAGCCGACATAACAATAATAATATAAGGGCACAACAATAACAATAGTGGGCTTCTATGGGGCACACTAATAACAATATGGGGACAATCTGAGAATAATAATAACAATAAGGGCTGCAATGACAATAGTAATGGGGGAATCACCAGTATTATAGGGACCTAACATGCCCCTCTCCTTGTCCTCAATGCTTGAGTAGTTTTGGATGTTGCTTTATAAAATTCTCATCCTCCCATGTGGAATCTTCAGCAGGTAAGTTCTTCCACTTGATGAGATACTCTGAAATTGATCGATTTCGTAGCTGTCGAGTTCTTATTTCTGTGACTACTTCAGGTTCCAATATGATTTTTCCTTCCTTGTCAAGTTTTGGCAATATTGTTTGAACTGGGAGCTTGTCACCTATAACCTTTTTTAAACATGAAACATGGAAAACTGGGTGCACTCGGGAAGCTGCAGGAAGCTCCAATTTCTATGCCATAGTACCAATCTTTTGCAACACCTTGTATGGAACATAATACTTTGGTGGTAATTTATTATCCTTCTTAGCTTGCTTGAGGGAAATTTGTTTATATGGTTGTAGTTGTAGAAATACCCAGTCACCTACATCAAAACTTCTTTCACTGCGATGTTGACCTACTTGTTGTTTCATTCTATTAAGCGCCAAAGTGAGGTTATCTTTTAAGAGTTGGAGAACTTCTTGTTGATGTTCGATGTGATCTTCAATTACTTGAAACTTACAATTTTCTCTTAAATATGATGTGATGGGTGGTGGATGATATCCATAAATTGCCATAAATGGGGCCATTTTTGTTGTAGTATGGAAGGAAGTGTTATACCACCATTTAGCTAGAGGCAACCATTTGACCCATTATGTATGTTTATCAAAGACAAAGCAACAAAGATATAATTCCAAACATTTGTTTACTATCTCAGTTTGCCCATCAGATTGAGGATGATAAGATGAGTGAGCTAACTGAGTACCGAGACAAGAAAATAATTATGTCCAAAAATTTCCAGTGAAAGTGGGATCTCTTTCACTTACAATAATCTTTGGGTTTCCATGTAGCTTTTGAATTGTTTCCATAAATGCAATAGAAACTGTACTGGATTTAAATGAATGAGATAACGCACAAAAGTGTGCATGCTTGGTAAGTTTGTCAACTACCACCATGATGACACTCTTTCCTTCAGACTTGGGTAAACCTGTGATAAAATCCATTGAAACCTCCTCCCAACGTTGGCTTGGAATGGATAAAGGTTGTAATAAACCCGGGGTCTTAATTGTTTCAACTTTATTTTGTTGGCAAGCCAAACATTCCGCCACAAACTTTTGAATATCTGAATTAAGGCCATCCCAAAAAAAATCATTCTTAACCCTGTGGTAAGTTTTTAAAAATCCTAAGTGCCCTCTTAAAGGAGAAGTGGGCAATTCCATAAGAATCTTTTGTTTGAGTTGGGAATTCTTACATAGGTATAAGTGATCTTTGTACCACAACGAATCATTTTTCCAGCTAAATGTATCAGATGTACTGGGATCTTGTTGTGACTTTTGAATGAGTTCCCACACTTCATCATTCTACCATTCATCCCTTGCTTCGTTTATCCAATCTGGTTGGATAATAGAAATGGCGCAAAGCAATGCTTCCACATCTTCATCCTTTCTTGAGAGTGCATCTGCCACAACATTTTGCTTCCCTTTTTTGTAGATGATTTCAAAGTCATAACCCAACATCTTTATGACCCATTTTTGTTGCTCTTATGAAGATAATCTTTGTTCTAGAAAGTATTTAAGACTATCATGATCCGTTTTTACCTTGAAGTGTCTTCCCATTAGGTAGGGTCACCATTTCTTAAGTGCATGTAGTATTGCCAACATTTCCTTCTCATAAATAGATTTATGTAAATACTTTCCTTTGATTGGATGACTTTCGAAAGAAATGGGTCTTTCTTCTTGCATTAAAACAACACCAATTCCATTTCCCGAGGCATCACTTTCCACAATAAAGGATTTTGTGAAGTCTGGCGTAGCTAAGACCAGTGCTTGGCACATTGCCTCTTTAAGATGTTTAAAGGCCTTTGTTGCTTCCGGAGTCAATGAAAATGCATCTTTCTTCAATAATGTTGTTAGAGGTGCTGCTATTCTCCCATAATTCTTAACAAACCTGTGATAATACCCTCTCAACCCGAGAAATCCTCGCAAATTATTTATGGATGTGGGGATTTTCCATTCCTTAATGGCTTTAATTTTTCTAGGGTCTACCTTAACACCTTCATGAGATTCAATATGTACTCCAAAGAAACATTTGGAACTTTTTGCATATAATTGTTTCTCGTCCAATAGTTTGAGCACCTTCTCAACTTGTTGAACATGATCCTTCCAAGACTTGCTATAGATTAGCATATCATAAAAAAATACTAACACAAATTTTCTAAGGAAGGGTTTGAAAATGGAATTCATCAAACCTTGAAATGTAGAAGGTGCATTGGTAAGGCCAATAGGCATGACCAGAAATTCATAATGACCCTCATGAGTTCTAAATGATGTTTTCAGAATGTCTTCAATCTTCATTCTGATTTGATGATATCCTGAACGAAGATCCAACTTGGTGAAGTAAATTGATCCATGCAATTCATCCAATAATTCATCAATGACATAAATGGGAAATTTATCTTTAATAGTGAGCTTGTTGAGCCCCCTATAATCTGGACACATGTGCCATGATCCATCCTTCTTGTGCACCAATGCTACTAGAGCATAGAAAGAACTTTGACTAGGTTGAATTATACCAGCCTCTAGCAATTCTGCAACCATACGTTCAATTTCACTCTTTTGGGCATAGGGATATCTTTAAGGCCTGATGTTTGGAGGAAAACTTCCTGGAACCAAATGATTAACATGATCATGATCAAAAATAGGTGGGAGGCCTTTGGGAGTCTCAAATACCTTGGAATAATTGTCCAAGGCTTTTTGGAGATCTGAAGAAATAGATGATTTCGATGTGGGAACCTCTAGCGAACATAATTTTGCAATTACGCCACGTTGTTCTTTTTTTATAAGCTTTGTCATTCCGTTAGAGATGATTATCTTTGCTGGTTTCCCTGTGTTACCCGTTAATTCAACTTCCTTTCCTTCCGAACAAAATTTCATGAAAAGTTCTTGAAAATTAAAAGCTATTATACCCAAGGATTGTAGCCATTGGACTCCTAGTATAACGTCAACACCACCCATTGGAATGGAAAGCATTGGGCTATTCAATACATATTCTCCCATGGATAGCTTGATATTATGGCACTTTCCAGAGAAATTGATGGTTCCTCTACTTGCAACCATCACTTGACACTATGGTGCTGGATATAAGAAGAAATTCAATTCCTTGGATATCTTACAATGAATAAAATTATGGGTACTCCCCAAATAAATCAACACTATTACCTTTTTCTTCTTGATGTGTCCTTCTATCTTGATAGTTTAAGGAGTGGTAGTTCCAACCAATGCATTACAAGGTATGGTTGGATTCATTTCTTCTTTCTCTAGGGTTTGTTCCTGGTGTATATCCTCTTCTTTTGACGTTTCTTGTTCCTTTTCTTCCTCCTCTTCACAATCTATGTAAAATAATTTCTTCTCAGCACACTTATGACCTTTAGTGCATTTTTTATTACAACTGTAACAAAACCCTTTTTCTCTTTTTTCTTTCAATTTTTTTAGTGTCAAACTTGTAGGTTGTGGAAGGCTAAGGTCAACAACACTTCCATCTTTATAGTTGTGAGTGGTAGGCTTCCTGGTTTCCATAATTTTGCTTTCTATTTTTCTTGCCAACCTGAATGCCTTCTCTAATGAATCAGGTTTCCAAAGGCGAACCTCATGTTGGATGTTATCCTTTAAAGTCCCTATGAACACATCAATCCTATGCTCCTTTGGAATATATTTTACCCTTATATTCAATTTTTGGAAGTCCTCAATGTGCTCCATCATTGAACCCTTTTGTTTGAGATTTATCAATTGGCTAAAAAAAATGTTGTTTTTTGTATCCTCATAATGTGCTATCATTTCTTTCATAAAAATTTCCTAAGTGACAATTTGTTTACGAGAGCAAAGCCATCGATACCATACAAACTGATTTGGTTCCAAATATAAAATTGCAATGCATACCTTTTGTGTGTTTTGCACATTATGGAGATCGAAATATTGTTCCATCGGTAGTATCCATGTTACATGATCCTTGCCATCAAAATTCCTCATATTGATCTTTGGAACATGGTGGGTCTTCAATCCAACTTTAGAGTCTATGAAATCATGATTAACATTTCTTTTGTTCTCATCATGAGTTTCCTTTACTACCCTTTCACCATTAGTAAACATTTCTTGTAGCAACTTTGTCAAATATGTCTTCAAATATTCCATTTTGCCTTCCATATTAGCTTCCACGTCATTCATCTTAGCTTCCACGCCATCCATCTTAGCTTCCATGCCTTTCTTTAAACCATCCATCTTAGCTTCTGTTACTTTTTGTGAGAGTGAAATTTGTTGCACTTGGTCTTGTAATTTTGATATATCATGTTGCATTTCTTCTTCTTCTTCATGAGTCATGCTAGAGCTTTCATGTTGCTTACTAGGTTTTTCCATTTTATTTCTTCGGGGCATCAATTAATGATAATTATGCTTCACTATCCCCTTCGAATTCCTTCAAACTAATTTTTCAAACCAAACTTATGCAAAATTTTAAAAATACTACACACCTTTTTTCACTTTGTAGGTGATCGATATTGAATCTGATGTATCTTTGAAATTTACGATCTACAAAGTCTAAAATTGTGAAAACTATGGTAGCCCTCTGAGTTCTCTTTCCAATGACACTAGTCTGATCGAAATTGGATTCTCCAAGAAAGAGTTATGCCCAATCTCCCAAGATGACCTAATTATACACTTTTTCAGTAGAGCAAACTTGTATGAAGTGCCACATGTCACTATTTGAACCTTCGGACCTGAAATCGATGCACAAAAAACTACAGTCTGTCCTATTTTTGTAAATTCTTACAAAATTTCAATCTGATACTCAGAGAGAATGTTATGACGATTTTCCCAAGGTCACCTATTTGGGATGTAATTTGGCAGCCTGGAAAAACCCTAACTTCCTTAGATCATATCTTCGTAAATATAGCGAGACAAAGTCTGAAATTCAGACCCAAGGATCGTCAATATTTCGGCTCAAACAAATTTTTTTTTTATCTTCTGAAATGTCGCAGAAAAAAGTTATAGCAAAAATTCCACGATGGCCTTTTTGGAGCAGCAAAACCCTAGAATCCAAAGCTCTGATACCAAATTTTATGAATCCGTTCACAAAAAGATAGAAAAGATAGATCAATGACTTAAAAATAAGCCTCTTCGAGGGGGAAACCTCCTTTACATTACACAAATGAACAATCATTGGATGATACAAATGACTAAACCTCCTTTCTATATATAGGAGTCTAAGGGGTCACAATATAATCAAAGCTGACATAACAATAATCATATAAGGGCACAACAATAACAATAGTGGACTTCTATGGGGCACACTAATAACAATATGGGGACAATAGGGGCATAATAATAACAGTAAGGTCTACAATGACAATAGTAATGGGGGAATCACTAGTATTATAGGGACCTAACAAAGCTTCATATTGTGTATGAGTTCATATATCATTATATTATTATTATTTTGGGTCAGAAATTGTATAGGATACAAGAGGTAGCACCACCTACCACTTTTTCTTTGATCTTTGCTAATAAATATAGTAAGATGATTTCCTAGACTAGGAAATTTGTCTTCCTTATGATTCTCCATCAAAGCAAGAGGAAGATTGTGGCCACATCCATAGCCTTCAGACAGAGCTCCTTTGCACGAAAACAATAGATGGACAAGGTCATGGAGGAGTACATGGACATCTTTACTTGACCCACAAGGGTACCCCTACACTGTCAGGTTAAGGTCTCCATCGATTTGACCCTGGGTGTGTCGCTACATAATGGACCAATATATCGACACTTTGTTATGGAGAATTATGAAATCAAGATGAGATTCAGGATTTGTTGTAGAAAGGGCACATTAAACCAAGTTCATCACCTTGTGGGAGCCCGATCCTGTTGGTACAGAAAAAAGATGGCACTTGGAGGCTTTGTATTGACTATCAGGCACTGGATAAGATCATTGTCTGAAATAGGTATCCAATCCCACAAATTGATGACATTATGGACCATGTTAATGGGGCCAAATATTTCAACAAGATTGATTTGAATTTCAGTTATCACCAGGTACTCATCGAACCCTTTGATTTGTGGGAGACAACCTTCTAATCTAAGGAGGGCCTTTTCGAAAGGCTGGTCATGCCTTTCAGGTTTACAAATGACTCGCAACCTTCATGAGGATGATGGGATATATCTTGTGGCCCTTCACCAACTCATTCGTGGTAGTAGTGTATTTAGAAAAAAACCCTGATCTTCAGTCATAGTTGGGAAGAGCACCTACACCATATTCTAAAGGTCCTCCAAACCCCACGACAACACAAATTGTGTGCCAATTTGGACAATTGAACTTTTGGTATGACCCAGGTTCAATACCTAGGGTACATTATTGATGAGTTAGGTGTGCATGTGAATCCAACAAAGATACAAGTGATTCAGAATTGGCCAGCCCCAATTACTCTAACAGAGCTTCGTAGCTTTATGGGTCTTGTCAATTTCTATTGTAGGTTCATGTTGATATTTTCTCATATCACTTAGAATTTGAGTAAAGTTACGAAGTGCGGAGTGAATGAAAAATTCTTTTGGTCTAAATCCCAATAGAAGGTGTTTGCTGAGTTGAAGTATCACCTCTGCTCTGCACCAATGCTCACATTACCAAATGTGCAACAACCATTTGAAATTGAGACAAGCGCCTCCGACTATGCTATTGGTGCAATTTTTTCCCAACAGGGGCATCCAGTGGCATATTGCAGTGAGACACACTTTCAGATTCAGTCTGAAAATATCGCACTTATGACAAATAGATGTATTCCATTGTGAAAACCTGCTAACAGTGGAAGCATTACATTATGGGGAAGGAAATGATCGCTGACACAAACCATCGACCCCTACAGTTCTTACAAACACAAGGAAATTTGTAGAACGATCGCCATAAAAAATGGTCCACATATCTTCAATAGTTCCATTTCAACATAAAGTACAAGAAGGGAAACACCAATAATGTTCCAGACTTCCTCAACCGATTATCGGTTAAGGCGCTAACCACTGTGCTCGACTCTTATGGAAACGAGACTTCAGGATGTCCACGTCTTTACAAGAGTGATCCAGAATTCGAAATACTCCTAGAAGGAAAGCTAGTTCCATACTTTCACCTCTAGGGCACACTGTTATGCCACCTGGAGCACCTTTTGTGTTCCTTCAAGCGAGCGTGCCAAGATGATTTGGGAGGCGCACTACAATCAGGTCATTGGACATTTTGGTGTAGAGAAAACAGTGGCAGTGCTGCAAAAGCTTTTTTTTTTGTCTGAACCTTTGACAAAAGTTGGGCAGTACCTTAGATCCTGCACTGCCTATGCCATTTCCAAGCCTAAAATCAAGAAAACAAGGTCTGTATACTCATATGCCTACTCCTAGCCGAACCTAGGAATCTATCTCCATGGATTACATGTTGGGTTTTCCTTCTACCAAGCATGGAAATGACTACATTTTCATGGTCATCGATAGATTCTCTAAGATGGCCATTCTGGTGACCTGCAAGAAAAGTATCACAGCAGAAGCCACCGCCAAACTCTTCTTTGGACGAGTGTGGGTACACTTTGGGTTTGCATAGTCCATTGTCTCAGATCACGACAACAGGTTCCTAAGTACACTCTAGTCAAGCCTCTGGTCGTTGTTGGATACCAAGCTCACTAAGTCCATGACCTTCCACCCCCAAATTGATGGCCAGACAGAGGTCGTCAACATGATGATCATGCATATTTTGCGCATGTACAACTTGAAGCATCGACGCACATGGGATGAAATCTTCCCCATGTCCAACACAACTACAACAAAGCTCTCCATAACTCAACTGGACACATCCCCTTTCAGGTGGGGTTGGGATTCCAGCCACTATATCCCATTGATGTTTCCATAACACTTGCAGCTCCTAAGACAAATTCTGCTCATGTCCATTCAGAAGCTAAAAAAACTACCAACTTCATTGAACGCATTCAACACATCCTCCAGCAGGTCCATGACATATTGGACAAAGTAAATGCCAAGTACAAACAACATCATGATCAACATTGGGTGCCACACAAATTCCAGGTGGACGATAAAGTTTGGTTACATTTGTAGGAGTGCCCCACTGGGGCTCACCATAAGCTTCGCCTGCTTTGATATGGGCCTTACACCACCACTAAGGATGTCAGAGACAATGATTTCGAGCTCAAAATTCCCCCATTCCTTTTCCTGCACTCAATGTTCAATGTGGATTGCTTTCGGCCATACTTTCCATGATTACTAGATACATCAGACATTGTAGACCAACTCACACCAACAAAGCTAAACACGAACTGCATTGAACAAGCCACAACTAATCAAATCATGGATACACAGATCAAGAACACTTGGCATCAAAAGATCCAATTGTATAAGATTATCAAAGCTGGCCAACTCCTGCTCCAAGGCAAGTGGCTTACCATGGAGCAAGTTCAACAGAAGTTACCCCATGTCATGGAGGCACTAAATGTAATGGGGACCATTTCTTCCTAAGGGAGGAGGACTGATCCAGGTAGATATTGGTGGCCACCCGCCTATTCCACTTGGACCCCCACTAGTGTACCGTTATTTCTTTCAGTTTCCGTAATTGTAGCACATATTTCTATTTTTGGAAAATTTTCAGGCCCTGAACTTTCAGAGCCGTTTTGAGGCCCTAAACGACGTTTTTTTGTTTTTGGAAAATGGGCGTACATGAGGCTTTTCATAACATTCATAGTTGAAAGTTGTAGTCCTTAGATAGATATTTCTAATGAAGTATTGTGTGCATCAAATGAAGATCGTATGCTAAAATTGCGATCCTGGGAAGTTGATGTACCAATTTACCCCAACAGGGCCCACAGTTTTGGTGTTTCATCTCCTAGGGTTAGGTTTTTGGATGTTTAGGGTTTTCTAATATCTTTCAATTATAAATAGGCCTTCGAGCATCATCGTAACATAGTTCAGAGATATGTAGCCGCCACATCTCTTCTCAGAGAAAAGCTACCATCACCTGAGCTAGTTTATTTTCATTATGTATGTAAGCATCATTCAGTTATTTGATATTAATGAAATGAAGATTTATTTTTGTTGCATCTCTATGTTTATGTTTATTTCTGTATTTCTTTTTACGTTCCTGCATAAATCTGGATTGACAACTCAAGGTCGTTGTGAATTTTCTATGTCTATATATAGCTCTCACACAAAAAGATTCAACTTTGGCATAATAAATTTAATGCCTTTAAATAGACTACATTACAGATACCATGGGTCGTGAAAACCCCAAGTCAAAATGTTTACATAATGGTAAACTGATTATTTTATTTTAATTAAATAATTTTATTTTTTTATTTTATAGGCTAGATTAGAGAAGAATACCATGGGAAAAAGCCATGGGTTGTGAAAACTATGACTCAAAATGTTTCATAAGGATAAATTGACTATTTTATTTTAATTAAATAATTTTATATTTGTATTCTATTTTATCTTGTTTATTTCTTGTTGCATGGTAGAGATGTTATAATGTAATGTTTAACATTTTGACTAAGCCAAATTACATAAATAAAATAAAATAAAATAAAAAGATTAATGTAATGTCATGTAGACCTCTTAACTCAGTCAAAGTAAAATAAATAAAAAATAAATATAAAAATGATCCATGGTATTGACCCATGGTATACATGTGGAACATAGCCTATCTAAAGGGGGAAATTAAAATAGCATAGATCTATCTTAACTTTGGATTTACCAAGGGCCGAGAAAGATCAAATCCCTTGAGATGGAAACCTCTTTTAGAGTGAAAAGAGATTTGATCCATCTCCGTGTTTGGTAGATCCCGAGTTAAGATGGATCTAGGCTGTTTTTATTAATTTATTGTGTGAGATGTTGTAATGTAATTTTTTACATTTTGACTAAGTCAAATTACATTTAAAAAAATAATAAAATAAAGTAAAAATATTAATATAATGTAATGTAAATATTTTAACTCAGTCAAAATAAAAGAAAAAATCCAGATTAAAATTAAAATAACAAAATAAAAATAACCCTATAAAAATAATAAAATAATAAAAATAAAAATGGTCCATGGTATTGTCCCATAGTATTCATGTGGAATATACTTAAAGGGGAGGATTAAACCAGCCTAGATCCAACTTTGGATCTACCAAGGGCCGAGAGGGATCAAATCTCTTGAGAGCTTGGTGGATACAGAGATAAGATGTATCTAGGCTAGTTTTTTTATGTAATTATACTGAGTCAAATTGACTGATTAATAATTATAGTCATTAGATTCGCTTGGGGTAGCTCATTTGGCAATGGTCGTGGAAATGAAGTCTCACCGAACTGAGAGTCTTGGGTTCAAATTTTGTGCTATCCCCTCAATTGGGGTGAGAAATTTTACTTGATGAAGATGTAGTCCTACCAAGCTTACAAAAAAAATAAAAAAAATATAGTCATTAGTTTTTTTTTTTTTTTTTTTTTTTTTAATGTAATTTAACTAAGTTAGAATATTAAAAATTACAACATCTCTGCCATACCGAGTTCAAATGTTTAACATGACAACATAAGACATAATTTTATTTTTATTTTCTAGTAATTTCACCGAGACAAAATGTTTAACAGTACATAACAACAATTAAATACATAGTATTATGAGATTGCAGTTCAAAGGTTTTTCTTTTAAATTTAAATTTTAAAAAGAACCTAATTTTTTTAATGCAATAAAATCTTTGCGATTACACTAAGTTGATACTTAGGAACTCACTTGGTAAGTTTCTTGAAATGTAAAGTAAATGTGAGTAAAAGGTTTCATGTTTAAATTCTTAGTTGGTTGTGAGTGGTGGTTCACTTAGGAGTTATAGTGGTAGCATGTAGCGCTAAGAATTAACCCTATGTCACATGAGTACAAAACCATACCAATTATGGATTCCTCTAAATATTAAAAAAAAAAAGTAATTGTAGTAAGTTGTTTATTACATATAATTTGAAGATTTATAAGAAGTATTATTCTTTACATTTAAATTTAAAATTTGGAATAAAATGGTCAATTTTTAATTAACATATTGTTGTAATGGTTTTGAGTTTAGGTTAAAGCATAAACTTTTTCAAAATTTGGAAAAGTGTTTGAAAAATTTATGTAGGTTGTGTTTTTCTCTCTGAAAATAAAAGAGTATATATATGAAGTTAATATGTTTTTTCATTAATTATTCAAATATATTAAAATCAATTTAATTATACTAAAAATCATGAATTAAAAAAGTATTTAATATATTAATTAAAAATTAATAAGTTTATAAGTCTCCTGAGGAAGAGGTCAAATTGCAATAGGGTATGTTATTTGGTTTGATGCATGGGACTAAGGCTAGATGTTTTTTTTTTGTTGGCAAAGGATCACATTATATTAACAAAGAAATATACATAGAGTACATGCAAATAGTCTTGGGGGGTCTTCCCCCATCACCCTTCGCAGTTTCCTGCCCCAGAAAGGGGAAACTAGAAAAACTTATCCAAAGATTACAGTTCAAAATCAATATAGTACATAAGAAAAACAAAATTCTAGGCCAACATTCTGTGGTGGATCAGAGCCACTGATTAACATACAAAATGATAAAACAAACATTGTTGGAGAGAACTTGAGGGAGCTTAATTGGCTCTGCGAAGACCTGGAGGGAAATGCTAAAACAAACATTACTAGAGAGAACCTGAGGGAGCTTAATTGGCTCCATGAGGGCCCGGAGGGACATTGAATTGCTACAGTTGCACGTGTCCATCTGTGAGAGGGATGGTAATGACCATTTATGTAGGTGACTCTTTAATACTGTACCACCTATCCGGGATGAGACGAGAGGAGAAAATTTGGGAGCCTCCAGCTGAGTGTCCTATGGAGGTGCAACCACTTCCTGTTGTATGTAGGGTGGAGAGAGGCAACCACTAGTTGCCAGGATGGTTGAAGGTGAAGTTGAGTCGAGGGGAACAAAGAAAAGGGTCTAGGGGTTAGGAAAGGAGGTGGCGGGAATGTTTGGAGGGAAATCAATGCCCATGTCATGGGAGAGGAATTGTAGGGAGGTGGTGTCATGAATATTATTAGTGAAGAGCTCAACAATCTAGTAGGTTTCCCTGGATTTGTCTTGATCTTGAGCAAGGAGGCATTGGGTGAGGAGGTTTTGAAGTTCCTAGAGTGTATTACAGCCATGACTAACCTCTTTGGCTTCCAATTCGATGACTTGGTGTCAGATATGGGTTGGAATAGCATTGCCATACTAAACCTAGTCATTGTCCATGATAGGGGAGGTGGGAGGGAGTCCTTTTCCCCTTCCACGCCCTTCTCGGAAACCTCTACCTCTTTAGCAACTCATGATGGAGCAATTGCAGTATGTGGGATGTGTAGGAGGAACCGAAGTGACAATGGTTATAGGAGTTGAGAAAGTAGGTGAGAGAGGCCAAATATTGAGCGAGGAAGCCGAATGGAAATACCGGATTGAGGCCATGATATGAGGAGTAAATATTCCAAGAGGGAGTATTGAACGATCATTAAGGTCAAGAATGCAGAGGAGCTGCAGGAGGTAGATAATAAAGAGTAGGGTTGGCGTGATGAGACATTGTAGGATCGATGGACGCCAGATGGAGGGCGTCGTCATTTTGTCATAGGGAAAGTGGCAAGGTTGACGAAGATGTTGATTTTTGAGTAGCTTGGGAGGTACTCCAATCCCTAGGGTTTGGGGTTTGGAGGGTGGAGCACCACAAGAACACTTGTGGGCTTGGAACCCAAGGTTGGGGTTTTTCATCCATCATGATTTGGGCCAAAACCATAGAAACATTTTGACATGTGATGGATGAGGATGATAACTCTTATCGAAACGAATCTGAAGCAATGAAAATCATCTGATTCCGAGTTGTAGAAATGGAGTTATGAATTTTTGAAGTTGAAAATGGGTTTTTGGGCATTCAAGTTATGTAGGCTTGAAGTGATTTATCCAAAAGACATGTCTATTCGTTGACCCTTCTTATGTGTATAAATAGAACGTATGTGAGGCTCATTTAAAGCATCCAAGCACATCATTTCAAAGGTAGACTAACTCAAAAAGGAAACCGAGCTCATAAGGAGAAGGACAATGGTGATTGGGTCTGTTTTAGGGCAATATTGCACTTGTGAGGAGGTATACAGGAGGATAGGTGCAAGCATAAGGATAAATTATGGGTTGAGTAAGGATGAGTTTCTCCTCTTGCACGTTCGATTTCTGAGCTGTGAGACAACCACATTTATAGGACAAATTCTAGAGGTGTAATGGTGAGGTTTTGAGGGAGTTTTGTCCCTTTTTATGAAGCTGCAACCTTTGAGACTAGCAGAAGTAGGCTGCAAGACTAAAAGGAGGTCAAGTAAGGGTGTTTGGGGTTGATTATTAGCCCTAAACACCAACGAGGAAGAAGCGAACTTGAAGGACCCTGGCTGCATTAGAAAAGAGTTATGTGGGGTTGTTTTGAAGGGTTGACGTGGACCTATACCTTGCCCTAACCATACCACATAAATTGCAGCAAAATAGAACCTTAGTCCAAGATGAATGCAGGTATGTGTTGATTGTTAGATTCATGTTGATTTGATGTTGGGATCATGTCCTAGTGTGGACAGATTTATTGCATCCTGTGAGTGCCATGTGTTAAGGTTGACTTGGGTAGTTGGAGACCTCAACTAGGAGCAGAACTTGCAATGATTGGATTGGGCATCATTAGCTTATTGGAGGGATATGTGTTGATGACCCAAAGTAGCCCTTGATAAGCCATCATAAAGTGATGTTGATAATTGAAGGTTGAGTGAAGATTGGAGCCTAAAATGCAACACTTTGATGGACAAAAGTGACTGCTAGATTGGTATATTGGAGCTCGGGTATTGGCCAGCCTAGAGAGAATATTGGATCAACCCTATTTCATTATAGTAGAAGCGAATTGCAATAGTGATAGGTGGCAACCCTCCTGGAGACTCTGTGTGTTGTCCTTTGATTGACTAAGGGGCAGCTAGAGAGCAGATTAGGAGTGAAGGATCAACAAGAAAATATATGACATAGAGTCTGCAACATGATTGTCATTGCATCTTGTATTCCATAGACTGTTGTATTATTCAGATTGGTTTAATATAACGAATATTGGGTTGTACATTATTGTACAATATTTTGTTAAAAATTATGTATACTTGTTCATATGTGATTTACTGCTTTATATTGTTCCGATGTGCAAAGTAGTTATGTTGAGATTCCTGGTTTGGTAGCATCATAGATTCTAAGATTCTATCCTAGACCCAAGATCGTGGAAATAAAACATAGTATCATAGCATGTTTGAGATACTTTGGAAGTTAGTGAATCAAAGAGTGCACAACGGAAGTACAAATTAAGAGGGAGTTGGTCACATTGTAGGTGACAATGTCAAAGTTGTAGGCTGGTCTCCCGTACGAGGACAGGTTAGAGGGGTTGTCCAACTATAGTCCATGAAAGGAAAGGATCAAGTTGGTCTTGCAGGTGAACAGGATCTCGGAGTTCGGCGAGAAATCCATCAAGAATTCAACTGACCCAAAGGAGCTAGAAGTGTACGAAGATTTGGATACGAGGGTGAGATTGATCATCCTTGATGGTGTAAAGGATCGCCTAATACCTCATTTTTCCGTGAAGAACAATGCACATGAGATGTGGATGGATCTTTAGAATTTGTTCCAGAATAAGAACGAGAAATGGGTACTGGTATTGGAGGATAAGTGGAAGTGCACCAAGATGATACAAGTTGAAGGAGTGACTTCATATATGATGAGATTGTCTCAAGTCAGAGACGAGATTGCTGCTATCAGTGTGACTATTTCAGATTCTGATATGGTGAAGATTGATTTGAAAGGGTTCACCAAGGAATGGAAACCATTCATCAAGGGGATCATTTCCAGATTGGAATAGGCTGTGGGATGACTTCATCCAGGAAGAGTTGTGAGATGAGATCTTCATCCAAAATAGAGGGCTTCAAATGATGACATGACACTTGCAGCGTGAATGAAGGGTAAGAATTAGAAGAAGGACATGAGTAAACTCAAGTGTTTCAACTATGGTGAGATGGGTTATTTTTCATTGAGATGTCTAATGAAGAAGAAGGGAGATGATGAGAAGAAGAAAGGGAAGCAGGTCTCTAGTGTTTCCACATCTGTTGAGATATATTCTTTCACCAGGAAGTTAGAGGAGGAGAACTTTGCTATGATCTCTCATTTTTCACAGGGTACTGTCGATAAGGATGGATGATACGTGGATAGTGGTGTGTCGAAACATATGGCAGGGTCATAGGAGGTTTTTGAGACTCTATCTGAATGGGACTTTAACAGGCACATGGTGTTGGGAAACAAGAGTCAGAAGGAGATTTGAGGATCGAGAGTTGTGCCATTTAGAATGGAGACAGGGTGAGTGATACAAGTCCAAGATGTATTGTTTGTACCAGGACTTAGATATAGCATTATTTTTGTCTCGATGATCAAGAAGAAGGGGTTTCAGGTCTTGTTCCAGGATGGGAAGGAAAGACTCTGACCTAGAGGCTATATCTATATTGGTATTGTGCTTGGAGTTAGAGAGCATGGTCTATACAGGCTGATGGGAAAGCCTATGGATCATGGGAAGAAGAAGAAGCAGCAAGTGTAGGTTCCAGAGAAGTAGTTGTAGGTGTAGACTTTAGAGGTACATGTACAAGTTCCAGAGAAGAAGGTCCAGGTTTTAGACGCTCAGAGGGAGTCGAGTTCTAGTGGGAGTTTGCAGGTTCAAAGGGAGACTTTGCAGCCCAAGAAGAACACGTGGTCAGTGGGAAGCAAGGGTGCTTCCACATATACCGAGAAGGAATCATGGAGGTACTGAGAGGTGATAAAAGAGAAGAAGAAGAAGCAGGACTCTTCTAGTGACAATGACACTTCCGAGAGAGGTGTAGTTCATGCTTAAGGGATTGCTGGAGTGGTGAGCGCTAAGAGTTGGGAAAGTGTTGCGAGTAGTGATGATGATGATGAGTTACTTCCTAGTATTGGAAGTACCTCCCTCGCTAAAAGGGAGTGTTTATTTTTGAGTAGCTTGGGAGGTACTCCAAGCCCTAAGGTTCAGTTTTGGAGGGTGGAGCACCACAAGAGTCACTTGTGGGCTTAGAACCCAAGGTTGGGGTTTTACAACCATCGTGATTTGGGAAAAATCCATGGACACATTTCGACATGTGATGGATGAGGATGATAGCTCTCATCTAGATGAATCTGACGCAACGAAAATCATCTGATTCTAAGTTGTAGAAATGGAGTTATGAATTTTTGAAGTTGACAATGGGTTTTTGAACATTCAAGTCATGTAGGCTTGAAGTGATTTGTCCAAAATATGTCTATTCATTGACCCTTATTATGTGTATAAATAGAAGGTATATAATCCTTCTCATTTAGAGCATCGAAGCACATCATTTCATAGGAAATATAACTTAGAAAGGCAGTCAAGCTCATAAGGAGAAGGACAGTGGTGATTGGGTCTATTTTAGGGAAAGTTTGCACCTGTGAGGAGGCCGAATTAGTATAGGAGGACAACTGCAGGCATAAGGGTAAATTATGGGTTGAGTAAGGATGAGTTTCTCCTCTTGTAAGTTTGATTTCTGAGTAGTGAGACAACCACATTTATTGGACAGATTCCAGAGGTGTAATGGTGAGGTTTTGAGGGAGTTTTGTCCCTGTTTATGAAGTCGCAACCCTATAGACCAGAGGAATTAGGTAGTAGGCCTAAAAATAGGTAAATTAATGGTTTTTGGGGTTGATTATTAGCCTTGAACAACAAAAAGGAAGAAGGGAACTTGAAGGACCCTAGCCGCAACAAAAAAGAGGTTTGTGGGGTTGTTTTGAAGGGTTGATGTGGACCTATGTCTTTCCCTAACCATACAATAGAAATTGCAGCAGAATAGAACCTCAGTCCAAGATGAATGCAGTTATGTGTTGGTTGTTATATTCATGTTGATTTGATGTTGGGATCATGTCCTAGTGTGGATAGAGTTATTGCAGCCTATGAGTGCCATGTGTTGAGGTTGACTTGGGCAGTTGGAGACCTAAATTAGGAGTAGAACTAGTAGTGATTGGATTGGGAATCATTAGTTTGTTGGAGGGAAACATGTTGATGAACCAAATTAGCCCTTAAAAAGCCATCATAAAGTGACGTTGATAGCTAAAGGTTGGGTGAAGATTGGAGCCTAATGTGCAACACTTTGATGGACAAAAGTGATTGCTAGATTGGCAGATTGGATCTTAGGTATTGGCCAACCTAGAGAGAAGATTGGATGAACCCATGTTCATTGTAGCAAAAGTGAATTGTAGCAGTGATAGGTACAAACCCTCCTGGAGGCTCTATGTGTTGTCCTTTGATTGACTAAGGGGCAGCTAAAGAGCAGATCGGGAGTGAAGGACTGACAAGACAAGATATGACATAGAGTCTGCTACATGATTGTCATTATTTCTTGTATTCCATAGACTGTTGTATTATTTGGATTGGTTTAATATAACGAAGATTGGGTTGTACATTATTGTACAATATTTTGTTAAAATTTGTTTATACTTATGCATATGTGATTTACTGCTTTATACTATTTTGCTGTGCAAAGTAGTTATGTTGAGATTCTTGGTTTGGTAGCATTAGAGATTCTAAGATTCTATCCTAGACCCAAGATCATGGAAATTCAACAGGAGACATCCGGATCCAGGGTGACTAAGGCGAGATGTTACTTGAAAGCACATGACTATATTGTTTTAACCTCAGTGATGATGCTATCTGATATTGGTTTCCTTGCAAGTACTATCTGCGTTGAAATGACCTTTTCGTATTGGAGTAAGACTTAAATTGCTTTTGATTGGCCAAGAGCTTATTTTTACTCTAAACAAAAGGAAATAGGTTAATGAACCAAGACCCAAAGGCATCTGGCAAGAGTGGTAGTCTTCACCCTTACAAACTATGTATAGCTTATTTTAGGTGGCATGATTTTACTTGAATAATAATGATGAGTCAACTAGCATTCATAAATAGCCACTAGTGATGGTTGTCCTCACAATCAGTTGATAACTATGTTGTGATAGGTTTTCCACCTTTGTGAGAAAATTCGTATATAAAATTGAGTAATCAATACAAGTCTATTTTAATATTTATAATTTATTTCCTTAAAAAATTGTAATGTTTTTTTATGTAAAAGGAATTAAGGAACATTATATCTCATAATAGTCTAAAAAGACTTAACCATATCACCAAAAGAGTCATTTTCTTAAGAAAGGTTATAGCATAAGCTTTGAATACCTCGATGTTAACCCATCGATATCTTGGAAATTTCTCAAATGGAGAATATCATTTGCAAACTTCTAAAAATATTAATAGGACCCAACCTAACCCAACCTAGGAGAAAGAACATAGAAAAACTATATTTGATTCTATCAAAGAAGGAGAGGAGTGTTCTCTCCTTATTTGTGTTCTATAAACTTCAAGTTTCCTTTTAGCAATTGGGATACTCTCTTAGCTAATGCATTTTCCTTGTCATCGATTTCTCTATTGGTGTGCTTGAAGGAAGATTTTGAGAAGGAGGTATTGAGTGCTTGTGCTCAAAGAATGACATCCTTTAGGATAATATTTTGATTTATGTATCCTTTGTTGATTACTCCACCAACAATTTTGAATCCCCTAAAATTGAATGCCTTATATGCTTCATTCCTTTATCAATGCCAACAATAAGTCTGTACAAATGCCAATAAATGCCATATTATTATTGCATGTACTCAACCCATAGAGAAAGGTGCCTTGATGTGATTTTGAGAGGAATAAGCAGTTACCACCTCCACATGGTCCCAAATCACCCTCAGAGGATCCATCAAAAGGCCCCAAGGATCGTTGTTGTCATAAGATACCTTGGTGATTTGTCCATGTTTTTGTTTTTTGTATTTTTGTATTTGTTTTTGTTTTTGTTTTTTGTTTTTTGTTTTTATTTATTTTTATATTATCTTGACTCTTGACTCGTAGTAAATCATTATATATGTATTTTATCATATCGGAAACTTAAGTAAGGGAGGGAGCCATATCTTGGAATATTGCCTTATTTCTAGCAATCCAAATAGTTCGTAATACCATACATTGGAGAGTTGGATGGTCACTCACCTATTTGTCATCAACCTACTTCTCTTTGGCTTCCTCAATATCAACCCTATTCCAATTTCCTTTTTCCACCAATTAAGTTCTTCAATAGCATCCCTTACAAATTTGGAGAAGTGGAATTCACTTAAGAGGTGGTATATACTTTCTTCCTTTTCCTTACACAAAAAATGCATGCTAGGTCTACACCATGATTTCTTTTGCGAGTTATCTCAATTCAATATTTTATTTGAAAGGACTAGCCATAAGAAAGTTCTAATTTTCAATGGTGATTTTAGTCTCCACATATTCGTCTACTACCATCTTTTCTCATCTTCCATTTCCCAACAAAAAACTAATGCACACACCATCTTGGGATTAATTATCCTCCCAATGGGTTTTCAATCCATAACAATTCATCCTCTTCCTCCTTTAAGAGGAGAAAGGCCTTGATAAATGCAAGTTAGAACTTGGACCATTCTTTCACTTACATATCATCAATGTTTAACTTTGACCTCATATTCCATCTTAACGTCCACACCCTCCCATAATTTAAATGACATACATCAACATGGTCTACAAAACCTTTTTTTACAATATTTTCTTCTTAAATCATTGGAAAAATGATATACTTCCTTTCTTCTATCCATAATATAATCCTAACTATACCATTGTATCATATCATTCCTCCCTCTTAAAAAACTTCCCACCAAAGGAAAAGAGTTTAATAATTTTCCAAAATAAATAGCACCATTTATGTGTTTCTTCAATGAGTCCCTTATCTAAATTTAAACAAATTGTGGATTTATGTATATTTTTATTATTAGCAATTATCAATAATACTTTTGTATTAATCAACCTCCTAGTTTTTTTGGTTGATAAGGTGTTGCTAACACCTTACCCAACCCATAAAGGCCTTTAAAATTTATTCTAAATAATCTTCTTCCATTTTATAAATGAAATTTCCTTTGCTTTTTTCCATTCTTTAATAAATTTGAAACATATTTATTTTATTGCATTCATGACATATTTTGAAACAATAACTACATGAATCAAATACAATAAAAATATTTATAATAATGATTTAACAATATATATATTAAAATACTTAAAATTTATCCCATGCACTAAAAAACTTACACTTTGAATACATATAAATTTCCGTCAATACAATCACAAATCACTTAGTAATTTCCCAAAAATAGACCGCTGGAATCATGCTAGACCACAAAGTCACAAAAAGTTAAAAAGCAAAAAAAGACCAATGCAATCATGCTAAGTTTTGAAGTTCCAAAAAAAACAAACCATTTCCCTAGAAAATTACTCTCTTTTTCACTCTGGGAACACTCACTCATTCCTAACAAAAGGCCTCATTTGCATCATTTAAACCTTTGGAAATAAATACATCTTATGCTAGTGACTGCCTATGTTGGTTGACCATCTTAGCACATATTCTTCTTTGGACATCGTGTGTTTGTTGTGTTAGTAGTTTCCTGTATTGGTGGATCTTTTTTACATATTTTTCTTCTATGCATTATTATCATAAAATAAAAATAAAAAAATATATGAAAATATTTTTAGGCTATAAATTTTTATTAAGGAAAAAAGTTTGATAACAGAGAAAAATGTTTGTGATTATTTTAATATGAGTAAGGTATTATATATTATTTTGGGATTCAACTGCATTAAGTAAGTTATTCATGTATGACCATTTCCATGGGAGGTAGTTGCAACTAACTAATTTCTCATGATTTTTGAATAGTTCACTTAACACTCATTGCATCGGGTGATGCTCACAGGGGTGAAGAAGTGGGATTGAAACTAGTGAAATGAATCACAAAATGTCAATCATCACTTCCGGGGCTTGCACCCGATAACCAAGACTTCTCCAGAGGTCACCAATCCCAGATTGTCTCTGGCTCAAGCGCGCTTAACTATGGATTTTTCTCCACAATCAAGCCCACTTAACTTGCTACCCCATTTGAAAAACTTTAACAAGTATTGTGCCTCATGAACCATTCAAGTAGAGATCCCTTCACTCTTTTTGAATTTAAGTATTAGGGGGTTTACGCAGTGCATTATATTAGATATCATTTTGGGATTTAACCGTGTTAAGTAAGTCATTCATGTATGACCATTTCCATGAGAGGTAGTCGTAATTGACGAATTTCTCATGATTTTTGAATAGTTCACTTAGCACTCATTGCATCGGGTGATGCTCATATGAGTGAAGAAATGGGATTGAAACTAAGTAATGTTGCTATTGTTTTTTTTTTTTAATGAAAAAATTACTTTGTTAAACTTTTTTTTGATGTGTTTATGTAAAATTTTTCATTTTTATTTTATTTTATTTAGGTTTGTTTGTTGTTTTTTAATATTTTACAGTGTCTTTAATTATGTATTGTTGATTCATGTTGTTTACATGTAATTTTAATTTTAAGATTTGTTGATTTAACTTGTTTACGTGTAATTTCAACTTTGAAACTTGATGAGATTAAGGTCTAATATTTTTTTCGTAATTTATGGTTAGTATTTATTAGGATTTTTTGGAAATTGTTAAAATTTGGAAGTTCTTCTCCATTTATTTGTCGAACTGAACTTTGATATTTGAGAATCCTGTGAGGAGTGTCACAAGTATGTTCATTTATTTTTCCTCTCAAAGCTAGTTTTCAATGTTAGTTTTCCATTAACTGCATGCTTGTTTGAAAAGATGAAATATACCATCGTACAATTGTGTGAACTTTACTATTCAACGAACTATCATGAATGATATATCTTTTTATGTGTTGGATATTTCTAATCATAATGATTAAATTGGATGAATATGATTTAATGAGAAAAAAAATAAAGAAAAAAGCATAATACTTAAATTTAAGTTTGAGTACATCAAAACCTCATTTGAGAATAAGTTATTTAAAGTGCATGAGAAAATATGTTCAAAGATATTTGATTGAATTCAATCATATATTTTTGATAAAGTATAAAAGAGTGATTTTTGGATTTAGATTTATGTGATTTCAATTAGGTGGAGTGAGATTATCTATAGTGTTTGTTGTTGATCTTTCAAATCTGAAAGAGGATCTATCTTTGGGACATTCAGCTAAAAGAAAGAGAATACACAAGGAATCAATAAATACATATAAGAGAAAAAGCCAGACAAAAAAAATGTGACAGTGTCAACTTGCAAAACCCTAAAGATAAAAACTAAAAAAATAAACTTGGAAGATGAACTAAAATTTATAATTAGTAATAGTACAATATAATGTAATAATATAATAATATGTAATAATAATAGTGATATTAATTATAATAATATAATAGTGATATCAATAATGTATAATAACAATGGTCATTATAATGTTATAATATAGTATAAATGTGATATAATATAGTGTTTGCTAATTATATATAATAATATTATAAAACATTAGTATTATAATAACCATATAATAATGTTATTAATATATAACCATATTGTAGGCCACCGGCTCAGCTGGAACACCAGGTCTGCAGTGAAGGAGATCAGCTTCGCACGCACCAGCATGCAGCAGAGAGCACGAGCCATCAATGTAGCAGTTATGGGAGGAGACTCCCGAGACAAGGCAAGGAATGTTAAAGCCAGAGAAGGGCCTGGGGGGATGGACATTTCATTGGCTCTGTCGCTCCTCCCGCTTACCTTCGATCCCGCAAAGAATTCCAGGGAGCATGAGGGGAATTGGATCCTGGCGTTGATGGTCTTGGCCTTCCCTGCGAGGCTGGTTTTACTCCTTCCCGGGTATCTTTCAGGTATTGCAAACTGGTCTTCTCATTCACATATCTTGGCAACTGATTTCTTTGTATGGTCTTTGGTTTCGCACACGAGCAGGGATTCGGCGCACCAGAAGGAAGGGTCCAAGCTCGGAAAAGGAGGCTCAACAAGTAGGCAAAGCCGCTGCCAACAATTGGTTATTACTCTGTAGCTACAATCCCGGACCTGGGCCATCGTCAATTGCAGGATGCCTCGACTGAGACCAAGAATGGGCAGCCACAGGGGGCAGCCGAGAAGGGCCCCAACTGAATCGTCTTCCAGCGACTTGTCAGGGAGGCGCAGGCTTTCATCTCGCAGCAGAAGAGGAAGATCTCGTGCCTCTAGCTCTCGGCCCGGACCTATCCCTACCTCTGGCTCCGCCATATTTACCTTTGACAGCGCTCTAAACAGGCCCAGGATCACTGCCTATTTTACAGTGGTTTTTCAGGAAGAAAGTCAAGTTGATGATTTAAGGACACAGGCAGGGAATTCAAGGGAAATCCCGGATCCCTCTTCATCATTTCAGCTGGCTGCAGAAAATGCCCCTCAACAGGAAACAAATGAACAAGTGGGCAGAGCACAGGAGGCGATGATGGTTGATCCGGGTCCCGTGGCTCAGAATGCGACTCAGACAGAGGAATTACCTGATATGGGCTGGTGTCGAATCATAGAAGAGCCCCTTGATGAATAGCAAATCCACCCACGCTTCTTTTTTTGGTAGAATGCCCCTCACCACTGGGCACGGTTGTAAGGCGACTTGGTTCTGGGATCTTTGGTATCCCTCAGTTTATTTTGAGTTTTTGAAATGTCTTATGTATCAGAGATCGTTCCCTTGCGTGGGACACAAAATTAGACAATTTTCAAATGTGTTTGTTCTGGACAGATCTGCCTCCTACAGGAGCAGAGTGCTTGACTTCGGTCATGATGTAAATTCACTGTTACCCTGTTAATATAATAGATATAGTTTTATGTAGAAAAAAAAAAATATAACCATATTGTATAGTAATAACCTTAAAATCTTAACATTTTCCTTGCATCTTGCTAGCAGATGAGCTACTGGGGTCGAATGTCAAAGACCCAGCACCAGTGGATTCTGCCTCAGTAGAGGATGCAGATCAGTGAACCAAGGTCTCTTATATTAGTTTTTGATGCAGACATCATTTACTTTCAATTTTAATTACAATTATGTTAGTTTGCAGTTAAATAGGAAAATGTATATGGACATACAATCTTACATAGCTTGAATAGAAAGGATCAAATTGTTTCAGTTTTGGATAACATTCCATGCTGTTAGGTGGCCAACAGACTTGGTTTCCCGCAGGGAAAGTTGAGGCCACCTAACAATCTCTCAGATGGTTGTAACTTGCTGATTAAATTTAATAGAAAAGGAGGTCCTACTGATGAGCCCCAAATTTGGTAACATTTTGGGCTCATTTGGCCTAACTACCTTTGCTCAATCCTTCATTTTTCATAACTTATGCATCATTTTTTAGTATGTTTATGTCATTTGTACGAATAAGGGCAGTCACTATTCCTAGGTGGCTAACACGTGCTCATTTCAGGTTTTTTGACACATGATTGGAACAAAACTGAGCAGATAAGGACAGGAGACAGCCAAGATGGGGTTGAGGATTCATAGGAGGGTTGTCCACAGCATTAAATGGCCTTCCTCGGGATCTTCACCCCCAACTCTGAGCTCCAGCAGCCACCACAACCGGATTAAAAGACAGCCAAACGGATTTTGAGGAAGCAGCAGTTCACTCCTAGTTTGGTCAGCCAAGCCCCACTGATTTAGGGGGCCAGCTTGGGGCCTCGAGATGTATAAATGATAGGGCTTTAGCCTTCGAAAAGGACTTTTGAAACATTGTTGCACATCCTGCACTACGAGCTGCTAGCTTAGTTTTGCTCTTTTGTAGCCATTATTGGCATGTTATTTGACTTATGATTACTATTTTTTAATGGAAAGCAGTCGGATTTGATCTCAGTTCTGAGCTTTTAAAGGAGCCATAGCTCTCGGGGTTGGGCCCAACCTGAGAGCCTAAGGCCTCCTTCTCCTGTATTGTTATCTTTTCTTTCAGTATTATGGTTTTTATTTACATGCATTTGAAACGCAGTTTGTTGAGTTAAATTTCTTGATGTGGTTAAGTAGGTCATTTTTATAAGACAGAGTTGCTTCAGCTGTTTAGAATAGAGTGAAGAGATTGGAGTTGATAAAAGTTCCAGAAAAGGGTTGCTTGCACACTCATTTTCACCTCTTTCTAGGGGCTGGAATTGCAGACAGTGCTACCCACCAAAAACATTGGTTTACGAATACATGCAATCTGTGGTGCAATATTTTTGTTTGTAGAAGTTTTCCATGCGTTCAGACCTCTTGGAATGTTTCTTTGCTTCAGTACCATACATGGTTTTCCTTAAGAATAACGTTGTTGTTCATTGGTTCCATTAAACAGTTAGGAATGTTTTGATTATATGCAAGACGTGGAAGAATTTGATTCAGTTTACACTGTGCAGTGCTACTCCCTCACTCTCTCATCCTTCTAAGCCTTGCCCTGGCCAACTACTCATCTCCCAATTAGACCCCTTGTCTCTCAGCTACTCTACTACCCACGTTATCCCACCTTTTCGGCCTTCCATTCCCTCTACCCTCCTTTAGAAAAACTAGCTTAGCACACCCCCTCATCATCTCATCTCTCTGTCACTAAGTCATTACAAACCCCTCTCCTACCTCCCTATCCACCCAAGCAGCCTCTTCCACTAACCCATCACCCAAAAATCCGATTCTAGAACATCCTGTAGGAATTACTGAACATCCTGTAGAAGTTCTGAAACATCCTGTAGAACCCCTGCAGACTTCCTGTAGAAGCTCATAAACGCGGTCCCTTGGTGGCCAAACTTCGTGAAACTCTCTGGAAGGGTGTTAGGGACCCCTTAGACCCTCTCTGAACTTTCCCAACCTTTTTCAAGCCTTCCTCTTCCTTGATCCATCTCTGCACAGTAAAAAGCTAGTTAAAAGCACATGCATGATAATTCTAATAATTAAAACAAAAATACAAAAAGATGTTTTCTTCAGATAGAAGTAATGGCATCTCTTTCAGTTGTTTGCATCCCCATCTTTGCGTCAGTAGGACTAGCTGGTAGAATTAGGGTTTGCTAGGGTTTGCGTTTCTTTTTGGCTTTCAGTTTCTTTTTGCAATTATATTAGCTTCCATCGAGTTAGCTTTCATCCATCAATTAAAAAGCTTCTTCTAAGAGCTCATAGAAGTTGGCTTAAGCTCCTAGTGGACTTGTGCCAGCTGACCAAGTGACAGCTGCGGCAAGAGCTAGTACTTGTGCATACAACACCGTCGCTTCCAAGTTTGTTACGAACTACCAGGTTGATAAAATTAAAGAAGGGAGTTCCAGGAGTTGTAGCATTATTGCTACAATACTGGAGCCCACCACCTACCGAGCTTAACAAAAAAAAAACTTAAAAACTTATAATATATACAAAAATTAAAAACCATTATAAAGTATTATATATAAAATAATAATACTATAACATTACAGAAAACTAAAGGATATAGAACTTGAACTAAGAAAAAAGAAAAGGAAACCAACCAAGACAAGACCTAAAGGAACAAGGAGGAGGAATAAGAGATGGAGACACAATAAGAGAAGGGGGTAAGAAGAGGGAATACATATAGAAAAAAGAAATTCAAACCTGATTGGTTGGAGAGTTTGTTGTTGTTGTTGTTGTTGTTTTTTTTTTTTTTTTTTTTTTTTTTATATATATTTATGATAAAAGGAAGCCAATTACCACTTATCTCAAGACCAATATCCCTATTCATATTATTGGGGTGTTTAATTATCTCAAGAACATCCATGATTCACCTTCTATGATAATGGCCTTCTATTACAATGATTTTGGCATCCTTTAAGAAGACACAATGTTGGTCTTCATGGAGTGTTTTGCAAATGCTGAGGTAGACAATTGTTCCTTCCCAATGTTTGCTCCATGTTCATTTAATTTTTTTTCTAAGGATTATCCAGTTTTTCCAATATGGTATCTTTCACACAAGCAACCTATTTTGTAGATTTCTTTGAGCTAGTGTTAGTTAATACTATCTTTGACTGACCTCATTTTTTGTTTAATAATTCCAACGTGTTTGAACAAGGTTGTAATTTCCTTTTTCCTGAGAGTCTTTGGAATTTTTCTAGTTACTCCACGGATGTAAGGTAGGTAGGCCTTTCTATTGGATACTTAGGAACCCTAGAAGTGGGATATTCTTTCAACTGTTTTAATAGCCTTCTTAACATCTTTTTCCATGTATCCTATGTACCTAAAGACCATAGTCATGTGTTTTTTCTCTTCTTCCAGGTGATCTTCATCCAAAATTCTAATGGCCCTTAATGCTAGCATATTAAGTGCATTAAACTCCTAGGCGAGATGATGGTGGGAGTCGACGTGGAGGTAACTCTCACACTGAGTTTTCTTTTCAAAAACTTGATGGCACCCTAATATCCCATATTCTCTTCTAGTGATCAATACATCTAGGGAAGGCATGTTATTGTTTTCTTCAAGTTCCATTGTAAACTTAATGTCTTCAAAGATTGCATTTAAGTGCTTGAAGAACTTGATTAATTCTTCATTTCCATGAGACCACTTATATTTGTGTCATTAACATACCTCTTCCATTTGGCTAATTTTATATTGTAAAATTCTAGAGATTTTTTCTCAAATTTCTCCATAAATAAGAGTGATCTGTATTAACGTTCAAGGTCAAGATAAAGTAAATAATATATTGTAATATGTTTATACTCTACGCAAAACCTTATTTAAAACAAACATGTATGACATTAAACGACAAACTCATGGCTTGTTGTTGATGGAGAGGCCATAGATCATACATTCAAATATAGTTGAGTGCCTTAGGGTTACTAGCTGCTATTATGGTTGATAGTTGAGAAACCCTCCATCCAGATATTCTTACGAAGAGAAGGGGATCCCAAAAGATTTCTATTTGAAAAAGAAAATGTTTTAACAAAATTCAAATTCTTGCAAATATCTATTATTCCACAAAGTTAATGAAAGAATTTATTGAGATTTAAAAGCAAAAACTTTACCATTACCAACATCCTATTATCAATTTTCTTAAACACCACATAAATCAATCTTAATATGAATCCCATTACTAATATTTCCACTCTTTTTCCTTTCCCTCTCCCGCATTCACTCTGCCTTACTATTTATTTTCTCCTCGCCTTTCCTTTCCCTTATCTTAAATTTTCCAATTCAATGTCCCTCTTTCATTTCCTTGTTATTTATTTTCTATTTTAAGCTTGTGTCCATAATCTCTTCTTCCCATTTCCATCTTATCTTAACTTTGATCACTTTGATGGGTAATTGTAAGTGTCTCTAATCCATTTTTGTTCTTATTATACCAAGGGTATTTGTTTCATGAACCTATAACATAGCTTGTGCTCATGCGATATTGAGGAATACTCCTAATTTGATAAAATATTAATAAAAACCTTCCAAAATCATTTTGTTGAACCCCTTCAATACATCTTTCGAAGTAACCCTAGGAGAGCCGCCGACTCCAACTATTGCCCATGTACGATCTATATTAGATCTAACCAACTACCCACTCTACCTTCTCTACGTTCTTGACAGCCCATCTTTCTTTGTCTCTGTAGATTTTTTCAGTGGCATGTTTCGGTCCTATTTAGTAAATACCTTATATACCTTGTATGCCCCAAATATCTATAAACCCTCAAATATTTTGCATTCCAAACAAATTCTATATAAATACCTATGATATATTAACTTTATTTTTTACTATTTTAAAATTTTAAAGTTATATATAAATGTGATGAAATATGGGCAATAAAGTGAAACCCCTAGACATGCCTCCCTCTCTTCATTAAAGACTACTAGCAATCAAATTTCAGTCATATGAGATTTTTTTCATAATAATGTCTTGCCAAAGTTAAACCAACAACACGATTTATTTTTCATTTCTATAGAAGTTTTCTAATTTTAACTTAAGAGTAGACCTTTTGTTTGCTAGGTTGACTAATATGTTGGCATTATGTTTTCTGGTATGACTGTATGTTACAGATGTTGTACTTGATGGCAACTCCAGTGGTAAGGCTCTCAGTTTGTCGAAAATTAAGAAGGACGCAGGCAATCGGTTCAGAAAGTGCGTCCCCGCAGGTATACCATGCAGAACCCGCGTCCAGGGACGCCGGCCAGCCGTTCAGGGAGTGCGTCCACCCAGTGCACACATTTCAAGGCAGAGAAAAGCACGTGGGGGTTTCTTGTGTGGTATCTAGCCGACGGTTTTGTGTTTCTATGGTGTCGGCTCGTGGTATTGTTCCATGTTTTGGGGAGGAGCTTGCCTATATAAAGCAAAGGAGTTCATTTGGATTGAGCAATTGTCTTGGGTTGAATATCTTATTTGGTGAGATCTAGTCCAGATCTAAGAGGGCGAATCTTCTAATGGACTGTGATCTCTATGGCGCATGATCAGATCTGTAGATCTGACTGATTGGGTTTGTCTTGAAGCCTTCATATCATTTATATCTGAAGGGTCGCAGGATCAGTGAAGGGAAAGTGCGCCGGGACGCAGGTACTGTAAAGGGCAAGTGCGCCGAGACGCAGCACAGTAGAGAGAGACCTGCGTGTGGACGCAGGGCGATCAAGGTTCAGATGCGTCTCTGAAGCAGAAGGACGCGGCGCGATAGTGTTTTCAGGTGCGTCTCTGTAGCGAAAGACACGGCGCGATAATATATTTGGGTGCGTCCCTGAAGCAACAGAACGCAGAGCAGTCAAAGGAACAGTGCGTGGACACGCAGCTGAGCAGAAGGATATCTGCGTGTGGACGCAGAGTAGCAGAAAGTTAACGGCGTCTGGTCGCAGGCCACAGAAAGAAAAACTGCGTCTTTGTTTTAAGATGTTCTGTTGATTGAATTTCTCTGTTGATAAGGTGTTCTGGGTTGGTTCTGTTATTGCTGATCTGATATCTGTAGTGGTCTATATCTGTTATGTACTTGTTGATCATCTGATGCTTTATGAAAAGAAGTAGGGGGTTGTAGCTCCCTTCCAGGAGTAGACTGGAAAACGAGAAAGAGAGAGAGTTGTAGCTCTCTGCAGGTTGCAGCCTGCGTACTGGTAAAGGACTGCACCAGTACAAAATCATTGTAAAAGAAGTTTCTAAATTGAAAGAAGATAGAGACATATTGCAGCAGGTGGTTTTCACCCACATTGGGTTTCCACCTTACATCTTGTGTTCTTTGGTGTGATTATCTGTTTTTCATGCTCATTATTTTATGGTACTGACATGCAAAAATAATTCAAAGATCAAATAAGGAAGATTTATTAAATTGCTTGATAATACTGATTCACCCCCCCTCTCAGTATTATTTCCAACAATTGGTATCAGAGCAGGTCCTTCAGAGAAGCTTGATCGCTTGAAGGTAGATCGTTCATCATGAGCAGCTACGAGAAAGAAGCATCAATCAGGCCACCGATTTTTGATGGGACAAATTTCAATTATTGGAAGGTAAGAGTTACTGCATATCTTCAATCTCTTGGTACAGAAGTTTGGAACATTGTAGAAACAGGCTATGCTTTTCCTTCAGCTACTCCTACAGATCCAGCTGAGAAAAAGAAGTATGAAACAAATGCAAAGGCAGTCAGTACTCTATTAGGAAGTATATCCCAAACAGAATTCATGAAGGTCATGCACTTCAAATCAGCAAAAGAGATATGGGACAAAATGATCACTAGCTATGAAGGAGATGAACAGGTAAAACAAGCTAAACTTCAAACTCTCAGGATTCAATATGAGACTCTCAAAATGTATAATGATGAAAGTGTGGCTAATTATTTTCTTCGGGTAGATGAGATTGTTAATTGTATGAAAAATTTGGGTGAAGAAATAAAAGAGACTATAGTAGTTCAAAAGATTCTAAGATCATTATCCCCCAAGTTTGAATCTAAAGTATCTGCAATAGAAGAAAAGGAAAATCTCCGTGTTCTCACTATGTCTCAGCTACATGGAATTCTAACTGCTTATGAAATGAGAAAGGGAGGTCCATCAGACAGAAGGGAAGCTGCTTTTAAGGCATCAGGCAAAGAAGATTACTATGAAGCAAGCCATGTTCCAGAAGAAGAGGAAGAAGAATCAAATTTTGTCAGAAATCTTCAAAGGGGTTCTGGAAGGTTCAGAGGTAAGCTACCTTTCAAATGCTTTGCTTGTGGAAGAGTAGGTCATTATGCTGCAAAATGTCCTTATAAGGATAAAGGAAAAGAACCTGCTAGATGGAACAAGAAACAAAGTGCAAATAAGAAAAGCTACTACACCCATGAAGATAGTGATGGCTTATCAAACAGTGATGAAGATGAACAAGGTAATAAATATAAGCTGTTAATGGCATTTGAAGATGATGATTATGAGGATGTTGTAGATGTGGATAATCTCTATGATGAAATTACTAGACTCAAGAGATGCATAGAAGAAAAGAATGTGATCATTGATACTTTGCAATTTCAAATTGATGAAAAGGAAAAACATCTTGAAAAACTAGAAGGTGAAATTGTTGGTCTCAGAAAAGAAATTGAGAAAACAAAAGCTATTAATCTTAAGTTTTTCAAAGGATCTGAAACTTTGGTTGAGATTATCAATGTGCAGCGGTCTCCTCTAAACAAGACAGGTTTGGGCTATAATGGAGAAACCTCTCAAGCATCCACCTCAAAAAGTTATCTTGATGCAGCAAGAAGAAATGAGCAGAAGAACAATGAAGATAATCAGGTAAAGCAGGGACGAATTACAAACAGAAACTATCAGGGACAATCCATCTTAAGGGTGAACAAAAGCTACAACCAACCACAGGTAAAATCTTCTCAGTTTGGTTCAAGAATAGATGAAAATAGAAATTACAATCAGTTGGCTGGTAGATTCAATAACCGCAGAAGCTTCTTCAATGGACAATGCTTTTCTTGCCATAACTTTGGTCACAAAGCAGCTCAATGTGTTGCATATAAAACAATCATGACTAGGGAAGCTCAAAAACAAAGAAGTATGACAGGGATTACAAAAAGGACCTATAACAACTTTTCGGTTCTTGAAAATGAAGTTGAATGTTCTATCTGCAATAATTTTGGTCATGAAGACTCTGAATGCAGGAGCAGGTTTCAGGAGAAAAAGGAACAAGCCACAAGCACCAAAACATGGAGAATAAAGGAACCTCAAACAGAAAGATGTGGGATAGCATTTTATGCAGAAGGACAGGAAAATCTATGGTACATTGACAGTGGATGTTCGAAACATATGACAGGTGATAAAGAAAAACTTGAATCTTATTCTACCTTAGAAAAGGGAAAGAAAGTTTCTTTTGGAAATGATACTCCTGCAACTATAAAAGGAAAAGGTATTGCTCCTTTGAAAGAAAAGGTCAAGGCTGGAAATGTTTTGTATGTTGATGGATTGAAGCATAATCTACTAAGTGTCAGCCAGATGTGTGATCAAAAAACCGAGGTTATTTTCAGATCAAATGGATGTCTTGTTCGTGATCTTGATACAGGTAAAACAGTACTCAAAGGCAAAAGAACTCCAAATAATCTGTACATATTTGAAGAAGGAGAACAACAATGCTATCTTAGCAAGGATGAAGAGCACTGGTTATAACATCGAAGGTTGGGACATCTAAGCTTCTCACAAATAAGGAAAGCATGCAAATATCAGGCAGTTCGCGATCTTCCAGATATCAAAATTCCTGACAACACCATATGCAGATCATGTCAGTTTGGAAAACAAACCAGGACTAACTTTCCAGAGAAAGAGGGATCAGCTAGCATGCCTCTTGAGCTAGTACATACAGATACATGTGGCCCGTTCAGGAAAAGAACACCTAGAGGAGAGGAATACTTGATATTATTTATTGACGATTTCTCCAGGTTTGTCTGGTTAGGACTTATGAAGCACAAAGATGAAGCATTCGAAAAATTCAAGACCTTCAAAGCCTTGGTTGAAAATGAATCAGGTCACAAAATTAAGTGCCTCAGATCCGACAGAGGTGGGGAATTTACTTCAAATGAATTTTTCGATTTCTGTGATGAACATGGGATAAGGAGAGAATTCTCTACAGCTAGAACTCCTCAGCAAAATGGATTTGTTGAAAGAATGAACAGAACAATCCAACAAATGGCTCGTGCTATGCTTGATGAATCAGGAACTCCCGCAACTTTCTGGGGTGAAGCTGCACATGCTGCGGTTATTATTCTCAACAAGACAAATGTCCGGGTGAACAGCACTCAAACTCCTCATGAGCTCTGGAGTGGTAAAACTCCTTCGTTAAAGCACTTCAAAATCTTTGGGAGCAAATGCTATATCAAGAATACTGATGAGCAGCTTGGCAAACTTGAACCTAGAGCAGATGAAGGCATTCTTCTTGGCTATTCTCCACATAGCAAAGCATACAAATGCTACAATAAAAGACTTGGCAGAATTGTTGACAGCATTGATGTAGTGGTTGATGAGAAGGGATATATTCCTAGGCAAGTACATCATGAAGATATAGAAGAAGATGAAGGCTACCCTCAAAGACAGAATGATGAAGAAGAAGAACCCCAAGGAGAACCTCAAGAAGAACTAGAGGAGCAGACAAGAATAGAAGAGAAAACTCCATCCAGATATGTTCAGAAGAATCATCCAGAATCTCAGATTGTGGGGCAGAAAGAAGCAGGTGTACAAACAAGAAGAACAGTTGCAGAAGCCTCAAGCTATTTGGCATTACTCTCCTCTACTGAACCACAAAATGTGAAAGAAGCATGCAAAGATGAATGTTGGGTGAAAGCAATGAATGAAGAACTTGAGCAAATCGAAAAGAACAACACTTGGGAGCCGGTTCCTAGACCAAAGGATAAAAATGTTATCGGAACAAAATGGGTCTTCAAAAATAAATTGAATGAAAATGGAGAAGTAATTAGAAACAAAGCCAGACTTGTTTGTAAAGGGTATGCGCAGCAAGAAGGAATAGACTTTGAAGAAACTTTTGCTCCTGTTGCAAGACTTGAGGCCATCCGAATGTTCCTTGCTCTCTCAAGTTTTCAAAACTTCAAAGTATTTCAAATGGACGTGAAATCAGCCTTTCTGAATGGAGACTTGGAAGAAGAAGTGTACATTGAACAGCCAGATGGGTTCATTCTTGGAAATGATCCAAATCTTGTATGCCGATTGAAAAAGGCTCTCTATGGTCTCAAACAAGCTCCAAGGGCTTGGTACTACCGGTTGGACAAATATCTCCATCAACAAGGTTTCTCAAAAGGTTCAGCAGATAGCAATCTGTATATAAAAATTGAAAATGACAAATTGCTAATACTTGTTGTGTATGTAGATGACATTATTTTTGGCAGCAATGAAGAAGCTATGAGTCAAAGCTTTGCCTCGGTCATGCAGAAAGAATTTGAAATGTCCTTGCTAGGAGAACTGACATATTTCCTTGGTTTGCAAATCCAACAAAAGGAAGGAGGAATCTTTTTATCTCAAACCAAGTATCTCAAGCAGATTTTGAAGAAATATGGCATGGAAGATGCAAAACCAGTATGTACACCCATGGTCACAGGATGTAGTCTCAGTACAAATGATGAATCTGCAGCAGTACATCAACCAACCTACAGATCTATGATTGAAAGTTTACTATATTTGACAGGTACCCGACCGGACATCATGCATGCAGTTGGAATAGTTGGAAGATTTCAGGCAAATCCGAAGGAGACTCATCTTCAGGCAGTAAAGAGAATTTTCAAATATCTTCAAGGGACTCAAAATTATGGCTTATGGTATCCTAGAGATACAGATCTTACTCTTCATGCTTATACAGATGCAGATTGGGCCGGAAGCGTGGATGACAGGAAAAGCACAAGTGGTGGTGCGTTCTTTATGGGTTCCAGACTGGTATCTTGGTTCAGCAAGAAACAGAGTTTGATTGCCTTGTCTACAGCTGAAGCGGAATATGTTGCTGCTGCATCTTGTTGCACTCAACTCCTTTGGATGATGCAGACTTTGCAGGATTTTCAAATCACTTGTACACCACCTATCCCCATCTTATGTGATAACACAAGTGCAATCAGCATCTCAAAGAATCCGGTTATGCATTCAAAAACCAAGCACATACCAATCAAGTACCATTTTCTCCGGGAACAAGTGCTTGAACAGAAAGTCAAGTTGGAGTATGTTCCTTCCAAAGAACAAGTTGCTGATATTCTTACCAAACCATTGCCCAGGGACACGTTTGAATACCTCAGGCAAAAGCTGGGGGTTGTTGATGCATCATCTTGTTGAACCTCTTCTTATTGGTGGTACAGGCTCAGGGGGAGCACATAATGCATTGTTGGCATTATGGAGAAGGAGATCTTGGAAATAGCTGCAATATGTCTCTATCTCTTTCATGGTGGTGCGTTGCTGCAGATCTGGTTCATATTCAGGGGGAGCATGAGCTTAGGGGGAGCATACCCTTTGCCCTTGATGTCAAAGGGGGAGAATGAAGCTGAAGTTTGTGAGGTTGCCATCAAGTCCAAAGGGGGAGATTGTTGGCATTATGTTTTCTGGTATGACTGTATGTTACAGATGTTGTACTTGATGGCAACTCCAGTGGTAAGGCTCTCAGTTTGTCGAAAATTAAGAAGGACGCAGGCAATCGGTTCAGAAAGTGCGTCCCCGCAGGTATACCATGCAGAACCCGCGTCCAGGGACGCCGGCCAGCCGTTCAGGGAGTGCGTCCACCCAGTGCACACATTTCAAGGCAGAGAAAAGCACGTGGGGGTTTCTTGTGTGGTATCTAGCCGACGGTTTTGTGTTTCTATGGTGTCGGCTCGTGGTATTGTTCCATGTTTTGGGGAGGAGCTTTCCTATATAAAGCAAAGGAGTTCATTTGGATTGAGCAATTGTCTTGGGTTGAATATCTTATTTGGTGAGATCTAGTCCAGATCTAAGAGGGCGAATCTTCTAATGGACTGTGATCTCTATGGCGCATGATCAGATCTGTAGATCTGACTGATTGGGTTTGTCTTGAAGCCTTCATATCATTTATATCTGAAGGGTCGCAGGATCAGTGAAGGGAAAGTGCGCCGGGACGCAGGTACTGTAAAGGGCAAGTGCGCCGAGACGCAGCACAGTAGAGAGAGACCTGCGTGTGGACGCAGGGCGATCAAGGTTCAGGTGCGTCTCTGAAGCAGAAGGACGCGGCGCGATAGTGTTTTCAGGTGCGTCTCTGTAGCGAAAGACGCGGCGCGATAATATATTTGGGTGCGTCCCTGAAGCAACAGAACGCAGAGCAGTCAAAGGAACAGTGCGTGGACACGCAGCTGAGCAGAAGGATATCTGCGTGTGGACGCAGAGTAGCAGAAAGTTAACGGCGTCTGGTCGCAGGCCACAGAAAGAAAAACTGCGTCTTTGTTTTAAGATGTTCTGTTGATTGAATTTCTCTGTTGATAAGGTGTTCTGGGTTGGTTCTGTTATTGCTGATCTGATATCTGTAGTGGTCTATATCTGTTATGTACTTGTTGATCATCTGATGCTTTATGAAAAGAAGTAGGGGGTTGTAGCTCCCTTCCAGGAGTAGACTGGAAAACGAGAAAGAGAGAGAGTTGTAGCTCTCTGCAGGTTGCAGCCTGCGTACTGGTAAAGGACTGCACCAGTACAAAATCATTGTAAAAGAAGTTTCTAAATTGAAAGAAGATAGAGACATATTGCAGCAGGTGGTTTTCACCCACATTGGGTTTCCACCTTACATCTTGTGTTCTTTGGTGTGATTATCTGTTTTTCATGCTCATTATTTTATGGTACTGACATGCAAAAATAATTCAAAGATCAAATAAGGAAGATTTATTAAATTGCTTGATAATACTGATTCACCCCCCCTCTCAGTATTATTTCCAACATAATATTGTGTTGATCCATTAGTGTATGATATCTTTATTATTATATTTGCAATTCTAATCTCTTTACTTCTCAGTAACCATTCATGCCTTGAAACTAAGGTTATTACTAGTGACTAGGTTTATAGAACATTTTTTTACTTCATGCGAATGAGTATTAATAATATTTAAGTGATTTAGATTAGATCATTATATTTGTTGTCATTTATTTTGATGTTTTTAGGGTAGAAAAATAAGAGAAATCATCCTATAGGATTAGTTTTAGTCGTCAAACCCAGTTTGGAGAATTGGGATAAAAAACTTTATCTAGCCACTTTGGGGCATCAAATGACATTTTTGGGGTGTAAAACTTTGGTGCTATATAATTTAACCTCATGATAGTATTCTACACATAGATACCTTTCCAATGGTCCAAGAAAGATGTCAATCGTATTTTGGATGCAAAAGTTATGTCTCTCGGAAGTTGACCTATCATGTTTGGCCACCATAATTCAAGAGGATGTCACGTCAGCCCATATTACTCATAGAAAGGGGCTAGCCACATGAAAAATATGAAGATACCCTAGAAGGGTCAATTTTCCAACTCTAATTGAGAGTTGAATGAGTCAAACTTAACCCCTAGTTGGCCATCTGGGTATGTTATAATTGGGTGACTAGGAAAAAAGGGGTTACATTCTATTCGAGTGCATTTTGATCCATAGTAAAGCAAAGTAGCTAAGAGTGGATAGAGAAAGAGAGAAGAACGAGAGGGGTTTGTGTTCTATAGCATCCTATGGGCCACAGGTCTCATGTAATTCCATAGAAAGTGTCTTCTCCTTTGTATTTGCATCATTTCCATTCAAACAAAAGAGAGCATAGCAACTTCACCTTCTAGCTCGGTTTTCTAAAGGGTTTTCGAGATCATATTTTGGTGTTCATTACGATTGGGGTGTGTATGTGTTTCACTATTTTCTATTTTTTACATTCTATCTATTGCACACATAAGCAAAAAAATAATAATTCATAAATCTAGAATTCTATGGAAAATTAACCCTCATAGTATAGATTTCATATTTCAATCTATTTTATCAAACATGTTGTGATTAATTGTCCAATAGAATATCCGTGACAATTTTATAAACCTCTAAGATCCTTTGGAAACATCTCTTACTCCATGCCAACCCTTCCAATGAAGGCTATTATTAGTGACTAAGCTTCTAAAATCTCTCTTACTCTATGCCAATCCTTATAATGAAGGGCATTGACATTTACTTAACTCAGTTAAGAACATCTCTTACTTCATTCCAAACCTTCAAATGAAAGGTAATAGTAGTTTCTAACCTCATTCTAAAATATTTCTTACTCCTTCACAACACTTCCAACAAAGGGTATTACCAATGGCTAAGGTCCTTCTAGAACATTTCTCTTATTCTTTGTGTTACTAGCTTTCACAAGCAAGTTTTATAAATAATCATCATTTAATTGTATAGGGAATTGTACACCTCCTAATTGGAAAAAAGTTGAAGAATTTATGCTCTCTAGAAGCTTTCTTTGTTAACTGCCTTACAAACTGCACTTTCTAGCTATCCATCCTACGAATTGCACCTTTTCTAGAACTGCCAAGTGACAATTTCACCCAGTGCCGACGACATTGGAGTTGAATTAGGTGCATTTTGTTGCCTTGTTTAAATACCCAATGACCCCCGTGAGCGGAAAATTTAGGCCACATGGGCCATGCAGCCGAGGGCCAGGGCAAATGGTCCACCCTCACCATCTTAGCCCCTTAAGGTTCAAGGTCATGGTCATTTGGTGCCCCATGGGGCTGAGGGTTAGGCCAACGGCCCACCCTAACCATCAGAGCCCCAAAAACACTAGCACGTTGGTCATATGCATTGCCATAGAGCCGGGAGCTAGGGTCTAACCTTTGCGCCCTCCGCCGAGCCCTATGCCAAGGTTTTGTGGTGCTATATAACTCAGGGCTGGTCCCCATTCTTTTGCACCGTCACCAAGCGGTATGAACTTTGCTGCATGGGCATATGATAGGCTATGGGAACTTGGCCTATTGCCTTTTCCCAAGCCCCGCTACTGTTAGCTCCAAACTCCGCCCACTATGGTTATATGGTGGTGTCGAGACCGTGGGCTAGGCTTAAACTCTAGCCCCCTTAATTGTTGGCGCTTTGGTACATTGCTGTGGTCTGGTGGGTAATTCATATGGGTTCTAGAACCTTGGTCCAGGACTAAGCCCAAGCCCTCAGCTCCCACCTGCCTGTGGTGCCGTGGGCGGTAAGGTGACCAGGGGCCAGGGTTTAGCCTCAACCCCATCCCCCAACCCAACAATGCATAAACTTTAAATACCACTCTGCGAATATGTTAATTAAGTTCCACCATTGGCGCTGTGGTAGAGCGCTGTGATGTTAGTTCAGAGGTCTAGTGTTCAAATCTGGTCAGAGGCCCATTCGGCCATAATTTTTTTTTGTTGACCCCCGGGGTGCCATGTGGCAGCCCATGACTGGGACACATGGCATACCACCATTGGTCCATTTCAAAATTTCATCATGTTAGCCTCCTGTTCCAACAGGGTATCATTTTTCATGATTGACATTTTTACATGCCAAATATGTCATACTTTGCAAGCTGCAGTGTTCCATATTTCCAGGAGAGACCAAAGAAGAAAGCCATGAAGTGTGCTAGTCTAAATGCCACTGTTGATTCCAATTTTTGATGAGTTGTTCCAGTTTTGAAGACTTTTCATTTAAGGGAGGTCCAAACAGCTTAATCTTGGTCTCCCTAGGTTTCAATTTCCTGTTTTAGAATATAGAGAATGATATCTGTCCAAACAATTTAATCTTGGCAGATCTGTAGATAGGTAGAGAATCAAAGGGACCCAACTGTTTAATCTGGGCCCTGGCAGAAATAAGTGTAGATTTAGATAGGAAAAATCCAAAAGAAAAATTGTAAATCTGGGTCTGCAAGTCTAAGTGCACCCAAACCAAAAAGAAGAAAAAACGTTAGGTGAGTAGGCTGGGTAGGTAGCTTTGTGGTTGCAGAATGATAATTTATGATCAATTTTGTGTTACAAAGTGCTTTATCTTTACAGATCACAGTGCAAGCAGTTTTCATGCAAAGGAGCTCAAAGGTGGACATAACTAACTCCCCCTTCTTCTAATTCCCCAAGTCACTTGCTAACTTCCCAAAGAGATCAAGATCTGCTTGATTCCTCTTAGTTTCATCATCATCCATATCAGTTGCCTTGGTGAAGATCTGCTTCACTCAAGGAATTTTATTTCTTTTCAAGCTCTTTTCCCCAATTGGCCTAAGGTCTCTGACCTTGGCGCCTGCTTATCATCTTCACATTAACTACTAACAGTATTATATAACTCCCTATCAGTTTTCCCCTTTCCCCTACTAAAACTTTGTATATAAAATTCCCCTATGTGAATATCCTCTCCCTGGCAATATAGCCATATTTTTATAAGTCCGGGAAAAAACCGTCCATCCGGGGCTATTTTTAGCCCATCCGTGTCTTAAAAGGGATTAATCTGACACCTGGCCGGATTAATAACCTCTCCCCTAGCCCTAAAAACCCTCAAAAAACCCCCTTTTCCGCCCCTAACCCAAAGTTTCTGCATAAATACATTAAACCACGCGCATTTTTAACCCAAAAACCCCCATTCCCTAAGTCTAAACCCCACCGCGCGCAAATTAAAATTTGGGATATTCCTTGAATATTCCCCGCCCTAACTCCCCGCCGCTTCACATTCGCCGCCAGCCATCCGATCGCCCTGCGCCCAGATCGATGGTTGGCGGGCCGTCCCATCTCCAAACCGCCCGAAGGATAGCATCCGGGAGATGGGTGGTATTACCCGTCGTACTCCCGCCACGCGTCAAGTGTTGGGGTGTGGCGGAGCCCCTCCCCCCAAAACCACCCAGGCGCTAATGGCGGTGCGCCCAAAACCGCTTACCGCCCTCCCCTGTGAAGTAAGCCCCACGTCACCCGCCTGCGTCACTCCCCCCTGGCCCAGTCACCGCGACATGTCGTCCGCCTGCGTGGCCTCCTGTCGAGTCACTTGCCGAGTCACCTGCCACATGGCCTCCTGCCACTGAACATGCCACGTCACCGTCCGTACATGATGACGTCATCCCACCACGCCATCATGCTGACGTCATCACTGACATCATCCGACGTACAACGTCACGTCATGCTAACGTCATCATCACTTTTTGGCACGAAGGAGCAAAAATCGCACTTCGGAGCCCCGGAATCAGTTTCTGAGGCAGTTTTTTATGAGCGATTTGAAATCGCTCATCGCTAGATTTTTTGGGCTGGAATGGGGAATCTTCAGGGAATCTTTTCATTTTGCAGCCCCCAGGAAGCCCGAAAGGCGCCGAAAGACCCATTTTTCTTTGGCAAGCTTGCCGAGAGGAGCAGAAAACAATTTTGAAGGAAACAGAGGCCGAGCAGCAGCCATTAATGTGTGATTGGACCCACCAGCATGTCAGAACATCATCGGTTTATTGCCAAAGAGTATCAGATGAAGATGAAGAGCCAAAGAGTATCAACCGAAGATTTTTTTAGGGGCTCGAAGCACCTGAACATTGATGAGCCCCCCAGTAAGTCAAATCAGAAAGTGCAAGCCCATCCTTGCCCTCAAATCACAGTTAAAGCTTTAAATGCAGATAGACAGCAGAGATGCAGAAACCCATACACATTTATTGCAGAAACACTGCACTAAGCCACCAAGGACAACATAATTCATTCAGTTTTAATGCGGCCGCCCTCAGCGCAGCCCGAGATATTTTTTGCATTTATTTCTGGATAGGATTAGGTTAAGTAATCATCTTTCTTTCAGACCTAATTAGGTCAAGTTGTAATAAAGAAACTCTGTAGATAGTTTTGCCCTATATATACCGCCCTCTACATTGTTTCAAGGGTTGGTCAATTGAGAATTTCACTAGAGACTCGCTGTGTATACCTAAGTTTTTTCCATAATCAAAGATTGCCGAAAGCTTGGAGAGCAAACTGTCTGTTGTGAATGAATGTTTTTGGAGATATGAAGATGGAATTCTTGTGCTGCAGCCTGGAACAATAAGTGCCTCTTATCTCTGTTTGTTGTTTATCACTATCTAAATAGCAGGAAGAAAGAATAGCCTAGAATTAGTTTAAATACTCTCTATGCTCAATTTCTGCTATTTATTTATGTTTTTCCTCTGATTGAATTGGTTATGAATATGAATTCCTTCTGGCTCATGTTTACCCCGATTCACCTGTGTTAGCCAATTACCTAGGGATTCTTAACTACCCCTAGGTAGCGCCCTGTTATCTTCCCTTGTTAAGCATAATTGAGAGATTCTTAACTGCCTCTCATTACTTAGCACTTCTTTCCATCCCTTAAACCTGAAACATTGTTTCATGCTCAGCTATCTTGCTCCATTTTCCCTCACTGTTATTAAGGAAAAGCGCCAGCAGTTTTTCTCCTCAACTCCACTCCCAATGGTTCGAAACCCTTAGACTATGCTCAACCTCTCTACCTGAAACATCAATTTTCCCACCAAAAACAAAACAAAACCCTCTGAACCCAAGACCTAGCCTAAAATCCTTTTCAACAAAGATAAATCATAAAGAGAGAACCCTCTCTGATTGCAGGTTGGCTAGAACCTGCAGTCCAAAGTTGGTATGTGGTTACCTTGGCCGTATCCTTTTCCAGAGCTTAAGGACAACCTGAGTGATAACATAATGGCGACTCCACTGGGGAACTTCCTCAGATAGTTTCACGAAGAAGGTAAGAAAGCTCTGTTGAAACCATAAATCAAACTTTCCAATTGCTGTTTATCTCTTAAAACTACAGAAGAAGCCTGAATGTCAGCTAGGAAGCCTTTGAGACTGTTTTTTGCTTTGCATTAACAGGAGTAAATAAATGCTGCTTCAATCAATCTTCATGCTAGTTTTAAGTTACAAACAAGCTGTCCCATATTTTAATTAGTCCCTCGTCGATTACAAAAACATTCCCAGGAAAAATACCCGAAAAACAATTCGGAAGCTGGCTCCCAAGAAAAATCCACGATATACAAGGTCTAATCCAGATCCCAACCCTCCAGCTATTTTTGAAAACCCTAACATAATCTCCAAAATCATTAGGAAGCAAGAAAGACAGGAAAATTTTGCTAATTTGAGCCCTGAAACAACTTACCCTAGCTGTATTTCGACTCCTGTCAAGGTTTTGTTCCGTTCAACCCCTATTTCCCTTAGTTCATCATCTACATCTCGTAGTACTCCTTCCACACCTTCATTCACTGCACATACTAACACTACTGTTGTTTCCAGCGTTCCAGTTACTCCTGTGATCCCCGTTACTCCAGTTGTTCCACTTATCCCCGTTGTTCCACTTATACCTGCCAATATGGCTAATAGATATGCACCCCTGCAATTACCTGCTAATGTTGGGGCTTTACCTCAAGAGTACCAATCGAAAATCACATATTTTGATTCCACCGGTCCTTTCACAGCCATTCAGCACACCAAAAAGATGCAGGACTATTTTGAAAACTATGAGATAGACGATGATAGTGTAAGAATGAGAATTTTTGTTCAAAGTTTAACAGGTGATGTAAGAACTTGGTTCAGATCACTTGCTGCAAATTCCATAACCACCCCAAACGAGCTTTACCAATCCTTTGCCAACAGATGGGAGAAAAAGAAAGACCCCTTGCACATACTAGCTGAATATGATACGATCAAAAGAGGTCCTCAAGAGACTGTTTTGGAGTACTGTGCAAGATTCAATAATGTATATAACGCAATACCACAGAACTTAAGGCCTCCGCCTGATCTGGCCTTGTACAAATTTCCTGACGGATTCGACCCGGATATGGCATACCAGTTAAAGGAAAGAGCTCCTCAAACCCTTGCGGACATGCAAAATGTTGATGTCAGCGTAGAAGCCAATTTAATTGCCAAAAGAAACAGAGCTAGAATGGAAAGGAGAACCACCTTGAAGGAAGAACCCTCAGCTTTTGATCAAAAGCTTGATGCTATCATCAGTGGCTTGCAAAGGCTGGGAGAAAGAGTAGAAAATGTTGAGAGAAAAGCATCATGGGAAGGACAACAGTCTAATACCATAAGGAACCCAAATTTTAGGAAAATGCAGAACACAAATGCTGGTAGGCCTAACCAAGACCATGATATAAGACCCCCTTTCCAAGATAATTATGTTGAAGGATCTACTTCTAGTGAACCCATAGAGGACACTCACATGAACTTAATGGATCTAAAGGGTGAGCACCAAACTGTCTTGTCCCAAGAAGACCAAAATGAACCCGATTACAATCAGTTTCAGACTAGGTCTGGCGAGTCTTTTGATTTCAAACAAGGTTATGATACCGTTGTGTATGAAGTACACAAACAATATAAGCTGAGAACTAGGACCATTGACATTTCCGAACCTAGTAAAACAAAGGAAAGCAAACAACCCAACAAGACTAAAGGCAAGGCTGTCATAACAGAACCAGCTGATATACCTGTTCCAAACCCGCATCAAGTGACTGTAGAAGACATAACAGAAATACAGCCTTCCAAAGATCAGCCTTTGCCACCTTCTTCCTTGAAAGAAAGCTCGAACAGGGTTCCCAAAAACTTTCCTGAAGTTGAAAAACCGCAAGCAAAAACTTCCCATAGCAGTGATAAACAAGAGAAAAACGCAGACAATTCAAATGAAACAGAAAAAACTGCCATTATCAACACCAAGACTCCACTGGAAAAGCCATTTAACTTAGAGGCAGAAATAGCTAAGTTAAAAATATCCATTCCCCTCTCAGAACTTGCCAAACACGATGTATATAGGCAGCAAATTCAAAGATCACTTCAAATGCCAGAGGTTAAGGATGATGTAAATATTTTAGACGACACCCCAAAGCTGCTGTTTGGCCCAGAAGTTAATGGAAAATCAACACATGGACCGGTCCCACCCTTTTATGTCAGTTTTCATATAGATGACAAAGTTTTGCACAACACTATGTTTGACTCAGGGGCATCTCACAATCTTATGCCCAAAGCAGTTATGGAAAAACTGAATCTTGATGTTACAAGACCTTACAAAGATTTATACTCCTTTGACTCAAGTCAAGTGAAATGTTTAGGCCTCATCAAAGACTTGTGTGTCTCCTTAGTCCAATATCCCAACAAGACCATCCTCATGGATGTAGTGGTTGCTGACATTCCACCAAAGTACGGTATGCTCCTGTCAAGATCATGGGGAGCAAAGCTCCAAGGATCCCTTCAATTAGACCTTTCCTATGCCACTATTTCAGTCTTTGGGCAACCAAAGAGACTGTATAGAGAAACGCTCATGAAATATGTGGTAAGTAGTGAGAGCAAGCCTGAAAATTTTCCCATTTACTCAATCCACTCTGATATGGATTCCTTTATTTTGTTTAATAATGATACAAATGTTTCAATTGATAATGAGCCCTTCACTCTAGAGCAACAAGCACATATCAACGAAGAGTCGGTTGCAAATACCCACGAAACTGTCACAGCAGTTGATGCAACCAGCCTACCAAAAGAAGTTCCCCAGACAGAAATTTTAAATCTGCCCAATCCTAAAACAGCTCAATCTCTTGATACTGACCATAAGCAAGAAATCACATGGTATTTAGAGTTTGATGGCTCTGTCAACAAGTTAGGAGCAGGGGCAGGTGTATGGATTCACAATACATTTAACAACCATGCAAAAGGTCATGCCTACAAACTGAATTTTAAATGCACAAATAACATGGCAGAGTATGAGGCTCTACTTTTAGGTCTTAAACTCCTCAAAGCTCTAGGAGCTGCAAAAGTGTCTATCTTGGGTGACTCTGATCTAGTTATACAACAGATGAAAGGTAATTTTGTTACCAATGACAACAGAATGAGAGCCTATAGGACTGCTGCTACTAATATACTCCAGGCATTCACTGAATTCAAGCTTGACAAGATTTCAAGAAATCACAACATTCATGCACACAGCCTAGCTACCTTTGCTAGTACATGCAAGCTTCCTTTTGACCCAAACCATCACTTCACAGCTGAAATAAAACATAGGCCCGCAGTCCCAAATAACGTTAAAGACTGGCAAGTATTCGAAAATGATGCCCAGATTAATAATTTCCTCACCCTTGAGCATGAGTTTTCGAACATTAACATTGACATGGATGCTATGACAGATCCAGAACACCAAACAAATGAAAATCAGCAAGATATAACGGCTGCAACAGTCAAGCAAATCCTGAAACCAACTATTTTTGACAAAGAAAACCTAGAACAGCTGAAACAAATACACTTGGAGGATATAGCCAAAACAGAGGCAGACATCATTGACTTAAAGGATAACTTTCTGCCTGCTGGCCTAACCCCATTAGAAGATATGTTTGATGCTAATGACGTGCCAAGAAAGCCAAAATTGCAGCCTATAAACACTGAGATAGAGGAACATAACATTGGGACTGTAGAAAAGCCAAAAATGATCAAACTGTCCAAAAATTTACCACCTGATCAAAAGCCCAAGTATATTGACTTATTCAAAGAGTTCCAAGATGTATTTGCTTGGAGTTATGAGGATATGAAATCCTATGACACCTCGGTGATCCAACACACCATTCCTTTACAACCAAACCAGAAACCCTTCAAGCAGAAACTTAGAAGAATTAACCCCATGCTTCTTCCCCCGATTGAGAAGGAAGTAAAGAGAATGTTTGAAGCAGGCATAATAGCACCCATCAGATTTTATGAATGGGTGTCCAATCTTGTTCCTACGAGAAAAAAGACAGGCGAAATTAGACTTTGTGTGGACCTCAGAAATTTAAATCAAGTCTCCCTAAAAGACCATTACCCTTTGCCTAAAATGGACCACATCTTGCAGAGAGTAGTGGGATCATCTAGAATCTCTTTGCTAGATGGTTTTTCAGGTTTCAACCAAATACTTGTTCACCCAGACAACCAAGACAAAACAACTTTTACTACACCCTGGGGAACATTTAAGTATGTAAAGATGCCATTCGGTCTTAAAAACGCTGGAGCTACCTTTCAACGAGCAATGGATATTGCTTTCGCCAAAGAAATACATGACTTCCTAGTTGTCTATCTTGATGACTTAACCCCATTTTCCAAATCTGATGAAGAACACCTCAAGCATCTTAGGCAAATTTCCATGACATGTAGGAAATATGGCATTTCCTTGAACCCCAAGAAGTCTTTGTTTGGCCTTGAAGAAGGCAAATTACTTGGCCACATCATATCAAAGGATGGGATCAGAATTGATCCTGAAAGAATACAAGCCATCCTCCAAATCCCATTTCCAAGAAACATTAAAGAGCTACAAGCATTCCTTGGGAAAATCAACTTCTTGAGAAGATTTATTCCAAATCTAGCTGAGCTGATAAGATTGCTAAGCAACATGTTAAAGAAGGATGCCAAGGTAAAATGGTCTCTTGAAACCAAGCAAGCATTTGAAAGTATCAAATCAGCCTTAACACAAACCCCTGTCCTAACTAGCCCACAGTTTGATAAAGATTTTATCATATTTTCATTTGCATCTGATCACACAATAGTTGTTGTCCTGTTGCAAAAGGATGAGCAGGGAGCTGAAAAACCAATCGCTTTTTTCAGCCGAGCATTAAGAGACGCCCCTTTGAAGTACCCAATAATGGAAAAGCAGGCCTACGCACTTGTGAAGGCCATCAAGGATTTCAGAGTGTACATTTTATATTCGCACGTGATTGCCTATGTCCCACATGCTGCTGTAAAAGACATATTGACGCAAGAGGGATTAGAAGGCAAAAGAGGCAAGTGGATTGCAAACATCCTTGAATATGACATAGAAATAAAACCAACCAATCTGATAAAGGGACAAGGTTTAGCTAAACTGATGTCCGAAACAAATTTTCAAGCCTTAGAGATTAACCAGCTGGACAATGAACCGGAGCTGGCGACTCCACGGATCAGTGAAATATTTTTACAATCCCCATGTTACACTGATATATGCTTTGTACTGTTAAACCTGTGTGCTCCCCCAGGATTGTCCAGGACCAAGAAAAGATTTTTGAAAATGAAGGCTTTAAAGTTTTGCGTTATAGATGGTGCATTATTTTGGAGAAATCATGAAGGTATATTGCTTAATTGTTTAACCATGAATGAAACTAACAATGTCATGAAAGAATTCCATGCAGGTGACTGTGGAGGACATCTATATTGGAAGTCCACTGCTGATAAAATTTTAAGGGCTGGTTTTTATTGGCCCTCTCTTTTTGCAGATGTAAAGAAGTTTGCCATGTCATGTCACAAATGCCAAATTTTTGAAGGCAAGAGAAAGTTGTTGCCCCTGCCCCTCAAACCCATCTCCACAGAGAAACCTTTTCAACAATGGGGTCTTGACTTCATTGGAGAAATCCATCCCTCTTCCTCAGGCCAGCACAAATGGATCCTAACAACCACTGACTATTTCACTAAGTGGGTTGAAGCCATTCCCTGTAGACAAGCCAATGACACCATCATTATCCAATTCCTTGAGTGCAACATCCTTTCTAGATTTGGCTGCCCTGAGAAAATCATCACTGACAATGCCGCTGCATTTAAGTCCAAAAAGATGATCAATTTCTGTCACAAGTTTCATATCACCCTGGGCCACTCCACTGCCTATTACCCCCAAGGTAATGGCTTGGCCGAATCATCTAACAAAAGCCTCATCAACATCATAAAGAAAGTGCTGGAAGAAAACAAGAAGAACTGGCACAAAAAACTGGTAAATGCCCTATGGGCAGACAGACTTTCAAGCAAAAGATCAATTGGGATGAGCCCCTATGAGCTAGTATATGGCATGGAGGCCAGATTTCCCTCATCCCTGGGCATTCCTACTATCAAGCTGTTACAAGAGATTCAGGCTGAACCGAATGACATTCAAAGAAGAATCAATTAGACCATCCATCTGCAGCAAACCAGAGAACAAGTTTATGACAGAGCTCAGATTGTGCAAGAAAAGCTCAAAAAGATGTTTGATAGAAGAGCTAAGGCTGAGGATTTCAATGTTGGTGACAAAGTTCTAAGATGGGACTCAAGAAGGGAAGACAAGGGCAAACATGCCAAGTTTGATTTTCTATGGAGAGGTCCATTGGTTATTTCTGCTGTTCAGGGAAATAACACTTATTTTCTTAGATCTGTAGAGGATTGTTCTGCTGAAGAAGGCCCTGTCAATGGCCGGATGCTGAAACACTACCATGATCCCGTTTAAGGGACACAATGCAGCTTTGTATATATCTTTGTACAGTCTTATGTGTATATATCAGCACTCTGTTTTTTATTTTTTGTATAAGCAGGCCAATCGTTTAAGAAGCAGCAGTAAAGTTTTAGAAGACACGGCCAATGCAAGTATTCCAGTTTTAAAAGCGTTGTCTCTACACCAATTTCACCAAAACAGCATGAGGAAAATTGTCACATTACAAGCAATGCAGGGTAGAAAAGAACTATTTGTAGTCAAAGACATGTTCCAGTAGCATTGTACATAATTATCAAGCACGCAGAAGAAAGCAGGCGATGTTGTACAGTTCACAGTAATTCAGTTGAGGAGGAGGTTGTTCATAGTCCAAAGTTTATATTTTAGCAGCCAGAACAAAGAAGTATTCCCAGTCTACAGCAACAAATAGAAAATCAAGGCAATCTGACCTGCTGTTCTTGGCTTTTCACAAGGAAAAACCATCCCCAAGTGGAGCCACTGTTAGCCTCCTGTTGCAATAGGGTATCATTTTTCATGATTGACATTTTTACATGCCAAATATGTCATACTTTGCAAGCTGCAGTGTTCCATATTTCCAGGAGAGACCAAAGAAGAAAGCCATGAAGTGTGCTAGTCTAAATGCCACTGTTGATTCCAATTTTTGATGAGTTGTTCCAGTTTTGAAGACTTTTCATTTAAGGGAGGTCCAAACAGCTTAATCTTGGTCTCCCTAGGTTTCAATTTCCTGTTTTAGAATATAGAGAATGATATCTGTCCAAACAGTTTAATCTTGGCAGATCTGTAGATAGGTAGAGAATCAAAGGGACCCAACTGTTTAATCTGGGCCCTGGCAGAAATAAGTGTAGATTTAGATAGGAAAAATCCAAAAGAAAAATTGTAAATCTGGGTCTGCAAGTCTAAGTGCACCCAAACCAAAAAGAAGAAAAAATGTTAGGTGAGTAGGCCGGGTAGGTAGCTGTGTGGTTGCAGAATGATAATTTATGATCAATTTTGTGTTACAAAGTGCTTTATCTTTACAGATCACAGTGCAGGCAGTTTTCATGCAAAGGAGCTCAAAGGTGGACATAACTAACTCCCCCTTCTTCTAATTCCCCAAGTCACTTGCTAACTTCCCAAAGAGATCAAGATCTGCTTGATTCCTCTTAGTTTCATCATCATCCATATCAGTTGCCTTGGTGAAGATCTGCTTCACTCAAGGAATTTTATTTCTTTTCAAGCTCTTTTCCCCAATTGGCCTAAGGTCTCTGACCTTGGCGCCTGCTTATCATCTTCACATTAACTACTAACAGTATTATATAACTCCCTATCAGTTTTCCCCTTTCCCCTACTAAAACTTTGTATATAAAATTCCCCTATGTGAATATCCCCTCCCTGGCAATATAGCCATATTTTTATAAGTCCGGGAAAAAACGGTCCATCCGGGGCTGTTTTTAGCCCATCCGTGTCTTAAAAGGGATTAATCTAACACCTGGTCGGATTAATAACCTCTCCCCTAGCCCTAAAAACCCTCAAAAAACCCCCTTTTTCGCCCCTAACCCAAAGTTTCTGCATAAATACATTAAACCCCGCGCATTTTTAACCCAAAAACCCCCATTCCCTAAGTCTAAACCCCACCGCGCGCAAATTAAAATTCGGGATATTCCTTGAATATTCCCCGCCCTAACTCCCCGCCGCTTCACATTCGCCGCCAGCCGTCCGATCGCCCTGTGCCCAGATCGACGGTTGGCGGGCCGTCCCATCTCCGAACCGCCCGAAGGATAGCGTCCGGGAGATGGGCGGTATTACCCGTCGTACTCCCGCCACGCGTCAAGCGTTGGGGTGTGGCGGAGCCCCTCCCCCCAAAACCGCCCAGGCGCTAATGGCGGTGCGCCCAAAACCGCTTACCGCCCTCCCCTGTGACGTAAGCCCCACGTCACCCGCCTGCGTCACTCCCCCCTGGCCCAGTCACCGCGACACGTCGTCCGCCTGCGTGGCCTCCTGCCGAGTCACTTGCTGAGTCACCTGCCACCATACCCTGCCACTATACATGCCACGTCATCGTCCGTACATGATGATGTCACCTGCTGACGTCATCCCGCCACGTCATCATTCTGGCGTCATCCGCCGTACAACGTCACGTCATGCTCACGTCATCATCACTTTTTGGCGCGAAGGAGCAAAAATCGCACTTCGGAGCCCCGGAATCAGGGGGAATCTTCAGGTAATCTTTTCATTTTGCAGCCCCCAGGAAGCCCGAAAGGCGCCGAAAGACCCATTTTTCTTCGCGAAGCTTGCCGAGAGGAGAAGAAAACAATTTTGAAGGAAACAAAGGCCGAGCAGCAGCCATTAATGTGTGATTGGACCCACCAGCACGTCAGAACAGCATCGGTTTATTGCCAAAGAGTATCAGATGAAGATGAAGAGCCAAAGAGTATCAGCCGAAGATTTTTTTAGGGGCTCGAAGCACCTGAACATTGATGAGCCCCCCAGTAAGTCAAATCAGAAAGTGCAAGCCCATCCTTGCCCTCAAATCACAGTTAAAGCTTTAAATGCAGATAGACAACAGAGATGCAGAAACCCATACACATTTATTGCAGAAACACTGCACTAAGCCACCAAGGACAACAGAATTCATTCAGTTTTAATGCGGCCGCCCTCAGCGCAGCCCAAGATATTTTTTGCATTTATTTCTGGATAGGATTAGGTTAAGTAATCATCTTTCTTTCAGACCTAATTAGGTCAAGTTGTAATAAAGAAACTTTGTAGATAGTTTTGCCCTATATATACCACCCTCTACATTGTTTCAAGGGTTGGTCAATTGAGAATTTCACTAGAGACTCGCTGTGTATACCTAAGTTTTTTCCATAATCAAAGATTGCCGAAAGCTTGGAGAGCAAACTGTCTGTTGTGAATGAATGTTTTTGGAGATATGAAGATGGAATTCTTGTGCTGCAGCCTGGAACAATAAGTGCCTCTTATCTCTGTTTGTTGTTTATCACTATCTAAATAGCAGGAAGAAAGAATAGCCTAGAATTAGTTTAAATACTCTCTATGCTCAATTTCTGCTATTTCTTTATGTTTTCCTCTGATTGAATTGGTTATGAATATGAATTCCTTCTGGCTCATGTTTACCCCGATTCACCTGTGTTAGCCAATTACCTAGGGATTCTTAAATGCCCTAGGTAGCGCCCCGTTATCTTCCCTTGTTAAGCATAATTGAGAGATTCTTAACTGTCTCTCATTACTTAGCACTTCTTTCCATCCCTTAAACCTGAAACATTGTTTCATGCTCAGCTATCTTGCTCCATTTTCCCTCACTGTTATTAAGGAAAAGAACCAACAATTTTTCTCCTCGACTCCACGCCCAATGGTTCGAAACCCTTAGACTATGCTCAGCCTCTCTACCTGAAACATCAATTTTCCCACCAAAAACAAAACAAAACCCTCTGAACCCAAGACCTAGCCTAAAATCGTTTTCAACAAAGCTAAATCATAAAGAGAGAGCCCTCTCTGATTGCAGGTTGGCTAGAACCTGCAGTCCAAAGTTGGTCTTTGGTTACCTCGGCCGTATCCTTTTCCAGAGCTTAAGGACAACCTGAGTGATAACACATCCACCAATCAAATGCACCCAAAACGAATCAATCACATGAGGCCACTTAGCACCCTGCCACTGGCCCACGAGGTACAGTTAGCCTGCCCAGTCACCTTTCCCAATCATCGTACGAAATTCCCAATCAGCAATCCTTCATCCACTCTGCAATTTTTTTTTCCTATTTGGGAAAACAATCAGAACACGATATCGAGAGCATACGATATCAATTTTGAGTGCTTCAAGTTGTGTTGGATTCATGTTAGCGAGCTATACACTTTGGCACTGGTTTCAACAAATTTTAAACACATTGAATTTTGAGCACTTTATTGATCCCCTGGATGAGTGAGCAAGCAAAAAACTTTATATTACCAAAAATACTTTACATAGAGTACATTCTGAGGAGATTCACAAAGGCTAGTGTTTAGATGAGGAGAAGTCTATAAAGTGCTACGTATGGATTGAAAAGAACTAGAGAGGGACCATCTGCCCATGATGGGGAAACCAGACGACCCTTCAATATATGCAAAATATAGTTGGAGAACATGGACCATACAAAAATGAAAACATGGCATACAAAATGGACATAGGCCCTACAAAAAGGTTTCCTTCAGGTATGACTATAAAACTTAAACAATTGTGTAATATGATGAAAGACATAAGCAAATGAAGCTTAATGAGGGACCTAGTCATGTTGCTTGCTTGACTATGGAACTGCTTGAGGCTTAATTTGCTTTGCTATGTCCTTCTTCTCCTACTCCAACATTTCCAGGTATGTAAAAGGATCTTCATAACCATCTGGAAACCAGGGAGGACGCTCTCATTCAATGACGCAGTTGTAGGAACATGCACCTTGCTGAGAGGATTCACCTTTAGATGTTTGGGCTACATTGATGGGAGGCTTCATCTGACTGTTTGCTTCTGTTTCAATATTCTGGTTGAGAGAGGAGCCATAGAACTTAAGACCTTTGTCCTTTGCTTTCGTTGTTGGAGGACCAAGGAGAGGAGGAGTGCTAGGATGGTGAGAGGAATTCATTTAAGCAAAGCTTTCCATAGAGTTGGTGGTTGCAGGAGATAGGGGGCCAGGAGGGAACTCAATGTTTATAGCCATGGAGAGATTGCATAATGCTAGATGAGTGTTGTTGAATTAGATTCCAACCTCTATCGTTCTTTGTTCTGATCTACCTCTGGATTATTCCAAGGTCAAGAGGTGGTGCGCTAACAAATTTCCAACTGCCTAATGACCATCGCCCAAACGTCTTTGATACTCAACCTCCATTGAAGCCTCCAAGGTATGGATGTGGGCTAGCATATCTGGGTCAAATAATTTTGCATCTTCACCATGCTATGGAGAGAGGGATGGACACCATTTTCCTCGGCCTCCCCGTCTGGGTCTACCACGTCCTCTAACCATATTTTCCTGCCGAGAGTTGTTGAACCTAGAGCAATGACTTTTGATAATTGTGACGGGAAAAATAATGCTTCTTCTTTCAAAGTTTGCCTCCTACAAGATTGAATGAAGGAAGAGACAAAGGGATTGAGGCATAATCTGAATTGAAGCGTGAGAGCCAATGTAAGGTCAATTGCGAAGTGGATTTAGAGAGAATGTTCTAGACATATAAAGTTAATACAGACAAAACTCTCTTGAATGAGTTCCACGGTAGATGATCGCCACCCAAACTCCCTATTAATTTCTTTATTGATAAATTACTTAAATACTTTGGAAAATTGAAAACTAGAAACACAAATACAAATAAAACAATTAAAAAAATCTATTAAATTGAAATTTTAATCAAATGCATATGCTAATCAATAAAATAAACACGCATAAATTATTTTTTTACATTTACGATAAATAAAATTAAATCCCCTAAAAAAAAGAAATATCATAATTTGGAAAAGAAACTTTACAATAATACTATAGCTATTTTTCTTGTTAATTTTTACTGGTATTCATTTAAATAAAAATTTTAAAGCTAAGTTAAAACTAAAAACAAATATTTTCAAAAACCTACGAATGTTCTTTCTTTTTAACCACAAATCTATTTCAGCATTTAAAAAAAATTGTGCTTCTTCCACTTTCATTTTTTTTAACAACTTGGTGAATCGGTAACTGACCTCATCTAAGAAAGACTGAAGATCAATTCTAATATTTGTGCCACCTTCCATCAATCACCTTATTCATCAACCAGAATAAAAATCAAGGATTTGCCTCCAAGCCATTACCTAATTCATTAACCACTTCTAATGCTTTTGGAGGTGTTAAAACACATCACAATAAATAAACATTATCCAGAAGGATATCTAGTGTTAATTCTGTATCACATGATTGGAAGGCGTGGATGTCGTTAGCTTCGTTATATTTTTTATTCATATACTAAAATAAACAGGACTTAATGTCACACAATCCTAACTCTAGTAAAGACGGTATAAAAGACAAAGGGTAGAATGATAACATAAAATAAATGCCTTATAATGTATCTTAGCACATGCGCAGGATATTAGGAGTGGATTAGTTTTTCTTGGGAAAGACGTTAGATGGAGAGATATATAATTTATATTCTAAATAAATATAAAAGAATTTAAATATTCTTTTAAATGTGATTATTTATTTTAGATAGTTTTGTTGGGTTTGTTTAGGTTTTGTTTTATAGAGTCAATTTTAACTACTACTATTAAAAACAAAAATAGATTAGAAAAATATAAATCTTAAACCTTCTAAATATAACACTTAATTTTCCCGACAATAACTTGAATTATCTCTTAAAAACTTATCCATTTTATATAATATTCTAAATCTAAAACAATATTCAAAACATTATGTTATATTAAAATTATTTTTACCCCTCCCGCGTCTCGTAGCATCACTTTTTAAAAAAGTAGTAGCATCATTTTTTAAAAAGATAAAATTCGAAACTTTATTGCAGAAATGATTTCTGCTTCTTATAATGAAGCTGCTAATAGTTAATGCATGCAGACTCATCATCATTATTCAAGGAAAACCACGCCACCTGGAATAATTTGCTGGTGGTTCGTAAGGGGTAGATATTCACTCGTGTTAAATGCTTGTGGGTTTTGGGTCGTTAACCTGTTTCCTTAGGTTGGTCCTGGGCCATTAACTTGTTTCCTTACATTTGAGGAAGACAAACTCTTAACCAAACAGAAGCATTACCCGCTTGGACACACCACACCTGAGAACCGCACTAGACACTTACACCCCTTAGCTGCTTTATCTTGCTTTTATATCCTTGCCCTTGGCGGCTATCTCTTGCTTCTCTCTCCTTGCCCTTCCTTGATGGCGCTCTCTTTGGCTCTTATCCTTTTGGCGGCGGTTCCTCGTCTTTCGGTGCAGTTTTAGGACATACTCGAGGCCCAACAAATAAAGAATATTACTTTACTGAACTATGTTTAAAATTTAATATTTTTACAGATTAATAAATAAATTTTAATGTCAAATTCTATAAATTTATAAGAAAATAATATAATATTTTATTATATTAAAATTTGTAATTATTTGGATAATTAAGAAATTGAAATGAATATAAATGTTATTATATTAAAATTTATAATTATATTAATTGCTATACAAATTAATTATAATGACAAATAATGTTTTTTATTTCAATTATAAATTTCAAGAATATTTTTAAATTACAAAAACAAGAAGAAAGTAAATAAATAACTTTACTTTGTATATAATATTCCCAAAATTTACAATCAAATTAAATTCAAAACAAATATTTAAAATGTAAATAGAACTCCAAATTTCATTTTTTATTTTTCGAATCTAAATATTTAACAAATTATTTTTAGGTCAAACTAGCCGTTACCTTAATAGCTGTTGGAGTCTCTGCACGCTCTATTTATTCAAGCTTTGCCAGTTTGGTTCTTCAACTTGTCCTGACGATGAACCACACTAGTTGGTTCGAAACGCGTCGACAAAAGTTTGATTATGTGATTTTGCCGAAGGTTTTCTAAACAAAATTATTTTTTGTTATAGTTTCAACAATTCCCCAATGGGGTGACGAACAAGGGTAATATTAATCACGCCATGGGTATTAATGGCTCTCCCACGCGACAACCATGATACAGAGATGTGTTAAGCAAGGGGACCTGCATGTTGGTAATGACATTTGCATATATTTTTCGGTCTGGGGAGATGAAAGTGAGGCTTGTTAAGGGGTTTGTATCTGTGCGAATTACAGGATGTCTTTTTTCCGAGCTTTGCATATTCTTAATTTTATGGGGAGCTTTTACTACTGTTTTTTGGAGGTAGATGGTTCATTAATGTTTTAAATTATCTTTGGCATGAGGATGAACCACATTAGATGGTTCGAAATTTAAGAAGTAGATGCTTGATTAATATTTCAAACCATCTTTGTCTTGAGAATGAACCACATTAGATGGTTCGAAACTCGACTAACAAAAAAACTAATGTGATAAATCTGGAAAAGAAATCTCAAGAACAAAATAGATCACAAAAATTGAAATTTAAAATATCCTATTTATTTACGCATAATGACAACAATTAAAATGTTCTATATTCATATTTTTTTAATAATTATACACATTTTCAAAAAATAAAATCAGTAAAAATATATTTTAATTCTTAATTATAAAATATAAAAAAAATCCAATTTATTTATATAAAAATTTTAATGAGCTAATATAAATCTAAAATTTATATAAATATTATTTTTAATATATATGTATGGTAAATTTTATATATATATATATATATATAAGAGTTAATATAAATTTAAAATATATATAAATATTATTTTTAATATATATATGTATGGTAAATTATGTGTATGTGTTTTTTTACATTTATATCTTTCATATTTTTAATTTAATTATCAATAATTATTAGGCAGATGGTAAGGATTTAAACTCCATGGAATATTTTAAAATAGTCAGATAAATATCAATCTACAACAAGCATTGTTAGATGCAATACAGTCCTTGCCCATTACCTCTATATGTGTGTGAAACAAAATACCAGAAACATTAGAATATATTCAAAAACTTAGATTAATATAATACATTGTTAGATAATTGCTACAGGATCTTGAAAAAAGCACTCTATAAATGTGAATAATTACATAACATTTCACTATTTTGATCTATCTATATATATATATGAAATTATTATATAATAAAATATAAAACGAAATATTTGAAATTAATTTAAAATATTGATATTAATTTTTGATATACCAAATTTAAAAATGAAAATTAAACTCATAATTTTTATTTTAATAAAATATTTAAAATAAAATTCAATTATTTTTATTTACAAATTTATTATTATTATTATTTCCCTAGGAAAAATCATAATTTTATTCATAATGAGCAAAATTACATGTTGTAGATGCTAAAAAGCATATGCATAATAATCAAGTCCTGATTTCTCAGGATCTATAAAAGACTGATCTATTCTTTTCTACCTTTCTTTTTTTCCACTTTTCGCCAACCACCAGTGTTGGGTGTGGATGTTACAATAGACATTTGATTCTCTTTTGTATTTGTTGGATATTCTTTGTCAGAATCAGATCCTTCTGATCCATGTATTCGTTTGCTGCCACTTACTTCCTTTCTAGGTGTGTGCTGCTCATTCTGCTGCAGTGGGTTGGTGGGCCTCAGAATTAATGCGGAGTTGTGCTCGATCTCATCCTTCTGTGAGATGTTCTGAAATTTCTGTACGTTATTGTCTGCAATATTTTTTGTTATCTCTTCTTCATCTGTTGCTTCTTCCGGGTGATCAATGCATTGCCAACCTTTTGGCTTTTGGGATTGTTTCTTATTTCTTTTGGGGCCTTTTTTAGTTTGTGGGCATGCACTTTGAAGGTGACCTGTTTGTAGACATCCACGACAACAAAATGCCATATTTTCGTAATCTAGTGGTTGAGTCCACTGCATATTGTTATGGACTAGCATAATGCAGTTAGGTAAACCTTGGCTAAGATCTACTTCAACGCATATTTTGGCAAATGTAAAAATGCCTCTTGAAACTCTTTCCACATCAATCTTTAGAAATTTTCTAAGGGAGTTCCCTATTCCTTCTAATACTTTGTGGTGCCAGAAATGTAGCAGTAGATTGTGTATCCTGACCCATACAGGCATTTTGGATACCACCATAGTGGTGGGATCAAAACCTGGAAACCAAGGGATCATAAAGAGTCATGCATTGCCCCAAAACCATGGTCCCTCGTTGAGGGCATAATCCTTATCTTTTATTGTTTCAAATCTAACAATAAAAAACCCCTTGGAACATAAATGAATATCACAATTTGATGTCCATGTAGAAAATATCCATTGGTGTAGAGTGTCTGATTTAGGCCAGAATCCATTAAATCTACATATTACTGCTTTGGTATGGAAATCTGCATAAAGCTCATTTACCTCAGACAAAGAGACTATCAAAGCTGGTATCTGGGATTTTTGCTCCACGATACAGGGCCCAAGTAGTTCTAGAAGTGGAGCTAGTTTGGTTTGGGATTCCTCCTTCCCTTTGACTATGTCTTTAAAAGATCTTGTACCCTTTGAGATGGTCCCAGAACATCTGCCTCACAATCTCAAGTTGAGGATGATTATCGAATCTGAGGCGATGCCATAATCTATAGTGTGAAGTTGTCCTGCAAAATGTGTCCTGCATGAATCAAGCTTTGCATACTTGCTGAAATACCCATTTGATTTTGTATCTTGCACATTAAATCTTGAATCCGCCTCCCATTCCAGATCCGCTTGCAGATAGTCCTCCCTTGCAATGTTCTGATAAGAATTTGGATTAGATCTAGATCTACTGTGTGTGTATTCCTATTTGGCGGGCTTTGATTGATCATCTCCCGAGTATACGATGGCTGGATCAGTGGATCCCCCATTGTGTAGGAGGAATAGTCTGTACCAGCGAGAAGCGAATCAAACTCCCCAAATCTAGGTCTGCTTCTCTATTTTGACTTCGATATTCCTTCATGGGATCACAACTATCCAGATCCAAGCTCTTGATCTGCAGAACTATGAGAGAATTAATTACTAGTGGGCGAACTGTTGTTATATCTGGGATTGTGGCTACGGATCTGACTGAAATGGTTGTTGTGACGATGAGCTAACAACAATATGGTTGATTTTCCAAGATTCCAGGCAATATGCTAAGCTCCATAGATCCGAGAATCCCTTCCGTTGCGGGCATCAGTGGAAATATGATGCGTTCTGCGTAATCGTGGTGCTTCAGGGGGTTATATTTACGCCCTGTTTTGAGATATATGCATAGAAATGTTGTAGGTGGTACTTCTGTTACTAGATCCGGGGGATTTCCTTCAAATCTGACTAATAATGCTCTTATGGTTATGAGTGAGTAGGTATATACACTACAACAAAACAGGCAATTTGTGCCAAATTTAGATCCAAATTTTAGTGCTTTTTTTTTCAATTAGGATGAGCAGCCTGACGCTAAATCTGGCTCTACTGTACAATTTTTAAAGTGTCCTTTTTAGTGCCAAATTTTGCATATTTTTTTATGCCAAAATTTTCACCCTTTTTTGCATCATATTTTGCACCAAGATTTGCATTTGGTTTTACAACACGTTTTGCTTCTAGTTTTGTGCCATTTTTTGCATCTATGTTTGCATCATTTTTTCTTCTCGTTTTGTGCCATTCTTTGCTTCTATTTTTGTGTCGTAATTTTCATTGAGTTTTATACCATATTTTTCATCCGATTTAGTGCCTTTTTTTTGCATCCAATTTTTGCTAGTTTTTGCATCTAGTCTTATGTAATTTTTGTTTCTAATTTTGTGCCTATTTTTACATCTATTTTTGCGCCAGTTTTTGTGCCTTTTTTTGCACCATTTTTTGCATCCACTTTCGCGATTGATTTGTCTCCCTCTTTTGCATCCTATTTTGCACCATATTTTACATCTAATTTTGCATCATTTGGTGCATCCAATTTAGGATCATTTTAAACAAAATTTCTTGCATCTTTTTGAGCATCTATATTTTCATCCTACGTTGAGCCATGTGTTGCGTCCGCCTTTGTATCTCATTTTGTTTCTAATGTTATATTCAATTTTGAGCCATTTTTTCGTCTACTTTTGCATTAGTTTTTGCACCAAATTTTCCATCATTTTTTCATTTTGCATCTCAATTTTCATCCAAAATTGAGCCATTTTTATACTCATTTTTGCACCATTTTTTCTACTTTTATGTCCAAATTTGCACCATTTTTTATGTCCAATTTTGCATCCTTTTTGGTGTCTAATTTTGCATTTTTTTTGGCATCCAAATTTGCATCTTTTTTTCTGCCACATATTGTGTCCACATTTGCTTCTCATTTTGCACCTAGGTTTGAGTTTTAATTTGCATCTAGTTATGCATAATTTTTGGCATCTAATATGGTATCCTTGGTTTCACCCTTTTTTAGTTTCATTTTGCATCTTGTTTTTTGTCTTTTCTTACATCATTTTTTGCGCCAATTTTTGCATCCTAATTTTACATCATTATTTGCATCCTCATTTTGGTGTCCACTTTTGCGTCCTTGTTTATGCCCAATTTGGTATCCTTTTGTATGTCCTATTTTGTTCCCTTCTTTGTGTCTAGTGTTGCACCATTTTTAATTCTACTTTAAAACCATTTTTGTGTCATTGTTTGCATCTTGTTTTGATGGCTAGTTTAACATCCAATTCTACTCCCAATTTTGCATCCATGGTTACATCCACTTTTGGCTTCTTGTTTAGAGTGTACTTTTCTTTTCATTTATGACCCCCTTTATGGGTTCATTTTACTAATTTCAATTACATAGTGAAATATATTACAGTTTCTAAATATCATTTAAGAATATATCACAATTCAAATTGATAACTTAATGTTTGTAAACAAATTTAAGGGTAATTGACAACATTCATAAAAAAAAATAGTAGTCTCATCATATATAACAATTCTCTATCAAAAAATCATTGAAAATTTTCAATATACATATGACTACTAAATCAACACCTATTGCAGATATCATTATTCCAAGGTAAATTTGCAATATTACATCCAAAAATAATAATATCATCATACATAATGATTCTCCATCAAAAAGCATTGACAATTTTCAACACATATATAAAGTAACAAGATAATACTAATAATATCCTCATCATCTTTAATCAAATCAACTAAGATTCAAATGTGTGATTATCATATCAAAATATTTTGTGAATATCATTATTCTAAGGTATATTCACAACATCCATCCAAGGATAGTAATATCATCATACATAATGATTCTCCATCAAAATAATGTTGATAATTTTTAATATATACATAAAATAACTAGATAATAATGATAATATCATCATCATAGTTAATCAAATCAACTAAAAGTCAATGTATGATTACCAAATCAAAATGTTTCATAGATATCATTATTCTAAAGTAAATTCAAAACATCCATAAAAAATAGGAATCTCATCATATAGTAATTCTTCATAAAAAATGTAAACAATTTTCAACATATTCATAAGGTAACAAGATAGTATTGATAGTATCATCATCATTATTTGAATCAACTAAAATTCAAATGTATGATTACCATATTAATACATCCCAACTAAATATAAAAAATAACGCATGGCTAGCTAGCACCATGAAAATCATAGTTAAGATCGTCCTCATGATCATCTTGATAATCTCATCCACATAATCACCACCAACGCCATCACCATCGCCAACCTCATCATCATTGTCTTTGATATCTGATGTGAGCTCAACATAGTCTGTATCATCATGTTCGAGGTCATTACTTGTGGCGTTATGGAAAAAACATCAATATTACATGTTAGTACTAATTCCATAGCACAATGCATATTTTTGTTACAATGCTAACCATAAGATGAGGCAGGACATAATAACATTTAATAGTATTAAAAAATAAAATGAAAATATGGTTTAAGATATATTTGAGATCCAACTAAGATTACACTTGTAATTCACGTTAAGTAGTAGAAGCATTTTTTAATGCATATGAAGTAGTTACCCAATTGTTATTCATATTCTATTATGAATGTTTCTTATGATGTCCATGCATGATTGGTAAATTAAGAGTTACTGGAAGCTTTAGTTCAAATTAAAATTGTAATTCGGATTAGAAATAGAAGAAATTTTAACAAAAAAATGTTACATGAAAAAGTAAATTGTTTCTAATGAAAAATAAGTCGCATACAATACATTACAAGAAAAAGGGACATTGGTGAGGATCAAAAAATGTCACCATAAGTTCATTGGTGACGGTCAAAAAAAATTATGTCACAAAAAATTGAACGTCACCAAAGGTGGCATCGCCAAAAGTATAGGTGTTGTGGTGACATTCAAGGTTCGTCACCAATATTATTTTTAATGACGGACATTGACCATCGCCATTTGATATAAGCAATGATGACGGACCTTAGCCTCCATCACCATTTCATATGAGAAATGGTGATGGACCTTAGCCTTCGTCACCAAAAAACTTAACGTCACCAAAGGTGGCGTCGCTAAATGTATAGGTGTTGTGGTGACATTCAAGGTTCGTCATTAATAATGATGATAATGAAAGATAGTGACCATCACCATTTCTTGATAACCTCAAGGTATTGTGCACTCTAATTTTTTCTTATAAAATTTTTTTGACAATGAAAGAATTCCATCACAGTTTGTGTAGCTTAAAGCGCTCTTAGGAATGCATGGCCTTAGTTTTAGTTCGCTATGGGGTTTTATTTCAAAAACACTATCTAATATTGTTCACCTTCAATGGATGAAACTCTCATATTGTTATAGACATTTTTGTGCCTTGCAACACCAAGCATGAAATGTCCATAAACCAAGGGCTCTTAAGTCCCTAAAAGTGTTGCTCCAACCCCTAAAGGAACAAGGTCAACAAATTACAGCTTCTCCCAGAAGTTCTCCACCAGAAACTGCTCAGAATCAGTCAAATCAGGATCATTTCAGCTGCTCCACTGGCTAGCTGCGTTGCATAGCACCTAAATACACTAGCTGGGTGTGTTGCAACGCACCTAAATGCACTATCAGGGTGCGTTGAGCGGAAAATGACAAATGGCAGGGCCATTCCGCGAGGTGGAAAGACAATGGAAGCTTCCAGAATCTTCTCCAATGACACTTGCCTCACTGAATTCGACCAAGGATGAGTAAGAGGCTCTCAGTCTCCAAGTGGAAGCAAGAACTGACAGAGAGAAGACACTAGTCAAATCATACGCTGACTCATCCTCCTTGCATACATCTATATATGGATCCCTCATCCCAGAGATCCAAAGGCTGGAATTTTGTACATTGCAAAGAATTGCTGTTGGTTTTGAGATAGATATCAGAGTATTGGGTGATTTATGCTTTGTTGGAGGTGAAGAGGGGCTTCTTTGCTGGGAGGTTGATGCTGGATCAGGAATCATCGGTTGTAACTCCTCCTGGATCTTCTTGTTATATCAATAAAACTATTTGAGTTTCTCCTACATGCTTGTGTATCATTGATGCTTGTTACATTTGTGTGTTTAGCTTAAATCTGATCCTAAGCTTTTTATGAATATAGATCCATGTCTTTGTGTAGTTTTCTTCTTCTGTGATCTTACAGGAACTTGGTGAAGCTGGGCAAGTAAGGAAGCAGGTAGCTGGAAGCTGTCAAAGAAGAGAGGGATTGGATCAAAGGATTAGCGCAAGACACAGGTCGGTTCTTTCTATCCCCCTCTATCTTTAATTCATAAAGGAAATACAAAAGTAGTTTTCTCTGTTTGTTTCTAAGGTAACTGTCACACCTTAGTGGGATAGAGTCGTTCTAAATAGACACTTTTCCCGGTAACAAAATGGCGACTCCACTGGGGACGATTGTCTAATTAGTTTGTTTGTGTATCTTTTGTTGTTTGTTTCATAAACTTATAAGTAGCATTCGAACTGCATTTGCCATAACAAATGCAAAGTAGACATCTGCTACTTCAATCCATTCACTGGATCTGTTTATGATTTGAACAACTGATTCACAAATGATCTGATTGCCCTTTGTGATAGCTCTTAGACCCTCCTTAGATCTACCCTCTGATTGTGCATTACTGATTGCTTTTACTCGGCCAAAAACCAAAGACTAAACTGCAAACCGTGACCCAGAACCCGGATAGAATTCTCGTTTCTGCCCCAGCGCAGGTATTGTGAAGAGTTCCTGCATTTCAGCGCAATTCCCGAGAGGGCAACCTGCGCTGCAATCCAGTTTCTCTGTGTTACAGGTGCGCTGATCAGACTAGCCCTGTGCAGCTGAGGTTCTTGTGATTCATTCTTTCCAGTTTTGTCTCTGATTTTTGCAGCCTGTGATCAGTGTATGTGTCTGTTTGAAAACCCCTTTTCCTTGCTGTAATTCCGCCTCCTTTGTACAAAAGAACTGTAGATGTTTTTGTGTGTTTGTTGAGTCGTTTACAGTTTTCCATTGCAAAAGTAGAATAGTCGTACTATCGTCCTTTGATTTAGATCTGTCGCAAGTGTCGATTTTGATCATAGGAGAAAGTTTGATTGCTGTTGATGGTTGACTATACTTTTACTTTTGCCTTTGGTCTGAATTTATGTTTTTCTAGTGTCAAAAACGAGTGTTTATTTCAAAATCGTAAAGCGTCGTAATCGTCTTTATCTTTTGATTTCGAAAAGAAGCTTGTTTGTGTTTGTCGCTTGAAAGCAAATTCAGATTTGTACATCAACTTTCTTTTTAGCATCAATATTAAGAAAGTCGAAAACAAATACATGCACATGTGCATTTGCATATTGACAGTCTGTTTGGCTTGATTTAGGAAAGTGCATTTACAGTGTGCTCTTTGCTCTTTGTGAAAAGATTGTGTCTTTCTTTTCCCCTAGTAGCTAGGATTTTCATTGCTGAAAAGAGATAAAAGTTTGCTTATCATCTTTAGATTGCATTTTAGGAATTACATCTACATCTCGTGGTGAACCCAAAAGGCAAACTTCATAAGAAAGATCAACTTAAAATAAATTCAATGAATCTAACAACGCTTTGGAACTTAACACACAACATTTAGAGGTCTAGGCCAGAGACGTATTCCGACGTCGTAAAGCCTGGTAACTGTTGTCCTCACTGATGGTTGGGTGATTCCTCCACTTTGAGACAATAAGTGCCAGTACGGACTTGTGCTCCCACGTACCGTCGAGTATATATTGGGAGACCCCTATACGCTTAAATCCTTTATCCATAGGAAGCCGTGTCTGCCGCCCTATCGATCGCAATGCACTGAACACAGCATTCGGGAAGATTGACTATCGTACCGTAAAAAGTATTCTGCAGTTTTGCGATTGGTTTGGTACTCCCTCTACCTAGATCTCCATAGCAGTCCCTTTCGTTCCTTTTCATACTCTTTAACGAAAAAGGTCCATCTGAGCACTTGTCACTTCAGGCTCATTAAAAATCGAAGGAGACTAGAGTCATCTTTTGTTTTTTCTCGACTCTTAAAAACTGAAAAAACAAGTTGTGTCAAAGCGTCTAAAAATTTATTTTAAACGTAATATTCATTACCCCTTTCCTACGTTGATCTTGGGTTGAGAAAATGGAGTCTACCAACCAAGGAATTCCCCTTGGTGGAAATCCTAGTCCCTTCTCCTCTTGGGGAGATGTTGGTGCACCCCATATGGCCACATTATCGCTTCCAGGACTGACAATTGGTTTGCCTGTATGGCTCTTCTCAACCTCTGTCGTTCAGAACACCACTATTCCTGAACAATCGAATCAGCAATTAGACGAGTCCAGAGTTGCCCACCAACCTACTTCATTTAATTCTTCCTCTCTTCCTTCCTCTTCGCTTGATGGGGTTGGTAAAGCCAAAAGTCAAGTTCCTAAGGAGAAGAAGGAAAATAAGAAGAAGAAGGAGCCAAAGGCGAATGGGGGAAAACGAGTGTCGTCTAACGAAAATCCACACACTGCACCGACCAGGCCTAAATCGCCATGTGTCATTTGCAAAGGAGACCACTTTCACAGAGATTGTCCTTGCATCCCTCGGATATTAAGGGATTGGTCTCCTAGATTGCACAACCCGGTGTCGTCAACCTCTGGTGATCATGTTGAAAGCACACCGTCGACTAGTGAAAGTGAAGCCCCAGGACAAAAAGGGAAATATAGATTTCCTTGTAAACTGTGTGAAGGCGATCATGCCGTCCACCGTTGTCCCTTCTTAGACGAAGCCAGAAGAATTTTGGATGATCGTCCGGTTTCACCGTTACGACTTCCTCCTGGATATAAAAAACTCTTGCCGAGTCCGTCACTAGTCGAAAATCCGGCTGGCCCGCTCAAGTGGTCAGCTGAAGCACCTATCATTGAAGATAAACCATCTGGGTCCATACCAGACGAAAGTCAAAAGGTCGAGACGGCAGTTGACCCGGTCTTGCCTTCAGAGGTTTCATCTTCAGATGATACACCCACTGAAGAGAACAAGGATGACACCGTCCAAATTCTTTTCATAAGCACAGACTCCAACGAACATGGGGGCAATATACCCGTTCCTTTACCGCAGGAAGGAAATTCGTCAGATTCGTACCCGGCCGTCTATTCGGTCCCACCTCCAAGCAACCTAGTTGTCTCCTTCGACTGGAATCAACTAGGCAGACCCCGTTTACCAGCAAGCATACCATTCCGAATTATCGTTCAAATATATAGAATGGTTATGGTTGGTACCATCATAGATGAGGGGGCTTCTGTGAGTATCCTTTCCTCAACTGCTTGGAAAGCGCTTGGTTCGCCATCGCTTTTGCCTGAGATGAGAAATCTGACAGGCTTTGATAAAGAAACCAGTCGACCTTTATGGATCCTTCCCGATGTGCCCATAACATTGAGAGGGAAAACCGTTCACCTGAACGTAATGGTAGTTCAAGGACCCCTGGATTACAATCTACTCCTTGGACGAGACTATATTTATTGCATGGGAGCGATTGTCTCCTCACTCTTTAGATTAATGTGTTTTCTGCACGAAGGAAGAATGGTCAAGCTCGTGGACCAGCTTTCATTCCCCGGATCATACAGAGAAAATAGTCATATACCATCCCTAAATGGTCTTTTCACGCAAGAAATGTCTCAATCTCCAGTCCGTCCTCCCGATGAGCGCGAGTAATTCGGAGGGATATGACTGAAACCCAGGGGGCATGCATCCTGGTCTGCTTCAGCAGGAAAACTTCGGGTATAGAGTAGGTTTCCGCGGGAGAATATGCCTAGTCTGTACCCCCGTCCATGAGTGGAAGAGGGGGTTATTCTAGTACAAGATTCTCTTGTCAAAGTTATGAGAGTTGGCGAGCGCCGCCACTCACCTTTGTTTATCTCGGTAGACATCGTCGAAGAAGTGTTTTGTTTGCGCTGCGAATAGAACAATCTTTGGGTAACCTGTAAGAGGTAGGCCTCTCTCGGTAAAACAAATGTTTTAACGGACTAAAGAAGGGGTAACCTTGAAACTCTGTTTTATACCTGGGGGCATGCAAACCTTTTGGAGTGCAAGCAAAGAGCGACTATTTATTTTTTAATTTTTTAGGACCTCTAACCCTTTAAACTCGTAGGATTGGTCGTCTCCTAACTTGCATAAAGAAAGGATGTGGGGCAAAACTCTAAAAGTTGTCGTTTTTTATATGAGACATTCTTATCATATGACTGGATTAATCGAGCAGTGTTTACCGCGAGGTTCAAGCTCGTTAAAAAATAAACCCAAACCGAGCAAATGTTTCCACCCGCGTTTAAGCTCGTTAAAAAATGAACTATTCCCCGGTAAATAACCACCGTGAATGTAGTACTTCAGCCATTAAAGCCTTGGTCGTGTTTGCACCGTCACCTCCACTTTTCCATTGGCCGATCATTCACCCCCATTTGATTGTTTACCCATTTTGAGGAACAGCTGCGAAGAGTGATTTCACTAGCCATCCTTGTGACACTGCCGTGATTGGAAAATTCCAAACCTTACCTGGAATCAGCTGCTACCCATTTTATCACTCGTTCCTCAAAAGACGAGTCTCCTTTAAGCTCTTTTCAACTGACTCGTAAAATATGAAAAGTTTGTCGAGTCCTTGGCCTTTCAGCTCGTTAAAGGGACAGGAAGTGCTATCCCTCCTCTAGATTTTAATCTTTTTGGACCTGAGGGATTATTGCACAAAAAGATCGAGCGCTTGTTTTGTTCGGCTCGTTAAAACTATCGAAAATTCATCCCTTCTGTATTGTTTTATACTTTTTCATACTTAAGGGATTAGATGACGAAAAAGGAATTTTGGAGTTACCTTTACGTACCTTTTCAGACTCTCTAAAAAAGAAAAGGACCGAGTTATCTTTGTCGTTAAACTCGTTAAAAAGATTAATAGCGACAAACTTGTCTTTAGACGAGAACGAGTTTCACTATCGCTACGTTCGTTAAAACATAGTGATGGGTTTGCCCGAAGGAAAAATTATAGAACAAGCATATGTTATTCTCCTCAAGCTTGACAAAAATAAAGAGGTACTGGTCAGCAATGACTGGGGAAAAATTGGGAAGAAAACTCAAAGAATCTTTATTGGTAGCAAGTCGCTCTTGAACATGACACTTCCACTCCGTGTCCGAGTCGGGTTGGGTTGTTTCATTCACCGGTCACATCGCCATGGTCTCGCCATACCATCCACATTTGGGGTAAATGCTACCAATCCATCACATAAGTGTCGCCGACATGTTCAAGAGAAGTCATCCAGAGAAGTCACTTGTGTCTCATCCACTACCATACATTATACTTCATTCTTTCATGACCGCCATCCTGAACCATATATCATCAGATTGTTTTCACCTCCATCAAAATCATTTGCTCTGTTCCGTGTCGTTGATGTGGGATTCATTAAGGCCCTCCTTTGACGGATCACTTCTTGTCGACATCAGCTCATTATCCAAGAAGTTGGTCTAGGAACACCCCGTTCAGTACTTTGAAGCTTGCATGCCTCAATGGCAAGTTTCTCACTTCCGGCGACAGGTTTACATCAATGGCCTTCGACCGAAAGATTTTGCGTGGTGTTCGACGCCAAGTCATTTATTCACACCACGTGAATTGTACTGTAGTACCTTGAGGGTCATTATCATTATCGGTGATTCCTCTCGCGCTTGTTAACAGTTTACATCATTGACTGGTAATCAAGCGATGTCTTTCCATGTTCGACTTCAGAACATTTCTCACATGGATCGACTTGTACTTCGAGTGAAAATCGGACGAGATTGAAGACTCCGAATCTAGTTTCATCCATCCGGGCTGCGATATATATTCAGGAAAATAAAGACATTAAAATGTACAGCATTGCAGCACAGATAATCATCCTACCAAAAGGATGATGGCTCTATCAGAATCATCAGTCTACACTCAGACGATTGTCTGTCCTATGTACATTAAAATGAATTTATAAAGCTGAGCATGGGAATGCCCGCCTCAGCTAGATCATGAAAAACAGTATGAAGATAATGTATTGTATTGTATCTTATTACAGGTCTCCTCCCAGCATTGAAAGAACTTCGGATCCTCATAATAAAGCATTTCACCCGATTAACGGCCTCATACTTTAGGGGGCAACTGTTATAGACATTTTTGTGCCTTGCAGCACCAAGCATGAAATGTCCATAAACCAAGGGCTCCTAAGTCCCTAAAAGTGTTGTTCCAACCCCTAAAGGAACAAGGTCAACAAATTACAGCTTCTCCCAGAAGTTCTCCACCAAAAACTGCTCAGAATCAGTCAAATCATGATCATTTCAGCTGCTCCACTGGCTAGCTGCGTTGCATAGCACCTAAATACACTAGCTGGGTGCGTTGCAACGCACCTAAATGCACTATCAGGGTGCGTTGAGCGGAAAATGACAAATGGCAGTGCCATTCCGCGAGGTGGAAAGACAATGGAAGCTTCCAGAATCTTCTCCAATGACACTTGCCTCACTGAATTCGACCAAGGATGAGTAAGAGGCTCTCAGTCTCCAAGTGGAAGCAAGAACTGACAGAGAGAAGACACTAGTCAAATCATAAGCGGACTCATCCTCCTTGCATACATCTATATATGGATCCCTCATCCCAGAGATCCAGAGGCTGGAATTTTGTACATTGCAAAGAATTGTTGTTGGTTTTGAGATAGATATCAGAGTATTGGGTGATTTACGCTTTGTTGGAGGTGAAGAGGGGCTTCTTTGCTAGGAGGTTGATGCTGGATCAGGAATCATCGGTTGTAACTCCTCCTGGATCTTCTTGTTATATCAATAAAACTATTTGAGTTTCTCCTACATGCTTTTGTATCATTGATGCTTGTTACATTTGTATGTTTAGCTTAAATCTGATCCTAAGCTTTTTATGAATATAGATCCATGTCTTTGTGTAGTTTCCTTCTTCTGTGATCTTACAGGAACTTGGTGAAGCTGGGGAAGTAAGGAAGCAGGTAGCTAGAAGCTGTCAAAGAAGAGAGGAATTGGATCAAAGGATTAGCGCAAGACACAGGTCGGTTCTTTCTATCCCCCTCTATCTTTAATTCATAAAGGAAATACAAAAGTAGTTTTCTCTGTTTGTTTCTAAGGTAACTGTCACACCTTAGTGGGATAGAGTCGTTCTAAATAGACACTTTTCCCAGTAACACATATATAAAAGTTTGAGAAGGTTTGTACTTCTAACGGAATTAGTGGAAGTATTCCAACTTGTTTGAGTTGCTGAAGCCATCTGGATTCTCTATCAATTTTTTGCGTTGGGTCTAGTTAGATCGAACTCATTTTTAACCCCAAATCTGTAATTTTCAGATAGTGTTTATGGATTCATTCAATGGATACCAATCTAAACTTTAAATAGATGCACCTAGAAAGAGTTAAGGTGTCCCTAATCTCAGTAGAAACTTCTATGGAAGTTCTCTGAGCTCTTTTTAATCACATCTTTGCTAATATTTTAGGATCTTTGACTATTTGTATCGAAGCTTCAGTTGATACTCAATGGAAATATGGACATAGACTTCTTTAGGATCTATGGCAGTTTTCTCTACTCCTTGTTCCTCGGCCAAATATATCCAGCTTGTGCTCCATGGAAATCTAGACACAACCTTTCCAACTTCTATAGTTGTCTTCATCCATCATTGTAATCACTTTTTGGCCACCATGCCAGAATCTTGGGCTAACCATATGATGCTGCTGGATTTGATGGAAAATGCACTTACAAGTGAATTTCCTAGTACCTTGCACTTTTAGGATCTTTGACTATTTGTATCAAAGCTTCAATTGATACTCAATGGAAATATGGACATTCAATGACCTTAGAATTTTAATTTGTGCATTGGATTTTCTTTCCCTAAATTGATCACAAATCTTACTAAGTGGCTAGTTATTAAAATAATAGTGTAGGTGTTGATCTGCACTGTGAGAGCAGGGATGTTATTCCAGAAATAAAAATTCACCTTTGAGAGAGAGAGTGGGAAGGGATACATGACTAGGAAGCTTATATGGAGCCCACTATCAAGCAACTAAGAATCCCACAAGGAGCGGGAGAAAGAAAGACAAAGTATCCAAAGTGCATTCAAGGGTAGAAAGGAAGGCTTAAAGAGAATCAAGCATGAGGACTTGGGAGTTGAAAAGAAGCCATGAACAAGCTTTCAAGATATTTCGCCCCTCTAAAGGATCAATTATTGGCAGAGGAAACATAAATCTTTAAGAGAGAAGGATTCTAGATGGGATAGAGTAGTGCCCTCTTTGTTCTCTACAGAGGATCCTTGGGATACTAGAGGATGAAGAAATGTCTTTAAGACATCTACAAATTGTTGGCTTGTTGGGGCCTAAACCAGTTTCAGAGGTGATTTAGCCAAACAAATCTTGATACTACTAGCCCTTTCGGCAACATTCCGCGGAGCGCGGACTGAGGTCTCACCTGAAGTAGCATGGGAGGGTGCTAGAACCAGGTTTCCGCACCCTGGAGATGTCTGATCAGTTCAAGTGGTCCGCGGTTCGACCTTGTGCGCATGTCGCTACGCGCACTTACCCGTACCTCACAGCCTGTGATGTTGCCTTCGTGCAACCCTACTCGGGGGCCGAACGTTGTTATTACCCAAGTCCTTACTAGTATTTCACCATTAGTTGATTAACTTAGCTTACTTGCATGTGTAAAGTATACTTAGAAATATAAATCATTCATACAAGTGCGCGCAGTAAATAAACAATATATTTGCAATTGATATCAAACATGTAATAACTCAAGAATAGATACACGAAATTCAGATAAAACTTCTCTTTATTATTCTCTTCCTTTGGTTACAGACTTGACTCCGCCCTGCGCACTCAGATGCAGGGGTCCGCGCACTCAGCTGCGAACAACTAGGCCTCTGCACACTCAGCTGCAGAGCCTTCTCCTACTCTACGACCCAAGACACACTTTGCACTTTCTCTATGCTTCTACTTCTCTGTCTCATACTTCCTCTCCTTCACCCCATTTTACACTTAGAGCCTCGCTCTATTTATACAATCCCATGGTCCACGGACCATGGGTAGGCCGACATTACATTACAAACTAGGGCGGACAACCCTATGACTCTGACATACTTTTGTGCCCGCAATATTCGGTCAAAACATGGGCTTTGAGCCCCAAAACATGCCTCGGGGGGATTCCATGCCCAACAGGCCCCCAACACAAACATTGTGACTCGCCCTCGAGTCACTCTATCGGTGTAGCGATGTTGGTACAGAGTCCCTCCAACTGTCCTCAAACTATGCTGATGTCGGCAGCGTACTGCATCGCTGCTTGTTGGATCTGTTGCATCCTCTGCTCCATGTCTGAATTGTTTCCCTACATCTATGCGTGCATCCCCTGTATGTGTGCAAGCTTCCCTTCGATATTTGTCATGATCATGAAGGCCTCGTCAATCCATGGTTGAACGCGTGCTTTGAGAACTGCCTCCTTATGTCACGCCGCGTCCACCTGCTCCTTCAGTGCCTTAGCTTGCTGCATCCTCGCAAGTCATTGAGTGAGGACTACTATCTACGTAGTTCCTCGGACACTATCGTATTGCTACTGGAGTTCTCGTGCCTCTGTCTCTAGGCGCTGGATGTTGGGGTCCTCCTGCAAAGTCGTGAGGACCTCAAGTGCTTGTTCCAACATGCTGGTACAGTCTCGCACTGCACCTTCAATTTCTTCCAACCCTGCTGTGATAGCGCTAGCGCGCTGTTCTCTAACTTCCGGGGGAGTGGAAGGCTGCGCCTTCAACCACAACTCAGCGATTTGAAGATTCAGCACTAGTTGAACCTTTGTCGTTTCTTCTCTGGCCTCATGCACTCCGCTTGCCAAGCTGTGGATCCGCACTTCTACCAGTGGATCTGCTGCGATGGCCAGCTTCGGGACGTGTTGGCAAGCGTCATCTACCACCTGTGCCAAATGTTGATTTTGCGACACCACTTCGTCGCTCTGCAAGTTGAGCTGTTCTATGTTTATATTATGCTCACTAAGAGCTTTGATCACACGACTCTCCCTAGCGCGCAGCTCGATCCATCACATTTGACGACACTAGAGCTCCCTCCGGCAACACTATTGTATTTTCCATCCTTGCGCACAACATCTGCTCTGCCGCTGAAGTTCCGGCTGCGACGTGGGTTGACAGGGTACCTTCCTGGGGGGGTGCACCTGTAATTCCTATAGCTACGCTGTGAGGGCCCCCAACACAGTCTGGTGCTCCTGCATAAAATTATGAAGTGCTTCATTGGTGACATCGCAGACTGTCTCGCCGATGTCATGGAGATCACCTTCAGTTAAGGTGATCAGGTCAATGGCCAACTTCGAGGCCTTGACCTTCTTCCTTGGTCCTGCTTGTTCTGCAATGTGTGGCCGCTTCAACTGTGTCTACACTCCCTTCGGCTGTTTCTATTTCCTCTGCCTCCTACCCTTGCGAGGACGTTGCTTGGCCCTCATTCGTCTTCGCGATTGCTGCTTCTGCCGCTTGTGCTGCTGCTGCTGCTTCTGCGACTTTCTTCTGCTCGGTGGCTTTCTATGCCGCTTCACGTGCTACCTTTTCCTTAGCTGTTGTTGTTTCCTACCGCCTTTTCTCAGCCAATTGTGTGACGCGTAGCTTGGCATCATCCTTTTTCTTTTGTGTTGCCGCCTTCTCCATTTCTGCTAGATATGGGGCGTGCCATTCCGGAGGCCATGTCTCTAAGACAGTGAAGATAGCGTCGTCAGTGGCTATAAAAGGGAGCTTCGTCCACTACTTCGTTGTATCCTTGCACACCCTGATGTATACATTATGAATGTCAGCTTTGAATTTTGCAAAACTATGCAGAGTGTTGTACACCGTAGGCGACAGTAGCAATTGCCGATTGATCCACATCCGGATGCTCATCTCCATGAGCACCCAGAAGATTTTGGTGTCGCGTATCCATTTCGTGTCCTTTGTAGCCTAGAGCGAAGCGTACTTCGTGGCCTCCGGTAATTCTCTGTCAATGCTGGGGAATTGACTGTCCCTTGGCAGTTCCCACGCTACGAGCATTATGGATAACAACAACCACATGTAGTGGAAGGTTTTACCCTGCTCTTGGGCTTCACGATAGTTCTGCAAAAATTCCTCACAAAGGAATTGGGACCAGTTGAACTGGACCCCCTCCACACATTGCTCGGCTAATGCAACTATCGGCGCCGGTACCTCATCGGCGCGACACTTCCTCATAACTTTTCCAGCCAAGAGTTGGGTTTCTACGCATACCCCTTTGTCCTTGATGCTAGAGATCGCGTAGTCCATTTTCTTCTTCTCCAGCTTGTATTTTGTCTTCATGGCTTCTGTAAGGGCCAAATCACTTCCCTTTCCTTCAGCTATGGTTGCAGGGTCCTTTCCTTTGTAGGGGAGCTGAGAAATGTGGTGAATGAGGTCTGCCATGATGGGGAGAGGCTCCTCTAGCCATAGATACCCATCATGCACTAGGCAAAGCAGCTGCGTGATGAAGAAAATGGTGATGGGCGTGCTATGGAAATGCGGTATCCATAGTAAGTGCAGCAACCCAGCCTTTTCCACATCGTGTAGCCACTTCCGCGGCTCTAACGTTATCACCACCCCCTCAGTATTCTGCTTCATTAGGTTCCCGGTCTCTAGGTGCGGGAACTTCTCGCAGTTAGCGAGGTCCCAATCTTCAAATTTCATGGTTGGCACGCGGCCTAGGTGTGTGCCCTCAAACACAATGCCATCTGGGAGGAGCGGGGTCTGGAGTGAACTCTTCGTTTCGTCCAGGTCCTTCGGCACTTTGGTTTTCCCTTTCTGTGGAGGGACATACGCGGGCAGTTTTGTTGCAGAGTGTATAGGTTGAATATCTTCCTCCATATCTTCATCTTCTTCCGCTGTGATGATAAGGGCCTGTAAATCTTCTTCTTCCTCATCTGTGTCGACCGTGATAACTTTTCCTTTATTGGCCATTGATAGCTTACTGCGTAGTGGGTTCCTCGGGGACACACGTATGGGGGCCATTGCTTGTTTATCTTTCTTGGGCCTCGGCGTTCGCGGTGATTTGGGGATTTTTGTCACAACCCCAGTGCCTTCTGGAACATCCTCCACCATGGGGGTCTGCACGGCCTTGCCAGCGGTTACCTCTTCAATTCCCAAACCATCCTTAGTAGCTGTCATCGTATCTCAGCTGTATTCTGTCACTTACGAACTTAGGGGCTCAATTATCGCTCGACTCTCAATGCTCAGTGCTCTGCTCAAGCGCTCAATTCTCAAATGACCAAGTGTTGTTCGCTGGCCAGCCCTTTGTGTTTTATAACGCCTTTTGAATTTGAATTCGACCGTTCCCCACAATTTCGGGCCATTAATGCTTTCTTTGCGGCAAATTTTCCCAAATCTTGCCCATAAATCGCGTCTTAAATTCCCGCCGCCCGCTCCATTTGACCTCAAATCGAGCATCCCATTGTGAATAGTGACACCAACGGTCACTTTTCGGCCAATCCGCACTGCAGCGCAGCCCTCCGTGCATGGTCGCAAACCCTGTGACGCTCTGCTTCTGCGCGCATCCCCAATATCGCGCAGTTTCTGGGCAGAATAGTTTATAGTCCCGCACTTCCTTTCAACTACCTAGAGCGCTAAGACTGTCCTTCCTGCGGCTAGTCAGGTGGTCACACCACCCATGTGGGGCTCCATCCCATCCTCCACCATGGTTTGCGGATAACCCCCACCTTCCATAGTTGTGGTTGGCCTCGTGCCCTTTACTACTTGCAACGCACTACCCTGGCCACTACATTTGGCGATATGCATTCCAAGCCAAGGCAGTAGGCTAACTAGTTCACGACGATAGTTCTCCAACATGTCATTGTGATCGTACGCAACTTGCCTTACCACCTTTGGTTTTTTGACGAGAAATGCTTCCTTTAATTCATCTTCTAGCTTCTTGACCTCTGCGGCCATCGAAGAGCTTTTCTCCCTCAGCTGTACCTGGTATTTTTCAAGTTCGCGAAGTCTAAGGTTTCCCTATTAGATTTCTTCCTCAAGCCTTATGTGTTCTGTTTCTCGTGGCTGTGTGATTCCTTCATTCCGGGCTTCACGGACCGTCGTATCTATGGGTGCTGCTATGCGTGAACTAGGCTTCACATGTTCCATAGGGATCACAACCCTTGCTTCATAAGTCAATTTCGAAAGTGCTTGTGCGGTCAGGGTTTTGCACATGGTCCTATAAGGCCATAGAATCACTGGTACCCGCAGGTTCCAGTCAGTGTGTCTCACATGGTGGACCGTGTTCAACACTTCGCACACCTTGTTAAAGGCTTCCCCATGTATAATCTTCGGCGCGCTTGGTCTTATCATACTTCGTCGATTATGCCCTCATCTTGCTCGCTCCTGTTTGTTGTTCATGTTTCCTATTGTAAGGACGGTGTGCATCCGTGCAGGTTGCATACCATACACCTGTACCCCTCTGGAGAGGTGGGCACGTAGGCTGTTTTGTCCATCATACCTGGATTCCATTTGCAGTTGAGGATTTCCAAACCGTATAACCATCATTCTTCTGCAGTCACGCCAGTTCTCAAAACTTCTTTGATGCGTACCCCACCACCTTGCGGGCATAACGTGCAGTGCCCATTTCAGAGTGTCACAACGCTGCTGTTCCGACACTTCTCTTTCAAATTTGGTCAGGAATTCATCCACCGCTATCAACCTGTCATACATAGGCATATCCCTTACCTCTGTTGTCACGCAGCGTAGTGATCGTACCATCATGTTGCAATTGAGCATGGTTACATCGTGTAACTATTTTTGCCATCGTTCTATTTCCTCATCCGAATCTGATGTGTAGGACCTTTCATGCTCCCACGAAATCCTGCCATCCACTGTAGGATTCACCTAATCCTATTCCCAAGCGGTTATCTTGTAGATACAGTCTAGATCATCGTCGCACACTGGCTCTGTGTAGCACGATCCTTCTGCAGGGTCTAAAGGTACCACTACGCGCAATGACTTTTTCTCAAAAATCATTTTGCGCTTCTTTAGATTTATCACTCCGTTCATATCAGTGGCCCAATCTATTCCCAGTAGCACGGGATAGGGATTGCTGTCATCGACAATCTCTATCACTTCGAAATCTGCAAGCGCGCTCGCACCTTCGATGTCTACCATTATTCCCTGCAATCTTCCCATCAGTAGGATCTTCTGCTGGTTCGCCATTCACAATTGAATAGGGGACCATTGCAATGCGGGCCTGCCCATGCGCTCCCATGTCTGCTTTGGCAGTACGTTCGCGTCTGATCCTAAATCTAGAATCACTTGATCCATTTCATATTCCCCGATTTGCGTAGTCAATCTCATCTCCCTTCCTGTTCGTGTTGTGTGCTTCCCAAGCTTCCAGACTACGCGTGGTTCTCCTGACCCAACGCACCTAGTGATGAGTTCTTGCAGTCCCTTCACAGCCTTGCTGTCACGCAGCAGCTTCATGCATGTCTCCAGAAAGGTAGTAAGCATTGATGGGTCCATCTCCGGTTCTAGTTTGTCCTTACTACCTGAAGTGGAGGCCTCCGTGAAGCTCTTCTTAGCTTCCATGAATGTCTCCTTTGCGCACTCCAAATCGAACTCTGGTTCCTTTGTAGGAGCCTTGCAAACCCAAGCACTTTCTTCAGGTTGCTTGCCCTTGTCATCTCCTGTCGTAATACCGCTTCAGAGCACGATGTTTACATTTGGGTCCTCTTCACACGGCTCAGACCTCATCATTTGCAGATTCTGAGTCGGGGGAGGCTGGAGTATTCCTTTATCGCACAACCTCGCTATTAGTGTGGGGCAGTCCTCCGTCTCATGATCAAACTGGGTACAATATAAACATTAGGCTTTCGTCGAATTTGTACAATCGCGGGCATAATGCCCTATCCAGCGCTAATTGTAATAAATCAGTTGCCCGCAACCCCTTCCTGGTCCCATTCCACCTCGACCTCATCCGCACCCCTAAAATCCAGTGCGCGTCATCCCTGTATTTTGATCGAGGGCTCGTGTTTCAGTCTGAACTCTGTAGGCAGGAGTCCGATCCATCATCAGTTCATAACTTCTACATGTGCGTTCATCATGGCCTACTGACCTGCAGAAATTACAGAACAACTGTTGGGACGTCTGCGTATACTTTTGTAATAGGTGACAGTTATTTGTAGTGTGCTTCCCTCCTATCTGACAAATCGTGCACCATAATGCAGGCGCCACGCTTGGCCTGGCTTGTGCCTCTAGTCTCAATGGAATTGGCCCTCCTCCTGCTAGGTAGTTCACGAAGACTGGACAATGGTCCTTGTCATGCCCCTGGCCCTTGCATTTTATGCACCATACCTCTTCGTGCCCCTCTGGCCGAGTTGTCCTATCTTGTTTCAAACTCTACATCTCAAGACACAAATTTTTCAACTGCGCATGGATCTGTTACACTCCCAGGCTAGGATCCTGTATCGGGGTCTCGTGGAGCCTCATTGCAATCTCCAAGGCTTCGGTCTGAGTAGATAGTTTTTGCTGTGACAACATGGTCCTTAGATGTGGCGTTAATGACGCTACAAACCATGCGTGGTGCTTCCCATCCATCAAGGTCATGTTGGTTTTGCGAATCATACCCTTCAGTCTCTGATCTAGCTCCCAGGGGGTCTCACCTGGAAGCATCGCGATTTCCTTAAATCCGATGATCGACTATGTCTCTGATTTTGGTCTGCTAAATTCCCTGTTTAGCGCAGCTTGGATATCTACGATCCCTGTGTTTGGATTGTCATTAGAATGCTTGATGTACCATGTTAGTGTGTGATCCTGCAAGGTGCTAACCAATGTTTCCTTCTTGATATTATCATCCGTGACTCCTTGCACTTCCCATACAGCCTTTACTACGAACCAAAATTGGTTCGGATCTTCGTTTCCTACTCCTCTGAATACTGGAAACTTTATTGCGCTTGCCATATTAAACTGTGGTGGTGGCGGAGGTGGTGTGGGCGAAGATGGGGGTGAAGATGGTGAAACTGGTGGTGGTGTAGGTGGGGGTGGTATGCGCAGAATTTGTTGCCTTATCAGACTGATCGCACTCCTTGGTGAAACCCTCGCGAGCTCTTCCTCACTTTCTTGCCGAGGTGAAATCAAGGGGCTAGTTTCTATCTATGCACTACCTTCGTTTCTATAGATCCTCCCACTTCGCGTAGCCCCAAACATCAATTTATTCGCATAACCCACTTTTCACATAGTAGCATTTTAATCCAAGTGTTCAAAGTTTTAATGTACTTACCTCGCGGTCCTTTGAGGAAGCGATGTTCCGCCTCACTTTAGATAACTGAAGTATATACCGCGAACTCAGTGATAAACCCTCCTATGATTCGATCGAGCCAATGGTACACAACATGCGCAATCTTATCTTCTGTTGCTTCTAGTCTGCGCACCAATTCTAGAGTCCACACAATTGGTTTGTCAAGCCTACACCTTCCCTGACTGTCTGCTAGCTTCGCGATGCACTCATACAACTCAGAGGGGAAGGACGCAAAGAAATTTTCATGGATTTTCGTATATAAGTAGCGCTCTAACTATTGTTCCTTCGATACTCGCAGATTCCTATTTTCCTGCAACGCGAACTTGTGAATTTTTTCGTCCAGCCACCCTTCAATTTTTTTCTTTATCGGATTCCAATGACACGACATCAGACATCCCTTATGTAGATCCCGGTCCCAGCAACAGAACCATTTGTTGGCTTGTTGGGGCCTGACCCAGGTTCAGAGGTGATTTAGCCAAACAAATCCCGGTACTACTGGCCCTTTCGGCAATAGTCTGCGGAGTGCGGACTGAGGTCTCACCCGAAGTAGTATGGGAGGGTGCTAGAACTAGGTTTCCACACCCTGGAGATGTCTGATGAGTTCAAGTGGTCCACGGTTCGACCCTGTGCGCACGTCGCTACGCGCACTTACCCGTACCTCGCAGCCTATGATGTTGCCTTCGCGCAACCCTACTCGGGGGCCGAACGCTGTTATTACCCAAGTCCTTACTAGTATTTCACTGTTAGTTTATTAACTTAGCTTACTTGCATGTGTAAAGTATACTTAGCAATATAAATCATTCATACAAGTGCGCGCAGTAAATAAACAGTATATTTGCAATTGATATCAAACATGTAATAACTCAAGAATAGATACACGGAATTCAGATAAAACTTCTCTTTATTATTCTCTTCCTTTGGTTACAGACTCAACTCCGCCCTGTGCACTCAGCTGCAGGGGTCCGCGCACTCAGCTGTGGACAACTAGGCCTCTGCGCACTCAGCTGCAGAGCCTTCTCCTACTCTACGACCCAAGACACACTTTGCACTTGCTCTATGCTTCTACTTCTCTATCTCATACTTCCTCTCCTTCACCCCCTTTTACACTTAGAGCCTCGCTCTATTTATACAATCCCATGGTCCGTGGACCATGGGTAGGCCGACATTACATTACAAACTAGGGCGGACAACCCTATGACTCTGACATACTTCCACGCCCGCAATTCGCGCGGCTTTACAACATTATTCAGTCAAAACATGGGCTTTGAGCCCCAAAACATGCCTCGCGGGGATTCCATGCCCAACACAAATTCCCAGTGGATAGTCAAAGATCTAAAAGATATTGGTAGCCTGAACGAGAATATAGAATCCGAGCTTAGATATTCAATCCACAATATTTCTGTTGCTGATAGGGAATTCATAAAGCAGAGGTTGACCTTAGTGGAGGAGCATGTTGTTAAACAAACCTTGATACTACCATATTTGTTGCATAAGGTTGGGATAAAGCATTTGAAATTTGAAGGGATGGAGTGACGAGATCATGTATAGAATCTAGTGGACCAATGGCCCTTCTTTAATTGATCAGATGAATCCAAACTCTAGAGATATGATTTTGGGGCATTCTACTAGCCATATGCCTTGCTCTTAAGTTGTTCTTTGCCTTAATGATTTCTATCTAGCCAAAACAATCTTTCTTTGAGTTATATTCTAATAGTCTTCTGGAGAGGTATAATCAAGTTGTCAATGGAAGATCTCTGAAACTTTCCTTGTTATATAATCCAAGGCAAAAATGTTTGATCTATGCAATTTTGAAATGTGTTATTGGGAGTATGGTTAGAGCTTCTAAAAGCTATGTAAATACCAATAATAGAACAACAATATTGGGTAGGAAAGTCAAGTTCATTTGTCAACCAAGGGTCAGATCTGGATATCAGATCGAGACTCTCTTTGCTAGGTAGCAACATGAGACTGTAATATTGTTAATTTTGTATTATTAATGGAAAATTTATCCTTTATTGACCAAAATAAAATGCATTATTAATTGGGATATTTAAGACTTATCCCTTTTTGATAAACCACAAAGAATATGCGAGAGGTATATGTTTGTATTCTCTCAAATAATTTCACTAGATAAGTTATAAATTATAACCCTGGGTTGTCAAAAAGCCAAAGAAAACTATGTAACAAGTAATGTAAGACACATGCATTACAAAACAACAAAGATACATGATAATTATACAAGTACTCTACAAAGATCGTGATTGAACCATTATGTATAAGAAATTTAGTTATGTTGAGAAAGAGTTACCATGTCACTAGTGTTCATTATGACTAGTCTAAATTCTGATGTGAGATGGTATTCATATCTCAGTGCAACATATTTTCAACTACTATTGGAGGAAAAAACCTTACAAAACTTTCTACCTCCAAGAGTTCAGTTATGCATATTTGTACAAATATTGCACACTAATTAGGCTCAAACAACGACCAAACATAGCCACTAAAAGAACAAAGTGAAGCCTCCTTGTTTTGGAGTGGATTTGTTTGAAATTTGAATTTAAGAGAAATGTGCATTATACAACTATGTTGCCAGGAAACGTGGGTGCGGGGACGGGGACTGACGGGGACGGCATTTTTGGAAACAGGGTGCGTGGGTTCGTCGGGTAATATAATAATATTAAATTTTAATAATTATATTTTATAAATTATAAATTTATAATTAATAATATATATGAAATTTGAATTTGTATATTTTTTCAACTTTAAACAAGAAAACTTTAATGATAATCATTTAAACATGCACATCATTGAACATTCAACATTGACATTGAAATTTCAAAATTTATCACCAAAAAATTGTTCTTTTGAATCTTTCCTGTGTAACCATGACACTGTGACAACTATGTGAGAGAGCTCAAGGCTACCACTAACACTGAAAATTCAAAATACATACTAGGATAAATGCTAGACTCAGCTATTTTGGTGAAACTTGGGACAGATTTTGTCACACACAGGCTTTAAAATAACTATGCAGCTTAGGTTCATTTGCAAGGATGCCTATCAATGAATCAGGCTGTGGTCGTACAGACCCTTCCTCCTACACAACCAAGGAGTGTTAGCATTTCTGCCTCCTGCTCTGATTTCAAGACAGCTTCTCTCCTTGAAATTGCTCATTCTGGCTAGAGCTTGAGCTTGTAACTTTGCTTTGAATGTTTAGTCTCCCCCATATAAAAACATAATTTTTTCATAGGAGATTCTTCTCAACCTGATAGTGGTCTAGAATTTTCTTGATGCCTAATCATCCACCTGCCCCATGCATGGTGTGCTCTATGGTAAAGCAATCCCAAAAACAGTGGCAGCCTTACCCTTCCACAAAACACGCTTATCAGTCTTTGTTTCCCAATAAAATGCACAGCAGCCATCTGATGGCTTGAGGGATAGTTTGTCTTTGAGTGCGAAGCTCTGCCTGAATATTAATTATCTAAACATAAAACATCTTCGCAGTTTTTAGAGATTACTTGGTGTACAAGTCTGTAGAGACCATATATGATTTAGGCATATTTTCCTAGTTCTAATCATAACATGATGTTATCAGAATGCTATGAGAAATTGGCAGATTTTGATACTTAATTTAGCCATTGTCCAAAATAGCCCTTCGCCATTTAACAGCATCAGTTGATTACAGCTTATGGCTGGTCTCAATCCTACTTTCTATTTAACTGAAAATGTCTGAACCTGTATGTGTGCATTTACAGTTTATAATTTGATGGTTATTTGGCTCGGGAATGAATGTTTCATTCCAAATTTATTTACAAGAATTCTTAAAAACAAAGACTTGTAAAAAACTTAAAAAACCAGGTGCGGGTACCCGTGCAACACAGGTTTTGATGGTAAGGACCGTGGAAGAATGTTTCATTCCAAATTGATTTAGGGTTTTTAGGTTTTGTTATAAGTTTTACCTTTGTTATAAGTTATTTTTTAATTTCAATAAAAAAAAAATTATTTGAAAATTAAATTTTTAATATATGTTTTTTTATGAAGAACCCGAAGAACCCGAAGAACCCAAGAACCCAAGCACCCGAAGAACCCAAGAACCCGTTAAAGGAAAAGAACCCAATTTTTTTTTTGAAGAACCCGGTTCTTCTGGGTTCGTCTGGGAAGAACCCGTACCCGAATCCGGTACTTGGGTGCGAGAACCCGGGACGGGTTCGAGAACCCCACCCCCGGGTGCGGGTACCCGTGAAACACAGTTATACAATGACTAAATAGAACATAGAAGAAGCTTCTATATCTCAATCCATGAAATTTTTATCAAAATGTCTTCCAGATCAGTGGGAAATAAAGAGCAAAGAATTAAAGCAAATAAGAAACATTACCAGTTTATTCATACTCAAGGACTAGTCGTAGATTTCCAAATAAGTGCAATTGTGGTTGGATTAAAAAAACCTATAAATGTCTAAATGCATATAAAATGATCTGGCATATCACAAATTTTCAAAAAAAGTAATTGCAAAACTTGAACTCAAAATCAACAACTTGAATGTTATTAGAATTTAAACCATGAAGAACTCTTTATATTATTCCATTCCTTTGCATGGGAAAAGAAAGCCTTAACTCATGCCTAGTGTCAAAGGGATCCTAACCAACCATAAAGTTTGTGGTGCTTCAATTTATTCTATTTATGAAGAGAATGTTATGGTTGCTTAGACAATCCCATGCATTGGAAAATTACAGTTGTACACAAAAATGTTCATATCACAAGAATAACTCTACTTCTATTCATAAATTCCCTTACAAGAGAGAAATTAATGAGTGTGTTGATCTAATAGAAAAGGTAGAAGTTATATAACAACCCTAAATCTATAAGACCAGAATTTGCAGTTGCACTGCCTCAATGAACAAAATCAGTTATGAAAAGGATGTGTGAGTATTAACAACAAAACTCATGTAAAAGATCAATAGTAGAGCTTGAGAAACTAATATCCATAGGGTTGCTCCTCCTTTCTCTTTTCTTCCTCCCCCTGAAACAAAAACCCTGGAAAGGGTAACAAAGGCAAAGACAACAATACAAAGAATCCAATCCTAAACTCCTATGTTTAAAATGTTACATTGCCAGATCTGAGAAAACCTTGTTGAGGACATCGTCCTCACCATTGGAAAAAGCTCTGCATCCTTCTCTTATTCATTAACAAATAATCTGAGCTCAATCCTCGTATGTGAGGCAACAAAAAAAATATTCTGAGATCTATCTGCCACTATCCCTGAATACCTATGAGCATACACCCACCTCATGAATGACCAATTACACTTTAGACCACATGAAGTTGCATGAATGAATATCAAATGAACAATGGCTTTCCCAAGGGCTTTAAACTCGCTCAAGCATGTCTCCCACACAAGCCTACTGCTTTGAGGATTGGCAATTTTCATTTTACCTGTTACAAGGTCTCGTTGTTTTACGTGAACTTCCCGAGCATACAATGGGTGTAGGCCCTCAACGCACCATTTCATGAGTTTCATGAGTGCAATATGTGCTTCCTAATGAGATTCACATGATCCATCTCTTGCACTTTTTGTACAAAACCCATGAGTTGGCAAATAAAAATCTAAAATAAGAACAACCACCAACATTAGGAGAATGACTAGGAGTGTCTACTAGTAGGGAACATAAAGGAACTCAGGAGAGTCAGAAATGTCATTTGCATTTTTTGGTTTAAGAACCAGATGCAGAAAAGGGAAACACAAGAACCACCAATTTTAACCTCCTTTTTTTGCAGCTTTTGATTTTTGATTTTTTTTTTCTTTTGCAACTTCAATAGCATATAAATTATAGGCATCTATAGGCACACTTGAGCATTCTCTTACATTTGTTTCTATCTTTGAGCCAAATGGTATTTTGGATAGTTTATGCCCCCACTAATAGATTTGTTGCAAAAATTTCATTGTATATCTCCCTTCTCTAGTGGTGCTCTTGCCAACATTAAAAAAAATCAATCAACAAAAAACTCTGCAAAGCCAAAGTGTAAGCGTTCTGCTCAGTATCGATAATAACTTTGCAGAAAATATCATCCAAAATGAATATTTTTTCCCATTTCACATTTATATTTGACACCAAAGAGTTTCTCCATCTACCTATGAGTTGGACTCTCAGGTAGGTAAATTTCCTAGAAGTTATTGAGCGGTCAGGGTCTGTACCAGCAAGAACCTACAAGACTCACTCGTTGCCGAGTATGACTTGCTAGAAGAGATCTGCACAATTGATTTCCCTAGATTAATAGCATAGAACATTAAAAATATGAAATCATTGCAGCCCCCATTTCCTAATAACATTAGCTTTTGCAGAAAAAGGTGTGTCATCTTGAGCTTTTGAGTTCTCTTTAAAGCTAAAAACTAATTCAGTTCCTATTCTGGATCGAGAAGAATAAATTGAATTCAAACCCTTTCTAAATCCTCGCAAGAAAAACAATATGGACTTTCGATGAAACTAACATCATTGACTTCCCCTGGAAAAGTATAACACCTTGTCCAAAGAATAGGTCATAGGTCATCAAAAAATGAATGAATAGAAACATAAGTAGCATGTCATGAGGTAATCACTCCAACAATGCTATTATTAGGATTACAAAAGGGAAAAATGTTATCACACCGAACAAATATATGACTCCACTACTATAAGAATCGTTAAATGGAATTCAATTTCACAAGTACTTACCAATTGAAAGTTTCAAATTAAAAAAGAACCCACTAGAATAAATAGCCCAACCATTACCAAGATTGCTTGCTGGATTTCCTACTAGGAATCCTCATTTCCAAAACCACCAAACCATCTTCTACCTCCATTTCCAACCCACCTCCAGCTACTTCCCTCTTTTTTATCTCCCAATCCCATCTATCAAATGCATCTTTCTTTCCACTAAGGTCATCTTCTAAAGCTCTACGAGCAACATCCTGCATGGAAGATCAAATTTATTTATTTAGACAACATTAATTATTGTTGATCAAGGAAACACCACTAGATCTTTCTTCCTTGACCAATTTAACAAATATTTTTTGGTTTCAAGAAATTGTGGACCATTCTAAACTTTTGACTAGATACAATATTCGATTATGTTATGTGAAGCGGGACTTGTTGGGTATGACATGGACTCATGAGTCATACTAGCCTTGGTGCCACCTAAGCTCAGGTCAGGACTTCCTTAAACCAAAGGCAAGATGATTGAAGGGAGACTCAAAGCACGACCCTCACTGAAGCAAGGGGTAGGGGAAGGTCCCAATACACCACCCTTTCACTATCAAATTTACCAGTTTCATCAACAGTGACGACCAAAAGAAAAGAGAGAGTAAGCAAGTGAGGTGAATAGGGATGTAGTTAGCGGACAAGCACAACTACCTAGCCACTCAATGGTTAAGGTTAAATCATCTAATAAGAAACCTAGGTAATACAAAACTATAAAATAGCACGCAAGGTCAACTAGTAAAAGTCAAAGGGTTAGAAGGATTTTCAGACCTGAACCAAAGAGAGAGTGGAAATGTATTTTTTTTGTAGCCTTGGTTATTCATGTTCAAGAATAACACCCAAACAAGGTAGGAAACTAAACCAATGAATTAACACCTAGAAGTGCCTTAACAATACAATAAACTATGCATAACCTGAACTATGGTCTTTTAGATTCTTGGAAGAATCTAATACTTACCATTAGTGTAGCTACAAGAGTAGACAATGTCAAGTTGGATGAGATCATAGGTTAGTTACTACAACAAAAGACACGAAGAAAAACTTTCCTAATAAACAAAGATTCACAAGCTATGATGAGTAGGGGTTGCTCTAAGGAGTGAAATAATAAGAGATCTATTGGGTAGGAAGCAGCATGGGTTGATTTGTTGAATGTCCCATCAAAGGAATATGAGGTGGGTTGGATATTTGTAAATTTATTCTTCTAGGGAAAGACAAATAAAAAAATTCAAACATTATAGTTGATGCAATGAGTAAACAAATTACTTTGTTGGCAACTATGTCAATAAAGGTAGTTAGCTTTGCAGCTATAAAAAAATGTATGAGCATTATAACGATTTTCAGAGGCAAGGAGAGCATGTAAGGAATCATTGATGGGAGATCAAACATCCTACATGGATTACTTTTTCAAGAAGAATTTTTATTAGAAAAGAAAAAAACAGTTTTGTGTGCCAAGAGGTTCCATCAGTGACAATTTAATCTAGAATTTGGGAATCATATGGTGGAGGATTGAATGATCATTTCAGAAGCGACAAAACCCATGCATTTTGAAAGAAAAGTATTTTTGGCTACGCATAACGAGAGATGTGAGAAGATATGTGTAAATATGTAACGTTTTCCAATTGGGAAAACATAGAATTCAAAATACTTGACTGTATAGTCCATTAGTTGTGCCCTGTTTTTTGTGAACGTAGTGTGAATGGGTTCTTGAATTTTCTCGGATTAGCGTCCAGGAAGCTCATGAGAATGCATTAATGTATAACCTATCTCTTGATAGTGTTCATATCATGTCCTCTATCACAATTCATATTCATGTTCATACCCATAGACATCACTTAAGTCCTTATAATGTTTAACATTCTTACACAGGAAACTATTTATTGTTCAACTCTTTCAATGGCTTCAACATCGAACATCAATCTGTTGCAGTTTATCAATCACGAGATCAGAGTCGTAAACTAATTAAAAACCACATATTGGCTTCATATTACACAAGAAAATAATCTTTTTAACCCCACCAATTGCCTACAACAATATTTCAAGATATTCATGAAGCATGAGACAAAAATTCAGAGCTAGTGTCATCAATCAATGTACCCATTATAAATCACTAATTGATAACCTTCTTTCCATTCCCAATAGCCAATCAGCTCAATCCACATCTTACTTTCTTGAAGTGTTCAATGGCTAATTCCAGTTTGTACTGATTACCTCGTTCTCCTGAATGCAATGGACGACTTCTAAAAAGATGTTCTCAACCTAGATTTTGGATCTTCAATCTGCAAAATATCTTGAGAAGGGCAGTATTTCTCTGCTAATCTACCACTGGATACCAATGGATTGTTTGCCTTGCCTTTTATATGGCATCAGACAATTTCCCATCCACTATGCTAGTCTAGCTACATTCTTCTTCTTCTCTCAAATTTGGATGTAGTAATTGATTGGGGCTACTCATTGTTGTGGTTACAACATATTGACAATACATTTTAGCAGAGAAGTGGAGAGGGGAAATATTTGGACACTGTACTCTCAAGGCTACTCTCATTATGTGTCTACTGTAAGCAAGACAAAAGGCCATGATTCACCTATTAGATAGCTGCCACGTCATAAAAAATGTGCATGAAAGAAGTGCTATCTCAATTCAGTGCAGAGAGTAGTTTACTAAAGCCATTCAAACTGCTCCACCTATAGCAAATTTGAAAAAACTGATATACTACTCTAAAGGATTGGAAAAAGAGATAACTGATCAAAGTAGTTTTGAATCTTCCCCCATGGATAGTGTTGGGATGTCATGGCTAAAAAGGCATGAGTGGAAAGAAATATGGGCATGCATTATAGATGAAATCACTATTTACAAAATCCAGTGATAGGAAGAAGCAATCTGTCTCTATGACACACAAAGATTAAGGATTAAAAATTGGCGTCTGGAAGACTAAATCAAGCTTCCATTCTACTCAAGAATACCATTGACTTAGCATAAAAAAATTACTTGGTGCCTTAAAGAGCACTCCAGCCATTCTAAAAAATTGTCATTACGATTGAAGCAATAAAAACATGACTTACACTTGGAACTAATTCCTAAACTAATTTAAAGCACAAATAATCGAGGTGCCAGGTGGTTAAGGAAGTTTGACCTTGTTGGAGAATTTTGTTGGAGAAGGGCACCTTACATAACATCTTGGCTTTGTAATTATGTACCTATAAACATGTCAGGACACACTTTTATGATAACTTCAGTATACCATTCTACATTAGCACAATATCAATATTCTCATTTAAGGCATCAAGAACTACATTAAATATTGCAAGGAAAATACTTGTATATCCAGAAACATTATTAATGAATCCAACATTTTACAAACTGCAATGCCTATGAACCCGTAAAGTAGGTTTCTCCAAGAGGAACTGATTTGTGTAATTCTCAAAAGAGGTCACAACACTCCATAACCCCTAGGAACCACAAGAAGGAGAAGTTGAGATACAATCCTCTTAATAGCCATAAATTGATTGCCCAAATAGTGTGATACTTATCAGTTGATGCTTGACAAATTAGATCAACCCAAGATTGAAATAGGCTCAAAGAAAAAACCCATAGAATTTATTGTGACATACCTAGTGTGAAATGAGATTTGGTTATAGCTATGAAGGAATGGGAATCCATTTTTCATTGAATGCAAGCGATGGACCATCTAAAGGATATAATGTCCTGTTTATAAAAGCCTAAAACAGAAATTGGTAGATGGGATTTTCAATGAGTGAAGTCCCAGTCCCAAAATACCTAACATATATATATTGCGATGATAATCAAAGAAAATTGAAGCAAATCTATTTACTAAAAAGTTTCTAGACAAAGCACCCTTACTATTAGTCACTAGAAGTCATACACATGAAAAGAGAAACCTAATTTTCATTCGAAATATATTTTACCTTAACAATTTTATATACAGGTATAAAAAGCATTAATTGAAGCAGAGGAGGAGGTTGGGGTTGGTTTTGAGGAGTGTGGGAGCAGTGTAATTGCAATGGTAGAGGATGATACGTTGAATCCATGCCAGAGCATTGTAGTGAATAAGGTAAAAGACCTGATGGACATACTGGTTGCTGAGCTTGGTGGTAAGGTGGAGTTCGGTGTCCCATATGCATTAGAGACCATTGTTGAAGCATTCATGGAGGCTACACTGAGATAGTATGAAGAAGAGATAGTGAATTCAAGCATTGGAACAACAGGGGATGGAAAATCTGGTGATGAACAAGAAGCCAACACTTCAAGAGTGTGTGCATTAATTGGCTTTGAGTAACTCTATTTTGAGGCCAAAAATGCAGGGGAATTTCCATTAACTGCTAAGTGTGAAAGTATGGGCAACCATGATTTTTCTCAGATGTCATACTTTGAGGACTCTGAAGAACAGATTGATGAGCTGGATAAACCTACTTGTGATGTGGGTGATGTTCAGGCTAATGTATTTGAGACCCCTGTTGGCAGTAGTGAAGAATTATATGCTGCAAAGCTGCCAGACTTGTCACATGTTTCAGAGAAAAATAATAGAGTGGTTGATAGTGGCAATGAAGCAAACTCATCTCATGTACTTCATGGTGACTCTTGAACAATGTGTATTCAAGTCATGCAGGAGCTTCCCATTTGGTGACTCAGAAGAAGAGTTTCCTACCATGGATAGTTTTTGGGAAGAGGACAATAATAACATGGGCCTATTTGCAACCCAGAAAACCAGTCAGTCAAGAAAGAAAAAGACTGGAATAAAACACTTGCTTGTAAGCTCTATGAAGAGCAGCACAACCTATGGAAGGGAACACTTGCAGGCAATATTTTATAGGATCAGGCAATGGGTTCAAGTAAATTTTACAGCCAACTTTCACCTTCAATGAAAATTCCTGAACACCTGAACTATGTGGACATATTAAGTGGGAAATCAATAAGCAGTTCTTCAGAAAGCCAGGCTTTAACTTCTGCAGAAAGTTCCAAGGGTAGTAAATTCCTGCATGCACCACAAACACTAAAGTCCTACTATGCTGAATAATGCCCCTAAATAAATCAAGTCTAGCCACATGAATGCATGTGCCTCTACCACTATGGATTAACTGTTTCACTTCAAAAGAGGCATCTCTATTACACCTTCATTATGACTACAATTTGTTGCACACATTGCAGAGGATTGTTAATACTGTTGTTGTGCCCTTATCCACACATCTTCCATGTTTCACACTAGATGTGACTTTTGTATTGATTGTTGAATGCAATGTACTTTTGAGGAATAATTTCTTATGTGCAGTAAGATGAAGGAGAACACAATCTTATTAAGTAAAACTCGAACTACCTCTCTAAGAGGAAGGTGTTTTATACCAAATTAAGATACTAGCACAAGATCTCAAAACCTCCCCTCTATTATGGGCTTCATAAGAATTTTGACCACCTGTGAATCCAAAGGAATGTAAACCAGGACCACTTCTCCTTTCTGTGCTATGATATCCCTTCAGAATCTTCAAGGTGTAAATCCCTTGTACAAGGAAAATTTAATAAAGAACTTGCAAACCTCCTACATCCTTCAAGTCAACTTCACTGGCCAAAATCTTCTTACACCACAACATGAGTTGTTTAGGAATTCTTGCAAAGGTAAACTCATTTGTATACAGGGCCAAGATAAGTGGATCAAATCTATCAAATAAAAATTAAAAACTGCACTAAAATTGGAAAGTCCAACTTGAGTCGAAACTTGTCAAGCATGAAATAACAAACTTGTGGTGCATGCATCAGCCCATATTGGGACTTATTCAGTTTCAATTCATGCATATCTCACTCGTGCACCTCAAAACCTTCAATAAAAATATCATCTCCCTCTTTCTAAGAGAGTTTTTCAACAACAAACATGCCCTGGTACTCTTCAATACTGCCATCAATTGCATGCATGGAATCAATTGTTGATGTCATGATAGGTTTTGAAATTGTCTCCACAAAGCTGGAAGGACACTCCTCCATCATGGCTTCTTTCCATACCTGCTCCACTAGATTAGTGAGTAGCCTATAAAGGCCACCATCATGAACTCCTCTAGCCAAAACTTCAATTAAGGATTGTGTTTTCTAAATATCACTAGTTGACCATCAAACTTAGCCATGCATTGTCAAGTCTAAATGCTAACCCATCTACTCTCACTAATTTTTTTTCACTCCCTACAAACCCATGTTTTCGTTGCTTGGCTTCTTCCTCTTATGACACTGAGATACATAGTGGCCCATCTTGTGGCACTTGAAAGTTGAAACACTGCACGTGACTCAACTCTTTCCTACCCTGGTCCAAAGAATCATATTCTTCCTCCTAGCTCTTATGACCCCTCACAAGACCTCCTTTCTAACTTTCCTCCATCCTATTGATTAGGTCTTGATTCTGCTCTTCCTCCTCCATCCCTGCAATTGTCTCCAATTTTGTCTCTCTCCTAGACGAAATCATCCCATAGCCTCTCAAAGGTGGGAAGCTTATCTCAATCATAGACACCCCAAACAAAAGGCTGCAAAAAATATGAAAACCCATTCAAGGTTATCGGTACCCAAGTTTCACTCTTGACCTCTTTTCCAACTGCTACAAGCTAATCACAAGGTTTTCTAACTAGCTACAACATTTACCTTGCTACTCTATGTGGCTATGAGCTTATTCCTCTAAAGCATCTTCCAATTGATGTTCTCACGAATATATAGAGTGAATAGATAATTAAACATCTCCTTACTGGTCTTCTTTCTGGCAACATGAAGGATCCACTGATCCTTCACTGAGTCGAGTATGGCCTTCTTTTCCCTAGACATCTTGTTAATTTTTTCCAATTGCACGGGATTGGTCAGCTCTGCTACCTTAGTCTCCACAAAACCCTAAAGATCACACTTCTCTAACAAATTCTATAGCCTGCACTTCCATGTTACAAAATTGGTAGTTCGCTACAACATGTGATACTCTAAGCCCAAGAGTCGTTATTCATGCAGATGCTAAAAAATCCCAATCACTAAAGCAACCCAAACATCACAACCAACCTAGCACAGGTCCCAATTTTCTTCAATTCCTAAAATAGCTTCACATCCACTACAATCCTTCAACAACTCCCTCTAACAGGCAAAAACCCACTCCATACATGGATCTCAAAAACCATAGACAATGTGCTCTGATGTCATGTTAAAATTTTAGTATATGTGATCATATCAGAGAACCAAAAAACACTTAAGAGAGATGGAAACTTAACTCTCCAAAATATTGTTACTGCTATATCTAATTACGTGTAGACAAACTAAAAAGTATAAACAAAAAACTAGAAGTGACGAGAACAACATAATGTATATATGCTAATTCTGCATAAAACAATGATCTAAAAATTATGACATCAAACAAATTTTAGGCACACAAACACGTTAAGTCTCTATTACTTCAAAGTTTCAAATGGAAAAATACAAAGCAAACTGCTCAAAAATTCTATCTAACCCACAAAAATTTTTATGTCTCGTTTATATACTAGGTGAATATAAGATACAATGATTGCATAGACCACCTAGTGTATGCCCTCCAACAAAAGACAAAACCCTAACCCTAGTCCCTCTAATAAACAAAATTAATTTTTCTAACAACAATGGAAAATTTTGACACTCTACAAAGAATGATATAAAGCAACACCAACTGTACCAATGTCCCAACAACCTTCCAATGACTCTAAAAGACTAGACCAAAGTGTTTCAGACATCTCAAAGAAAGAGCTTGTGGTGCTATTAACAAGAAACATAACTTCTTCACTAGAACATTCTGCACCAAAAATGTCCATTTTCAAGCTATCACAAAAAGATCTAAACCATTTCTGAACATTCTACAACAAACATTTCAAATAAGCATCCAACTTTCCCAGTCCATTGGACCATGGTCTAGCAACAACTTGAAGTAGCGGTTGTGACAATGACCCAAGTTCAAATTCTGATGCATGCTCGTCCCCTACATGGGGTTTGTGGAGTTGGATGTGGATATTGAATATATTGAAAATTGTTGATGTACCCTTCAGGAAAATTATTGTTATGGTTATGAGAAGATACTAGAAAACCATATTCTTTGCTTGTGCGATGGTGAGTTGAGCTTATTACTGGTTTACAATCCATAAAAGATAGGTTCCCAATAATAACGCCCTAAGGGTGGTGAGTTGAGCTTATTATCGAGTTTACAAATCCATAAAAGACAGGTTCCCATTAATAACGTCCTAAGGGTTAGATTGACTAGTAGATGCTCTTGTGCTAAGACCAAAGAGGTCTCGGATCAAATCTCATCAAGGCCTTTTGGGTTACCAACCACATATGCTGCTAGAAGTGTATCTGTGTTCCATCTGAAAATTATGAGTAAGAAGTGGAAGAGCTCCAGTATTGGCATGCAATCAACACCTTCTTCATTTAAGTGTGTGAGGGTAGGGTGCGATTATTTCCATGGGGAAAAAACATCCAACCTTCACACCATAGACTTAATAAAATTGCTTAAGAGCACAAGTTAAATTTATCAAGAAGTCCTAGAGTAAACAACCTTGTACATGAGTACATATTCTTTATAGAAACTATATGTCAAATCATGAAATGAGGTGTACTATATATTTCAGCTATCGGTGTCAAATATTAACCTTGGCTAAAACCCATTAGTAGCAAAGCAACAGGAAGGTATATTGATTAGGAAAACAAAAAAAAATTCTTTTATTTTGTTATTCCTTATTCAATTGGACTTTAAATTGCTACTATGGAAAGTGGAAATTGCCAATATGCCAGTATCATTTTAAAATTGTAGAACATCCAAGCCACAGTGAGTGTGAGGGTGCCTAATAGTAGGAATTTATGTTTGAGCCCTCAGCTCCGATGGCTCAAAAATAAAAATTTGTGGACCTATTTCATTGCAGGTTTAACTTTGGCGGTAAAAGAGTAAGACACTAAGTTTAAATGCATGCCCCTATCTTATTCATTGGCCCATATTCATGCTAGGATCAGGAATACACACTCATTCTTCCCTGATAAAGCCACCCTAAAATGTCTAGGTCATTTGATCTAATAAATTTCATATATTATAATCAAAACAATGTGTATCATTACGATCTATTAAGACTCCATTTAGTATAGCTTCTAACTAGCTAGATCTAAGCTTCATGCAGAAGACTCTAGTCGATTGGTAAGACATTGGTCATACAAGAAAATGGAATTTAAATAAAGGAATACCACTTTATCCTAGGTCCCAAAATGCTTTGAATCCAAGCTTCCTAGAACTATGACATTCAAAATTGAAATGAAAAGGCTACTACATCATTAAAATATCGAAAAGGTAGAAGTTATATAACAACCCTAAATCTATAAGACTAGAATTTGCAGTTGCACTACCTCAACGAACAAAATCAGTTATGAAAAGGATGTGTGAGTATTAACAACAAAACTCATGTAAAAGATCAATAGTAGAGCTTGAGAAACTAATAGCCATAGGGTTTCTCCTCCTTTCTCTTTTCTTCCTCCCCCTGAAACCAAAACCCTGGAAAGGGTAACAAAGGCAAAGAGAATAGTACAAAGAATCCAATCCTAAACTCCTATGTTTAAAATGTTACATTGCCAAATCTGAGAAAACCTCGTTGAGGACATTGTCCTCACCATTGGAAAAAAGATCTACATCCTTCTCTTATTCATTAACAAAGAATCTGAGCTCAAGCCTCACATGTGAGGCAACAAAAATCATCTTCTGAGCTTTATCCGTCGATGTCCGTGAATGCCCATGAGCATACACCCACCTCATGAATGACAAATTACACTTTAGACCACATGAAGTTGCATGAATGAATATCAAATGAACAATGACTTTCCCAAGGGCTTTAAACTCGCTCAAACATGTCTCCCACACAAGCCTACTTCTTTGAGGATTGGAAATTTTCATTTTACCTGTTACAAGATCTCGTTGTTTTACCTGAACTACTTGAGCATACAATGGGTGTAGGCCCTCAGCGCGCCATTTCATGAGTTTCATGAGTGCAATATGTGCTTCCTAATGAGATTCACACAGTCCATCTCTTGCACTTTTTGTACAAAAACCATGAGTTAGCAAATAAACATCTAAAATAAGAACAACCACCAACATTAGGAGAAGGAATAGGAGTGTCTGTTGGTAGGGAACATAAACTCCGGAGATTCAAAAATGTCATTTTCATTTTCTGGTTTAAGAACCAGATGCAAAAAAGGAAAACACAAGCAACACCAATTTCAACCCCCCCTTTTTTTGCAGCTTTTTATTTTCTTCCTTTTTTATCTTTTGCAACTTCAATAGGATATAAACTATAGGCATCTATAGGCACACTTGGGCATTCTCTTACATTTGTTCCTATATTTGAGCCAAACTATATTTTGGATAGTTTATGCCCCCACTAATAGATTTGTTGCAAAAATTGCATTTTATATCTCCCTTCTCTAGTGGTGCTCTTGCCAGCATTAAAAAAATCAATCAACAAAAATCTGCAAAGCCAAAGTGTAAGCGTTCCACTCAGTATCGACAATAACTTGGCAACAAATATCATCCAAAATGAATATTTTTTTTTCCCATTTGGCATTTATATTTGACACCTAAGAGTTTCTCCATCTACCTGTGAGTTGGACTCTTAGGTAGGTAAATTGCCTAGAAGTTATTGAGCGGTCAGGGTCTGTACCAGTAAGAACCTACAAGACTCACTCGCCATTGAGTAATACTTGTTGGAATAGATCTACAAATTTTATTTCCCCATATTAATAGAAGATAACACTGAAAATATGAAATCATTGCAGCCCCCATTTCCTAATAACATTAGCTTTTGTAGAAACAAGTGTGTCATCTTGAGCTTTTGAGTTATCTTTAAAGCTAGAAACTAATTCAGTTCCTATTCTGGATCGAGCAGAAGAAATTGAATTCAAACCATTTCTAAATCCTCGCAAGAAAAACAATATGGAGTTTTGATGCAACTAACATCATTGAATTACCCTGGGAAAGTAGAACGTACTGTCCAAAGAACATGTCATAGGTCATCAAAAAATGAATGAACAGAAACATAAGTAGCATGTCACCAAGTAGTCACTCCAACAGTGCTATTATTAGGAGTACAAAAGGGAAACATGTTATCACACCGAACAAATATATGACTCCACTAATATAAGAATCATTAAAGGGAATTCAGTTTCACAAGTACTGACCAATTGAAAGTTTCAAATTAAAAAAGCACTCACCAGAAGAAATAGCCCAACCACTGCCAAGCTTGCTTGCTGGATTTCCTCCTAGGAATCCTCATTTCCAAAACCACCAAACCATCTTCTACCTCCATTTCCACCCCACCTCTAGCTACTTCCCTCTTTTTTATCTCCCCATCCCATCTATCAAATGCATCTTTCTTTCCACTAAGGGCATCTTCTAAAGCTCTACGAGCAACATCCTGTAAGGAAGATCAAATTTATTTATTTAGACAACATTTATTATTGTTGATCAAGGAAACACCACTAGATCTTTCTGCCTTAACTAGTTTAACAAACCCTTTTTCAAGAAATTGTGGACCATTTTGAACTTTTGAATAGATACAATATTCAATTGTGTTCTGTGAAGTGGGACTTGCTCGGTATGACATGGACTCGTGAGTCATACTAGCCTTGGTGCCACCTAAGCTCAGGTCGGGCCTCCCTTAAACCAAAGGGAAGATGATTGAAGGGAGACTCAAAGCACGACCCTCACTAAAGCAAGGGGTAGGGGAAGGTATCGATATGCCACCCTTTCACTTTCAAATTTACCAGTTTCATCAACAATGGTGACCAAAAGAAAAAAGAGAGTAAGCGAACGAGGCAAATAGGGAGGCGGCTAGCGGATGAGCACAACCACCCAACCGCTAAATGGTTAATGTAAAATCCTCTAATAAGAAACCCAAGTAATACAAATGATCCATGTGGATATTGGTGGCCACCTGCCTATTCCACTTGGACCCCCACCATTGTTTCTTTCAGTTTTTTAGTTTCCTTATTTGTAGCACAATTTACTGTTTTTGGCAGTTTGTCGGGTCCTGAACTTCCGAAGCTGTTTTGAGGTCCTAAACAACGTTTTTTTTTTTTTTTTTTTTTTTTTTTTTTTTTTTTTTTTGGAAAAAGGGGGCCAACATGGGAATTAGACCTTTGTTGGCCACTTGAAAGTTGTAGTCGTTGGATAGATCTTTCTAACGAGGTATTGTACGTGTCAAACAAAGATCGTATGCCAAAGTTACAACCCCGAGAAGTTGATGTACCAATTTACCCAAAATGGCCCCATAGTTTTGCACTTCATCTCCTAGGGTTAGGTTTTTTGATGTTTATGGTTTTCCATTGTTTCTCAATAATAAATAAGCCTTTGAGCCTCATTGTAACACAGTTCAGACACATGTAGCCGCCACATCTCTTTTGAGAGAGAAGTTACCATCACCTGAGCTAGTCTTATTTCCATTCTGTTTGTAAGCATACTTCAGTATTTGACATTAATGAAATGAAGTGTTATTTCTGCTACATATCTGTATTTATGGTTATATATGTAATTTGTTGCGTTCCTGTTTAAATTCGGATCAACAAAACCATAAAATAACACAAGAGGTCAACCAGTAAAAGGTGGAGGGTTAGAAGGATTTTCAGACCTAAAACAAAGAGACAGTGGCAATGTATTTTTTTTGGTAACCTCGTCTATTCATGTTCAAGAATAACACCCAAATAAGGCGGTAAATTAAAACAATGAATTAACACTTAGGAGTGCCTTAACAATACAATAAGCTATGCATAAACTACACTATGGTCTTTTAGATTGTTGGAAGAATCTAATACTTACCATCAATGAAGCTACAAGAGTAGACAATGTTAAGTCGGATGAGATCATAGGTTAGTTACTGCAGCAAAATCCACGAAGAAGAACTTTCCAAATAAACATCTATTCAAAAGCTATGATAAGTAGGGTTTGCTCTAAGGAGTGAAATAATAATAGATCTAAGATCAAACGACTTATTGAATACATTTGACTCTGATTTTTCTCTAGCTAGTCCTGGCAGAAGAAGGTAGTGGAAAAAAAATTTCCAACAAGGTTTGAAATCCATTTAACTCTCCCCATGTTGAGACTCTAGTTCCATTGTACCAAAGAAAATATTAAACATAAATATGTAGTTCTTGCCTTTGTGGAAACCTATGGTGGTGAATCATTCATATTGGAGTTAGCACAAGACTGATCAGAAGGCCTGTAGCTTTTGGTTTCATGGATAGAAAGGGTAACTTTCATGATAAGGGGTTTAAAAATAATGGATTAGTGGACAATGTTTCCTCTTCAGAGTCAACTGGTATGCCCTCAAGAAAAATGGGTTCAAGATTTGCAACTTCAGTCATACACAAGGGATCTGGAAACAACGGTGAGAATGCTCAGAATATTGATTGCCCAGATAATCAGAGCAATGTTTATAGGACCAAATCACAGAGGTACATAGGTTTAGGAGATGGTAAATAGGGTGCAACACCTACATAACCCAACATTTCTAAGGGCAAGACTTCCCTATCCAGACAACAACCGAGTACAAAACTAAATTCTTCTAAGTAAAAAGAAGTAAGTACATCCAAAGAAAATGGAGGGAAAATAACTACTGGAGATGGTGATGGAACTAATGTCGGTGAGGAAAGGGAGTATGAGGAAAGGTTGATGAATGCTAAAAGCTGCAACAGAGACATACATTTCCCTAATCGAGCCACCAATACTCAGTACTCTGAGATGCAAGAAAGCATGGAGAATGGGATGCATGTAATTTTCCAACAGCTAGAAGGGAATGGGAATGAGTAAATTTTCACATGCATCTACTCTATTTAGACAAGCCTTAGAATGGATCCAACGAAATAATCATGTATTAACGACATTCATTGCAACTATTTTACAGGCAAGAGACTTTATTGTTCATAGGATTTGGCATACATGGCCCATTTTTTCACATGGCTATTGCATTTGGGGAGGTTATTCCTGCTACTTTTCATATTCTGGTTGGACTATTGTCTCATAGGCACGAACTTAATTCTTCATTTGGGCACATCATCCTCTTTTGTAGTTATTTGGTGAAACTTTCTTAACTTCACCACAATGGCTCCAACCATAAAAACTAATGAGTGGTGTGCATGTGGCTTGAGGCTGGTTATCCAATGAGTTAGTATATGTTAATAAATCTGCCCAATAATATTTTTACCAAAATAAGGCATTTTCATAATTTGGGAGAAAGGAATAATTACTTAAATTTGTTGAAATTAGCAGATTCAGGGTAATTGTGGGAAAAAGAAAAATCAAGTGTCCTGATTTTCCTAGATGTTTTCAATTATATGATTTTTGGGTATTTACTAGAAATATGGGTAGAAAAACATTTTACTCTTTACATATTTTATAGTCGAACATTTCAGGATGTAAAATATAGCAAAGTTGCAAAATCTAGAAGGCTACAAAAACAAAAGTTGAACAATATTGACACGTTACCTCAACTAGTGATACTGTTATGCCAGATGATGAAACCAATAGAATCACTGCACCCACTAAATCAAATTCGCTACATAATTACCCATAAGAGACATTTAGAGTTAACCATGAGTCATCCAAACAAAACAATGTGATTGCAATGTGAATTAACTAGCAGGAGTTCAATAATATTAGAGATAGAGGCTTTAAAAACATGTCAATGAGCCTGTTGAAGAAACCAACAAGATCACTATGTTATCAAAGACCTGAATATTTTTTAAATCCAGAGTCATATTACTCAGATTTATTTATTTTTTGGGAATAACAAAAAATAAATGATGATAATATCCAAGAAATTATAAATCCTTATCAATTTTGAGTAGTAGACATTGTAACATACATTTGAAAGCATAATGATGGGAAACAAATTCCATTTTTTTTCTAATTCACTAATATCACATTTATGCATTCTTGCATAATGTTGCATTTAAAGAATCAAGATTTATATTTGTTGTCTCTTCAGAAACTTGCAATAAACAACTACAAACATTTTGTTGTGACCAAGCAAGCTAATTCATATATGTTCCATCCATATATTCATGCATTAGGTAATAAAGAATGAAATATTTACCATAAATCATCGATTTGGAAATCAATGTGCACAATAAGGTCACATAATAAGTACATATGTCTCACTTCCAAGCAAGTTGGAGTGATAGGAAAAATGGTGTCACCAAAAATCATGACAAAAAATAGTAAAGAAAGGTTTCTAGATATTACAAAGTTAACAAATTGAACAAAAAATTAAAAACATAAAATCCACAAAAATAAATTACACAGTGGATTCTAGCACAAATATTTTGTATGATCATCAAAGGAAGCTACATTGTACAGGAAATAATGGCTTAAATGCTTACCTTCTCATAGGCCTCTTCCACGGATGGAGGAATTGGGCCAATCTTCTTCTTCTTGACACTGAATAATCTGTTCATCATCTTTTCTCAAGTCGAACTCTCCAGTGTACTATTTCGAACAATTGGCATGCAATGTCTACACTCCCACACTTGACATTCATCGTTATGAGTGAATTCCCTATTGCAACATCAGATTCAAGTCCAAATATGAGTATAAAAAGATGAATTTCCTTGCCCTCTTGCAAAGCTGAGAGAGTAGCACATGCCTTGAGCGCAAAAGGAAAGGTGAATTTATCTGGTTGTATCCCTGCCTCTTGCATCTGATGATAGAGCATAAGGGCTTCTTCAGAAAAACCGTTGCAGGCATAACCTCTGATCATCATGTTCCATAATAATCCACTTCTTTCAGATATTTTTTCAAACACTTGGTGTGCATCCAAAATATTCCCACAAATGGCATAGAATTTGGTGATTTTAGTTGCTAGAAAGATGTTTTGGTATGGTCCAGTGATGAGAAGGTGGGCGTGAAGTCACTTACCCTGTAACAGTGATTTTTCGTTGGTGGAGGCCTGCAAGAGAGAGGCATAGATGTTGGTATTGGGAATTGAACCCTCTACGGATAAATAATTATTGGGTTGAAAAGCCAAATTGGATTTTGGTTTAAGAGCAGCAAATAGATGAAGAAACATGCAGAGTATCTGCCTGCCATTTTTTAATTTGTAAGAAGATTCTGATTCCAGGGAATGTAAGAGATTTGTTCTAGAACTAGCAATAAAAGCCATACTGCAAATCGATGAGAGGGTGTAATGTCTCCCCTCCTGTAGCTCTGCCCTACTATGTTGGTAACAAAATGTTAACCGTGTTTGATTTTCCCGCCAATCCTCCATGGACAATACCCATGAAAATTTAAAAGGAGTGGGAAAATGATATTCAACCAGTTAACACATTTTAACGGAGTAGTCTTTAACGCGACTTTTTGAAAGTCTTTCCGGCGATTTTTTCTGGTGAAAATCCGGCAGTAATTTATTGGAATCCAAGTTTGATAGCTAATTTCTGCACAATGAAACCGTCCCAGGGGTTTTTCAGGGTGCTGAATCCTAATATGCAGTTAAAAAACCATTTTAACTGCAACAAATCATGATTTCATCTCAATTTCTTCCGCCGGATTCCGTCACCGGAATCTCAAAAAGTCGCATTATAGACAACTCCCATTTTAATAGTAAGGGTCAAAATACAATGTTAAAAAATTTATTCAAATATAATAAATACTTTAATTTTAAGTTATTCAAATATTATAAATATTTTAATGTTTTTCAAAAGAAAAGTGAAAAAATATTTCTAATATTTTTCAAAAGAAAGGTGGAAAATATATCATTTTTTAATCTTTTCATTTTATATAATCGGTCTTGATATATCTTAATTTTGGATCTACCAAGTGCCCAAAGGGATAAAATCTCTTTTCACTCTAAAAGAGGTTTACACCTTAAGATATTTGATTCATCTCTCTCAGAACTTGGTAGATCTAGAGTTAAGATGGATCTAGATTGGTTTAATTATAAATTTTATGTTTTTTATTTATTTTATTTTGACGAAGTAAAAATTGCTAAAGATGAAATTACAAAATCTCTACCATGGAAGAGGAATTCAACACTAAAGAAACCCTATAGGCCCACGAAAAAATTATAGGCAGAGAAAGGGTCGTCGAGTTTCAAACTAGAGCAAGGCGTAGTTTTGACGAAGAGTGAACGAGCTCTGGACAATGTCAGGCTTTGATATCCTTGTCAAAACGCAAAATAAGATTAAATGGTAACCATGAGTTTTTTATCCACATGATATATATTTTTTAAATGCAGAGATGATTACCATGATAAACCCTTTGAAGACACACAACCACTTGTCAAATATACTTTTCATATGAAATGTCAGTTTTTTACTATTGGACCCACATGGAGGAGGAGGAGTTGGTGGATTATGAACCACATGAAAAAGTTTTTCAACAAATTTGGGTTAGTCCCAAGGATTTTATCCATTCACATTTGGAATTCAAATTCGAAAGTCAAAAAAATTTAACCAACCATCAAATAAATACACAATAACTTATCAATATCAATCACAAAATATTGTTATTATATTCAAATAAACACATAAAATAATATAATCACATAATAATTATAGATATTACAAAATACAACTCTATTGATATAGAAACGTTTCCATTATCAATGGGAATTTGATTCCACTTGAAAACGCTATGAATATCTATAAGAATAATAACTATGCCCTTTCCTTTTTGTTATTACTTGATACAAAACCACATAAATCCTTTTATGTTAATATCATTTTTATAATCATAATTAAATAGTACATAGACTTTAGTTACCATGCGCTACTTCATACAATACAACAATATATACATCAATTTGAAGTGAACAAAAAAACGATATTGACACTTTGTAAACAAAAACTATAAATATGGAATGGGAGACAGGGCTGCACTGATGAATTAATATGAGTTATACCTTCATATTTCTCCATGGAATTATATATCTATATATATAATGGAATGCAAAACTATTATTGTAGACAAGTTTATATATGTGTGGGGGATGTATAGTAAGAGTATAAGAATGCAATATTATTATTCCAAACAAGTTTATATATGTATGTAGGGATGAACAGTAAAAGTATAAGAGACCCTATAAGAATGATTTCATATTTTATCTCAGAGCATAGATTAAAGTCCTTGGCCTCATGATTGACATGAAAGAAATAGACTTTTAATTACATTAACGAAATAATGAGATTTGGTACGATTGGTTCAAAACTTGAGAAGACTATAATTATCAAATTAATTATATAGACTCATATATGTATTAACTTTTATTAATTTGTTTAATTAATTACAAGATCCCATGAAAATGTGGTTTAGTTATCACTTTAGTTTATTTTAATTACTTATAATATTTAGTCTTGTTTTGTTAATTCAACTTTTATAATAATTTAGTTTAATTTAAGTTCATAACTTTATTTTGATTCTTAGTTAATATAATTTTATGATTCGTAGTTACTTTGAATTAATGATTTTTTATTTTATTCTTTAGTTTGGTTGTATTATTAATTTAATTATGTTTTACTTAATATGATTATAATTTACTTAAATATCTATATTTATTTTGATTACAGAATGCGAAGCCTGATCCCCATGAAGATTGGCGAGTTCTCAAGGTGACCAAAATTCATGGGTACCATGAGACACATGTCAAGAACCCTAAAAGACACAAATGTTTAAACCAATCAAATGTTAACAAATTATTATTTTTTAATTAAAATAAAAAATACTTGAATGATTTATAATGTTAAACATTACAAGTTGTTATGGCGAAATTTAACCTAATAATGGTCAACAAACAAATCAATTGCTAGAGTCATGCATGGGTAGAGACTAATAATGATCAAAACATCTACTTCATTATACATGCTAAAAAATATATCATAAAAACTAAGTAAACTATATTGCGATCATCGCAAAGGAATGTCACAATAGTAAAACTGATCTCTTCTGTTGTTTTGTGGACTTTAGAAAAACTTTCGACACTATCCCCCGAGCTAAGCTCTAGGAAAGGCTTGAAGAGATTATGGTTCCTCCTGAACTGAGGATTGTTCTCATCTGCCTCTACGAGACTGTCATTTCCATGCTTAAGACCAACAAAGGGTGGTCTAAAGATATTAAATGTAATATCGGGTTTAAGCAAGGTTGTCCCCTTTCCCCTACCCTCTTTGGTATTTACATCGATAAACTAGAGGAGTGTCTGGAAATTGCAGGCTGCAAAGGCACCGAGATTGCTGGTATTATCATTACTCTTCTCCTTTATGCTGATGATATCATTCTTCTTGCAAGGAGTTATGATGACCTAGACAAGTAGCTTAAGAATATTCATGTCTACTGCTCCAAGATGGGTATGACAATTAATACCAACAAGACTAAAGTCATGATCATCAAATCCAAAAAGATCACCCATGGTAGTTTGATCTATGATAACCATTATCTTGAGTAGGTTTCTTCTTATAAATATTTGGGTATTGACTTCCATCATCAGCTCAACTGGAATTATAGCACCGAGAAAAGAATTATTGGAGGTTGGAAAGCTTATTATGAGCTTGAAAACAATTGTAGGTCAACCAATCTTTACATTTAGAGTAAAAAAAGGTTCCTCTTTGAGACTCTCGTCACCCCTGTTATCTTATATAGATGTGAAGTTTGAGGGTGCAATATATCTAGGGAGTCATGGAGAAAAATTGAGATGATCCAAAACAAATTGAGAACCTATAACCTCAAGATCAAGGGAAATACTCCATATCCTATCCTCTTGATCAAAGCTGGCATGTCCCCCATTGAAAGTGTGGCTATGATTAGATATATGATGTCTAAGAAGAAGCTTCACAATATGGAATCCAAAAAGGCTCCCAAAATTTTCTTCCAACTTTAGTCAAAACCCCCACGTGTGTCTCAAGCACGGGTGTCATCACAATTCTCAATCATGGCTCAACCTTTGGGGGATTAAAGATGAGATCATCATGGGAAGAAAGGATAGTATCAAAGATACTATTACCTCCAATTTTAAGGACAAGATGTGGGATGCTAAGGAGCTGGAGGGTAAAAGGAAGCTAAGGTATTATAAGGAGGTGATCAACCCCACCCTTGATAACCAGAATTATCTCTCTATGTTGACTAGCACTAAGAAGAAAATGAACATCGCTAGGATTAGAACTAACTCTCATGAGCTTCAGAGTGAGACCGGGTGGTGGTCTACTCCCAAGACTCCCTGGGATGATAGAATTTGTCAGATTTGTGATACTAAGAAGGTGGAAGATGAAAATCACTTCCTTTTAGACTGCCCAACTCTTGCCCACATTTGCTCTCAATTCCCTATCATCAGCCACACCTCCAATCTTCTTGACTTATTAAGCCAACCCAACTATAGCGATCTTGGAATGCTTCTTTCCCTGCTCCTTGATCACAGAAACAAGATTTTGAAGAATGACAATTAGACTCTCTTTTCTTGAGGTCTAATAGACCACATTGGTCTTAGTGGATGTTAATCATCATCATCATCATCATTATTATTAATTATAAAAAAGAATTAATATATAAATTAAACATATATAAATTTAAAATGCATGGAACAAGATTCTTAACCAGGGAGATTTACCTCCGCTTTACCATGGAGATTCTTAATCTATAAATAGTATTTATTACAATACCATGACCCAATATTATAGCTTATCAACATTAATTGCCTTAAAAAACTATAACTCACTTCATATGACATTTTCTTTTAATTAATCAATTTAATTAAAAGGGAAAAAAGTGGACAACTATTTTGAAAGTAAATCTCAACTTTTGAATTGTGTATATTACTATGAATATTTTAAAATACTATGTGGAGGTTAAATCCCTACCATCCAGTTGATAATTATTGATAGTTAAATTAAAATTCTAGAAGCCCTATTCCAAAATAGACACTCATATCAGTGTAATTAAAAAAACAAGTCTTATGAACATGTGTCATATGGGTATGAGTTACGGTTTTTTGGGCATGTGGTATGCCATGGTATTGGCCCGTGTTATTGTAAACGAGTCCATTTCCAAGTTAAGAATCTCCATAATAAAGTGGGGTGAATCTTTATGGTTCTCTCTCTCTCTCTCTCTCTCTCTCTCTCTCTCTCTATATATATATATATGTATATATATATATATATATATATATATATATATATATATATATATATATATATATATGTATATATATATGTATATATGTATATATGTATATATGTATATATATATACATATACATATACATATGTATATATATACATATACATATACATATGTATACATATACATATACATATACATATACATACATACATACATACATACATACATATATATCTATATATATATATATATATATATATATATATACACACACTCAAATCATATATTAATTATTTTTATAATTAATAATAATAACAATAATTTAAAATAAAGTTATAATTTATCCATCAAGGAGGGTACATAGGAGCGGACGCCCCCCCTCTCCCCCGCCTTGATATGATGCCAACTCACATGAAAGGGGGTTGTGGCTCCCAATATACTTGGCGCATTGCATATACTATTGCCACTTCATCAATCATGGTGTGAAGGCAGTACAAGGCTAAACATCATTTGAATATTGCAAGCTGCAAAGGGAAGTACATGAGGATTTAGTGAGAGAATTCTATGAGAATGGCAAAAATAAAGGGAAAAAATGATAGTATAGACTGCAAGCGAACCATTCTAGCTAGGAGATCAGTGAAGATCTCCTTATCCTCGAATGAGGGTAGTGACCAGCGAACACAAATTCCTGAAGATTTTCCGCAATAGTTGTTGTGGCTAACTGGTTTTTTTCTTGCAACACTAGTAGTTTTTTTTTGTCTTCTCATGTTGATGTATGTCAAGGTTTAGCACAACCAACCAGTTTTTATAAGCTTCTATTTACAAGATGCTCTAATTAGACGAGGTCTTAACAACCTCAAGACTGTGAACTTATTTTACTAGTTTGGTTTCCCTTCGAGCAGACCAATAGTAGAACTTTTTTTGTCTATGGAATCCTCTTTTTACATAATGGAAAGTGCCTAACTCAAAAAAAACTTATAATTTAGTTAATTTTTATGATTTTTTTAATTTTAGTAATGTAATATGTATCATGAGGTAAATGTTTTGATACATATCATGGTTTACCATCCATTTAATTTATATGGTTGTATTAGTATATGTCAATTTTTAAATTATATTTATATATCAAATATTTTTCTTTTATATATGGGGGTATTTTTTATTTTATTTTTTATATTTATATTTTACTAACATATATTATTATTATTACTTTCCAGGGAAAAAATAGTAATTTTATCAAGCAAAAAAATCACATCAGTATATGTTGGTGTCATTCCTGGAGCACCGTTGGTGCACAATTGCTTAAGAGTAGTCAATACTGCTTAAGACTAATGTTCATGAAAATCTTCAGTTTGATGTCCAACTTTCACTTCTGTGGTATTCCACGTTCCTAGGACTAGCTCCAGCTGCAACTTTAAGAGTGCATTTTCTTATTGGTTCCTGTTCCTATAGACATGTTCAAAAGATATGTAAGAAACTTTTTAAGTCTGATTTCAAATGTCTTTGAAAAGTGGCAAGAGCCTAAAGTTCCTTTGCCTGAATTCCCCTTTCATCCAATTTATAACTAATGGGGAACCCCATATATGTGCATCCTAGGAATGTTGTGTTGTTCCGCTATTGTGAGAATTAATTTTAGGCCCATCAATTCTGCATAATTGTTTATGACTGGTCCCATCCATCTCAAAAGGAGATATAATGGGTGTATTTAAAATAAATGATTCCCTCAACAACCCCCCCTCCCCACCCCTAAGGAAGGAGAGGGAGAGGCAACCCCATCAAAGAAGGCCCACGACATATCCTTTAGTATTTTTTATTATGCATGACACCTAGGGGGCGCATGATGCCAGATGGAGGCCCCTAAATCATATATGGAAATACTCTAGGTGGTCACACACAGAGAAACATGTGGCTTATCTTCAAATATAGCATGATTTCATTCCAACAACATCCCCCATGCTATGGAGAGAGACAACCCATATATGACTTGGGAATGTGGGAGGAGAACTAGGTTTTTAGACAATGCTCCCCTGAGTCACCCTAACATTTAAAGTCTTGTCCTTTTAGCTGAGTGGTTTCATTCCAAACTTCTTTAATGAAAGGGTAGGAGATAAATAGATCTTAAATTGTTTCGTCACTATCTTTGTAGAAGGGGCTTTCCCAGCCCCTTGAAAATATCATTTCTGTAAGATATCCCAAGTAGGAGCTTTATTTCTGAGCATTAACCACATTAGAAACTTTGACTTAGCAATGAACTTTATTTTCCATAGCTTTTCACCCCACCGTGGGTGTTCTCTGGATAAAATGGACATATATCTAGCTTTTGGAGTGTAGCTGCCTATATCAAAGCTTGAACAAATTCAGTTTTTTGGCGCATTAGAGAGGTAAATATGTGAGATCCTAAGAGCTCTAATATATTCAAACCATGTTACATCTAGTGGGTTGGACAAACCCAATTAATCATTGAGTATCCAATGTTGAAAGCCATCCATCTGATGAGAAGCTTGACCTAGATAGAAAATTATTGTTTGGCTTAGTACTTGGAAGAGTTCCTCCAAGAAAATATGGTTTTGCATGCAACCCACCCAAGGGTCTCTAATGATTAGACGACTGGACCTGTCCTCAATCAACCAAACCAATTTGTTTTCAAGGATAAGGAATGAAATTACTATGACCTTCTATATAATATATCCAAAGGAAAAAGATTTTGTTGCTCTTATCTAATCAGTCGGGGAGGAAGGAGAAATATATTTCTAAGTTGTGTATTGGGCCCAAAATTTGTGGCCCTATATGAGAGGTCAATCTCTTTTTGCTACTAAGTCTGAGGTGAGCTAGCTTAATTTTTTTAGACCTTAGGCTCCTAGGGATTTTGACAGGGTGATGGAAGTCCAAAAAGTTAATGTGAATAAATTTCTATCTTTTTTCCCCGACCAAAGGAACCTGCAAACAAGTTGTATTATTTTCTTGAGAACACCTTTTGGGATCCATGCCAAGGTGGCCCAGAAAACTGTAATAGGTTCGATGACGGATTTTATCAATGCGAGTCTTCCAACTCGAGAGAGCCAATGAAAGCACTAGAATGGTATCCTTTATTCTTGTTTTTCTATTAGCGATCTCTAGTCCTTTTTTAAATAATTGTTCAACTTCAGGAAAAAGCCCAAATATTTCAGGCCATATATGATTTCTTTGACTTGGGAATTAAGAAGTGCAAAACATCATTGCCTCTCAACATCCTCCATTCCACAGAAGAAGATGTGGGCTTTTCCCCTATTTATAAGCATTCCCATGGCCTCATAGAAAGCTCCCAAATATTTATTTAAGGCATATAGAGATCTAAAGGAATCTTCACAAAAAATAAGGATATATTCCAAAATAATAGATGTGATAGTATGTATTGAGGCCCCAAAGAGATACCTTTAAAATTTTGACGAGAGAGGGAACTCTTCAGAAGACAACTGAGACATTTTTCCACCAAATAGAAAGAGTAAGGGGGATAGGGCCACCCTTTTCTGAAGCCTTGTTTTGCATTAAATAAGCGGGAGGCTACTCCATTGACTAGGATAACAAAAGAAGTTGAGGAGATGTAGCCCATAACACATGCTACAAACTAGTGATGAAAGCCCAGATGCAAAATAAATCAAATATATAGCCATTTGACTCTGTCAAAATCCTTTGATAAATCCACTTTGTAGAAAGCCACCTAAAGACAATCCCTATGGATGGAGTGAAGTCCCTCTTAGGCTGGACCTATAACATTGTGGATTCGCTAGCCCCTGAGAAACCCAAATTGTTCAAGGGAGATGTTGGAGGAGAGGATGCTTTTTAAGTGAAGGGAAATTATTTTGGAAATGATCTTGTAGATTTCATTAGAAAGTGATATATGTCTGAGAAGGTCAAAAGAGAAAAGAAATTCCACCTTGGGGATCAAGGTTAAAGATCTAGAGTTGAAGAGGAACAAGATATGTCCACTTATTATGGAATATTTGATCTTAACTTAAACAAGAACACAACAAATTACAGATATAATCATAAATACATAGATGCAACAGAAAAATACTTCATTTCATTAATAGAACAATATTGAACTATACTTACAAACATAATGGAATTAAGATAGCTCGGGCGATGGTAGCTTATCTCTAAGAAGATATGTGGCGGCTACATGCCTATGAAATGTGTTACAATGAGGCTCAAGGGCCTATTTATTATTGAAAAACATGATAAAACCATAAACAACCAAAACCCTAACCCCAAGAGATGTAACACCAAGAGTTTGTGGGCCCTGTTGGGGTTAGTTGGGCAACCAACTTCCCAGGGTCGTAACTTGGTCATATTATCTCTGTTTGGCACGTATGATACTTTGTTGGAAATGTCTCTTCGATTACTACAGGTTTCGTCGCAGGCCCCTTCCTACAACTACGGGCCTGCAACGGACCTAAAAAAAAATGACGTTTAGGGGGTCAAAACTGCCCTGAAAGTTCAGGACGCGAAAAACTGCTAAAAATAGTAAATGATGAAATAAACAAGGAAACATATGAAATTGATTAGAGGGTCTAGGTGGAATAGATGGGTGGCCACCAATATCCAACTGGATCAATATTCCACCACGTGTAAAAGTTCCTCCCCAAGAAAGTTAAAACAACCAATATAGAATTCAACAGGTAGCATGCCTGGTCGTGGACTCTTGCCTGTTCGAAGATGTGAAACATGGTTTCAAGTTCTTCCATGGATACTACCTCTATCAATGCCTTATTTTATTGCTCATTCACAAAATAAGGAAAAGGAGAAACACCATGGAGTATATGATCTATATTGACTTTTCCTGCACCATTATAAATATTTTCATAGAAAACGACGTCAACATGGGAAATCTCCTGAAAAGAGGGAGCTTGGAAGCCATCCACATTTTTTATGGACTAGATGGTATTGATGGATTTTTTATGATTTTCATGCTAATGAAAAATTTGAAGTTTTCGTCACCCACCTGAAGCCAAAGGGCTTTGCTTTTCATCCTCCACTCTTTTTACCTATCCAGTAGAATCTTTCTCTTCCGCACTTCAAAAGTTTTGAATTCTTGGAGTTTGATATAATTATGCATCCAAAAGCCTCCCCCTTGAAGAGTGACCCTAAGTCAGGATTCTATGCCCTCCAATGATTTTGTGTCTTGTTCTCGTTTTTGTTTTACCTAGGATATGGTTGTATCTTTTTCTCACTTAAGATTTTTTTGAAATTGAGGGGAGGGGACGTTTTCCACTGTCATCATAGGGGACCCAGACAAATTAAATAGCTTGAAAAAAAGAGGATCCTCAAATAAGTGAGGATTCAACTTGAAAGGGCTAGCTAGTTTTGGATGGGTCAGAGCTAGTTCAAAGAGAATGGGAAAATGGTTTGAATTACCCCTAGTCAATCCACTACCTCATCTTGATATTTCCTTCTAACCTACCTTCCAAAATGAGAAAAATGTTGATTATTTTAGCGATTCTATTCTCAGTTGTCCTATTGTTTCACTAAGTTGGGAGGAGTTTGGTGGGTTGGATGTCCAAGAGCCCGACCGAGTCCAATTTTTGCAGAAAGAAGTCTGTCAAAGGGCCGATCCTTACAGTAGGGCCTAAAACCTCCCTCTGCCCTAGGGATAAATTTAAATCCCCTTCTAAAATCACTAGGTTAGAAAATATATTCAATAGAGAAAAAATATTTTTCCCATAAAGGTTCCCTATCCTAATAAGGACCATAAACATTTAGGATTGAGAAAGAATAGTCCAAGTCTTGCGAGAACAATTCTAGAAGTAGAGATTTTCGGGACAATTAGGTCGTTTGGAGCTTTAATTCTGATTTCTTCCATATTATAAATACTAGCCGTCTCAATCTCCCATCCGCATCAGGGGCCAAAAACTCCCATCCCAGGCATATTGTATATAGTAGGGAGGTCACTTGTGTCCCTTCCATCATGGATTCCTAGATCAAAATTACTTTGAGCAAGTGCTAATCTATCAGATAACTTAGAGATCATTTTTTCACAAGGATATATAGGCCTCGACAGTTGAAGGATAGAATTTTCATGAGGCACCCACTTCAAGGGTTGATGCTCTAAGATCCCCATCCAGGGAGTTTTGTTACCCTACCCTAATTTTTTCTTGTGTTTCTTTCTAAGCATATGAAAACTATGACTTTTGACCTCTCCCTATTTTTTGACCCCATATAGGGTCATACATTCCTAAACTCTTGGAAAGAAGAGGCAAAGAATCTACATTCTCCCCAAAATATGAGCTCAAAGAGGGTTTTCCCTGTGACCTAAGGTTGTAACTAATATTCAGCTGAGGAGGGTGATGTGTCCAAGGGAAAATATGAGGGGAAGACTCTGAATTACAAAGCAACGATAGGTATAGAGGATGTGGGGAAATATTTCTATACGAGCAAACATGGGATGGGTGAATAGGGAAAGTGGGGCCAGGAATGTCAAACCTAGAGCCATTAATAATTTTAAGGGAAACTAAATTTTGTAGCAAAGAAGAGTAAGAGGGGTAGTCGAAGACATACCTGGGGCCGTCGAATCTTGTATCAAACCTAGCCCCATAGAATTACCTATTACCACTACTTCCACATTATCAACAATTGACTTGACGTCCATCCCCATTGTCTCTTATGTTGTTGCATGCTGCTTGAGTGGGATGGAAGGAGTGAGAGAGGGCTTCCTGGCCCATTTCTGTTTTTTATGTGACATTAGGAAATCAGAACCCAGATGGCCATAAGAGTGAAAACGAACACATATGAATGGAACTCCCTCATAATCCAATGACTGCTTGATCATCTTGTCACCAAAGTTGATAGTGATGATGTTCACCAAACCCATGGCTAGATTTAAGTTGACCAAAATCCTTGCCATGCCCATATAACTAGTGGTGCGGAAGGATTCATCTGCCTCAAAGAAAAACCCTAATTTATTTCCAATCTCCTTAAACATGTCTGTCAACTAAAGAACTAAGGGTAGACTAGACAATCTCATCCATACCAGAATGACCTCCATTTTTTCGATGCGGGCATCAAATTCCAAGCTCCATTTTTTTTGAAATAAGGCTCACGAGCCCCAAAATTAGCAACCTAAGAGTAATTTTTACACATCATCACTTGAATGGGCTATCTAGGTCATCCAACCCTTCAAACGAATCATACTTTGAGGGTAATAACCAAGGAGAGTAGCAAAATTTTTTATTGAGTCCATCGTCTAAGCTACTCGGCTGACATATGCTTGCTCACAAACCTACCTACAATAGCCTCAGCCTCCTACTCCATTTTTTTACACTCACTCAATTGCATCTCTTTGCCTAAAACTAAGTTGGCTTCTACTAACTTCCTCTTGATACATTTGTGGTTTTGTTTAACAGGTGCATTAACCACAATGGCTTCTAGAGATGGTCAGGAAGACCACTGTTGTGTTGGCTCCTTATTTCTCTTGGACTCGAGGGTTAGTAAATTTATGACAAAGCCTAATGACAATGGATCCACAATGGGGGATCAGGAAAGGAGGGCACTAGAGTTGTCCTGGAGTGGGAAAGTAAAATTGGCGAATGAAAAGGTAGAGCCTTAGGAAAGGAGTAATGCCCCATCCAAAATGAAGGACCCCAATTTGAGATTTGAAATAAACCAGGACTGATTTAACAGCTTGGAGTGTGACACCTCCACTCACTTCGTTGAGTTGGAAGGGGAGCTCATTCTGATGACCCTAAATAGAGGAGGATACAAAGAATCTAGGACATTGATGAAGGGTTAAAGGAGGTCAAAGAAAAATGACATCAACGGGCCCCGTGCTACACTTGGAGAGGAAACAAAGCGGTTAAAAGAAGACTGCCAGATGTTAATACCTTCTAAAGGATCAGAGGAGTAGTATAATAGTTCTTCCTTCAAGGTGGTGTCCATTTGGAGGAAAGTCGTCATTATTAGTATTATTATTTACTAAGTTTTATTGGTTTTGTTTTTTTAAATAAACAATCCTCATACAACAAACCTCTATATATAACATATTAAATTGAAAATACATCTTATTACTATTAATGTAATCAACATAGATCCATCTTAACTCATATTCTACTAAAAGCCTAGAGATCAAATCTCTCAAGATGCAAATCCAAAATTAAGAGATATATATATATATATATATAATGTAATCAATATAGATCCATCTTAACTCATATTCTACTAAGAGCCTAGATATCAAATCTCTCAAGATGCAAATCCAAAATAAGATATAGATATATATATATATATATATATTCTTAATTTTAATAAAACTCTTTCACATGTTTTATAATTTTTTTATATGTGTATTAATTAAATTTAAATATGAAGTTTTAAATTATAATGTTTAGTAATATGAATCATTATTTTAATTTATATGGCCAAATATATCTTAATTTATAGCTACCATTTATATTATACATATACATTCCTATATTTAGAAATAATTTTATTTTTAATTATAAGCTTATTAATTAAATTTATTTAAGTTTTTATATGTTATATAAACTCTGAGAGGGGTGGAAGGGTAAATGTGACATCTTCATATTCTTGAAATGTTTTTATGCTTAGCGTCTTTTGGTGGTGTAACCAGTCCCTTGGCTATATGATGTTTTATGTACTATGTTTCATGTAGATCTTCACTATATCACATACTCGCCAACAAATCTAGTCAGAATTAGGTTGGTATAATTTTGTAAAAGAGTTACCTGAGATGTTATATTTTGATTAATGGAATTCCTTTAACTTACCAAAAAAATATATGTTACATAAATATGAATTATTATTATTTAAATTTATTTTAGTGTGATTGATATATTATAAATTTTCATAGGAAAAATTAATTGTAATTTTATTAATAAAAACAAAGTTACAATATAACAAATAGAATTTCATCCCTTTATTATTATTTTTCTTCATAATAACCCTAAGTGGGCCCACTCAAAGGGGCCTCATGCCTAACTCAACCATAGAGCCTGACCCTAACCTTGATAGACCCAAGACTTGGCAAGGGGACTTCAACCACTTGGGCTACCCATCAAGGCTTTCATTATTTTTTTAATTAAACCAATATTATGTTTTTTTTTTTTACAAGGTTTCATTTTATAGAGGATAAATATCTCTCTTATTAAGTCAACATTTAAATGTTTATATTTATTTATAACCATTACAACATGTCCCATATATTACTATCTAAAATACCTCTTAATGTAATAATTATATTTATATATAATGTTTTAGGTGTAATCTAACTTATAGACGAAATAAATTGAAATAAACTTTTTCACCGGCAAAACAATTTCAATAAAGAATGTGATTTTTTGTTGTTTAAAATAAATTTTTGAATGCATAAATAGATTCAACACCCTGAAAAACCTTTAAGGCACCTGCATCTTACAAATTAAATAACTAAAACTCAAATTTTAAAAAATCTATGTAAAATTTTAATTAAATTTAACAAAAAAACATGTAATGTCATTTCGTTTATAAATTAAACTACACCTGATATTTTATACTAATATTTAAAACAACTCTTTATAACTTTTAAAATAATTCAATATAAAAATAAAAATAATTTATTATTAAAATAAATAGAGCCAACTACATGGTGTAAAAGCACATCGAACCCTGTAAAAAAGAGCGCTCTTATGAGTAATTATGCCCTTACACTTTTTAGGTTTAATGCTCTGGAAAAGAACACATTCTGCAAAAAAACTAAAGCACTTTTGTCCTTGCAGATCTTTGTACGGCTCCAATTGATTTTATGTGGGCCAATAGAGTGTCACAGAAAAATGGGATGCCATTTTACTCATTTTGGTTGCCCCGGGAGAGACACTCCACTCATTTCGGTTGTTGAATAAGCATTTAAATATCGATTTGTATATGGTATATCACAAGGAAAATAAACCTACACATGTTTTGTTTAGCCAAAGAATAATCCTAGAAGTTGACAATTTAGCAAACACAAAAAATGATTCGATTACACTAAAAATTGTGAATAAATTAAAAAAAATAAATAAATTAAGAAATAATAAATTTATATAGTTTTTATGAGTAAGAGATTAAAATGTAATTAGTGATAGTATTTGATCTCATATATGTGATTAAGGCTAAATACTATTTTAAAGCATATGACCTCATTGTTGTACTATCAATGATGATAGTACAAGATACTAAGATTGTTGTAGTATTAATAATGATAGTATAAGATACTAGGTTTCTTGTAGATATTATATAGGATGAAATTGTATATTGTTCTTGGGATAAGGCTTAAAACTATTTCTAATTGGCTAAGAGTTCATCCTCCTCATGCATAAGGAAACAAGTTAATGGTCCAAGACCTAGAGGCCTCTCTCGAGACTGGATGTTTGCCCCCTTATGAACCACCAATGTATTATTGCAAGTGGTGTGGTTTTCCTTGAATAATGGTGATGAGTTAGCTCACATTTGTAGATAACAACTAATGATGGTTGTCCTCATTAATAGTGGAAACTAAGTTATGATAGGTTTTTCCACCTTCAAGAGAAATTTCATATTGAAATTTTAGTAGTTCTTTATCGTGACTAGTGGAATCGATAACTAGGGTTGTTTTGTACTCACATGACATGGAGTTGATTCCATACACTATGACTATAACTACTAAGTGCACCACACTTGCCCCTAACGTTGGCATAGATTAATCAAGGGATTGAAATAAGGACCTCGTAATATTTTGCGCAACACGTTTACTTTCTTTGCCAAGTGAGCTACCCCTAGGGGCTAAAATTTTAGTAATGAATAGAAGTTTATTTTAATATTTAGAATTGTTTTTCTTCCTTGAAAAATTGTAGCACTTTTTTATTTAAAAAGAATCAGGGAATGTTACATTTCATAATAGTATAAAGAGACTTGATTATATCATCAAAAGAGTCATCTTCTTAAGAAGGGTTGTAACTAAAGCTTTTAATACCCTGGCCTTAATCCATGATAATTTCTCAAAATGAGACTATCATTTGGGAACTTCCAAATATAATAACAAAACCAAACCTAGGAAAAAGAACAAAGCAAAATTATATTTGAATCTATCAACGAGGGAGAGGGATGTCCTCTCCTTGTTTGTATTTTCTCAACTTTAAGTTTCCTTTTAGTGATTTGACTACTTAGCTCTTAGCCAATGCATTTCCAGGGCATTGGTTTCTTTATCAATATGCTTGAAGGAGGATTTCGAGAAAGAGGTCTTGAGTTCTTATGCTCAAAGAATGACATCATTTAGGATAATGTTTTGATTTATGTAGTATTCATTGATCTATTCCACTACCAATTTTGAATCCTAAAAAATCATATGCCTCCATATACCTTGTTACTATGCCTCCATATAACTCATTCTGTTACCCATACCAACAATAGGAAATTTTCTCTTAATTATGCCACATTATTATTCCATATGCCGAACCCATAAAAGAAGGTGATTCAATGTGATTCTAAGAAGAATAAGTAGTCACCACTTCTATGTGGTCCTAAATAACTACGGCAGGGTCCATCAAAAGACCCAACGGATTGTTGTTGTCATAAGATATCTTTATGATTTGTACTTGTTTCTTTTTTATCTTAACTATTAGCAAATCATTACATGTGTACTTTATCATACTAAAAACTTGGGTATGTGAGAGAGCCACATCTTTGAATACTCCTTATTTATAACAATCCAAAAATTCCATAATACCATATATGGGATAGTTGGATGGTCGCTTACCTCTTTATCATCAACCCTCTTCTCCAAAGCTTCCTTGACACTATCACACTTTATTTTTCCATCAATTAAGGTCTTCATGACATCCCTTACAAATTTTGAGAAGCAACATTCACTAAAGAGGCGGCATATAATTTCTTCCTTTTCTTTGGACATAAAACACATATTAAGTTTGCATCATGATCTCCTCTACAAGTTATCCTAGATCCATATTATGTTTGAATACATCTAGATTTGTTCTACATAACATACAAAATAAAATAAAAATGAGAACCGCAAGCCAAATGTCAAGAAAATTGTAGGTCCCTTAGAAATTTCCTAAAATATGGAGTTATGCAATTTACAAATAAAACTTGCATCATTACAGAGAAAACAAGGAAAAAATCACACAACTACAAAAAGCTATAAAAACAAAAAGAAACAAATATCATCATGAATGTTTCAAAATTCCAAAAACCAAATATTTTTCTACTCAAAAAGTACTCTCTTTTTCACTCCAAAGAGCTTGGTTTCCTATAAAGGGCCTCATTGGTATCATTTTGACCTAGATACATCTTTGGACATCACACATGTTATGCTAGTAATTTCCTCTTTTGGTTACCCATTTTTCACTTATTCTTCCACATATCCATTATTTTTATGGAGAATTGAAGAAAATTAGGGAGAAGTTGTTGAGCTATAAATCCCTATGGACGATTGTTTTGGAGAATTTGGTATCTACAGATAAATACTAATTCCCTAGATAAGTAGTTGTATCTAGAACAACAATTTAAAGTGTTTTAGACTTTTTCTATAAGCAATAGATAAGATGAGAAGATGAGGAGACCTACTTGTAGTTCCGCTTTCGTCTCATCTCCCTTGTATTGATCATGTTTCTCTTTCCTGTAATTAATACGCTTGATAAGTACCCTGTAAACACAACATAAAACAAAGAACTGATCAAAGCACACGATCTATTAAATATAAGTGAAAGGAATCAGATACAATTCACACATATAAGCATTATGAAACAATACAAACATATGGGAGAAAGGTTCAAAAACTTTATTAGATAGAAGAAGGAATTACAACCATTGGTGTCTGGATCAAAGCCATTCCTTCAACTTGGATCCCATCCACATCACATCAAAAGCATGACAAACTTGTAGCATTACAATACTTGCTTCAAAGCCAAATCTCATAGCAGCATTATCTCCTTACAATACAACATAATCCAGCCCCTGATCACTTAGATGAGTGGTCAAGTTATAGGAAGATGAAGGAGGTTTTGTCATAAATGGTGGCATTGAATGACCTTCCATACTTATTAGTTTCATGAAGGAAGGATGAGAAGATAGGATGCACCTTAACTCATTCCTCATCCATTTTCGAGCTCATGGGAGTTGATAAGTGAGGGAACCTTTAGATGACTCCAAAAGATAAGAATATTCCCCAAACCCCATGTGAATTTCGCTCATTCTCGCCCAACGCAGGTGAAAGGAAGTCTAAGTGCTCTGCAGAGCACCTTGGCAGTGGACTCAACTGCTTTGCAGTGCACCTTTACAAGGGCTTACCTGCACTGGTCCCTCTAGAGGCTATTTCTGGATGTCTTCAAGTCATGAAACTGTCTGGGAATGAGGCATTCAAAGTGGTGACTTGTTTAGGGCATGAAGCAATTGAAATTAAGGTTTGATGAGCCCTAAAATACTGATATGGATGATGGGATTGATGTGCCCAAATGGATATGTAACAGTTGCCCCCTAAAGCATGAAGTCGGAAAAATGCCAATGTCGAATGAAATGTTTTACGATGTGATGAGGAGGTATCGAAGTGGAAGGTGACCTGCATCAATTACAATACATATATCATGATATTTGATTTTACATGAATTGCTGAGGGAAGGCATACCCATTCTCAGCTTATAAACTTTCATTACATGTACATAAATAGTTGTCTACAGATATAGACCCATGATCGGAATGACCATCAATGTAAAGCCATTGTACATATGATTTAGTACTCCTAATATCACAACCCAGATGGATGAAACTAGATCCAGGGTCTTCTATCTCGTTCAATCGTTTGCTCAAGTACGAGTCTAACCATGTGAATATGTGATTTGAAGTTGAACATGGGAAGACACCATCTGATTACCAGCGAATGATGTAAGCTGTTAACAGATGTGATAGAAATCACCGATAATGATAATGATCCTCAAGGTACTGCAGTACATTCTGCATGGTGTGAATGGATGGTTTGATATTGAACACCATACAAAGTCTTTCGATCGAAGGCCATTGATGTCAACCTATCACCGGAAGCGAAAAACTTGCCATTGACATATGCAAGCCTCAAGGTACTGGAAGGGTGTTTCTAAGTCAACTTCTTGGATAAAGAGCTGATGTCAACAAGAAGTGACTCGTCGCAGGAGGGCCTTGATGTATCCCACATCAATGACACGAAATGAGTGTAGTGATTTTGGAGATGGAATTTCACTGACGACACAAGGTTCAGGAATGGTGGTCATGAAAATGACGGTTTATGGTATTGCAAAGGATGAATTTTGACTTAATGAATTCTCTTGAACATGTCGGCGATGTTGAAATGAATTGGTAGCATTGACCCAAAACAAAGTGATGGATGGTATGATAGACCAACAGTATGATAACCATCAAGATGATAACCCAAACCAAATAGTCACGGTGATGGAGTGAAAGTGTCATGTTTAAGAGTGACCTACTACCATAAAGTGGTGTTCCCCTTTTTCCCATTTTCCCCAGTCATTGCTGACCAATACCTCTTTATTTTTATCAATCTTGAGGAGGATAACATATGCTTGTTGTATAATTTCACCCTTTGGGCGAATCCATCGCTATTTGATGTTTTAACGAGTCTAGCAAAGGTGAAACTTGGTCTTGTCTAGATGGACAAGTTTGTCACTATTTGATGTTTTAACGAGTTTAACGACAAAGATAACTCGGTCCTTTTCATGTTTAGAGAGTTTGAAAAGGGACAAAAAGAAAACTCCACAAGTTCTTTTTCATAAATTAATCTCTCAAGCCCAAAAAAGCGTAAAATAATACAAGAGAGATATCGTTTCCAATCCGTTAATGAGCTAGAAAGGACAAGCACTCAACAATATTTTCATGTTTAGAGAGTTTAAAAAGAGCTTAAAGAGGACTCCAAGGGGGTTCCTTTTTCATTTTTAACATAGCTCAAAAAAGAGATAAAAGTGTGCTCTGTGGTCAAAGGTACAATTTACAATCGAGCACATCGAACTTTGTAAAAAGTTGCAAAACCTGCTCAAAACATCACGAAATGATTAAAAATACCTATTTCGTAGGCAAAAATAAGTAAATATTAATGTTTACTCGATTAAAGAAAATAAACATAAAACAAGTTTTTACCATGATATTTTACCATTTGGAACTTACCATTCAGTTTTGTGCTCTGAGCTAGGTTTTTACCTCGATCTTCACCAGCTGATTGCGAGAGATTCTGCAGACCATTTCTCGAGCCGTCCAGACTAGGTAGGAGCTAAACCTCTCTACTTTCTTTTCAAGTCATTATTTTGTCATTTCATGCAGATTTTAAGGTTTTTTGGGGCCCCTGGGGTTTCATTTTTTCCCCCTGGGATCAGCGTTGGATTTCACATCGAAAACTGAGTTGAAGAGCATCTAGATAGAAGGTTGCATGCTCTGTAGCACACTGTCTCTGTGCCTTCGATGCGCTGAGCGAATTTCCCAAGTTTGATTTTGCTATTTGCTCCAAAATTTGTCTTGTTTTTTGCATGGAAAGGATCCTAATTAAGCTTATGATTGTGTTTCAGGCTTTCATCGGATCAAAATGTCGATTACATGGTGAGAAAGAGAGCACGAAGAATAAGACATGGTTTCCCTAAACAATCCGGGTACAGTTGAGGCCCTCAAAAACTGCGGGTTACTCAAATACTTCAAGTTGTTCGGAATGAGGCAACAAATAGAACTACTGTAGTTCCTTGTTCATGCATGGGATCCGACAGATCAGACTTTTCACATTAGGGACAAGATGGTCCCTATTACCATTGATGATATTTACTTTCTTACTGGACTGTCAAGGCGAGGTGCCCCCATCTCACTTTCTGGATTTGCCCGTGGAGGTGAATCGGTGAGAGATTATATTAGACAGTTTTGTCGGCCAGGTACACAACCTAGCAAGGATGGGAAAATAAACATCAGGGATGTGGGTGATTTGCCTTTGAGAACGATCCTCTTCACAATTGAAAAATTGGCTGGCAGTGTGACACTACATCTGGTGAATAGATCTTATATGTAGTATGCACTGGAGTGTCTAGAGCCAAAAGTTTTCAACTGGTGTGAGGTTGTGCTTTCCTCACTGAAAGAACAACTGACCAAGGTAAAAAGTGGTAAGATGAAGAATTTCTGCTATGGTTTGATCTTAATCACTTTTACCTTAGAGAGAATCCCATTGATGCAACCACAACATGTATCACTAGGTGTAGCTGGTCCTAGAGATCCACGTATGCAGAGGTGGGTTGAATTGATGGCTCGACATGCGGGTCAGTCAACAATCATTTTTTCCACTGCATTTTTCAGTTGGCTCGAGCGACAACATCTTGTCATCGAGGAGCATCCATACTCAGGGATGGATTTCCATGGAGATCCAGATTTGATTCTACCAGTTGGAGCACAATGGGGTGCTATGGGTAAGTTGTTTGACCAAAGTGTTTTTTGATTTTTCAAGTTTCTACATGTTTTTTGTGTTTTTAATGTTTCCAAGACTAAACTAAAATTACTCTTATGCATGCAGATGTGGGTACTGTTCGACCTGTGGGACACCAACAGGTTGTAGGTGGGCCAGCGCAGAGAAACATTGGGAGAGTAGTTCTCCAGGACTTGGATTTGGTTGAGACCTTAGCAGAGTTGCAGGATCACATAGAGGGATTAACCCTTGGTATTTTGGATGTCTGGATCGAGGAGTTACCTATGAGGCTGCAGTGCCACACTATTGGTGTTCCTAGCCGTTGGGCGAGGCTTTTGCGCATGATAGCACAGGCTGTGACCTGTTACCATGAGCACCACTAGATCTACTTAGGATGTTTTGCATGTATTTTGAGTTTTTTGGGTCAGATGACCAAATGTGTCTTGGACACAAATTTTTTAAAAACTTTTAAAACACCTATCTATTTTACTTTCAAAGTTTTCTATGGTTATATGCAATCCTATTCAACTGATGATGTGAATTGAAAATATTACTTTTACATGTGTCGCAAATGTCTATTTAACACATAATTCGCTAGAGAATCAATTAATGTGTTAAGATTTCTGGAAATATGTTGATATTGAATGTGTTCAAAACATCTTTCCAAAATAATAACTCTAAGGAACATACGAAAAATTGTTGGATTTCAGACAGTATAAATGTTTTTTAGTTGTAGCACAACGAGTTGCGAGTCCAGCCTAATGATGATTCGACGAATGCCAAGTGAAATGGCATCAGAGAGTAGTTCAATCAATGCGTTATACTCAATGATGTTGTTTGTTGATTGACCGATACAAATCCCTTGGAAACTCACTAACTCACCACTTGGAGGGAAAATAGCCCATGCTACAGAGGACAAGTTCTACATACTACGACTAGCACCAATAGCCCATGCTACAAAGGACAAGTTCTACATACTACGACTAGCACCGTTTGCGTAACCAACAAAAGATTCTGAAGAATCTGACATCTACAACAAATGCAAAGCGGATTACTAACCAGATAAAAATCTCTAAAAGATGCACACACACACACATGCAATGAAAGCATATATACAGTGAGTTTTACTACACTTAATCAAGCATAGTAACGTTTGAGGTACAGCCCGTTTCGGGGCTACGACAATGGAATCCCATCATAATCTACTAACTCGTAGGCACCTTTTGCTAGAACACGCTTGACAATATAAGGACCCATCCACATTGGTTCGAATTTCCTTGCTCCAAGTTTATCAACTTCCTGATCGTAAAACAAGACCAGGTTTCCTTCTGAGAAGATACAAGGCTTGACATTGCTATCATATTACACCTTAATACATTTCTTATGCGCTTCGTTAGCCAATGCGGCATCACGATAGGTTTCATCCAGATGGATTAATTCCAAGAAACGTGCTTCTTCTTCAGAAGTGTTGGGTAACAGGTCAATCGTGAGTTTGAGCGATGAAATTTCACAGTGTATCAGTAAGATTGCTTCCAAACCATACGCCAACTGAAAGGGTGTGAAACCAGTTGCATTTCTCACCGAGGTTCGATATGCCCACAAGGAAGAGTACAGGATTAAGTGCCAATTTCGCTTGTGAACCCCTATCATTCTTTGCAACATCCGCTTTAGGAATTTGTTGATGGCCTCAACTTGTCTATTCACTTGTGGGTAATAAGGGGTAGAACTATCATGTGATATTCCTAACTTAGTAGTCAACCCAACCATCATGTGATTGCAAAAATGCGACCCATGATATGTAACTATGGCTTGTGGTACACGAAACTGGGCAACCACATGGTTAAAAAAGAAAAGAGCAGTCATTTCGCGCATGTTGTTCAATGTTGGCATCACCTCGGCCCATTTGGTAAAATAGTCAACGACGACTGTAATATACCCATGCCCCCCGCCCGAGGTGGGGTTACATGTCATAAAGTCAATTCCCCATTTGGCGAATGGGCCAACAACAATGACTAGATGTAATGGTGCTGGTGGTAATCTACTTTTCCAGTCATATATCTGGCATGCGTGACAACTTCTGACAGCAATAATACAATCTTTGAATATAGTTGGCCATAAGTAACCAGCACGAAGAATTCTCTGTGCGGTTGCATATCTAGATAAGTTTCCACCACGGGAACCTGAATGACAATCATTCAATGCTTTCTCAGCTTCCTCATGCATAAGGCACCTCCATAAAACTGTATCGATACCACGACGATAAAGAGTGTCGCCAATGATCAGATAATCTTTGGCTTGGTATCGAATACGTCGTTGTTGTGAGCGAGAGGTATTTGTCCAGAAAGTTTGGGTCTGGAGATAGATCAATATATCTCCATACCATGCGTCAGATGACGATATCAGAAATAAAGACTCATCCAAAATCGATGGTTCAGATGTTGAATCAATGGAGGTCGAGGGAAGGTCACAAAGTAACTCTGCGAAAACTAGAGATTTCTTTGATTTGGACTTGATGAATTCCAAATCAAATTCCTATAAAATAACTATCCATTTTGAGTATTTTCCCCCTAGCAATTGACGTGACAAAATGTATGTCATAGGGTTGCAATCCGAAATGATAGTTGTTTTCCATAGCAGGATGTAATGGCGAAATCTTTGAACAACTTGCACAGTTGCCAAAGCTAGTTTTTCGACATAAGAGTACTTACTTTCTGTATCGTTGAGATTACGACTCAAGTAATAAATCGGATGTTCAATCCCATTTTCTTCCTGGACTAAAACCATGCCAATGGTTGTATCTGCAACGGCGAGATACAGGTAATAGTTGTTTTGATAATTTGGAGAGTACATTAATGAAGCTCTAATCAAGGTATCTTTAAGATCATTAAAGGAAGATTGCGTAACTTGATCCCAATGGAAGGGTATCTCCTTTTTCAAAAGACATGTAAAACCTTTAGCCATCTCAGTGTAATTAGGAATGAACCTCCTCAGAAAGTTTGCTTTCCCTTGGAGTCTCTGTAACTGTAAAAGATTTGAAGGTGGAGGCAAATCAAGAATTGCCTGAACCTTTAATGGATCGAGTCGAATCCCGTCTCTAGACACTACAAATCTGAGCAATCGACCAGAATCAACACAAAACAAACTTTTGTGTGGATTGAGTCGTATCTTGTAGTGTCGGCACCGTAAAATTGCTCTCAAATGTTGTGGGTGATCGGTTCGCTTTCGTGAATGAGCAAGTAAATCATCAAGGTAAGGTTGAACAATGTGCTTGATGTCATGGAAGGCATAGTTCATTTCCCTCTGAAATGTGGCCCCTACATTCTTCAAACCGAAAGGGAGCTTCCTATGGGCGAATGTTCCCCATGGACAAATAGAAGTTGTTTTCGATTGGTCTTGTGGGCAGATATTGATTAGATTATATCCGGAAAAACCATCCATGAATGAGAATATTTCACATCTGACACATTTTTCAATAATATGGTCAATAAAAGGAGTAGGATAATTGTCCTTCAGACATGCCTGATTTACATCCTTATAATCGACGCACACTTGAATTTTCCCTTGTTTCTTCATGATATGAACAAGGTTGGAAACCCAGTCAGTAAGAGGTACAGGGTAAATGAAACTAGCCCGCAAAATTTTTTCAACCTCTGCTTTAATTGCAACAACTTTCTTTGGATGAACAGGTCGAAGCCACTGTCGAACTGGCTTGACATCAGGGTACATTTTGATTTCATGTTCAACAATACTAGAGTCAATGCCTGGCATCTCCTCATAAGACCATGCAAATATATCTCTAAATTCATGAAAGAGAGTACAATAACTATCAAGTTCTGATGGAGAACAAGATTTTCCGACATGAATGTTCTCTACAACATAAGGCTTGGTCGAAATATTAATAGGAATCGTTTCTTCAATATTTGACAGGTTTTGCTAAGATTCCACTGTGTCCATGAAAATTGATTTCGAAAGAAAATCAACAACTGAAGGGTGGTTTAGTTCGTTTGAATAATCTTCGATGTCATGTGGAAGATGGGAACGATGGTGATAATCTTCCCAAGGTTCTTCTCCTATCATCATTGATTGGATGATTCCTTCGTTCGTAGAATGTATACGTGAGAAAGGATCCAAAGAAGTACCATATTCTAATGAACAATGTACCCATACAATTGGTGAATATGGATTTGGGTTTTCCGCACAAGCCCAAAAAATTGATTGCTATGCTAATTCAATGGGGCTTAGTGACATTACCTCAATATTACTATCAACTTCAAACTTGTTAGGAATCCTCATTAAATCAGATGAGGTAGAGGAAATCATGTTGCAAGTCTCTACTCTTGCTACTTCCGCAAAATCCGATGGTGACGGTAGTGTAAAAGTACCCATTAGGGAAGGATCTTTAAAGATACCTAATCCAACACTTTGAAGTGATAGCGGGGGTCCGTGTACCAACGGAATGCTTCCCGTAGCCTGTGAACTATTGGCAAAGAAGGCTATTTGATCGATAACTGTGATTCCACCCTTATGAGGGAATGCAATAGTACAAAAGTACATGGAAACCACAACAACCATAGCATATACCCATGGCCTTCCCAGTAAAATGTTGTAATCAAGGGGTCTGTCAACTACCTCAACTTCAACAGTAATTGTTTTTCCCCCTAGTTCAATTTGCAAGTTACTCAAAATCCCACAAGGAGTATATGTTCTTCCATCAAAAGCTTTTAACGTGGTTGGTGATCGTGACAACGATGATGAACCAAGTGTTTTCCAGCAGCTCATTGACATAATGCAAGTAGATGCCCCTCATCAATAATAGTTCGGTGAACATTCTTATTGAGAGATTTTACTTGAATTAATAAATCTTATTGTGCCGGTAACTGTGGTGTATATCCCACATGGTTAAAAACCACAAGATTGGAATTCGTAGGGTCTATTTTTCCAATTGCTGACAGTAAATCTTGCTTCTGGGAGGGACAGTTTTGTAATACCTCAAGTGTCGACATAGCAGAAGGTGATTAAGAAATATCTTCCACTATGTTATAGTTCTGAGCTGCTCGAGCCCGAGCTTAAATGTCGATTTATGCACAACTCCCTTTGGTGGTTTTATTGTCAATTCTGGTACATTAGGTGGAATATTTTCAGATGAAGTCGAATTCAAAGGATTAGGTTGATCAGTTGCCTGGTTATTTGACAATGACGGTGGATTCACATAATCTTTATTTCTCGTTGACACCAAAACTTCGTTTTGTGGCTTTGTGATGGATAACATGAGTACTTGGGATGTGGAAGCATGGTCTGTCGCAACCAAATGTGTCTCCGGGTTTAGAAACGAATCAGTCAACACTGCAGATCTGTTTGAAGTCTTTAAAAGTTTAGAGACCTTTGAGCAGTGTGGACAATCTCTTGTAAAATGCTCATCATTACATATTAGACATGGATAACGAGGTTTCCTTACCGAAGTAGAGGAATTAGATGATTTCTCTTGAGGGGAATTATCTTCTTTTTTCTTGTTTTTCCCCTTTTTCTTGCCTCCTGGTTGCTTTTGATTTTTGCCTTTTACAGATGACACAGCATTAACTTCGGAAGCAAGAGTGTTTTCTGATGCATTGGTAGTTTGATTGGTAATGGCAAGAGTTTGACCAGATGGTATTCCTGCCGTTTGCATGCTCAAAGAACCGATCACACCATCGTCGGCATGAGAGTCCTTACTCAATTGTGGAGTAGGTGGAACATTGAAAGCTGGTTAGGGTGCATTGGGAATTTTGTCGTAAAGCGTGCCATATTGTGTGTAAATCAAATCCAAGTATTGGGCATGAGAAATTACTTGCTCTTCTGTGACAACTCCACCTTTTTCCACATCCTCGGTGATTGATGGCAACAAGGATTTTATGAACCACTCAGCTAAAATCTGATCGGGAACATATGTCTTAACCATTTGACGACGACGTCGCCACTCATGAATATGATCTGATATATGGGTAGCAATAGTCTATTTAAAGTTGGTTAGGAGTTTTTTTCCAGTTTCGTATCTGATAGGTAACTGGAAGTGGGTCAGAAATGTGGTGGCTAAAGTCATAAAGTTGCTGAAATAGGCTCTTGGTAACTCAATGTACCATTTAGCAGCCGAACCAGTAAGAGTTCTTTGGAAAAGATAGAGTCTAACCGAATAATCATTTAAGGAGTTTGATGAACACCACAAATGAAAGGTCATGACATGATTTGAAGGGTCTTCTTCGGGATTTCCATTGAATTTCGGAATGTCAGAAGGTAACTTATGCGGAATCACTGGCCACCAAGGTGCATATAAGATTGGATCATTAGTGAGCCGATTTAAATCTAGTAATTCTAAAGTTGCTACAAATGGAAACTGTCGATTCAGATCATGTTGAGCATACCCAGGATATGATGGAATTTCTTGAGAAATAGGTCTTTTCATACCAGCATAGGGCATCTGCATTTGGTAACTGTTAGCTCTGCTATGTTCTTTGATACTTGATGGATTAAAATAGGTGTTGAGTAGTGCTGGTTTGGTTGTATAGGGCTGGTAGCAGTTTTTTCATGCTTTCTCCTTCATTTTCCCTTTTCTCCTAGAACCCCCCTACCTCCATTTCCTTCTTTCCTTTCAAGCTCCTTATTCTCTTAACTCCATTGTTTCTTTTCGTCTTCTATAAACCCCAAAAAACCCCAATAATGTGACCTCACACCATAACTTGCCTTTCCCTTATTACTCCGCTTGCGCTCTTATGGCCCCCCATTCCTCCGTTTTACGCTAAAATTCCTCCATAAACCCTTTTTTTCCCCAGCTCCTGCGCGTTTTGGTTTAAATACTATCAAACCCGATAACCTGTTATAACCCTTCGCTAGCCTATTTTACGTCTTTTCACTTGTCATATCAATTAAACCACATGTTTATTTTTCGTTGTTCGATCATCTACAACAAGATCCGACGGTGTCCGCAGCCCCCGCTCCCGTAAACCGCACGTCTGTTAATCAACGGGAAAGTGGTTTCCCCGCCGTCCCATCTGCCAGGCGACGTTTTATTACTTGATCGCGCCCCATGGTATGAAAACCGCCCTTCCCCCGTGAGCGGTGCGGAGAATCTGCTTACCTCCTCCTGCGTGCTATCTCCTGTGCATCTTCTGCTCCCGTCAGCCATTGGATTATTCCCGCTGCGATCCAATGACCATCATTCATCTGTTCACACTTTCTCCCAATAGCCCGCATACTCCGATCTCCGCCGTCCATTTTGTCATCCAATGGTTAATATTCATGCCCAGTCCATTGTCCATTGTCAATGCATTTTCCATGTTTTGAGCCAGTCTTGTGTACACGAAGAAGGAAGGAGGACATGATTCAGTAATCTGCACATTAAATCCTCAGCAACTACATTTAAAGAGCAACACGGTCGAGGACGAGAAAGACAACCATGAGTAGATAAACGCAGCATTTTACCTGTTCGTGAAGTACAACAGAGCAACAGAAAGGTCATTCTGTCCATTAAAACAATGAAATTGTATCAGAGACCCATATCTGATTGTAAATGCGGTTGGTGGTAAGTTATGACCCCTCGACGCATAGGTTAGCAGAGATTTTTTGTGAACAAACTCTATATATACCAAAAAGCAAGATGTAATCAGGTTGATGAATGTTATTTTGGTGTAAACTTCATCTTCTGGAGACTGCAACTATTGTGACACCTACAACTTCTAGTCTTCATTTCCAGCTAATACAAGCTTCTTTTGCTGTTGATTGCTCACTTTCCACTTCTTCTTCTTTGTTCCAGGCTGTGCCTGTATGCATTTTTTATTTGCTCTTGATGCTTAGCAGTAGAGGGGCTGTCATCCCACCTCTATGCTAGAATCTAGTTAGTATTATCAAATATGTATGCAGGTTTCTGTTGTTTTAATGCCAGAGAGCTGTCATCCTGTCTGTGCATTAGAGAATAGATTTATAGACCTTTTAACTGGTTGCAGCTGGCCATCATAGGGTCCTGTGCATCTGCTGGTGTGATCAGTATTCCCCATCATCACATTTTCTTTAAAACTGTGAGTAACTGGTGGTCTAAAGCCTTGTAGTCTGGGGGTGTTCACCCATGTCTGGGGTTAAGCATAGTAGAAGTGGTTATCTAGCTTGAATATGCAACATTTCTTTCATTCATCCACCAATTTTCCAACATTTTGGTTGAGTTTGTAATGTTCCTGAGCATCTCTGATATACAACCTAGGAGAGTTTCTTGGGGTGATAACATTAATCTGGCACCGTTGCCGGGGAGAGGAGAATTGAAGCTCAGCTTCCCTAGGAGAATGACACAATTTGAAGCTTTGATGATAGAAAAGGTTTGAACACAGTTTCTGGTTGTAATCATCTATCTGGCGACTCCATTGGAGGAAGACCATCCTTTGGCGACTCCACATTGAAGTTCTAGCTCAGTTTGTGAGACATACTCGAAGAAATCCTCAGAAATCACCAGCTGAACCAGTACCTGACCCTGAGAGGACTGTTAAATCAAAGAAACCATCACAGAAAGGGGCATCAGGATCAGGTAAGCCTAAGAAATCTTATTCATCTCTGAAAGATAAAGTTATTGCTGAAGATTTACAGTTTGAAGATTTAGAGCACAACACTGTTATTAAGGAAATTCCTTCAGAGATTAATACAACCCCTTTGTCAGTTAGTTCCCCTTTGAATCTCAGTCCAAAGAAAACTTCCCATTCAGTCCAAAACATCCCTTTGTCTCTGCCATCCATCACATTATTTCCTGCTATTCAATCTGCCACTATTCTTCCACATATTCCAATCATGGCAGGACAACAAGCACCCACGAAGATAGAAAGAATTGTTGCTGCTAGATATGGACCTCTGGTATTGCCTGTTCCTTTAAATCCTATGCCTGTGGGAGAATATCAGAAATATATGCCTAAATTCACTGGTACAGAGGGAGTGACAGCAGAAGAACATCTTGAAGCTTTTTACAGTTATGCTAATAATTTAGATATAAGTGAAAATGATGTGTGGATGAGAGTTTTTGTCCAGAGCCTTGATGGAGAGGCTAGGAAGTGGTTCAGAGAATTACCCCAGAGATCTATAACTGATATTGAAGCATTAGATGATGTATTTTTGAAGCATTGGGGAGATAAAAAGGACTTGTTGTATTACCATACTGAGTTTGGTAATCTGAAGAGGGAAAATGGTGAATCTTTACCTAATTTTAATAAAAGATTCAATCGTATGTATAGTAAGATACCAGCTGAGGTAAAGCCTACTCCTACCTCTGCCAAACTTACTTATGCCAATGCTTTTGACTCTGATTTCTGCCTGTTATTGAGAGAAAGAAGATGTGCCACTCTAGCTGATATGCAAGGTGCAGCATTGGAGGTCGAATCTAATATTATGGCTGCAGAAAAGCTAAAAAGTCAAGCTGACAGGAGGAGGTAGAGAGGTCAGACTTCTACTTCCTCTGCATCATCTTCAGAGCCTAAATTGGTCAAAATGACTAAGATGATAGAGTCATTGGATGCTGAAATTTCTAAGCTAAAGGTTGAGCAGAATTCAGGGAAAACAAGGCAGCAAAACACATTTGCTCCAAGAATCCAAATCCTTTCAGAAGAGCAAATGAGCAGTTACAAATTATGTAGAGGGTGAAGAATCAAAAGAAGATCAGAAAGTTAAAGCTCCCTTCCAAAATGTAGTCATGGAGGAGGAACAATTTGAACAAGATAAGGATGAAATTCACTGCATGGAAGATAAAGGCAGCGCTGCATTTTTTACTCTGGCTGCTTATGAAGAATCATTGCTGCAAGAACAAAACAGTCAAGAGTGGGCCAGAGGAGAAGTTCTACAAACTGAGTAATAGCAAAGATATAACCTAAGGTCAAATGCAAAAAATGTCAAAGAGAATCCTGCACAAAGAGCTGCTGTCCAAACAGAACCACAGAATATCAAGCAGAGAAGACCAACAACTGATCCAGTCATCCTCAAAGCTCCAGTTCAAGAGGTAAAAAGTTTTGATAAGTCATCTTCTTCTTTCAGCTTTGAGTCAGAAGTTCAAAAATTGAAAATATTTGTGCCTCTGGTTGAGTTGGTGAAGAGTGAAGTATTTAGGAAGCCTATCCTTGAAGCCCTTGAGCTAGAAACCAAACAAACCTCCACTGACTCTGTCAATTTGCAAGATGACAAGCCTGCCATTGTGCTCAGCCCTATGATTGAACCTGCTGATAATAATTCTCCATCTTTTTATGTCTCATTGACCATTCATGACAAAATCCTCCACAATTGCCTACTAGACACAGGGGCCAGCCACAATCTAATGCCTAAAGCTGTCATGGAAGAGTTAGGCCTTGATATCACTAGACCATATCATGATTTATTCTCTTTTGATTCAAGGAAGGTGAAATGTCTTGGATTGATTAAAGATATGGCCATTACCTTAACTCAGCTGCCCATGAAGAGTATGATGATGGATATTGTGGTAGCAGATGTCCCTCCTAAGTTTGGCATGCTGCTGTCCAGAGGGTGGATTAAGAGACTAGGTGGGACACTACAAAATGATCTATCTTATGCCACTGTCCCAGTTTTTGGAGGGGAAAGCAAGAGATTGTACAGAGAAGCACAGTTGGCATATATCATCAGTGATGAGAAGAATCCTACTAATCATCCTATTTATGCAGTGGAAACTAATTTTGGAGCATGTATCCTCCAAATAGAAGAATCTCAGAAGGACTCAATGCAGATTAGGAGACCAAAAGTTCAGGTCGAGGAAGAGCAAGGAAGTCAGGTTTGGGAGATGTTTTTTGATGGAGCATGTTCCAGGGAGACTGCAGGAGCAGGGGTGGTGCTGATATCTCCAAAGAAAAAAAGCATTCAGCTGTCTTTTAAGCTAGTTTTTCAAGTCACAAACAATATAGCAGAGTATGAAGATCTGCTATTGGGCCTTAATGCAGCAAAAGACAGAGGAATCAAGAATCTGAAAGTGTTTGGAGATGTTGATTTGATCATCCAGAAAGTGAATAAAACTTTTCAAGCAAAGCACCCAAGGTTGAAAGCATACAAAGATGAGGTATGGAGAATCAGAGACTCTTTTGATTATTTCTGTATTTCATATATTCCTAGAGCCCAAAATCATCTTGCTGATTCCCTTGCTGTTTCTGCTAGTCTATTTGTACCTCCTGTTTAGTCAATTTAGTGTTAGCTAAATTGCTAGTATTTATTGTCAACCCGGGGCTCGTAAGCTGATGAAGTGAAGGTGTACTATATGTACTTAAGTATCCTCTTAGAGTTTTTCTTATCGTTGGGTTGTTGTTGTGGTTAATTATGTTCCTAGATGGAATGAGAATTTATACACAAGTGAGTGATGGTGTGTGTGTAGAGTGAATTCTAAATGAGTGGAAGTGTGTGTTGAGTGATTTCTAACTATTTGCTTGAAAGGAAATGCTTGGAATGAATTAATGAAATTGAAATGACTTGAAATAAACTTTGAAAGTAAATGACCACTACCAATGGTACTAGACACCGTTCAAGTTGTTGTCAAATAAAGGAAAAAGAATCACTTTTAGAACCCAAGAATGAAAGATGATCTCTTTCTAACTCAATGCCTCAAAGCACATGTACTGTGTAAAGCACGGAAAGAAAGTAGCTTAAGTGGAATTATAAAAGTGAGAAAAATATGCTTGAAAGACTAATGATAATAATATGCTATTCCTAATACTCTACTTCAGCCATATGTACTATGGGAAGCATGATTAGAAAGTAGTGAGGAAATAGTCTAGGAAACACTTTAAAATCAAAACTTCTACTTTAAAGACTAGTGGTAATGATTTACTCTTTCTAACTCAATACTTCAAAGCACATGTACTGTGTAAAGTAAGGAAAGAAAGTAGTTTAAAAACAGTCCAAAAAGTACCCAAACAAGCTGCAAGTTAGTAATATTTTGATCTTGAAAGATGTTAGCTTATGATGAAGATCATGCATATATGTAAACAGCTCTTTGAGAAATAAATTTAAAAACTAGCTATAAAGGAAAAAACAACACTTGAATTGTCAACTTAAAATACCATCAGCTGCAAAGAAAACACAACACATATAAAAATAAATCCCGGGCAAAAAGGAACCTGCAAAAGATAACACTGATCAGCTGAAAATAAAAGAAGACAAGTAAACAAAACTATACATTTTCAAGAAAGCAAATAAGGAAATGATAAAATGCTGCACAAGAAATACTCTACAAAAGGCTGAGATGGGCAGGGGCCCTCTGTCCATTCAACCATAAAAGACTTCAAATAGCTGGAAACTTCAAAACAGTGCTTGTATTTATTACTCCATTTGCAACAGGTCACAAAATAGAGTGCTGGAAAAAACAGAGTTTACAACCGCTCCTTAATTCAACACAGTACAGCAAAAAAATTACCAATCAAAAGTCTTTTGAGCGTACGCAGACGCATCAATTTATAGGCTTTTCTAACCTATCTACGTGTACAACTAGTTAACAGAAAAACGAAAGACAGTCATGCGTATTAAAGGTCTGTTTTGACACATCACGGTTGCATAACGAGTTTGATGGTTCCTGTCATCATGGATCATAAATCCTGGTTGGATTGCGTTCCCTATCGCCTTCAGAACTTGGACAAATCGCCATTGGAGATGCCGTGACCGAACAGCCTTCAAACACCGTTGAACCACTTTGAGTTGACCGTGGTTAAACCTGCTTTGACCATGGCTGAAGGTGACGTGTATGGTTGAAACAATAGGATAGGAACCTCGACCATGATGATATCTAGGTGCCCATGTGGCCCGTCTAGCAATCTGACACGTGGATCATAGTGTTTAACAAAATGGCTGCAGGATCTCCAGATAGCTGCGGGATCATCAGATAGCTGCGGGATCCTGTAAGTATGTCAAAAAAACTAAACAAATAATCATCCATTAGCAAACTTGCTTGATCATGCTTATTGACACTGAATGTAATGATCTGAGAGGTTTTATGGTGGAAATGAGGCAAAAGTGCAGGAAAGATAAGGAAAAGTGAAGGAAAATGGTAGACAAATGGGTGTAAAATAGAGGTTCTACATACTCCCACTCCGAGGGTATTGCATGTCCTCATGCAATGAAAACACAATTCAGTCCATCTGCTGGGATGCCTCAGCTAGGACATCCAACCTCCTTCTCTTCCTCTGTGTAGAAAAATTAACCTTTGGCTTCTTGAACATACATTTGAATTTCAAGTTAATTAGGGCTCTGTTCAACCTTTGGCATCTTTTCTTCAACCTGCTGTGTTTCTTCTGCCACATGCTCATATGAAGGTAGGTATTATCTTGAATTGCCTTAGCAATGTCCGCTTGTTGCTTCATTTCCTCATTCCTTTGTTTAATGTGACGGTTCAACACTTCAAGCTCATAGATTTCCTGTTTAAGTGAATCTATTTGCTTCTCATAAGACAGAACATTACTTGGCCCAGCAGTTCTTTGCTCCAATGTCTCATAATAATTGTATACCTCCTGTTGCATTGGATCAATACTTGGTGATTTTCTTGGGCTACATTCTTGTTCAATTTCAGTTTCCATCTCTGGCTGGAATAGGCTGTCTTCTCTTGGAGGAGTGGCTGCCTCACGTGATGATGGACTATCCTCAAGATTTACTTGTGTAGCACTCTTCTCAGGTGTGCTAAGGTCAACAAAGAGTGTCCTCATGGCTTTTGTTTTACCTTGCAACCTACTACTCCTTCTCAGAATGACATCACTTTGCATTTCTTTTTGTGCTTTCTCCTTTGGTTCTTGAACTTTTACTTCTTTGGAGTGGGCAGTTTTCTCAAGAAGTTTGGTTATCCTCTGTGCTAAAGGCTGGTTATCCTCTTCTTCACCACTAGAATGCTCTGTGGTCTGGTAAGTTTCTTGCATTATGGATTTCCCTTTATCTTGTTTTTGTTTCTTTTTGTCCTCTCTTTTCTTTTTTGCAGTTTCCTTAGCAAGTTCAGCGAGGGTTTCCGAGATGACCTCTTGAGCACTGTCTTCAGTGGGTTCAATCTCAGGTTCAGGATGATGGACTTCTATTTCTTCTACAGTTTGTCCTTCAAAGACATCAGTCTCAGAGATACTTTCCCTTCTCTTCTTTCTGCTCTTTCTAGGTATAGAAGACTCTCCAGGCTCTGCAAAATGATTCCTTACAAGGAATTTTTCCCATGTGTCTCGTTTTTCTTTTAACTGTTCTTCTATCAATAACTTTACAAGACCATGGTGACAGAGGTAAGCTTCTACATTTCGTGGATTTCGTTGAGCCATGGAACACATTTTCCTAAGGCTTTGAAATAGGAAATAAGGGAGGTTTATATCATGCTCTCCTTGGAACTGAATCATAATTTTACCATGGTAGACATACATCACTCCAAATCTTCCTTCACAAGTGAAAAACTTTTGTACTAACAGCAATAAAGTTTTCCATTCATCTTTAACATGTGAAATTGGAATGCCTTTGGTAAAAACACTTGTGTCCATACCTGGATTTTTGAGAATCCTCTTCCATTGCTGATCTTGGACTGCCCGGTTTTTGAACCATCGTTCACCGGTCTGGGGTAGAGAAGTAGCCTTTGCTACACTTCCTTCGCTGACTGTGATTGTTACATCTCCCACCTCTGCCTGGCTTTCCTTATCCTTAAACGATCTAGCAAAAGCTTTGGTTACTTCCTTATGATAGCCCTTAAATTTTCTGATACATTGTAACCAATTGGCTCTTTGTAGTGCCTCCTCAACCTGTGGATATGCCTCCAAGAATTTCGAACCTTCCGGTTCAGCCCTCAGAAGCTTTCCCATTGACTCTTCAACTTTGTTTAAACACAAATTTGATGGTGACCTTACACAGTAACTCCGTAACTTCACACAGTAACTTCTCGGTCTCTGTTTAGACTCTGTGGAATAGAGGGTATATGGAACAGAGGGTATACGGTGCGAAAACGGCTTTAGATACCGGGAATTTACGGATGGAATTGAGAGTTGAGCGGTGGAGTTAGCGTGGATATGGTAGAAATAGTGACTGACAGTCGCAATACGACTGTATCTCAGGTTTACGGCTGTATGGCAGAGGAGAAAAAAAAAACAGAGGATGGTAACCGTAGATAATGAAACACGGTAGATGATGGTAAGGAATGATAAACATGGAGGGTTTTGAAATTATGGACGGAGCGGCTACCTTCTTCGTTTTCTGATTATGGAGTGACACATGGCTTATGAAACGAGAGCAGAGAGACGTAGTGCGTTAGGTTACGTCATTAGGGTACAGGCCCTTAATGACGCACCACCGTAACAGCCATATGTAATTTGAAAACCTGTAGTGATTATGAACTGGTAGACGTGGAGGATTCGGAGATTTGTAGTTGCATGGGAGAAAGGAGAGTGGGTCATCATTACATTAAGTGGCCAATAAAACATAATCCAAGAAAAGTCGCATAATGTAATAACCATAAGTCTAGGTTTTTGAGCATACCTTGAATCATATTTTATTTGGCTTCTGATGATTTATTAACCTTTGTAAACATTTATTGCTAGCATATGATCTTTCTCCTGGTCTTTGATACTTCTGAGCTGTAAACGTTTTCTTCAGACACACTGTGTTTTTTTTGTGCAGGTACAGAAGGCTGCAGGAAAGCTAATCAGCTGCAGGATCGTCAAACAGCTGCAGAATTGTAGTGAAGTCTTCTTAGCTGCAGAAAAACACTTTAGTTGCCAAAAAAAAAAACTTTATTATTGAAGTGAAATGGAGTGAAGAAATGAATGGATGAATGGATGAGTGAAAAACAGTGAGGTGGAGTGAAGAAATGAATGTATGAATGGATGAACGAAATAAATGGAATGGAAATGAAAGAGGGAAAGGGAGTTTTTTTTTTCTTGGGAAAACATGAGGTGTCAGGTGACCCTGATTTTCACCTTATGTTTTCTGTATGAGACTGCCAATCAGAGATTGGTTTTCAGGCTCATACACTTATTTTTTTCTTTTCCTTTTTTTTTTCTCTTTTTTTTTCTTTTTTTTTTTTCTTTTTTTTTTTTCTTTTTTTTTTTAAATTGAAAGAAACAGAGATTTAGGCTGATGGAGGAGAAGAATTCTTCTCCACCAGCCTCATTCCAGAATCGTCTTGAAATAACTTAACAAACTCTTCTTTTGAGAGTGGCTTGTGGTAGACTTTTAACCGGTGGCCATTCACAATAAAGGGAGTTTGAAGTTCATCGATAGTCTTCACTCTAACTGCTCCGTTATTAAAGACTTCATCAATCTCATATGGGCCAAGCCAATGAGTTTGAAATTTCCCTTTGAAGTCTTTAAATTTCGAATCAAACAAGAGTGTCCAATCACCCTTTTGAAACTTCTTTTCCTTGATATGTCGATCATGCCATTTACTTCTTTGGTGCTGAACTAGATCGGTTCTTAGAATTGCATCTTGTCTCATTTCATCTAGTTCATTTAACTGGTCCATTCTGTGCTTTTGGGCTTCTGATAAGCTCATCCCCAATTGAACTGCTGTCTTGAAGGTCTTGATTTGGAACTCAATGGGGAACAGGACTTCCTTCCCATAAACAAGTTCATAGGGAGAATGTCCTGTAGTGTTCCTCCATGTAGTTCTGTAGGCCCATAAGGCTTCAGGAAGCCTTTCTGCCCAATCTCTTCTATGAAGATGAACAGTCTTTGTGATGATGCTTTCAAGAACTTTATTTGTAGATTCTACTTGACCATTCGCTTGCGGATGGTATGGAGTAGATGTTCTATGCTTAATCTTATATTCCTCCATCAGCTTTTCCACCATCCTTGATGTAAACTGGCTTCCCTGATCTGTTACAATCTCTCTTGGGACACCAAAACGAGTGAAAATATCCTTGAAAAGAAATTGAACAACTGAATTTTCAGTAGCAGAAGTTAATGCTATAGCTTCTACCCACTTGGTAACATAATCAGTACAAACCAGTATATATCTATTTTGCTTGGATGGCGGATTAATTGGTCCAACAAAATCTAGAGCCCATTTCTCGAAAGGTTCTATGCATACCTGTGGCTGTAGTGGCATTTCATTTGAAAGAGTTGGTCTCCCAGTTCTCTGACAACTGTCACACCTTTTAACATATTGCTTTGCATCCTTAAAGAGAGAAGGCCAATAATATCCTGATGAAAGGATTTTATAGGCAGTCCTCTTATCAGAAAAATGTCCGCCACAAGGTTCGTCATGACATGCTTTAAGGATGTCAGGCATCTCATCCTCTCGTACACATCTTCTGATCATCAAATCTGGCCCTGTTCTGAACAATTCATTAGAGATCCAAGAATAAAGTGAACTATCCTGAATGATTTTCCTTTTCTCATTAGGAAATAAATGTAAAGGTAATTTTCCAGTAACTAAATAATTAGCAATATCAGCATACCAAGGGGTTTTGGTAGTTACTGCAAACAAATACTCATCTGGAAATTTGTCCTCTACCGGAGAGTCCTCATTAGTGTTTTGGATTCTAGACAAGAAGTCAGCTACTGTGTTCTGCTTACCTGGTCGATCTAACACAGTTATGTTGAATTCTTGTAAAAGCAAAAGCCATCTTGTAACTCTACCATTAGTGACTGGTTTGTTCATGAGGTATCTAATGGCAGAGTGATCAGTGTGGACAAAGGTTTCATAGCCAGTTATATAGTGTCTAAACTTGTTTATAGCATGAACAACGGCTAGAAACTCCTTTTCAGTAACAGTATAATTTAACTCAGTTGGAGTCAAATTCTTACTCGTGTAATAAATGGCATAAGGGATCAAATCCTTTTGTCCCAAAACAGCTCCTAAAGCTGTATCTGAAGCATCAGTAGAAATGTGGAAAGGGAGTTTCCAATTTGGACCCCTTAAAATGGGTGCTTCAGATATTCTAGATTTTAAAGCTTCAAAGGCCGATTGACATTCAGGATCCCACTTAAATTCACAATCTTTGGTAAGTAATTTGAAAAGAGGGGATGCTATCTTTGTGAAGTTTTCAATAAATCTTCTGTAGTAACCAGTAAACCCAAGAAAACTTCTAACATCTCTTTGGCAATTTGGAACAGGTAACTTAGAGATGACTTCTACTTTAGATCTATCAACTTTGATTCCATCTCCTGAAATATGATGTCCTAAAACAATCCCTTCAGTAAACATCATAAAACACTTTTCATGACTTAAAGAAAGATTTGTTTCCTTACATCTTACCAGTACTTTTTCCAAATTTGCCAAAGTTTCTTCAAATGTATTACCATAGACTGTGAAATCGTCCATGTAAACCTCTACACAATCATGAATCAGATCTGAGAAAATTCCTAGTACAGCCCTTTGAAATGTGGCTGGTGCATTGCATAAACCAAAAGGGAGTACTCGATAGGCAAATGTCCCCCAAGGACAAGTAAAGGTGGTTTTGTCTTGATCTTCAGGTGCTACCTGAATCTGATTGTAACCACTAAAACCATCCAAGAATGAGAAATACTTTTTACCTGCTAAAGTGTCTAATACCTGATCAATAAAAGGTAGAGGAAAATGATCCTTTAAGGTTGCCTTGTTCAATTCTCGATAGTCAATGCAAACTCTCCATTTACCATTCTTTTTGGGTACTATAACCAAGGGAGAAACCCATTGGCTATCTGAAATGGGGTAAATGAAGTTTACCTTGAGCAATTTCTGAAGTTCTTCTTTCACAATTTCCCTAAGATTTGGATTCATCCGTCTTTGTGGCTGCCTAATAGGTCTGCTGTTTTCTTCAATGTAAATATGATGAATACAAGTCTTAGGGTTGATTCCTTTCATGTCGGTATATTCCCATGCAAAGGCAGTGGAATGTTTTTGCAACAGTTTAGTTAATTCTTCTTGTTGTAGTCTTTCCAAGTTTTTGTTAATGTTTAGTGTTTTTCCTGGAAAGATTTCGACTGAAGAACTACCAAACTCTTCCATTGAGAAGAGAGACATTTGTCTAGAGGAGAGATATTCAATATCTGCATCTAACTGGAATTGTGAAGAGTCATATTCTAAAGGTGCCTCAAAATTTTCTAATGTATTTAGAATTTGACTGTCCTCACTGATTTCAGAGATGGTTAGAACAGGTTGAAGAGTTTCCTCATCATTAATCCACTCATCTTCTCCTATTTCTGTTATTGCCTTTGCGGGAGGATACAAGTTGAATTTCTTGGTAGAATTACCATCTGATATATACATGTCTCCCGACCTACAACTTATGAAAGCATCAGCTGTGGCCAGCCAAGGTCTTCCTAAAATAAGAGGATGTCCTCCTAGATTGTTCTTGGGAGTTAAAATCATAAAATCAACTGGATACTCCCAAGAGTCTAGTGAGACTGGAATGTCTTCCAATACACCATCAGGTTTAATGATTGATCTGTCTGCAAGTTGCAGCAAAGTAGGTGTAAAGAGAAGATTAGGAAGTTTTAACTGATCCATGGTCTGTCTACTCATAATGTTGATAGCGGCTCCTAAGTCAATCAAAGTATTTGGGATTTCAACCCCATTAATATGAGTTTTAACAATAGGGCTACCGGGATCTACATATTTTTGCATGGTAATTTTACCCATCATAATGTCTGCAATCTTTCCAACTAGATGTATCCTTTTTGTGTCTCTGGTTCTTTTTATTGTTTTTTTTAAACTCATCTCCTTTATTGTCTTTGCTAGAATGGGAATCTCCTTAATGGCTGTTAACAAGGGGATCTTGATACAGACATTTTTTAATTCATCTAGAAAGCTATAGTCAGGCAACCAAATCTGCTTCTCCACTCCTTTATCAATTTGCAATCTTTCAGGAAAAGGAGGAATAGTTGAAGATGTAGGTTGCTCTACTAAGGGAGTTGATTCTTTTTCTTTTTCTTTAATGCTTGGGTTTTGAAGGGATACTTCAGAACCTTTATTGGCTTTGAGAGATTCTTCCTCAGAAATGCTTGGTTGTTGAATACTTGTAGAAGGTTGGTCTAAGATTCTACCTGATCTGAGTTGGACCTCATTGAGAGGGACAACCATATAGGTAGGGAATGGTTGACCTTCCATAAGTGGTTGACCTTCCATCACATAAGCATTTTGAGGATTCCTATTATTGGGGTTTGGTTGAGGTTGAGAGGGAAGTTGATTTGGCCTCTGCTGAGATTGTAACAAGAGTTGAGAATTTTGATTTTGTGGAGGAGATTGTTGTTGAGGGAATGGTAATGACAATTGTTGACCTTGATTTGGAAGTTGGGGAGCTTGCTGATTCTGAAAGGATTGAGGATATTGATAGAATTGGGCAAATCTCCCATAAGGATTTTGCATTTGCATGCTTTGCAACCATGCTTGGAAAGGATTTTGTGGTTGTGACCAAGGTTGTTGCCAAGGATTCCAATTTGGTGGGGGCTGGAAATTCATAGAGTTGTTAGACCCTTGATTTTGCTGCCCCTGCCAAGGTTTCCTTGCAACAAAACAAAGAGATTCAAGCGTACTTGGATCTTCTTGAAAGACTGCTTTGAGGCCAGGGATTGAAGGACATTCCTTGGTCTCATGGGTTTCTGAGCAAATTACACAGGTTTCCACAACTTGTGCTTCCAAGGGACATTCCCTTAAAGCATGCTTCTTTCTACACTTCGGGCAAAAAATGGTCATAGCCTCGGCTTCTGCCTTTTGTTTATTCTGAATCTTAAGGGTATCAATTTGTTCACTAAGACTCCCTAAGATGTCAGTTTTAAATTCATCTAGCATATTACCAATTTCAGCCCTACTCACTGATCCTGTTGCAGATTTATTTGCCCTAAGGAGAGAAGGATCTCTAGGCCCTTTTTGAGTTTTTGATTTGCCTCTTGAGAGATGGGTACATAGTTCTGCTATCTCACTGAGAGGAAGTTGAGAAATATCCCCTTTCCCCATCATGTTTAAGATATCTATCCACTCATCCCTAATGGCTTTTAATAAGAGGGCTTTTAAGGTCTCTTCATCCAAGGTGCTCATTTTTGCTCTTTTTAGATTATATTGAAATCTCTCAAGTAAATCTTCTAAGCTCTCATCTTCTTTTTGCATCATTTTAAAAACTTCACCCTTATGATCAGTAGGCATACAATAGTCCAAATACCTATCCAAAAAGGTTTGTTTCATTTCATCCCAGGTCCTAATGGACTGAGTAACTAATCCCATGAACCATTTCAAAGCTTGATCTTTTAATGTTGATGGGAACAGTTTGAGTTTCTGAGTATCATCCAGATAGTCATAAGTTCGACACACAACTTCAAATTCAAACAAGAATGTTTCAGGGTCCTCAGTTCTTAATCCATGAAAATTTGGGAGAACGGATGGTGAGATATTTTTCATAGTGGCTCGGGAATCCTCATCAACAATGGGAAACCCAAATGTGTTATCTCCATCTCTATTTCCACCAATGGGACCTCTACCTCCTCCATTGTTATTGTTATTTCCTCCCCCTCCTCTACCTCTACCTCTACCGCCTCCTTCTTCTTCTGCCATGATGATTCTCCTAGGGATTTCAAAATCTTCTGGTTCTTCTACAAAGGGTGAATGAGAAGAGATTTCTCCTTCCTCTTCAGGTGAGTCTATTTCCTCAATTACAATTGGTTGTCTGGTAGGGGAAAGAGAAGAGTCTCTTCCTAGTTCAAACTCAATAGAAGGTATAGGAGAGTCAACTCTTGGTTCTTGAATTTCAGGACTAGGAGTTTCGGTTGGAGATAAGGGAGGTATCTCTTGTCTATCTCTTGAAGCAGATGGACTTGTAAAAATTGAACTTCGAGCTCTAGCTAAAAACCTTCCCCTAGAATCTCTAGCTCTATGCATGTCATTTTTATTTTATCCTCAAGTCAAGTTAAATAGTTCCTTTTCTGATCTTCCAGTTCACTCTAGGTGCAAGAAGAGAGCATACTTAAGAAACTATTAGATTAATAACTTTCTCCTTTCTGATCCTCCAGATCACTTCAAAGTGCAAGAGGAGAGCATACTTAGATAGGTTATTAATTGCTTTCCTTGAAGTTGTTGTTTTTTTTATATTTTTTCTTCTAAGAATATGGCTACTTAATTTCACTTCCCCGGCAACGGCGCCAAAATGTTTAGTCAATTTAGTGTTAGCTAAATTGCTAGTATTTATTGTCAACCCGGGGCTCGTAAGCTGATGAAGTGAAGGTGTACTATATGTACTTAAGTATCCTCTTAGAGTTTTTCTTATCGTTGGGTTGTTGTTGTGGTTAATTATGTTCCTAGATGGAATGAGAATTTATACACAAGTGAGTGATGGTGTGTGTGTAGAGTGAATTCTAAATGAGTGGAAGTGTGTGTTGAGTGATTTCTAACTATTTGCTTGAAAGGAAATGCTTGGAATGAATTAATGAAATTGAAATGACTTGAAATAAACTTTGAAAGTAAATGACCACTACCAATGGTACTAGACACCGTTCAAGTTGTTGTCAAATAAAGGAAAAAGAATCACTTTTAGAACCCAAGAATGAAAGATGATCTCTTTCTAACTCAATGCCTCAAAGCACATGTACTGTGTAAAGCACGGAAAGAAAGTAGCTTAAGTGGAATTATAAAAGTGAGAAAAATATGCTTGAAAGACTAATGATAATAATATGCTATTCCTAATACTCTACTTCAGCCATATGTACTATGGGAAGCATGATTAGAAAGTAGTGAGGAAATAGTCTAGGAAACACTTTAAAATCAAAACTTCTACTTTAAAGACTAGTGGTAATGATTTACTCTTTCTAACTCAATACTTCAAAGCACATGTACTGTGTAAAGTAAGGAAAGAAAGTAGTTTAAAAACAGTCCAAAAAGTACCCAAACAAGCTGCAAGTTAGTAATATTTTGATCTTGAAAGATGTTAGCTTATGATGAAGATCATGCATATATGTAAACAGCTCTTTGAGAAATAAATTTAAAAACTAGCTATAAAGGCAAAAACAACACTTGAATTGTCAACTTAAAATACCATCAGCTGCAAAGCAAACACAACACATATAAAAATAAATCCCGGGCAAAAAGGAACCTGCAAAAGATAACACTGATCAGCTGAAAATAAAAGAAGACAAGTAAACAAAACTATACATTTTCAAGAAAGCAAATAAGGAAATGATAAAATGCTGCACAAGAAATACTCTACAAAAGGCTGAGATGGGCAGGGGCCCTCTGTCCATTCAACCATAAAAAGACTTCAAATAGCTGGAAACTTCAAAACAGTGCTTGTATTTATTACTCCATTTGCAACAGGTCACAAAATAGAGTGCTGGAAAAAAACAGAGTTTACAACCGCTCCTTAATTCAACACAGTACAGCAAAAAAATTACCAATCAAAAGTCTTTTGAGCGTACGCAGACGCATCAATTTATAGGCTTTTCTAACCTATCTACGTGTACAACTAGTTAACAGAAAAACGAAAGACAGTCATGCGTATTAAAGGTCTGTTTTGACACATCACGGTTGCATAACGAGTTTGATGGTTCCTGTCATCATGGATCATAAATCCTGGTTGGATTGCGTTCCCTATCGCCTTCAGAACTTGGACAAATCGCCATTGGAGATGCCGTGACCGAACAGCCTTCAAACACCGTTGAACCACTTTGAGTTGACCGTGGTTAAACCTGCTTTGACCATGGCTGAAGGTGACGTGTATGGTTGAAACAATAGGATAGGAACCTCGACCATGATGATATCTAGGTGCCCATGTGGCCCGTCTAGCAATCTGACACGTGGATCATAGTGTTTAACAAAATGGCTGCAGGATCTCCAGATAGCTGCGGGATCATCAGATAGCTGCGGGATCCTGTAAGTATGTCAAAAAAACTAAACAAATAATCATCCATTAGCAAACTTGCTTGATCATGCTTATTGACACTGAATGTAATGATCTGAGAGGTTTTATGGTGGAAATGAGGCAAAAGTGCAGGAAAGATAAGGAAAAGTGAAGGAAAATGGTAGACAAATGGGTGTAAAATAGAGGTTCTACACCTCCCATGCCTCCTAGACTGGTTTATGAAGTCCAAATGAAATATAGACCATCCTTGCCTGATAATGTCCACCATTGGAGAGTTTTTGAAGATGATGATGAGATAAATAGGTTCCTTCAAGTCATTGATGAGTTTTCTAAATTGCAAATTGACCAAGAGAATGATGCCTTGCAAGAAAGCCCCCAATCCCAACTTAGAAATAAAATTGGTAAAAACAGCATTGTCCAACTTCCTAGTAACCATATTCCTAAGGGTCTAATTCCTCTTGAAAGACTGTTTGACCAGAATGATGTGCCTTACAAAGATGCCCAAAAAGAAGACCTATCTGCAGTCTTTAAGCATGATATAGGAAGTCCAGGTCAGCCTAGATATGTAAATTTGTCCACTCATTTGTTAGCTGATCAAAGTGCTGAATACTTCAATTTAATGAGGCAATTTGCTGATGTGTTTGCCTGGAAGTATAGTGATCTGAAAACGTATGACAAGAATATAATTCAGCATAAAATCCCTCTAGAGAAAGACACCATTCCTTTCAAACAGAAGCTGAGACTGATAAATCCCATGCTTCTTCCTCTAATTGAAAAAGAAATTAAAAAATTGTTGGCTACTAAGATCATAGTCCCTCTCAGATATTCAAAATGGGTGGCCAACTTAGTGGTAGTAAGGAAGAAGAGTGGAGAAATCAGACTATGTGTTGATTTCAGAAATTTAAACAAATGCTCAAAGAAAGACAACTATCCCCTACCGAAAATGGAGCATTTGCTGCAAAAAGTCTCAAGAGCCAAAGTAATGTCTTTCTTGGATGGTTTTTCAGGCTTTAATCAGTTTGCTATGCACCCAAATGATCAAGAAAAGACCGCATTCACCACTCCTTGGGGCACTTTTATGTATGCCAAAATGCCTTTTGGGTTGATGAATGCTGGAGCCACCTTTCAGAGAGCTATGGATATAGCATTTGTGGGAGAGAAGGATAAATTTGTCCTTATCTACCTTGATGACATAACTGTTTACTCCAGCAGCCATCAAAGTCATTTGCAACATTTGAAAAAGGTGTTTCTGAAGTGCAGGAGGTTTGGAATTTCAGTCAATCCTAAAAAATCTCAATTTGCTTTAAATGAAGGCAAGTTGTTAGGACATATTGTGTCTGCTGCAGGTGTTCAGATTGATCCAGAAAGAGTCAAAGCAATACAGACTTTGTCTGTCCCTAGATCAAAGAAGGATATCCAATCCTTTCTGGGCAAAATTAATTTTGTCAGGAGGTTTATACCAAATTTTGCAGAACTAGTGAAGCATATTACCTCCATGTTGAGAAAAGGGTCAGAGGTAAGATGGACTGATGCAGCAAGAAAATCATTTGATTCCATCAAAAAAGCTATAATGGAGGCTCCCACATTAATAAGTCCAGATTACAGCAAGGAGTTCCATGTATTCTCATTTGCCTCTGAAGATACCATTGCAGCAGTGTTATTGCAGGCAGATGAAGAAGGTTCAGAACATCCAGTAGCATTTTTCAGCAAAAACTTGAGGGATGCTGAACTGAGGTATGATATTATTGAGAAACATGCATATGCTCTTATCAAATCCTTAAAAGCTTTCAGAGTTTATATCTTGCATTCAAAGATAGTTGCATATGTACCCTCTGTTGCAATTAAAGATGTCTTGACACAACCTGATGTTGATGGAAGAAGGGCAAAGTGGATTGCAAAGATGATAGAATTTAATATAGAACTGAAGCCCACCAAACTGGTCAGAGGTCAGGGGCTTGCCAAGTTATTGGCTGAGGAAAATTGCAGGTCTTTAGATATTGATTTCCTGTGCACAATTGCAGAAAACGGTCAGACAGATAAAGAAGAGGAAGCAGCTGAATCAGAGAGTAAGCAGTCAGTGGCCGAGAGTCTAGCTTCTTGTAATTGGTATGCCGAAATAATTAATTTCTTGCTGAAGCTAGAAATCCCTTTAGGATTTACTCAAAGTCAAGCTAGAACTTTAAAACTTAGAGCAGCTAAATATTGCATCAATGAAAATCTGCTCTACTGGAGGGATCCATCTGGAATATTTTTGAGGTGTCTGGACAAGGAACAGTCAAAAGAAGTTATGCAGCAGTTTCATTCCAGCATGTGTGGAGGACACCATTATTGGAAAACCACAGCCCATAAAATTCTCAGAGCTGGGTACTATTGGCCCACTTTATTTTCTGATGTATTTTCTTTTGTTAAATCTTGTGATAGGTGCCAGAGATTTGAAGGAAAATAGTAGTTGAAATCCCTGCCCCTAAAACCAATTCAGGCAAAAGGACCTTTTCAAAAATGGGGCTTGGATTTCATTGGAGAAACCAATCCACATTCCAGTGGCCAGCACAGGTGGATATTAGTGGCCACTGATTATTTCACCAAGTGGATTGAAGCAATTCCTACTAGGAAGGCTGATCATAATGTGGTCATGAAGTTTTTGATAGAGAACATCTTCAGCATATTTGGTTGTCCACATAAATTAATTACAGATAATGCAGCAGCCTTCAGGGCAAAAGAATTGGTGGAAATGTGTGATTCAATGGGTATTAAACTTGTTCATTCTACCTCATATTATCCACAAGGAAATGGTCTAGCAGAATCCTCTAATAAAAGTTTGATCAGGATAATTAAAAAACTGTTAGAGGACAATAAAAAGAATTGGGATTCAAAGCTCAAGTATGCACTGTGGGCTGACAGAGTGACCATTAAGAAATCCATCTACCACGCGGTGTTTTATTACTTGATCGCGCCCCATGGTACGAAAACCGCCCTTCCCCCATGAGCGGTGCAGGGAAACTGCTTACCACCTCCGTACCCTCCTCCCGCGCGCTATCTCCCGCGCATCTTCCGCTCCCGTCAGCCGTTGGATCATTCCCACCACGATCCAATGACCATCGTTCATCTGTTCACACTTTCTCCTGATAGCCCGCATACTTTGATCTCCGCCGTCCATTTTGTCATCCAACGGTTAATATTCATGCCCAGTCCATCGTCCATTGTCAATGCATTTTCTGTGTTTTGAGCCTGTCCTGTGTACGCGAAGAAGGAAGGAGGACATGATTCAACAATCTGCACATTAAATCCTCAGCAACTACATTTAAAGAGCAGCATGGCCGAGGACGAGAAGGACAACCTTGAGTAGATAAATGCAGCATTTCACCTATTCGTGAAGTACAACAGAGCAGCAGAAAGGTCATTTTGTCCATTAAAACAATCAAATTGTATCAGAGACCCATATCTGATTGTAAATGCGGTTGGTGGTCAGTTATGACCCCTCCACGCATAGGTTAGCAGAGATTTTTTGTGAACAAACTCTATATATACCAAAAAGCAAGATGTAATCAGGTTGATGAATGTTATTTTGGTGTAAACTTCAACTTCTGGAGACTGCAACTATTGTGACACCTGCAGCTTCTGGTCTTCATTTCCAGCTAATACAAGCTTCTTTTGTTGTTGATTGCTCACTTTCCACTTCTTCTTCTTTGTTCCAGGCTGTGCCTGTATGCATTTTTTATTTTCTCTTGATGCTTAGCAGTAGAGGGGCTGTCATCCCACCTCTCTGCTAGAATCTAGTTAGTATTATCAAATATGTATGCATGTTTCTGTTGTTTTAATGCCAGAGAGCTATCATCATGTCTGTGCATTAGAGAATAGATTTACAGACCTTTTAATTGGTTGTATCTGGCCATCACAAGGTCCTGTGCATCTGCTGGTGTAATCAATATTCCCCATCATCACATTTTCTTTAAAACTGTGAGTAACTGGTGGTCTAAAGCCTTGTAGTCTGGGGGTGTTCACCCATGTCTGGGGTTAAGCATAGTAGAAGTGGTTATCTGGCTTGAATATGAAGCATTTCTTTCATTCATCCACCAATTTTCCAACATTTTTGTTGAATTTGTAATGTTCCCGAGCATCTCTGATATACAACCTAGGAGAGTTTCTTGGGGTGATAACAATAACCTTGGTAAGGTTGTTGTTGAACAAATTCGACATAAGGTGGTTGTTGATAACCTGGTTGAATTTGTGGTTGTCCATAACATGCAAAGTCTTGTTGACCAGGACCTTGGTCAGCTTGATGTTGTCCAAACCCAAGTTGAGCCTGTTGGGCAAGTCCAAATTGGGGTTGGAATCACTGGAATTGGGGTTGTTGAAATTGAGGCTACCACGATTGTTGAATCAACTGTTGTTGTTGTTGGTACAACTGTTGTTGATTTAACGGTTATTGTTGCCCAACAATGAAAGGTTGGCCATGTTGTGAATAAACTATACCAGTGTAAGCTTGGGCCAGTCCAGATAAGGGTATACTAACCTGAAGTTGTTGTTGAACCCCAGAAACAAGTGGTTGTTGTAGAACAACTTGAGAAACTTGAACTTCTTGACCCAAAACTTGTGGTTGCGAGGTAGAAGGACCAATTTGTACTGGTTGAGATACAATAGTTTGAACTTGTGATTGTGGTACAGTAGTAACAACATGTGTAGTAGGAATAGCTGACACAATTTGCATTGGTTGTGTTGGATACACAAGCCTTGGTTGAACTGGCATTGTTGGTTGCCATTGAAAAACTCGAATTCCAGGTTGACCTAAATACTACGGGATATTACCATATGACGGTCCTCCGGGATAGGGAGGATAAGGTGAATAAGCATATTTCTCTCCATATGGTGGCAATCTAGTATTTAATGGATACATAGGTCTTTGTTGACCAGATTGCCTAGCTTGATATTGATATGCAGGATCAAACTGTTGAGTTCTCATTAAATAAGAACCAGGTAGAATTCCAGTTGAGGACATGGGTGATGACCATGGTGTAGAAGCAACCCCTGAGTGGGTTCCAGATAAAGATTGGTAACCAACCGGGACGGATGATTCACCATATAGGTGCGACTTAGGTGTGGTAGAAAACATCGAAGAGGTTGCAACATAAGATTCTTCCGCAACTGCATCAGATGATATAGTCTGGGATGTTGACGGTTGTTCAGCCATAGTTAACTGACCCAAAAGTTGTCCTAAAGAATCGACGGGTACTTGAAAATAAGTAGGATCAAATGGAGTGGTAAAATGAGGAGTATGAGGGTAAAGATAAAGCCCAACTCCAAAGTGGAATGGGGTTCCAGGTGTAGAATCTTCTTCCAATTCTTCCTCTATAGAAATTAAACCTGGTGGAAGAACTTCACCGTCTGGTCCGTAAAATATTTCTGGTGTTGATAAAGTTGAAGTTTCAGTAGTTACTGATGTCTGAGGGGTAACCGGTTGATCGTCTTCTGGTAAAGTAACAACTTCTGAATGTTCAAATTCAAAGTCCAGATGTTTGGGTAAATGAACAACAGTTTCAAAAAGAGGTTCCTAAACAACTTCAGGCTCAAATGCAACTTCTGTTTGAACTGTGATAGGTTCTAGATTAACTTCTGGTTGAAATGATTCAAGTTCAGAAGTAATTTCTTGTTGAGCAACTTCAAGTTGAGGATCAACTTGTTGTTGAACAATTTCAGTTACTATTTCACTAGGATCAATGCTAATGTCCTGTTGTGCTAAACAACAACCCCCCATTTCTTATAAAAATCTTTATATAAAATTTTAAATAAGAAATGGGTCCCTTTAAATCAACTTAGGTAAGATTTGTGTGTTAATAAATGAAATTGGTATTAACCCATCATAAGGGAAAACCCTTATGAAAAGGCTTAAGGTAAATGAATTATTATAAAAGCCTTTTGAATGAAAATAAAGCGTGACTTTTAAAAATATTATAAAACTCTTTGTTATTGCGATAAAGCGATCGGAAGATTGCATATCACAAAGACAAAGGAAACATACGCAAAAGCCACAAAGACCCTTATCCATTCTCTCTGATCCGAAAAGGCAATCGCAATCGGGAATCGGAGAAGCCAAAAACCAAGCGCAATATAATCAAGCCCCTTAATTCCTCCGATGCGATAAAGCATATTGCAATCGGCAAATCGACGATGACAACAACAAGACAACACATAAACAAGGAATGTTTGAAACCTCCGATGCGATAAAGCATATCACAATCGGCAATCAGCGAAATCACAGTGACTAAACAAGAAAGTCTGAGCCCATTCCCGATTGCGATGTATTAATTAGGCACACATCTCGAAAATGTATTTAAAATGGTTTGCATGCATTATATCACCTTTCGGCGATCGGAGATATTTAAAGCAAGTATTAAAGCCTGCACCTTGACATTCCCGATCACCAATTAGCGATTTATAATTGATCATCCATCAAAGAAATATAAGGCACACTTGAATTAATCATTCAGCATATAAACGACATGATGGGCATTTAAAACAATCTTTACCATGATTGACAGGTTAAACGACTATTCAATGAAGCAGTTAAGGATAGATATTTTCGTTAGATTTCATCCGCGGCAAACTTTAACTATATTCCATTATCACCTGCCAATCGACGTAGCTCTTTTTCATTATCATATTGGTCTATAGCAACATTTCTCTGTATCACGGTTTTTTAATCGCTTGTGCAGAATTTCGCTGAAACCAGAAATCTCAAGAAAATGGGAAAGAAATCCAAGAAGTCTGCAACAACAGCTCCTCCAGCAAAAGATCTAGGACCAAGTAAAAAGGGATTGATATCAGACACAACATGTCTTGGACTGGGAAACACAAGCTGGGAGAGTATCTATAATTTGATTGAAGTAGAAGAGCCTGAGGAGTTATCTGAAGAAGCCACGACTGATTCAACTAATAAGTCTGAAGGAACTCTCAAAGAGTTGGCATGCTCCTTTCTTCACAGAATAGCAGCACGAGCTAAAGTCCTCCCATATACTGATGTTGTGAGATGGGTGGTGGAGAAAATTCCAGTTACAAACAGAACCTTTTGCACAACTGATGGGAGGATATTTGGCTCGTTTCAGCCTGATGATCTAAGGAAAATGTATCACTTACCTAAGCTTGAGAAGCGATACAACAAAGCATTCTTAGAAGCTTTTGCAAAGGAAAACGAGTCAGAATCAGCCTCGATTAAGCAGTGGAGACACTTCCCTGAGAAGCACAAGCATGAATCATCGGGTAAGTACTCTGTAGACTCATTGGCTTCTCCTTATTGTTACGCCGGAGCTATGATGTGTAGAATGTGGGGAATACATGACTCTGCTAAGTTTACTATAGAAATGGTCCCTCTAATGGAGGCTGCAATCAATGACTATGTGATGGATTGGGCTAATATTTTATTTGATAAACTAGCCACAACAATTCTAGAGTACAGGGCAAATGCATATCATACTACTAGGACCATTCCCCCATTTTATTATAGTGCATTCATTATGGACACTATTTGTTTTAATTCTGAATTTCCATTGCTCGGGTGGAGATGGACCCCCACAGACCCCAAACCAATACATATCTATCATGAGCAGTTATGGAAGGCCAATTACAAAAATCACCTGTATAAAATCTGCAATGGTTTTATTTTACCTATTTATTATTCCATTTTTTATAAGCCTGCTCCCCGGATATCTCCAGAGGCAGAAACATATTTGACAGCAGTGGGAAGTTGGTTTGGGGAGGAGAAATTCACTTATATAAGGCTTTTTGGTAGCAATACAAAACCCCATGTCCTTCCCCTGTATGTGCCCGATAAACTGTTAGCTCGGGAATTGGCTTATCAGATAACAGTAGATGGAACATCCAAAACCCTTAAAAATTCCAAGAAACAGGTATGGCCTACATTCCCATTACGGTGCGGCATTTTCACTCTCCATGATTATAAGCACACAAAGAAGGAGATAGAGAAATTGCAAACACTAAAACTTGCCACAATTCCAAATAGACAGTATGATCCCAGAAAGGTGGCCTATAATGTTCTTGACCAAGCCAAGCTTGCCAAATTTGATCATGAAGATGATGTCTTCGATGATCTATTTGCCTCATCTGAATCATTATTCCAAGTTAAAGCATTGGCTAAAATCAAATATCAAGATGAAAGACTGGAAGTGTTTAATAGGCTTAGAGAACAGAGGTTGCAAACTCTGCCTTTAGACCTCTTAGTCACAGCTCCTACAGTCCAGTCATCTGCTCAAACTGAACAAATAGTTACTGGTAAGACTTCTGATATTGAAAAAGTCTCTGAAAAGGAAAAGGAATAGGAATAGGAATAGGAACAGGAACAGGGACAAGGAAAAGACAGTCAATTCATGGATACAGATATTCAGATTGATCCCAAGCTTCTTAAAGAATGGCAGCAGTTTGATTCCATTATAAGTAATACTGAGAATTTACAGGAGTTTAGTACACCCGAAGTGACAACTGGTCACAAGACAGCAACTAAAACAGTTCCAATTGAAGGAACCAGCGGCCCACCAATCACTCAAAAGGATATGGAGATAATTCCAGAGAATCCATCCAATGAAATCATCTTGCATGTAGAATAAATACCACCTTTAGATGTTTTCTACAGCCCTAAGCACAGGGTTGTAGTAAAAAGACAAAGGAAAAAGAGAAAGCTTGATCAACCTTCTCTTTTACCTGTGCAAATGGAAATGGCTAATGTGGTATGGAGAGAGGAAGTTAACCCTTCCGAAGACCTCACAAAACTCTCTCAATATGACCGAGCATACTTGGCAGCTACTATGGATAAAGCATCAGAAGTCAATAATCTACTCAAAGAAAAAGATCAAACAATTGTTTCACTTGAGGCACAGGTATCTGACAGACAGCAAAGGATAGAGCAGTTAGAGCAGCAATTAGTAGCGCAACAACAATTAAATAACCAGTTAAACGAGCAATTGCTCAAGGAGAAGCAGAGGATAGACCAAAGCACAGTTCATAAACAAAAAGAATTATCCTTAGCATTGGCTAAGCTAAAGTCAATGAATGAACAATTGAGCAAAACAAAAGATGAGCAAATCGCTCAACTCTCACAACAAATAGAAAAGTTCAAGGGCTTTCCTCAAACAACAGAGTTCAAATCCGAAGCGCTCCAGATCAATAAAGCATTGATTAATCAATTAAATTTACTATGTCATAATATTTCTCTTGCTGAGCCCCTCTGTGAGATTTCTTCATCAATGGTTGATAAATCAGTTGAAGCAAGACAGAATTTGGAGCAGGCCAATGAGACATTAACAGACTTTCTTGCTTGGCAAGAAACCAAGGAGGGACAAGCTACAAATCTGCCTCAAATTTTGGAATCGCACAAGGAAATTCTTTTCCTAGAATGGCAGTCTCAATTGATGAAAGCAGAGCGGGCAACTTCAAGATGTAGATCAACAACTGGTAATTTGATTGAATTAATCAATGATACACTTTATCTGTCTAATTTGATTTCAGAATGTACTCCAGGTAAACTACCATCAGCTAAAGCATTGGAACAGAAGTGCAAACAGGAATTAGCAAAAAAGGAGAGATTAATCGCAGGCATCCAAAGTTTAACTTGGGACACCTTTTGGTTCTTCTTGGTTAAACCCCATAGTCAAAAGGCAGCAATAAAATGTTTAACCGATGCAATCGGTTACATGATTCCTGAAATTAATGATGCTACGTATTCAGCCCAACTGCATTCGTGTATGAGTCACCCTCCAGAATTGCAACCAATGCTTGCTATATGCTAGCTCAAGCCAAAGGATAATCAACCAAAACAGTGAATCGTTCTGCTGACTGCAAGCATGTCTATTTCAAGAAGATTTTCATGATTTGGTTATACCACCTCATAGCATTTTTATTTCATAGTTAGTTAGTTAGTAAGTATTTATAGACCCTTTCATGTATTTAGAAAGGGTCCTCAATTTTTGTATCAAAACTTGGATCGGGAGTTACACTATTGTGCTTCCGATATATATTTTTTATGAAGACTGGGCCTAGATTCTGAATTTTAATGAAGAATGCTTTGATAAGATATGCACTATTGATTTTTGTGAGAGTATTTCTAAGTTGAAAGACGGGATCTGAATGCGATTGATATCGGAGGGGATTCAAATTACATATGGTACTATTATCTATGTCTTTGTTCCATTCTTTTATATGAATCAACGTTTATTCAATTATTGCTATCATTAGATATATGTATGTGTTTTAACAACAGTCCTTTTACTTATCACTATTGAATGTTTAAGGAATGTTATTCTTTCAATCATATTTATGTCAATGATATATGAGAAAAAGTGTAATAATGTTTTAATTATTACTTTGTTCAACTACTTGAACAAAGTAATTATCATATGAATGAATGTCTTTATTTATAAGTGGAGTCATCTATATGCCTATTTGTGGATAAAGATTATCAAAAGTTGCACTAAAATAGAAATTTCCCGGGATAGATTAGTTGTTTATAATTTTTCATTCTAGAATAAATCATCCATCATTATCATTAGATAATAGAAGATCAATCACTTATCCATCCTATTTACAAACCATTGGGAAACTGGTCCCATTATATCCAGTCGGAGCCACCACACCAAATGGAAAAGGAGCTGCCTTTAAGGTCCAGACCGGGTGGTTTTCCCCGATGTTGATGCAGCGATTTTCGAGGCATCAACATGTCCTCAGGTAATTGTGAAACTTCTTCTTCAGAAACGAATGTACCAGAAATGGTTGGAGTAACTGGAGTCTCAGTACTTACCGAAATAGATGATTTAGGTAATTCAGATGAAGAACTGGGAGTTATTGATGTACTTGACTCAGTTAGGCGAGACCGCTTCGACCAAATAGGTGTAGCTTCGGGCGGCAAAGGCGGTTTGCTCGTTGTTCTCCGCGAAGGACGGGGTAAGGGTTGATGTTCCTCGACGATTTCTGATTAATTTTATTATCAAAAAAGAAATAATCAAAAGAGGTAAACTAGGCAAAAGGTTTACCAAGCAACTGTGAACTGCATAATACCTCCTGGTGAACTAAGAAGTACAGGCAAGCAATCTCCCCAAATGCTGTGTCCGGTGTATCACAATGTGCAAGGCGGCCGACTTGGTTACTTAAGGATGGATAACAACCTAATTTTTTCCTCCCATATATACCCTAAGGTACGTGGAGGCCCAGTCCGTATAAGCGTTGTCTAATGAAAAACCACACAGTGAGAGCATTCCCATATACTTTACATACTGTAACACCACCCTATATACCCGAAGGTACATGGACGAGTTACGATATACTCACGTACGTGGAATGAGGTATCACACTTGGGATGTATTGCAGACAAGTTAGCGACAACTTCTTTGTTTTATGACGTCGGAACACGTCTCTAGCCTAGAACCACTAAATTTTCTCGTTAATGACAATGCTCCATTAGGTAAATTGATGTTAATTTTAAGTTGATCTTGCTTAGGAATTTTCCTTTCAAGTTCACCACGTGATGTATTCTGAAATTCCTAGGAATGAAACTATCATGATAAGCATTCTTTCCATTCAATTTAACGATGAAAATCCTAGCTACTTAGGGATAGAGAAATCAGATTTCTTTCGATCAAAGAGCAAAGAGCACAATCTAATGCAATTTCCCTACACTATTCCTATGAGCACACACAAACTTTTTCAATGCAACATGCATGCATTTCTTTTTGATTTCCTTAATGTGAATATGAACAAAAGGAAATATGCACATACAATCAATCAATCTTTCATAAGAACGAAGACTTTTACGACAGTTCTGATTCGAAGGAAGAGAAGACTTTACGACACTTTCTTTCGAATGAAGATTAATCAAATATATTATAACTTTGACTATCGATCGATAATGAAAAAGAAAACATCAAGAAACATTAATCAATAAAATCAAAGTTGGGCTAGACCAGGAGATAGAAATTTATTTTCTGAGGCATAACCTTCATTGATCAATAAACAAACAAACAAACAGAGAAAAGTTGGCAAAAAAACTTTCCAAAGGTGGGAAACTGACCCTAGGAGGATCAATGCAACCTAGAGTGGGAGACAGTGTGCTTCAAAGCACTTTCCCTAAGCCAGGGGTGCTCTGCAGTGCACTGTGTCCCTCACAATCCTGCGCTGGTGACAGTAAGTCATTTCAAGAGGCAATTTGACACATTTTTGACCAATTTTTCAATGCAAAGAGCTGAATTACAATCTATGAACACAAATAAGGTCTGCAAGGATGTCCTAGGAGGTGGATAAGCTACTAGGAAAGAAGATCTTTCCCTAGTATGGTCGCCAATTTGTTTTTGGAGAATTTGATATCTACGGATAAATACTAATTCCCTAGATAAGTAGCTGTATCTAGAACAACAATTTAAAGTGTTTTGGACTTTTCTTATAAGCAATAGATAAGATGAGAAGATGAGGTGACCTACTTGTAGTTCCTCTTTCCTCTCGTCTCCCTTGTATCGATCCTGTTGCTCCTTCCCATACTTAATACGCTTGAGAAGTACCTTGTAAACACAACAGAAAACAAAGAACCGATCAAAGCACATAATCTATTGAATATAAGTGGAAGGAATCAGATAAAATTCACACGTATAAGCATTATGAAACAATACAAACATATGGGAGAAAGGTTCAAACACTTTATTAGATAGAAGAAGGAATTACAACCATTGGTGTCTGATTCAAAGCCATTCCTTCAACTTGGATCCCATCCACATCACATCAAAAGCATGAAAAACTTGTAGCATTACAATACTTGCTTCAAAGCCAAATCTCATAGCAGCATTATCTCCTTACAATTCAACATAATCCAACCCCTGATCACTTAGATGAGTGGTCAATTTATAGGAAGATGAAGGAAGTTTTGTCATAAATGGTGGCATTGAATGGCCTTCCATACTTAGAATTAGTTCCATGAAGGAAGGGATGAGAGGATAAGATGCACCTTAACTCATTCCTCATCCATTTTCGAGCTCATAGGAGTTGATAAGTGAGGGAACCTTCTAGATGACTCCAAAAGATAAGAATATTTCCCAAACCCTATGTGAATTTCACTCATTTTCGCCCAGCATAGGTGAAAGGAAGCCTAAGTGCTCTGCATAACACCCTGGCAGTGGACTCAATTGCTCTGTAGCGCACCTTTACAACAACTTACTTGTGCTGGTCCCTTTAGAGGTTATTTCTGGATGTCTTCAAGTCATGAAATTGTCTGGGAAGGAGGCATTCAAAGGGGTGACTTGTTTAGGGCATGAAGCAACTGAAATTAGGGTTTGATGAGCCCTAAAATACTGATCTGGATGATGGGATTGATGTGCCCAAATGGATCTATAACAACGATAGAAAGCTAACGAAAGAAGGTTTGAGACTAACAAGGGTATGCTACTACCTATTTTATTTTTTTATTTTTTTTTAAGATATACTTTCTAACCCCCACGCCAAATATGTTTTATTGATTCAAGTGGTTTACTTGCACTTTATTCTTTAAATCTTAAATATTAAAGTTTAATCATTTTTTGAGCAATTTATAACTAGGATTTACCATTGTTAAGAGAAAAAGAGTGGAATTTTTCGGTCATCTTCTATGTGGGATTCTTTGGAGAGCATTGAAGCATAAAAGTTCTTGAATATTTGAAGAACTTGCAAGGAGCCTTTCACATATATGTTCATTTATTTCCTCTCAAAAATAGTTTTCCTTTGATTACATGTTCACTCGAAGGGGTGAAACATATCATCATTTTATTGTTTAAGTCTTAATGTTTATCCCACTATTGTGAAAGGATATTACTTCTATGTGTCAGATTCTTCTTACCATATATGATTTAGTTAGAAGAAGATACTAAAAAATAAATATAATGCCTAAATTAAGTGTGAGAACATTAAGGTTCATTTGAGAATAAGTTATGTAGAAAAGGTATTCTAAGATACTTGATTGAACTTGATTGAACCAAGCTGGGCATACATATTTGTGTGTTGAGTTGGGGAGATACAAAGGTTCGCAGTGATTGGTTGGATGCCATGCAATGCTAGGAAATATAGTGACAATTATATGGGGGAGGAGGCCAGGGCCCACAAACCCATGCAACCGAAGCCAAGCACAAACTAGTGAGGTTGCGGAAGCCTTTCATGAAACCACCTCTACTGATGTCCGAAATGAACTGCATAATTTGGAGGAAATGATAACCAGAGACATACATTCTATGTCTATTCAAAGCTAGTGGAGGAGTTTGGGCAACAAGTATCATACCCTGGACGCAACAAGGGAAGCAAGCAATATCTTCAAGCCCTTCTTTTATATTTGAAAATGAAGTCTTTAATGGGCAGTATTCTGATGGATAGGCAAGCATATGAGTATAATATTATCGCCAACTTGGAAATTGTTAAGGGAGATAAACAAAATATAAGATTATACATGGAGCAGATGGACAACCGACTAGTTAGAATTAAGTGGCACATCCCTTGTATTGCTACTTCAGTGCCTCTGAGATTGAGCAAAAGAAATCCAACTTCCTATGAACTCATTTGAATCTTAGTTTTCCAATGCATTTAGTTTTAGTTTTATATTCTAATATTAATATAAACTCCTTTGTGAGATTGCAATTTTTGATATTGTTAAAATTTTAGATTGATTACTCTATTTATAGATAGTCAACTAATTTAATTTCCATGAATGAAATAGATTAAAACCAACTACCACATATCAATTATAAATTAGATCTTATATATATATATATTAATTAATAAAACATTTCATTACTTATATATATATTATATATATATATATATATATAACCAAAAAATTAAATATATTACAATGTCTCTATATTTCAAATTCTTACTTTTAATTTTTAAAATCTATATAACCATCAATGCTACCCAAAAAGTTAATAAATCTTATCATATATATATATATATATTTGTTGTGTATAAATAGCATAAAAGTCCATGCCAAATAAATTTTTACATAAATATATGCAAAATTTATAATTGCTCTTTTTTTTTTGAAAATTTGAAATTGTTTATTAAATTTTAAAAAATACTAAAAAGCAATTATATTTAATTATAATTTTAATATTAATAATAAATAAATTTATATTTAAAGATAAAGATATGTTAACTTGTGATTCTTGAAATATTTTTACATAAATTATTTTAAAATTATTTATTAAGTATTATAAAAAAATATTAAAAATAATTACGTTTGATTATAATCTTGTGATGGGAAGAGTAAAGTAAAATCTCCAATTTGAAAATCTAACCAAACTTTTCATATTTAGGAATTTAAAAATTCAAATGCCTTAGCATGTAGATATCATAAGTAAAAGATTTATGGCCACTAACATCGGTTATGGTTTTGATTGGATATTTTTATTCAGTTTTGATAATTTTATTTAGTTTGGATAATTTATGATTTATATTAGTTATTTTATTTGATATTTTTAATTGTTTTAAAACTGTTTTTGTTCAGTTAAAAGTTTGTTTTTTTAGACAAAGAAGTAGATTAACAACCAAAATCCATGCATATCTAGTGGGAGTAAAAGCCTATCCTCTTATGGACAATCGACAGGTAATTCCATGTGGCATAGTTTTCTTTAAATAACAATGATGAGTCAACCTGCATTAGCAGATAACAACCAATGATGATTGTCCCACTGTTGGTTTTACAATTGCGTTATAATAGGTTTTCCCACTGTGTGTGTGTGAATTTGATATATGCATTACCTATATTCATTTATTGAAATGAATAAAACAATCTACAACTTTAACACTTATTGAAATGAACAAGAAATTTACAAGGCTCAAATTTACTATTTGAAAGAAGCAACAAATTTACAGGGCTAGGATTTTCTATTTGAAAGAAGCAAGAGATCTACAACCAATTTATAACCTTGACTTATGAAGACAATTAACTCAATGTAAAACCATGAAATCTAACTTATATTTATATATATAAATATAATTAACACACAACCATGCCATATCTTAAGTTTATACCCATTGAAATTGAGATGAATAAGAAATTCACAACCTTGACTTATGTAAGACCAAAATTTTCAAATTATGCTAGGATCATAGAGCATAGAGCGAAGTGGTGTTGTCTAAAGACATTGTTGCTTGATCCCACTGGCCAGCCAGAAAAATTAACATGTAGCTTATTCTACCTTTAAATAGGCTACATTAAACATGAATACCATGGAAAAAACCATGGGTCCCCATAAACTTGGAGCCTAAAATCCACCGATAAATTGACTACATCAAGTTTACTCGAACAACCCTAACAATCCACCCCTTAAACTTGACTTGGGGAGATTAACCTGGTCTCAATCATTAACCATCTCACACCTGAGATCTCACATTCTCCCCCTCATGCCAGGATAACAAAACACCTGCCACCTTGGTATCTCTCCAAGTGGTCCATTCCACAACTTGATGTTTCCATGCACCACTACATTGCATGTATGCCTAACCAAGCTCTTAATGGCTTACATCTATGTGTGCTCCCGCGCAACATGTCTACCTATACATCAAGTCTTACAACTTCCTATGGAAATGCCTTGGACCAAAACCATTAGGGTGTTCACACATCACACACTAGCTCCTTTACTAAACATCAACAACATTTACTCCATCTCCAACTGATATCAGAGCCAAAGTGGTAACAATTGGTATCAAAGCAGCAATGCTAGTGCAGTTGAAGATGGAGACTATGTGATTATGTGTGTTCAGCATATGACAAAGCTTGCAAAGTCGTACTAGATGTCAAAGGCTTTGTCGAAGTAGTCAAATACCGAACTAATCATGTTATTCATTCTCTGACTAAAGGTGTTAAGGTGCATAGTATGTCATTAGAAACCTCAAGAGAGATAATAAATTTCTTGGTTGAAATAGACTAGGAGGTTGTTATGGTCTTGTTTAGATGAAAAAAGGAATGACCAAATGTAAAGTAAGAGAAAGAATAGGTGGTTGTGAATTAGATTGACTCTGCATATAGAAGGTGGTTTGTATGATGGTTGAGTCATGGGTATGAGTTGTGCTGATGAGAGATACTAGGCTAGTGTAAGTCATGTTGAAAATCTAGGTCATGGTATGGATCAGGCAATATATAGTGAAAGAGAGAGGTGGTATGGACAAGAGAAAGAAAAGAACAAAGATGGAGTCAATAGTGTTGAAGATTAATGAAGGAGCGAGTGTGTGATGTGTGAACACCCTAAGGGTTTTGGTCCAAGGCATTCCCTGTTGGGTTGTGTTATATTCTTTCACGACTAGCCCACGTAGTTAACCGGGGGGTTAGAAGGGGGGCGAAGCCCCCCCTTCGTTGTGCCAATTGTGTAGCGGGGGGCAGTCACAGGGGGTTTGAGGGGTGTAGGTAACCCCACTCTATGGGGTCTGGGGAAGCGCCCTGGAAAATTTTGTTTTTGGACCCTATATTAGGTTGGGCGGACCTACCTATGGTTTTGTGCATGATTTTTTGCACACGGTTTTGGACGCGATGGTTTTCGGTCCATGGTATTGGATGCTTCAGCATGCATAAATATGTATTGTAACATTGAAAGGACAATAATGAAAAATCAAGCTGGTAGTCCCGGTTTTGGGATCCAGGGGAAAATCTCTGTGTATATGTGTTTTATGTGTTATGCTCTCGCATTGTTTATTTTATGTGTTTTAGAATTTGTATGCAGGTAATTTCTGTATTAGGTTAAAACCTACATTTGGTTTCAGAGATGTTTTGGCTTCAAGGGGATTCCTTTGTTGCTGAGGAGTTTTGCTCGGGCTTGTGGTATACCCTTTTCAGTGGGAGATCTGTGGGATCAATTCTGGTGGTGAAAGAAGATGGTGAGCACTGGAAAGATAGAGATCGAAAAATTTAATATTCAAAGTTTTGAGTTGTGGAAACTCAAGATGGAGGATCTGTTGGTGAATAAAGCTCAGTGGATCGCGGTAGATCCGGGTACTAAACCAATGAGAGTGTATGATGAAGAATGGAAGAAGCTGGATCGGAAGGCAAAGAGCACAATATGATTGTGTGTCTAAAATTCAGTATTGTTGAATGTATCAGGGGAAGCTACGGCAAAGGAATTTTGGGACAAGTTAGGGACTTTGTACCAATCTAAGTCTCTGGTGAATAAACTGTTCCTATGGAAAAAGCTGTATAACCCGAGGATGAAAGATGGAGACTCGGTGACAGAGCATCTGAATGCATTTAATACTGTGGTAAGTCAGTTATTATCTGTTGATATTAAAATTTCAGATGAAGATAAGTGCATCAGTTTGTTGTGTTCTCTACCAGATTCGTGGGATAGTCTGGTTATTGCAATAGGTAGTAATGCAACTGCCTTGTAGTTTGATGAAATAGTCTCATCCTTGTTGACGGAGGAAATGAGACGGAAAAATATGGAGAGCCATAATGGTGATGCCTTGTCTGTATGAGGACGATCCCAGAACAAAAACAAAAATAAGTCATCGAGTGGGAGATCTAAATCTCCAGGAAAACCTGTAAAGGTGGTGTGCTGGAAATGAGGAAAGGAAGGGCACTACAAAAGGGACTGTAAATCTAAAGCTACTGAAAAAGGAAAGGGATCTGATGATGCTCCTTCTGCAGAGGCGAAAAAAACCTTAGATGAAGGTGGGGATGTGTACTTGGCTTCTTCAAGTACACATGTAGATCATGAGGCATGGTTGATTGACTCAGGTGCATCCTTTCACTTCACTCCCCATAGAGAACGGTTTTGCGAGTATGAGAAATATGATGGTGGTGATGTATTCTTGGGGGATGAAAGGAAGGCTCAAAATGTTGGTCGCAGAAAAGTAAAGTTGAAGTTGCAAGGTGGAAGGGTTAGAACACTTCCGGGTGTTCTGCATATTCCTGCAATAGCCAGAAATCTGATTTCTGTAAGCAAGCTGGATGATGCAGGTGTAAAAACAGTGTTCGAGAAGGATACCTACAAGATGGTTCGAGGGGCACGGTACTGAAGCAGGGAGGTCGAATTGGAACTCTATACAAGCTGCAAGGTAGCACTGTTGTTGATGGGTGCAACAGTTTCGTGGTTCCTGAAAGTGGAGCAGAAAATCTAGTGGTCTCTAGAGAGAGGACCATGTTGTGGAATCAAAGGCTTGGACATATTGGAGAGAAGGGCCTTCGAATACTTCATGGTAAAGGTATGGTAGAAGGTATGAGTAATAGCTCTCTGGATTTTGATTTCTGTGAAAATTGTGTATATGGGAAGCAAAATCGGGTGAGTTTCCCCTTTGGTGGTAAGAGCGCGAAACATATATTAGAGCTTGTGCACAGTGATGTGTTTGGACCTATGAAGGTTCCATCACTGGGTAAGTATGTGTACTATGTATCATTTATAGATGAATTCTCAAGGAATACATGGATATATTTCCTTAAGAAGAAATCTGAAGTCTTTGACAGGTTTAAAGAATTTAAGGCTTTGGTGGAAAACCAGACAGAGAAGAAGATAAAGGTACTAAGGACAGATAATGGTGGAGAGTTTTACAGTAAGGAATTTGAAGAACTCTGTAAGAAGTGTGGTGTAGCACGACAAAAGATTACTCCATATACACCTCAGAAAAATGGAGTTGCAGAAAGAATGAACAAGACGTTGATGGAAAGGGCAAGAAGCATGCTCAATGGTGTTGGGTTAGGACAAGAATTCTGGGCAGAGGTGGCGAAGACAACATGTTACCTGGTCAACAGATCACCTTCATCAGCGTTGGAGGATAAGACTCCACAAGAGGCATGGACTGGTAAGAAACCCTCTCTTTCACATCTAAGGGTATTTGGATGTGTTGCATATGTACATGTTCCAAAGGAGAAACGAACCAAGTTGGATAGTAAATCTGAAAAGTGCATCTTTATTGGGTATAAGGATGGTTTAAAGGGTTATAAGCTTTGGAACCCAGTAACAAGGAATGTTGTGTACAATAGAGATGTGGTGTTCAGAGAGGTGAAAGATGTTATTAAACATGAAGCCCAACCAAAGGAACATGAGAAGATAGAGTTTGAGCTAAAGGAGGAAGAATCCGACTCTACAATAGAGGAGGAATCAGAAGATGAAGAGCCACAAACTCCAGGTGTGAGAAGATTAGTTCGAGAAAGAAGGCATCCAAAAAGGTATAGTCCATCTTGTTTCTGTTCAAATTTTGCTTTATCTATTACTGATGATGATCCTAGAACTGTGAAGGAAGCAGTGGATTCAAAGGATGGAAAACTCTGGAAAGAGGCCATGGTTGATGAAATGGTATCTTTGCACAAAAATGAGGCTTGGGATCTGGTGGATTTTCCGACTGGAAGGAAACCCATTGGCAGCGAATGGGTGTTCAAGAAGAAGACAACTGCAGAAGGAAAGGTGGAGAAATACAAAGCTTGGTTGGTAGCAAAAGGTTATTCCCAGGTGACGGGAATTGATTTTGGTGATATTTTTTTTCCTGTTGCCAAGGTAACTTCTATTAGATTACTTTTATCTGTTGCTGCTGCTTTTGATTTTGAGGTAGAACAGATGGATGTGAAGACAACATTTCTTCACGAGGATTCGGAAGAGGAGATCTACATGAAACAACTTGAAGGCTTTGTAGTGAAGGGTAAGAAAGAACTGGTATGCAAGTTAAAGAAGTCTCTGTATGGGTTAAAACAGTCACCAAGGATGTGGTATCAAAAATTTGATACATTTATATGGGGACTTGGCTTCACCAAAATAAAAGCAGATCACTATGTGTATTTTAAATAATTGGTGACCGTGCTATTTATCCTGTCTTGTATGTGGATGATATGTTGCTGGTTGGAAATGACAAAGAAATTATCCAAGATTTGAAGACCCATTTTTCCTCCAAATTCGACATGAAAGATCTTGGTGCTGCAAACTATATTTTGGGCATGGAAATTTAAAGACATCGGACAAAGAGGAAGCTCTGGTTAAACCAGAGGAAGCATGTCGAGACAATATTGCAGCGATTTAATATGCAGGATCATAAACCAGTGAAGGTTCCTATTCCTGTAGGTGTAAAGTTATTTGTTGAACAGTGTCCCAAGACACAAGAAGAGGAAGAGGACATGTCCGTGTTCCATATGTAAGTGCATTCGGTAGCCTGATGTATGCGATGGTCTGTACTAGACTAGACATTGCACATGCAGTGGGAGTATTGAGCAGGTTTATGTCAAAACCAGGGAAGGAGTACTGGACAACAGTGAAGCGGGTTTTCAGGTATTTGCATGGCACTAGTGATTATGGTTTATGCTACCAAGGAAGACCAGGATTGGAGAGAGTGTTGGATATTCGTGGCTTTGTTGATGCAAACTAGGCTGGAGATTTGGATCAAAGAAGATCTACAAGTAGGTATGTGTTTAACCTATTTGAAAGTGCAGTCAGTTGGATGAGTAAGAAACAATCTGTAGTGGCACTATAAACTACAGAGGCAAAATACATGGTATCCACTCATGCAAGTAAGGAAGCAGTTTGGTTGTAGAGATTGTGTTCAAGTATGGGTTTAGTACAGGGAGATATAAGGATATACTGTGATAGCCAAAGTACAATTTTCTTGGCAAAGAACCCTACATATCATTCAAAGACAAAGCACTTTGATGTTTAGTATCACTTTGTGAGGGATATGATAGAAGACAAAAAGGTGTTGCTGGTAAAAGTGGACACTTTGAAGAATATTACAGATGCATTAACAAAATCTGTGAACTCTGAGAAGTTCTCTTGGTGTAGAGAAACAATGGGCGTTGCAGGGCTAGATAAATGAATAAGCTCTCTTGTGGCCCCCTATGGAAAGAAAACAACAAGTGGGAGAATGTTGGGTTGTGTTATATTCTTTCCACGACTATCCCACGTAGTTAACTGGGGGGTTAGAAGGGGGGTGGAACCCCCCTTCGTTGCGCTGATTGTGTAGCGGGGGGGGGGGGGGGGGATCATAGGGGGTTTGAGGGGTGTAGGTAACCCCACTCTATGGGGTCCGGGGTAGCGCCCCAATTTTTTTTTTATTTTTGGACCCTATATTAGGTTGGGCAGACCTACATATGGTTTTGTGCATAATTTTTTGCACATGGTTTTGGATGCGATGGTTTTTAGTCCATGGTTTTGGACGTGATGGTTTTCGGTCCATGGTATTGGATGCTTCGGCATGTATAAATATGTATTGTAACATTGAAAGGACAATAATGAAAAATCAAGCTGGTAGTCCCGGTTTTGGGATCCAGGGGAAAATCTCTATGTATATGTGTTTTATGTGTTATGCTCTCGCATTGTTTATTTTCGATGTTTTAGAATTCGTATGCAGGTGATTTCTGTACGAGGTTAAAACCTACATTCCCCTAGGAAGTTGTAAAATCTAATGTTCAGGCAAACATGTTAAGCAGGAGCATGCATTGTTATAAGGCCTTAAAATATTTCTTAGGCATACATGCACTGTAGTGGTGCATGGAGTCATCAAGTTGTGGAATGGACCACTTGGAGAGGTAGCAGGATGGCAAGTGTAATGGTATCCTAGATTGAGGGCGTGAATGTGATATCTCATGTGTGAGATGGTTGATGAATGGGACTAGGCCAATATTTTAGATTCAAGTTTAAGGGGCATATTGTTACGGTGGATCATGCAAACTTGACTCAGTAAAGTTACTGGTGGTTTTCGAGCTCTAGGAATAATGGGACCCATGTTTTTTCCCATGGAATTATCCTCCAATGTAGCCTATTTAAAGGCCAAATAAGCTCCATGTTATTTTGTCTAGCTGGCTAGTGGGATTAAGAAACAAAATCTTTAGACACGACCAATTATCTCAATGCTTTGTGATCCTAACAACTATTATTAGAGCTGGAGTGGTAACAAATGAAAGGGTCAAGAATTTGACCACCTTTACTCATGTCAGACCCAAAATTATCAAATGTGCTTTGAAGAATGAAACTTGCAGATAGCCTCCATCTAAAAATTCACATTTTTGATAGCGGTAGAGTTTGTGAAGCTCCACTACTTCCTTGACATGTTGTATTCCATCCTCTTAGGTCGCCTTCTACTTTATCCATCTTCCTTCCTTCCACCATTAATCGATTGTTTTGACCCACCTTTGTCTATTAGAAGAGATCCTCAACATGTTTTCATCAATTTATAGAGAATAATAATGATATTGCATAATTTCAAATGCATAAACATCTTTTCAATGTTTTATTGGCAGTCCAATTTCAAAATTGTTGAACTTATTTCTATTGTAGATTTTTGGAATATATTGAAACCCAATCAACACCAACGAGGTAAAACAATGAATCCTGCTACCATCCATCTGATTCAAGGATATTTTTGGATTCTATGATCCATATAAGAATGACACTTCAAATCAAAGTTTGGATTATAAAGGACAATGAGAAAAAAAAAAATAACCTCACTACTAGCATATTTTAACTCATGATTACATCAAAAAAATAATAAATTATAACATAGGGAATATCATTATGCAAAATGAGGAACTTGAGACATGGTTTTTGAGTGTTTTTTTGATTAATTTTCCATGTTATGCACGGGGAAGCATGTCAATTTCATTGTCTATGTGTCCTTAAAGTTGTAAAGCTACACTGTCCACAATGATGTTTAGTTTCTTTTCTTCTCTGAACAATTTATTGTGTGCTTCATTGGGTATCATTGTAAATAAAACAAGAATCAATTTTGAAGTCGTTATATATGTAATAGAGATCAGGAATAATTTGATATAAAAAATTATACAACTAGCTACTACAAAGGCTTAGGAATAAGAACTCACTGTGAAATTCAACCATGATAATAAATAAATTATACAACTAGTTACTACAAAGTCCTAGGATTAAAATCTAACTATGGAATTCAATCATGAAAAATATTTTATAGGCAAACCAACACATCTCATAGAGAAAATCTTCTTTAAGATTATGATACAAGCTCTAATAAAAAATTTCATTAAGTCTTAGGAAGACAAGCTCTTACCCAAGCATAAGTAGTTTTAAGGCATACTCCATAAACAATAAAACTATGTACTTATTGTCGAGTAAAATTGTTAAAAAATGATTTTTTTGTTATATTAAAAAATAAATATTGTTATTTTCAAAATTATACATTACATTTCTCCACTTGGGGTAGCTCAATTGACAATGGCCATGGAAATGAAGCCTCACCGAACCAGAAGTCTTGGGTTCAAATCTTGTACTATCCCCCTGATCGAGGTGAGAAGTTGGACATGGTAAAGATGTAGTCCTACCAAACTTACAAAAAATAATTATATATTACATTAAATCAAAAGCAAATTAATAATACTCAAAGGGCAAATCCAATATTATAGTCCTAAAATTAAGGAAAATAAATTTAAGAGGAAAGTATATAGTAATAAGTAAATTTGTTTTCAATGTATTCATTTTGGGAAAAAAAATGAGTAATGTAATATTAAGCTAACCTTTATATTAGAAAGGTAAAAACATTTTAATTTAAGTGCCACATTGTACTCATTTACTTAATTAAAAAAAGTGTATAATGTATACTATACTAAAACTTTATATTAAAGAGGAAAAAACATTTTCATATGTGTGTTAAAGTATTTAAAAAAGAGAACCGATTACAATATTACATTGATTCCCAGTTTTCCTCGCCTAAAGGAAAGGGGCTAATAATATGTTTAATACTTCTGGAAAAAGTTGAGATGGATAACATAATGTTTGTAGTTCCGTGATGGTCTGCTTTACTAGAATTGATCATCGGATAAATAAATGTTACTTTTTTTTTTTGGGGCAATAACTCTCTCCTCTCGGTAATGAGTAGGATGCAAATGGTTTATATGGCCAACTTGGAGGCGACCCTTGGAGATCGAGCCATGCCCTCCACATGGTTACATTAAAATATGCGTGTCTTGGTATTGGTTCATGTACCTCCTTTGTATGGTGAAGGGGTTTTCACATTAAATACATGAGGGTGGGAGAATGCGTATTTGGGATTGCCAATGACATTCGACATTATCATGGTTCAGTTGATGCAGGTATGGAGGTGAAAACATACGGGGGATTGGATGTGGTTGTAATATTTTTTGACATTCAATCTCAGTTCACTAATGATATCACTATCATTCAAGCTCTTAGGATGGAGGAACCCTAGGAAAAGCATTACACTTGGTGCTCGTTTGGCATGTTACTTCAACCTTGTTTCACGTCTGGTAAATGTAGCATCTTGCCTGTAGTTTTATATAATAACTTGTCTGATGTTTCATGGTGGTGAACATCAGTGGTGTGTTTAGGGTGGCGAATATCATTTCTATTTCATACAAGGTATGCTCTAGAATTATGTTTCTTCTTTCGTAGTATCTTCTCACATGATAGTTTCAATATCAAAAGCATATTATTCACACTGGTGTTTTTTTGCCCAAACAACTGAGGTCTGGGCTAGTTCAAGTATCTTTGTTGGTCCTCGTTCTATATTTTTTGATGTTCAGGCCATCTCAAGTATCTTTATTGGTTGTCATCACTAGTTTGTTCTTACCTTTAGTCCATGCCAGTTCAAGTTTCATTGTTGGTCCTCGTTATATATTCTTTAAGGTTCAGGCCATCTCGAGTATATTTGTTGGTCATCGTTACTGGTGTGTTGTATCTTTGTTGGTCATCGCTCTATTGTAGTCCTATAGTAAGAAATATTATTGTGAGTGTTACGGGGTCAAGTGTAGGAAACCAATGTTTTACATGTGTTTCTTGCATAACTCAATGTCTAGACCTTCATTTGAGTTGGTTGTTGTACTCCCCAATGCAAACCTTTCCCTTGAGCCCTCTAGAATATTGTTTAATTGCCCTGTCTTGGTCGTTGGAGTCTGGTATAGTGGGTATTTTTCCATTTGGTTCTAATTATGTTTACAATCGAGCTTTCCAGGGGTCAAATAGTCTTTTTTTTTGTTCCACAAAGGTATTAGGTTTGGAACCATTCTTTCAAAGGTTCCTCGACAACGTCTGCATTGAGTTTCCAGTTGTTAATTCCAATCTCTCCATCATTTTTCACTTGGTATTTTGGATCGTAGATGTTTTATCCTATCCAATTGTTCACCATAGTTAGCTCAATGGGTTTTTCAAAAATTTCCTTGTTAATTTTACTTGCAGGTAGTGTATTCATATGGTTCCATGTCCACGTTTTCTTAGTGTTAGGGGAGGCACAATAGGGGTGTCTTCTCTAGACACCGCCAACTATTTAGATGGGATTCAGTTGTGAATTTCTTTGATGTTGTTCCTATGGAAGTGCGAAAGGAAATTCACACCCTAGAAGCAAAGGAATTTGGAGATCAGATGTATTACTCAGATTTTGAAGTCTGTAGTGGTAAAACCAAATGGGTACCAGATCCAGGCAAACTGAGAAAGAGAAGGTTATATTTTCTGCACTTTATATCAACACACAGATAGATGGAGACTCTTCTTCACATGGTGCTCCGAGACAAATATGTAGATAACTACAAACTCTTTTTTGGCCAGGAGGAATTAAAGAGGATACTAAGGGATATCTGTTATGATATGGAAGATGTTATCACTCAGGTTTTCTCCAAAGTTGTAAGAAAGGGAAGGATGCCGAGGTAACCACAGACCAATCTTTTAGATACTGAATCTAGCCAATCTGTATCGAGTGAGGGCTCTCTCTTTATGATTTAGCTTTGTTTTTTTAAAGGTATTAGGCTAGTTATGAGGTTCAAGGGTTTTGTTTGAGTTTGGGTGGTGAGATTCGATAGAACAGAGAGGTAAAACTGAGTAGTTCAGTCCATTGGGCATGATGGAGTCAAAGAAGATGGCTTTCTGGATTTGGTTTCTTAACAGAGGATGGCTTCACAGAGCAAGGCAGTCAAACAGGGAACAAATAAAAGACCGGAAACATATGGAATGGGCTCAAATGGGTGAAGGGCAGTTAAGAATCCTTCAACCTATTGAAAGAGGGAAAATGGATGGTTATTGATAAGGAGCAATTAAGTATTCCTTAGCAAATAATCAACATGAAAGAATCTGGAAACATGAACAATTAAGAGTTCACTGTTTATTCTAATTCTGAAGAAAACTCAGAGAATAATAAAGACTGAAAACAGAGTGCAGTCAAGCAAATTCTGAAATTAACCTTTTCTTTACCATTCAGATTATGAAACATAGATGATATAATAAACTAAGAAAACTGTAAAACACAAGCTATAGGGGACTTATTGATCCGGAATTTGATTCAAGAATTCTGTGACAAGTCCTCTGCTTCAATTCTTCATCCAGTAAGCCAGACAATAGTTGATCCCAAACAGCTCTCTATTCCAACAGTTCAAATTTACAGCAGAGTCTAGGAATCCACCCACCACAAACCACCCCAATACTCTAATGGAGGGGGTATTTATATAACAAAATATGTACAACAAATATCTCATCACAACTGTGAGATAATATCTAGGATTTTAACCTAATAATAATTTACAAGTAAAACATAAACAACTAACTGATGTAGTGTTGGAGGCAAGCCTTTAGGGTTCGGCTTGCAGCTGTCCTCTATAATAACTCTGCGCCGACTGCTTGTCTTAACTATGCTCTTTAATTCTGACCTGCTTTCTTTAATGCTGACCTGATACTCTTTAATTCTGCTCTGACACTCTTTAATTCTGAACTGATGCTTTTTAATGCTGATTTGCTTTGCCTTTACTGCTGAACTGATACACTTTGACTTGTTTTCCTCTGTTCATCGCTGTCCCTCATGTTCTGGTAAAACAAAACTGCAAATGTGTCTTCTCACCACTGTTCTCTGGAAATTTATGTCTTCTGAAGGCCCACTGGTTAGGGTAAAATAAACCATTTCTCCGGTTAGCAGTTTGCTTGCGAAGTTTGCTTTAATCTGAAGGAGAAATATCCTTTGCCTTCTGTGATCAAGGAGGAAAACCATATACTGGAGGGTCGGTTGACAGGCAGAGGAGCTCGTTGATGGAGCCTTTCTGGTCGGAAACTAGAAATACAACCTCAGTCAATTTTACTTTGCAGGAGAGCGCGGAGCACTGTATGCAAAAAAAAATAGCAAAAATGACTTTTTTCCCTTCTTTTTGACAAAAATGAAGCTTGGTAGGAATTTTTGATTTGAAGGAAAGATGACGTCAGCGGAAATACGGGCCAGGTGATGTGGCGGTGACATCAACAAAGGACAACTGACATTAGCGGAGGGAGGTGGTAAGCGGTTTTGCCCGCACCGCTTTTGGGGTTGGGCGGTTTCGGGCCGGAGGCGAGCGATCAAGCTGGATGAGTGACGCATGGCAGTGGTACGGCGGAAAACCGCCGGCTGATTACGCGTTAACGCTCAATGGCTATGGTGGTCGCGAAATGATCATCAACTATTGGATGTGAGGGCGCTGATCGGACGGTGGATGGAACATGAACTTGGCGGGGAGTTAACTGTGCGGGCCCAATACAATTAACGTTAATAAATCATATCGGACGCAGTTTTATTGGTCTGTGGGGTGGTGGTTATTAACTAACCGGAGGTTAATTAATCTCTTTGCTGCGTGGGGAGGTTATTAACAAGTTCCAGATAAATTCATTAACCCTCGTTTAAATAGTGATTATGGTTTATAATTAACCGGGGCGGGATATGTATTATTTGGGGGTTTTCAACATGTATTTACATAATACGGGATGGGTAAAAATTATAAGGGATTTATATAATAAGTGTTAAAGTTAATATGACTCATGAAATGATAATAAGCGCTAAGTTTAAAAAACAATTTTGACTTTTGTAGTTTAAACTTAGGCTTAGGATGAACAAAAGGGGTTTTGAGGTGATATTATGCATTTTCCAAAGTAAAGTGGGGATTTACTTAAGGAAATGAGTCTATGAAATGGGATGAGTGATTTGTGAGTGATATTAAGCAGATCTTAATATTTGAGGGGGGAAATTAGTAAGTGATTAGGGAAAAGTATGAAGGGGAGTTAGTTATGAAATCTGCCTCGCCTGAGCTGTATAAAAAATATCTGCCTTGCACTTGTGATGGGAGTGAAAGTTAACACACATTTTTAGAAACATAATCCATCACAAGTATCATTCTGCAACACCATTCTACCTACTCGACCTACTTTAGTCCTAGCATTTTTTCCTTCTTTTTATTTGGGTGCACTTAGACTAACAAACCCTCATCAACTTTTATTTTCTTTGCATAGTAAGCCTACCCAAGTCTGCACTTATTACTTCCAAGGGCTCAGATTAAACTGTTGAGCTCTTTTGCTTCTCTACCTATCTACTTATCTGCCAAGATTAAACAGTTTGGTCAGATTTTTATTCTCTATCCCAAAAACAGGAAATTCAAAAATGAACTAGACAAGATTAAGCTGTTTGGCCATTCATCAATTGTGGCATAAGTTAACAAGCTGCGCACAATACTTTATTTACAGAAAATGAAAGTAGTGGAATTTTGGACTTGCACACTTTCCTGGTCTTTCTTTGTTTGGGGTTCATTTCTTCTCATTTTTTCTTTTGACCATTTTATTCTTTTTACCCTTTGATTTTTCTTTTAGGGTATACCCTCTTTACATTTTTTACATTTTTTTATTTTTTGATAATATGAAAACCTTTGTGTTATAGACATTTTTGTGCCTTACAGCTATAAGCATGAAATGTCCATAATTCAAGGGATCCAAAGTCCCTAAAGATGTTGTTACAACTCCTAAAAGAACAAGGTCAACCAATGACAGCTTCTCCCAGAAGTTCTCCACCAAAAACAACTCAGAAACAGTCAATTCAGGATCAATTCAGAGGCTCCATTAGCTGTCTGCGCTGAAATGCAGAGGTTACACTGGCTAGGTGCACTGCAACGCAGGTAGAAGCACTACCAGGGTGCGCTGAGCGGGAAATGACAAATGGCAAACTCATTCAACGAGGTGGAAAGACCCTGGAAGCTTCCAGAATCTTCTCCAATGACACTTGCCTCAATGAATTCGACCAGTGATGAGTAAGAGGTTCTCAACCTCCAAGTGGAAGCAAGAACTGACAGAGAGAAGCCACAAGTCAAAACATAAGCTGACTCATCCTCTCTGCTTACATCTATATATGGATCTCTCACCCAGAGGTTCAGGAGGCTGGAATTTTGCATTTTGCAGAGAATTGCTGTTGGTTTGAGATTGAGATTAGCACATTGGGTGATTTATGCTTTGTTGGAGGAGAGGAAGGGATTCCTTTGCTGGGAGGTAGATGCTGGATCGGGACTCACTTGGTTGTATCTCCTCTTGAACCTTGTTATCATATCAATAAAGCTACTTGAGTTTCTCCTATATGCTTGTATTTCAATGATGTTTTGTTATATTTGCATATTTAGTTTATATCTGATCCTAAACTAGTTATGAATGTGAATCTATATCTTTTGTGTAGTTTTCCTCTCTTGTGATCTTGCAGGAACTGGGTGAAGCTGGACCAGTGAAAGAGCAGGCAGCGGGAAGCGAACAAAAGAGAGAGTGACTGGATCGACAAACTAGCGGAAGACACCGGTTAGTTACATCCTTCTTTCTCTATTTACATCTCATAAAGAAGAATACTCAGATAGTTTTCCTTGTTTGTTGCTAAGGCACTATCACACCTTAGAGTGGGATAGGGGCATTCCGAATTGGATACTTTTCCCAACAACAAATTGGCGACTCCACTGGGGAGAGTATCTTGTTAGTTTATTTGTGTTTCTATTGATTTCTTCTCATAAACTCAGGAGTGTCGAATCGAAATGCATTTGCCATTTTCAAATGCAAAGTAGAGATCTGCCACTCTAGCCCACTCACTGGGCCTGTTTTTATGATCTGAACAAACTGATCCACAAGTGCTCTAACAGCCCTTTGTGATAGATCTTAGTCCTCCTATAAATCATCCTTCTAATTGTACCTAATTGATAGCTTTTATCCGGCCAAAAACTGTAGATTAAACTGCAAACCGTGACCCAGAACCCAGAAACAACTCTCGTTTCTGCTTCAGCGCAGACTCTGTGAAGAGGTTCTGCATTTCAACGCAGGTCCCGTGAAGGATACCTGCGCTGAAGTTCAGTTTCTCTGTGCTGAGGGTGCGCTGATCAGCCTTTGCCTTGTGCAGCTGTGGTTCCCTGCTTCCTTTTGCTCAGTTTCATCTCTGATTTTTGCAGCCTGTTATCAGTCAGTGTACCTATCTGAAACCCCTTTTCTTTGCCTCAATTCCGCCTCAGTTGTATAAAGAAACTGTATTTGTTCTTTGTGTATTTGTTACATCATTTGCAGTTTCCCATTACAAAAGTAAACTAGTCATACTGTCGCCCTTAGATCTAGACCTGTCGTAAGTGTTGTTTTGATCTTAGGAGTGAGTTTGTTTGTTGTTCACAGTTCATTGAGCTTTTACTTTTGTCGTTTGGTTTGAATTTATGCATTTCTAGTGTCGAAACAAGTAAATCATAAAGTGTCGTAATCGTCTTTTTGATTTCGAAAAAGGAACTTGTTTATGTTTTCACTTGAAATCGAATTCAAATTTGTACAACAGCTTTCTTTTTAGGCATCAATATTAAGAAAGCGAAAACAAATACATGCATATGTGCATTTTCATTTTGATAGTTTGCATGCTTTGATTTAGGAAAAGTGCATTACTGTGTGCTATATGCTCTTTGAGAAAAGATGGTGTCTTTCTTTTCCCCTTGTAGCTAGGATTTTCATTGTTGAAAAGATATAAAAGCTTGCTTATCATCTTTAGACTGCATTTAGGAATTGTATCATACATCTCGTGGTGATCCAAAAAGGCAAAATTCTAAGAAAGATCAACCTAAAATAAATTGAATGAACTTAACAACGCTTTGTAACTTAAAGCACAACATAGAGGTCTAGGCTAGAGACGTGTTCCGGCATCGTAAAACCTGGTGACTATCGATCTCGCTGATGGTTGGGTGATTCCTCCTGAGGGACGATAGCGCCAGTACGGATTGTGCTCCCACATACCGTCGAGTATATATTGGGAGACCCCTATAGGCATAAAACCTTTATCCTTAGGAAGCCGTGTCGGCCGCCCTACTGATCGCAATGCACTGAACACAGCATTCGGGAAGATTGACCGCCCGTACCTTAAAAAGTATTCTGCTGTTTTGCGAAAAGTTTGGCACACCCTCTACCTAGAACTCCAGAGCAGTTCCTTTTGGCCTTTTTCAGACTCTATAACGGAAAAAGTCCATCCGAGCATTTGTCACTTCGGACTCGTTAAAACATCGAAGGCGACTAGAGTCATCTTTAGCTTTTTCTCGACTCTTTATAATTGAAAAAGCAAGTTGTGTCTAAGCGTCGTTAAAATTTATTTTAAACGGAACAATCACCCCTTTTTCCTGCGTTGATCTTTAGGTTGAGAAAATGGAGCCTACCAACCAAGGAATTCCCCTTGGTGGAAATCCTAGTCCCTTCTCCTCTTGGGGAGATGTTGGTGCGCCCCATATGGCCACATTGTCGCTTCCAGGACTGACAATTGGCTTGCCGGTCTGGCTCTTCTCAACCAATGTCGTTCAGAACACCACTATTCCTGAACAGTCGAATCAACAGTTAGACCAGTCCAGAGTTGCCCACCAGCCTTCTACTTCCTCTAATTCTTCCTCTCCTCCTTCCTCTTCGCTTGACGGAACTGGTAAAACAAAAAACCAAGTTCCTAAGGAGAAGAAGGAAAAGAAGAAGAAGGAGCCAAAAGCGACTGGGGGCAAACAAGTGTCGTCTGACAAAAATCCACACACAGCACTGACTAGGCCTAAATCGCCATGTGTCATATGCAAGGGAGACCACTTCCACAGAGATTGTCCCTGCATCCCTCGGATACTAAGGGACTGGTCTCCCCGTTTGCACAATTCGGTGGCATCAACCTCTGATAGCCATGTTGAATGCACACCGTCAACTAGCGAAAGTGAAGTCCTTGGACAAAAAGGGAGAGCTAGATCTCCCTGTAGACTGTGCGAAGGCAACCACGCCATCCACCGTTGTCCCTTCTTAGACGAAGCAAAAAGAGTTTTGGATGATCGTCCGGTTTCACCGTTACGACTTCCTCCTGGATATAAAAAACTCTTGCCGAGTCCTTCGTTAGTTGAAAATCCAGCTGGCCCGCTCAAGTGGTCAGCTGAAGCGCCAGTCATTGAAGATGAACCAGCTGGATCCATACCCGACGAAAGTCAAAAGGTCGAGGCGGCAGTTGACCCGGTCTTGCCTTCAGAGGATTTATCTTCGAATGACACAGTCACTGAGGAGAATAAAGATGACACCATCCAAATTCTCTTCATCAACACAGACTCCGACGAGCACGGGGGCACCCCCCCATTCCTTTATCGCAGGAAGGAAGTTCGTCAGAGCGATACCCGGTCGTCTACTCGGTCCCACCACCAAGCAACCTAGTTGTCTCCTTCGACTGGAACCAACTAGGCAGACCCCGTTTGCCAGCAAGCATACCATTCAGAATTATCGTACAAATATACAGAATGGTCATGGCTGGCACCATCATTGATGAGGGGGCATCTGTGAGTATCCTTTCCTCTATTGCTTGGAAAGCGCTTGGTTCGCCAGTGCTTTTGCCTGAGATGAGAAATCTGACAGGCTTCGATAAAGGAACCAGTCGACCTTTAGGGATCCTCCCCAATGTGCCTATCACATTGAAAGGGAAGACCGTTCAAATGAACGTGATGGTCGTTCAAGGACCCTTGGATTATAACCTACTCCTTGGACGAGACTATATATATTGCATGGGAGCCATCGTCTCCTCACTCTTTAGAGTAATGTGTTTTCCGCACGAAGGAAGAGTGGTCAAACTCGTGGACCAACTTTCATTTCCCGGATCACGCATCGCAAATAGTCATATACCATCCCTAAATGGTCTCTTCACGCAAGAAATGTCTCAACCCACGGTCCGTCCTCCCGATGAGCGCGAGTAATTCGGAAGGATATGACTGGAACCCAGGGGGCATGCATCCTGGTCTGCTTTGGCAGGAAAACTTTGGGTATAAGGTAGGTTTCCGCGGGAGAATATGACTAGTCCGTACCCCGTCCATTGTTGGAAGTGGGGTTGTTCTGGAATAAGATTCTCTTGTTAAAGTTATGTGTTTGGCACTCGTTGTCACTCACCTTTGTCTATCTCGGTAGATATCGCCGAAGAAGTGTTTTGTTTGAAAGATTAATAGAACAATCTTTGGGTAACCTGAAAGAGGTAGACCTCTCTCGGTAAAACAATTGTTTTGGCGGAAATGAAGTAGAGGTAACCTTGAAACTCTGTTTTATACCTGGGGGCATGCAACCCTTTTGGAATGCAAGCAAAGAGCGGTTATTTATCGGTTTTTTGGGTTAATCGTTTCCTAACTTGCATAAAGAAAGGATGCGGGGCATAGCTTTGGTAAGGCGCAAGCTCCATAAAAAATGGAATCTTACATGAGACATTCTTATCATATGACTGGATAATCGAGCAGTTTTAGCACATAGTTCATGCTCGTTAAAAAATAAACATAAGATTGAGCAGTCTTAGCACATAGTTCATGCTCGTTAAAAAATAAACATAAGACCGAGCAGTGTTTTTCCGCGTTTAAGCTCGTTAAAAAATGAACTACCCTCTGGTAAATAACCACCGTGAATGTAACATTATCAGCCATTAAAGCCTTGGTCGTGTTTGCACCGTCACCTCCACTTTTCCATTGGCCCATCATTCACGTCCATATTGATTGTTTACCCATTTTGAGGAACAACTGCGAAGAGTGATTTCACTAGCCATCCTTGTGACACTGCCGTGATTGGAAAATTCCAACCCTTACCTGGAATCAGCTGCTAACCCGTTTTATCACTCGTTCCTCAAAAGACGAGTCTTCTTTAAGCTCTTTTCATCTGACTCGTAAAATATGAAAAGATTGCCGAGTTTTGGTCTTCCATCTCGTTAAAGTGACCGGAAATGCTATCCCTCCTCTAGATTTTAATCTTTTTGGACCTGAGGGATTATTGCACAAAAAGATCGAGCGCTTGTTTTGTTCGGCTCGTTAAAACTATCGAAAACTCATCCCTTCTGTATTGTTTTATACATTTTCGGACTTAAGGGATTAGATGACGAAAAAGGACCTTTGGAGTTATCTTTACGTACCTTTTTAGACTCTCTAAAAATGAAAAGGGACCGAGTTATCTTTGTCGTTAAACTCGTTAAAAAACATTAATAGCGACAAACTTGTCTTTAGACGAGAACGAGTTTCACTATCGCTAGGCTCGTTAAAACATAGCGATGGGTTTGCCCGAAGGGAAAATTATAGAACAAGCATATGTTATCCTCCTCAAGCTTGACAAAAATAAAGAGGTACTGGTCAGCAATGACTGGGGAAAATTGGGAAGAAACTCAAAGAACTTTTATTGGTAGCAAGTCGCTCTTGAACATGACACTTCCGCTCCGTGCCTGAGTCGGGTTGGGTTGTTTCATTCACCGGTCACATCGCCATGGTCTCGCCATACCATCCACCTTTGGGGTAAATGCTACCGATCCATCACACAAGTGTCGCCGATATGTTCAAGAGAAGTCATCCAAAGAAGTCAACCGTGTCCCATCCACTACCATACATTATCCTTCATTCTTTCATGACTGCCACTCTGAACCATATATCATCAGATCGTTTTCACCTCCATCAAAATCATTTGCTCCGTTCCGTGTCACTGATGTGGGATACATTAAGGCCCTCCTTTGACGAATCGCTTCTTGTCGACATCAGCTCATTATCCAAGAAGTTGATCTAGGAACAACCCCTTCAGTACTTTGAAGCTTGCATGCCTCAATGGCAAGTTTCTCACTTCCGGCGACAGGTATACATCAATGACCTTCGACCGAAAGATTTTGCGTGGTGTTCGACGCCAAGTCCTTTATTCACACCACGTGAATTGTACTGCAGTACCTTGAGGGTCATTATCATTATCGGTGATTCCTCTCGCGCTTGTTAACGGTTTACCTCATTGACCGGTAATCAAGCGATGTCTTTCCATGTTCGACTTCAGAACATTTCTCACATGGATCGACTTGTACTTAGAGTGAAGATCGAACGAGTTTTGAAGACCCCTGATCTAGTTTCATCCATCCGGGCTGCGATATATATTCAGGAAAAATAAAGACATTGACATGTACAACATTGCAGCACAGATAATCATCCTACCAAAAGGATGGTGATTTCATCAAAATCATCAGTCTACCATCAGACGATTGTTTGTCCTATGTACATCAAAATGAATTTATAAAGCTGAGCATGGGAATGCCCGCCTCAGCTAGATCATGAAAACAGTATGAAAAATAATGTATTGTATTGTATCTTATTACAGGTCTCCTCCCAGCATTGGAAGAACTTCGGATCCTCCTAATAAAGCATTTCACCCGATAAACGGCCTCATACTTTAGGGGGCAACTGTTATAGACATTTTTGTGCCTTACAACTATAAGCATGAAATGTCCATAATTCAAGGGATCCAAAGTCCCTAAAGATGTTGTTACAACTCCTAAAAGAACAAGGTCAACCAATGACAGCTTCTCCCAGAAGTTCTCCACCAAAAACAACTCAGAAACAGTCAATTCAGGATCAATTCAGAGGCTCCACTAGCTGTCTGCGCTGAAATGCAGAGGTTACACTGGCTAGGTGCACTGCAACGCAGGTAGAAGCACTACCAGGGTGCGCTGAGCGGGAAATGACAAATGGCAAACTCATTCAACGAGGTGGAAAGACCCTGGAAGCTTCCAGAATATTCTCCAATGACACTTGCCTCAATGAATTCGACTAGTGATGAGTAAGAGGCTCTCAACCTCCAAGTTGAAGCAAGAACTGACAGAGAGAAGCCACAAGTCAAAACATAAGCCGACTCATCCTCTCTGCTTACATCTATATATGGATCTCTCACCCAGAGGTTCAGGAGGCTGGAATTTTGCATTTTGCAGAGAATTGCTGTTGGTTTGAGATTGAGATTAGCACATTGGGTGATTTATGCTTGGTTGGAGGAGAGGAAGGGATTCCTTTGCTGGGAGGTAGATGCTGGATCGGGACTCACTTGGTTGTATCTCCTCTTGAACCTTGTTATCATATCAATAAAGCTACTTGAGTTTCTCCTATATGCTTGTATTTCAATGATGTTTTGTTATATTTGCATATTTAGTTTATATCTGATCCTAAACTAGTTATGAATGTGAATCTATATCTTTTGTGTAGTTTTCCTCTCTTGTGATCTTGCAGAAACTGGGTGAAGCTGGACCAGTGAAAGAGCAGGCAGCGGGAAGCGAACAAAAGAGAGAGTGACTGGATCGACAAACTAGCGGAAGACACTGGTTAGTTACATCCTTCTTTCTCTATTTACATCTCATAAAGAAGAATACTCAGATAGTTTTCCTTGTTTGTTGCTAAGGAACTATCACACCTTAGAGTGGGATAGGGGCATTCCGAATTGGATACTTTTCCCAACAACACTTTGCAACAAGGAAAGGAATGAACATATTACAGAGCTCAATAAGTCAATCATGAAATATGACACCTATTGGTATAGGAGTATAATAGTGGCTCCACTTGGGGATGACTTTCCCTGGTGGAAAGTCAAGAACAGTAGGTCAGATGGCCTTCCTAAATAACTTAGACTGTGCTATGAAATCTTCCTTTGCTGATTTCTTTATTGTATGTATGATAGCACATTTGTGGAGCTTAGGGCCTTCTCTTCGGGCTTCAACTGCAACAAGTTACTATCCAATCCAAACTGTGACATTATTAAGGATATAGTATGTACATGTTCGAGTCAAACTTCATCAAAAAACTGGATCAAAGTAATGTTTCAGCATTCGACCATTCACTGGTCCTTCTTCAGTTTCTATACCATCTAGGCTCTTCAGAAAGTAAGTATTGTTCCCTTGCAATGCCTGGATGATAAATTGTCATTTCCACAGGAAGTCAAATTTCCCATGTTTTCCTTTGTCTTCTCTCCTGGAATCCCACCTTAGAACTTTGTCTCCAATGTAGAAGTTTGGTCCTTTTATCAAATATTTTCTTGAGTTTTTCTTGTAACACTTGGGATCTTTGGTGCACTTCTTCTGTGGTCTGCTACAAATGGATGGTCTGATTTATTCTCCTTTGAATGTCATTGGGTTCCACCTGAGCTTCTTGCAACAATTTCATTACAGGAACTCCTAAAGATGAAGGAAACACAGCCTCCATGCCATAAACTAACTCATAAGGGCTAGTTCCAATAGATCTCTTTGTAGTAAGTCTGTCTGCCCATAGTGCATTTATGAGTTTCTTGTGCCAGTTTTTCTTGTTCTCTTCCAACAATTTCTTAATAATATTAATCAGGCTTTTATTGGAAGACTCAGCTAGACCATTACCTTGAGGGTAATAGGCTGTGGAATGGCCTAAAGTGATATGGTATTTGTTACAGAAATTTGTCACTTTCTTGGACTTGAAGGCAACAGCATTATCGGTTATGATCTTTTCAGGACAGCTAAATCTAGACAATATGTTGGTTTCTAAGAATCCTATAATCATTGTATCATTGGCTTGTCTAGAAGGAATGGCTTCTATCCATTTGGTGAAATAGTCTGTGGCAGTAAGAATCCATTTATGTTGGCCAGAAGAGGGAGGATGTATTTCTAAAATGAAGTCCAAACCCCATTGTTGAAATGGTTTTTCAGTGGAAAGTGGTCTTAAGGGTAAGGGTAACAATTTCCTTTTTCCTTCAAAAATTTGGCGTTGGTGGCAAGAAGTGACAAACTTATTTACATCAGCGAACAAGGTTGGCCAGTATAATCCAACCCTTAGGATTTTGTCTGCAGTTGATTTCCAGTAAAGGTGTCCACCACAGTCCCCTGCATGAAATTCTTTGAGAACTTTATCAGCTTCTTCTTTTATTAAACAATTCAATAGAATACATTCATGATTTTTCCAAAAAAAAGCATTATCTAAAATACAAAATTTTGAAGCTTTCATCTTTAAAAACCTTTTCTTTGTTCTGGATAACCCTGGAGGAGCCTGCAGGTTTAATAATACATGAGTTATATCAGCATACCAAGATGATTCTAAGAAGGCCTGGCTGATATGTGGAGTCACCATCTCCTGTTCATTATCAAGTTCATTAATATCCAGGGCTTGAAAGTTTGTTTTAGTCACGAGTTTAGCCAATCCCTGTCCTTTTATCAACTTTGTAGGTTTTATTTCAATGTCATACTCCAATATTTTAGCTATCCATTTACCTTGTTTGCCTTCAATTCCATCCTGAGTCAGGATGTCTTTGACAACATCATTTGGTACATAAGCTACTACATGGGAGTACAATATATAGATTCTGAAGTCTTGAATAGCTTTCACAAGTGCAAAAGCCTGTTTTTCTATGATTTTGTAATTTAGAGGTGCATCTCTGAGTGCTTTACTGAAAAAGGTTATGGGTTTTTCACATCCTTGATCATATTTTTGCAGTAAAACAACTGATATAGTGTGTTTTGATGCAAATGGGAAAATTATGAAGTCTCTGTCGAACTTTGGACTTGTGAGGACTGGTGTTCTGGTCAAAGCCGTTTTAATTTCTTCGAATGCTTGTTTGGCTTCCACTGTCCATTTAACCTTTGAATCTTTTTTTAACATATTGTTCAGCAATCTAATTAGTTCAGCCAAATTAGATATGAATCTTCTCAGAAAGTTAATTTTTCCTAGGAAAGCTTGAAGCTCTTTGACATTTCTGGGGTGGGGTATTCACAGAATAGCTTCTATTCTAGCAGGATCAATTCTGATGCCATCTTTGGAGATGATATGGCTTAATAGTTTGCCTTCGTCTAGACCAAACAAATATTTTTTCGGATTTAATGAAATACCATACTCTCTGCATTTTAAAAACACTTGTCTCAAATGATCTAATTGTTGCTGCTCTGATCTAGAAAACACAGTGAGGTCATCTAGATATACAACCAGAAAATCGTGAATTTCTTTTGCAAAAGCTATGTCCATTGCTCATTGAAAGGTTGCCCCTGCATTCTTAAGTTCGAATGGCATTTTAACACATTTGAATGTACCCCATGGTGTTGTAAATGCAGTCTTTTCTTGGTCATCAGGATGAACCAGAATCTGATTAAAACCCGAAAACCCATCCAAAAGTGAAATCCTAGAAGCACCTACTACTCTTTGATCCATCTTAGGTAAAGGGTAGTTGTCCTTCAAAGAAACCTTGTTTACATTTCTTAAGTCAACACATAATATGATTTCTCCTGTTTTCTTCCTGGTAGGCACTAAATTAGACACCCACTCTGAAAATCTGGTTGGAGCAATTATCCCTGCATCATGCATTTGTTTGATTTGTTTTCCAATTAAAGGAAGCAATATGGGGTTGATTCTTCTGAGCTTTTGTTTGAATGGTTTTTGATTTTCCTTGAGGGGTATTGTATGCTGAATCACAGAGGTGTCATAAGATTTCAAGTCTTCATAGCTCCAAGCAAAAACATTGTGGAATTCTTTGATCAGTTCGACATACTTAAGTTTTCGATCAGGGGGCAAAGATTTGGATAATTTTACCATTTTTGGATTTTCTTCAGTTCCTATGTTGTAGTCTTCAATGTCTGCTTTTCGAGGTTCCATTTGAGGCTTCTTTGGAATATCGTTGAAATCAAAGAGATCTTCCAAAGGAGTTAATCCTTTGGGCAAAAGATTGTCTTTCAAATTGATAATTTCAGATTCTCCTTCAATAATCTCATCAACATATGTTTCTTTAAGATTTTATATTTCCTCTTTGGTAAATTTTGTTGGATGAAGCATTTGAATTGCATTTTCTGCTAAAATGTCTGTTTCTATCTGATTTTTTGGATCAAACTCACTAACCATATCTCCATCTACGGTAGTGTTGGAAAATTCTTCTTCTAGGGTTAAAAAACTGTTGATCTAATTATTACTGTCAAACACCTGCTAGTTCTCACATTATCAGGTATGGCTGGCCTGTGTCTAATCTCAGCTGTGAATTGATGATTTGGTTCAAATGGAAATTTACAGGTGTTGGCAACATTGCTAGGTTATGAGCTTGCAAGTTGTGTTTTCTCGGGATTTTGGCAAGCTGAGTTTCTAGAAATGTATTGAGGATCTCTATAGCTGTTCCTCTGTACTCTCTCAATCTCTAATCATTTGTCAAGAACTTCCCTTTTATCTGTTGAATGATTAAATCAGAATCTCCTAGGACTAACACTCTAGTTGCTCCCAATTTTTCAACCAGTTTAAGACTTAGCAATAGAGCTTCATATTCAGCCATATTATTAGTGCACCTAAATTTTAATTTGTAGGCATGGCCTTCAACATAATTGTTTTCAAGATTGTGCACCCAGACTCCTGCTCCTGCTCCTAATTTTTTCACAGAACCATCAAATTCTAAGTACCACAGGATTTCAGGTCAAAATTAGTATCTGGTGTTTCAGGGATCTGTTTAATACGAAGATCTGGTTTTTCAGTTCCTTCTGGTTTATCTGATGTTTCATGATTTTCAGAAATTTCTTGGATTCAAACACTAGACTTTTCATTTGCAATTTTTTCTGTTTCATCTGCTAGGACTTTTATTGCGTGTGGGGGATCAATTTTAGCATTGTAAAGGATAAAATAATCCATATCTAAATGTACTGAGTAGATAGGGAAATTTTGAGGTTTCTCTTGACTACTTACTACATACTTCATTAAGGTTTCTCTGTATAGTCTCTTGGGTTGACCAAACACTGAAATAGTAGTGTAAGACATGTCTAACTGTAGAGATCCTTGAAGATTTGCGCCCCAAGATCTAGACAATAACATGCCATACTTTGGTGGAATATCAGCTACTACTATGTCCATTATGATGGTTTTGGCAGGATATTGGACTAGTGACACACATAAATCTTTAATTAAACCCAAACATTTGACCTGACTTGAATCAAAAGAGAAAAGGTCTTTATATGGCCTGGTGATGTCAAGGTCTAATCTCTCCATTACAGATTTAGGCATTAAGTTATGGGAAGCACTAGAATCAAACATGGCATTATGGAGTATTTTATCATGTATGTTTAAACCCACATAGAAAGGAGGAACTTCTCCCTCTGTTGTTTTTCCATTTACTTCAGGGCCAAATATCAATTCAGGCTGGTCATCAAAAACATTTACTGAATCTTCGTTCACAGAAATTTTGAGTGATCTGCTGATTTGACTTCTGTAGACATTATGTTTAGCTAATTATGATAATGGAACAACTATCTTTAGTTTGCCTACTTCTGTCTCAAGATTGAAAGGTTTTTCGGTCTAAGTTCTTGTATTTCGGACAGCTGGATTTTCTGCGTTTTTCTCCTCTTCAGGAGTGGGATTATGGGCTGAAGTTTCTTCCAAATCAAGTTCTAAAGGCTCTCCTACTTTTCCTTTAAAAGGGATAGAGGTGGAAGGCTGTCTTTTAAGTGGCTGATTATCTGATATATCTTCAACAATTGGATTATCAGGGTTAGGACCTATTTTATAAAGAATATGTACAGGGGGTTATTGTTCTTACCTTTGTTAGGCTGCTTGGTATCTCTCTATTTACTGGTTTCAGGGACATCTATTCTTCTGCTCCTCAGATTGTATTGTTTGTGGACTTCATAAATGGTTGTATCATATCCCTCCCTAAAGTCAAATGTTTCACCTGACTGAGTTTGGAATTGTTTAAGAATGTGAGCTTCTTGATCCTCTTGGGTCAAGAAAACTTGTTGTTCATTGTTGAGTCCCATCAGATTAATTTGAGTGTCTTCTGTTGGTTCATCAGAAGTTGAGGCTTCGGCATAATTTTCTTGAAATGGGGACCTAACATTTTGGTCAGGCCCTGTCTTTCCAGTGTTAGGATTTTGGTTCTTCCTGAAATTTGGATTTCTCCTAGTATTGCTTGGTTGACCATCCCAAGGGGATTTTCTCTCGATTGTTTCTACTCTATCTCCAAGTCTATCCATTCCTTTAATAATGGCATCTAATTTCTGTTCAAAGGTAGAAGGTTCTTCTTTGAAAGGTGTCCTCCTTTTAGCTCTGGCTCTAGATCGTTTAGATATCAGGTTGGCCTCAACGCTGACATCTATACTCTGCATCTCTTCTAATTTTTGAGTAGCTCTTTCCCTAAGTTGGTATGCCATATCAGAATCAAATGCATCAGGGAACTTGATCAAGGCCAAATCTGGAGGAGGTCTGAGATTCTGAGGAATAGCATTGTAGACATTGTTGAATCTGGTACAATAATCTTGGACAGTTTCTTGTTTGCCTCTTCTTAGGTTTTCATACTCTGATAAAATGTGGAGAGGATCTTTCTTCTTTTCCCATCTGTTTAAGAAGGTCTGACAAAGAGCTTGTGGGTCATTGATACTATTTGCAGGGAGGGCTCTAAACCAAGTTCTAACATCTCCAGTTAAACTTTGAACAAATACTTTCATTTTAACATCATCATCATAAAACTCATATTTTTCAAAATAATCGACCATTTTATTGATATGTTGTTGAGCTGTGTAAGTGGCAGTGCCTTCAAAAGAAGGGATTTTACTTTGATAGTCTTGAGGCATAGCCCCTGGATTGGTAGGTAAGTTCAGGGGAGTATATCGGTTTGCCATGGTTGCAGAACTAGATGTGACAACTAGAGGAGTGGGGATAACAACGGGAATGAGTGTTGTAGATGGATGAGTGGGAAGGGTATTTTGAGGTGCTGATGGTGAACTTGGAGAAGCTGTATTAATCACAGAAAGGTTTGGTGTTCTCTGAGAGGTAAGCTCAGATTGAATGGAGTTCTGCAAATGTCTCTCAAGGTGTGAAGTAACAACTTCAATCTGCAAATTTTCAATGAATATTGGATTTTGAACTGTGTGGGTTAACTCAGATTCTGAAAAGGTCTCAAATGAAGAGTTTTCAACATATTTATCAACAAGTTCATCCTCAGGGTAGATCCACCTCATAGGACAAAATCTTGATCTGGTGTAATGAATCCTTTCTGAAGCCAGTTTCTAAGTGTGTTTTTGGTTTTTTCTTGAAATAGTTTTGCCTATACAACTTTAACAATCTCTTCTAGGAGGTTTTAGATGTGGGAATTTTGAACTTTCCTAAAGACTTTTTGAAAAGAGGAACTGATCAAGTATTTGAAACCAACTGTCCAACCTATAAGCTAGACCAAAGATAGACTGAAGTAGCATTCATTTACTTCTGCAATTGCAAAGCAAAAGCATTTCAAAGGCTACCTAGCTAACTTTAGGCTCCGTCTGTAGTTTATACAGAAAACAATAGTAACAAACAATTATTCAGGTCCCAAGTGGAGTCGCCAATGATGTTATCACTCAGGTTTTCCCCAAAGTTGTAAGAAAGGGAAGGATGTCGAGGTAACCACAGACCAATCTTTTAGATACATAATCTAGCCAATCTGTATCCAGAGAGGGCTCTCTCTTTATGATTTAGCTTTGTTTTTTTAAAGGTATTAGGCTAGTTATGAGGTTCAAGGGTTTTGTTTGAGTTTGGGTGGTGAGATTCGATAGAACAGAGAGGTAAAATTGAGTAGTTCAGTCCATTGGGCATGATGTAGTAAAGAAGATGGCTTTCTGGATTTGGTTTCTTAATAGAGGATTGCTTCACAGAGCAAGGCAGTCAAACAGGGAACAAATAAAAGATTGGAAACAGATGGAATGGGCTCAAATGGGTGAAGGGCAGTTAAGAATCCTTCAACCTATTGAAAGAGGAAAAATGGATGGTTATTGATAAGGAGTAGTTAAGTATTCCTTAGCAAATAATCAACATGAAAGAATCAGGAAACAAGAGCAATTAAGAGTTCACTGTTTATTCTAATTCTGAAGAAAACACAGAGAATAATAAAGACTGAAAACAGAGTGCAGTCAAGCAAATTCTGAAATTAACCTTTTCTTTACCATTCAGATTATGAAACACAGATGATATAATAAACTAAGAAAATTGTAAAACACAAGATATAGGGGACTTATTGATCCAGAATTTGATTCAAGAATTCTGTGACAAGTCCTCTGCTTCAATTCTTCATCCAGTAGGCCAGACAATAGTTGATCCCAAACAACTCTTTATTCCAATAGTTCAAATTTACAGCAGAGTCTAGGAATCTACCCACCACAGACCACCCCAATACTCTAATGGAGGGGGTATTTATATAACAAAATATGTACAACAAATATCTCATCACAACTGTGAGATAATATCTAGGATTTTAACCTAATAATAATTTACAAGTAAAATAGAAATAGCTAACTGATGTAGTGCTGGAGGCAGGCCTTTAGGGTTCGGCTTGCAGCTGTCCTCTGTAATAACTCTGCGCCGACTGCCTGTCTTAACTATGCTCTTTAATTCTGACCTGATACTCTTTAATTCTGCTCTGACACTCTTTAATTCTAAACTGATGCTTTTTAATGCTGATCTGCTTTGCCTTTACTGCTGAACTGATACACTTTGACTTGTTTTCCTCTGTTCATCGCTGTCCCTCATGTTCTGGTAAAACAGAACTGCAAATGTGTCTTCTCACCATTGTTCTCTGGAAATTTATGTCTTCTGAAGGCCCACTGGTTAGGGTAAAATAAACCATTTCTCCGGTTGGCAGTTTGCTTTAATCCGAAGGAGAAATATTCTTTACCTTCTGTGATCAAGGAGGAAAACCGTATACCGGAGGGTCGGTTGACAGGTGGAGGAGCTTGTCGATGGAGCCTTTCTGGTCAGAAACTGGAAATACGACCTCAGTCAATTTTACTTTACAGGAGAGCGCAGAGTGCTGTATGCAAAAAAACATAGCAAAAATGACTTTTTTCCCTTCTTTTTGACAAAAATGAAGCTTGGCGAGAATTTTTGATTTGAAGGACAAATGACGTCAGCGGAAGTATGGGGCAGGTGACGTGGCAGGTGACGTTGTGGTGACATCAGCAAAGGACAGCTAACATCAGCGGATGACATCAGTAGAGGGAGGTGGTAAATGGTTTTTCCTGCATTACTTTTAGGGCTGGGCGGTTTTGGGCCGGAGGCGAGCGATCAAGCTGGATGAGTGACGCGTGGCAGTGGTACAGCGGAAAACTGCTGGCCGATCGCACGTTAACACTTGACGGCTATGGTGGTCGCGAAATGATCGTCAACCATTGGATGTGAGGGCGCTGATCGGACGGTGGACAGAACATGAACTTGGCGGGGAGTTAACTGTGCGGGCCCAATACAATTAACGTTAATAAATCATATCGGGCGCAGTTTTATTGGTCTGTGGGGCGGTGGTTATTAACTAGCCGGAGGTTAATTAATCCCTTTGTTGCATGGGGAGGTTATTAACAAGTTCCAGATAAACTCATTTACCCTCGTTTAAACAGTGATTATGGTTTATAATTAACCGGGGTGGGATATGCATTATTTGGGGTTTTTCAACATGTATTTACATAATACGGGATGGGAAAAAATTATAAGGGATTTATATAATAAGTGTTAAAGTTAATATGACTCATGAAATGATAATAAGCGCTAAGTTTAAAAAACAATTTTGACTTTTGTAGTTTAAACTTAGGCTTAGGATGAACAAAAGGGGTTTTGAGGTGATATTATGCATTTTCCCAAGTAAAGTAGGGATTTACTTAAGGAAATGAGTTTATGAAATGAGATGAGTGATTTGTGAGTGATATTAAGCAGATCTTAATATTTGAGGGGGGAAATTAGTAAGTGATTAGGGAAAAATATGAAGGGGAGTTAGTTATGAAATCTGCCTCGCCTGAGCTGCGTAAAAAATATTTTCCTTGCACTTGTGATGGGAGTGAAAGTTAACACACATTTTTAGAAACATAATCCATCACAAGTATCATTCTGCAACACCATTCTACCTACCCGGCCTACTTTAGTCCTAGCATTTTTTCCTTCTTTTTATTTGGGTGCACTTGGACTAGCAAACCCTCATCAACTTTTCTTTTCTTTGCATAGTAAGCCTACCTAAGTCTACATTTATTACTTCCAAGGGCTTAGATTAAACTGTTGAGCTCCTTTGCTTCTCTACCTATCTACTTATCTGCCAAGATTAAACAGTTTGTTCAGATTTTTATTCTCTATCTCAAAAACAGGAAATTCAAAAATGAACTAGCCAAGATTAAGCTGTTTGGCCATTCATCAATTGTGGCATAAGTTAACAAGTTGCACACAATAATTTATTTACAGAAAATGAAAGTAGTGGCATTTTGGACTTGCACACTTTCCTAGTCTTTCTTTGTTTGGGGTTCATTTCTTCTCATTTTTTCTTTTGACCATTTTATTCTTTTTACCCTTTGATTTTTCTTTTAGGGTATACCCTCTTTACATTTTTTACATTTTTTGATTTTTTGATAATATGGAAACCTTTGCAACAAGGAAAGGAATGAACATATTACAGAGCTCAATAAGTCAATCATGAAATATGACACCTATTGGTATAGGAGTATAACAGAAGAAATAGTGGTTCGTTTGAAAAAAATGGAACATTATGTAATCTCATATTCATACACTGACTCAATTGCACCTCGGATTGGGGAAGCGGTTATAAATGCTCTACCAATCAATATGGTCAGTGAAAACTCCTCTCCAGATCACCTGGTGTTCATTTTGGATGAATGAATCCATCTCTGATTTTGTTATGTCAAGAGTTGTTGTTATGTTATTATGGTTTCATAGTCATTTGTTGTTCTTATGTCCCTGTTTTGTCATATTTATCCTTGTATTATACTTGTATGGTGTAGAAATTATGATGTAGATTTGCAACTTCTCATGAATTTTAATCAAAATCGCAAGACACAAACCTACTCGACTGCTCTACGGAAGTTAATTCACAAATTAGAACAAAATTTTTAGACATGGAATAAAAAATAACACACATGCACATAATATTTTTCCTAGGGAAAACAATCGGGTAAAAACCCCAATGCCAGCTTGCATTAATATGATGAATAGAGATGTATTACAATTGCTTTGCTCAACTGAGCACAACCTACAAGTGAATAACCTATCTCTTTGCTCACTAAGAAGCTCTGACCTAGACTTAGTCAATTTCTGCATTTGCTTGAGCCCCTATTTCCTTATGCAATTCCTTGAGAAATCAGGCCCCTATTATTTTGGAATTTCTCCAAAATGGATTGCGCAGTTCCCAAGGTTGATCATCTAACTACATGAAACACCTGTACATTCAAGATTAGTCTACAACTGATGTTACGTTGCCTTGGAATATCCACCACAACTGGAGAACTCAAATTCTCTGCATGAACTAGCTATTATGGGTTGATTGATCAGTTAACTGGATGATCACTAATTTTGATTGTGGTCCCACTGCACAACTGACCTTCCACTAGTTCCTCTAATAGTTGGAACTAGTTTAATTGAAAACAACTTGAGATGACTAACTTTGATTGTAACATTTAGAATTCACACATGCTTAACTAAACTCTAACTCCTCCAACTCAAATTTACTGAGTAAAATGGGTGACACAAGCTATGTAACACAAGTTAATTGCATCCAAGTTGTTTGTTGATGTGGAAATTCAAATTTTCTCAGTTTAATCAAGGAAAAATCAAATTGAGAATTTCTTGCTGCATTTTTCAACACTTCCTCTCAACAAGAAAGGGATTATCAACCACCCCTATCTTGTACTTGTGGAACTTCATCTTCCCTCTTAGCAAATATTTTGTCAAAATGTTACATCTTGTTCCTCTATCAGAATGTAATGTAGCAACATTATCTGCCTCTACACACGGTCCTATAAATGGTGATACTAGATATCTATATGCTTGGATCAATAATGAAATATAGGATTCTTAGTGATCTAGGATGTTTTCGCTTATAGATGTATAGAAAAGAATTGCATATAAAATTGTAGCTTAACACATAAATGTGCACATAAGAAAAGAAGAAGTAAACACATAAAAGGCACAAAAGAGGACACCAAGGCTTGATAACAGAGTTCGTCCAATTTGGACTACGTCTTCAAGCCCAGCTCAACAATGGGGAGGCCTTTCTTATTAAATGGCATGAAAGAAAAGAGAATTACAATCATCAACTGTCCACAAAGAGGCTTATACCTCCAATCTGCAAGATGGCTATGAAATGAATGCCTGAGATGGAGTGGTATGCAGCACCAAAGCTTCCCACAACAATAAAAGGGGTTGGAGTATGTAAACTGTCTAAAACAGACAAAAATTCTCTCTCTCAGCCTCCTGCCAACGAAACAACGTGCTGCAACCCGAAAAATGCCTCCTCCCGTGCTCTTCCATTGATCCTCTTTTATAATGGATTCTCGGACAAGATCCCATTTAAATCGGGGCTTGCCTGGTTAACTATGGAGGTTGGTAGAGTGGAAGGATCGGCGGGCGCAACCGTTCCTGTAAATGGCCTTCTATTGTTTAAAACGATAAAACTTCAAAAATCCCAAAAACACTAAGAAATCCACCCAAAATCATTCACCTAGATTTCAAAATCATTAAATCGGGCGCATTTATTCATCGGGTCCAGCCTATTATCGCAATTGGCGTATCGCTATTGCCAAGGGCCTGTTCACGGGAAATGCCGACCACCGATATCAGCGTTAGCCGATCGCATCGGTGTTCTGCATATGTATTGCCCCGATCCCGCCGATTTGTTTGATCGCCAATCGCACTGCCCGATCGCCGATATACACTTATATATATATATATATATATATATGACCGCCGATTCGACTGCCTTCGATTTGTCGATGGCCTCCGATCCGCCGATCCGATCTGATCGGAGATCGGTGATCGAGGGTTCCACGGCCCAAAGCTTAAGTTTGCCCACATGTAACCTTCGATTGTGATTTGGCCTTAAGGCTTAAGACTCCTTTTTCAAAGGAAATTCCTCATTTTCTTAAGGATTGAAGAACCCTTCTTTTAGCAATAACTTCATCATCCAGACTCGGATTGAAGTACCGTTTGTGCCGTTGGAATCAGAAAGACGAGGTCTCTGCTCTAGTCTTGGGTTGACTTCATTCTTCCCACTTTGATTTCTGGGTTTTCCATGCCATTGTATCTGAAGATCCACCTGGATCACTTGGAGAGCTTGATGCAACTCTGATTATCATAGTATATCACAGTTGGATCCACCATCTAACTAAACAACCCTACAAGTATCTTTCTCATATAGATCACCTCACATGTTGCTTGAATTTCAACCATGTATTCTGCTTCTGTCAAGTTGAGCGCCACAAATCTTTGCTTCCTACTGTACTAGGAAATTGTGTGGACCCAACACTGAAAATTATACTTGATGTAGTCTTTTAGTCTTATGGACTCCCATCCCAATCTACATCTTTTCCACACAACTTCACTCCCTCTGTTTGTCGGTACCATAGTCCAAACTAGGTAGTTCCCATGAGTTACCATAAAACATGCTTAGCTGCCTTCCCAAATAATTTGGTTGGCCTAACCATAGTTTGGCTCATCTGGTTAACTGCATAGCACATAGTTGTTCATGTGTTCACAAGATACATTAGTGAACCCACTAGCTGCCGATAAATGGTAGCATCCAATTCTTCACCTGAAGTGGCATCCTCCTTCCTCGAGTTGGTTGCTAGAGGTGTCTCCATGGGTTTACAATTCTCCATATGAAACTTCTATAGTATCTCATTTGCATACTTACCTTGAGAGACAAACAAATCCCCATTGACTTGTCATACTTCCAACCTTAGGAAGTAGTGCATGAGACCCATGTCCTTCATTTCAAATTCTCTTGCAAGGTACTCCTTGCAAGATCTGATCAGCTACTCATTACTAGTTAAAATTAAATAATCAACATATAAGACAATAATAAGCAATTTATCTTCTAACAAGATATGATAGAGGTTTGCATCTGCTTCACTTTTAGTGAAGCCCAAACCAATGAGATAGCTATCAATCTTGGTGTACCAAGCACGAGGTGCTTGTTTGAGACTATACAACGCTGGCTCGAGTCTGCACACATGAGACTTTCGATCAAAAGTATCAAAACGTTCTGGTTGCTCGATGTACACCTCCTCCTCAATAACTCCATTGAGAAATGTTGTTTTTACATCCATCTGGTGGATCTTCCATCCCATCTGTGCAACTAGAGAAAGAGTTGATCTAATGGATGAGCACCTTGCTATAGGAGAAAAGGTTTCCTCATATTCAATTCCCTCAACTTGAGAGTACCCCTTGGCCACAAATCTAACCTTATACTTCTCTATGCTTTCATCTACTATCTGCTTCAACTTGAAGATCCATCTCGAACCCACTACTGATTTATCTGCTAGTCTTGGGACCACTTCCCAAACATTTTTCTTTAAAATGGATTCGTATTCCTCCACCATTGCATCAACCCATACAGGTTTCTCTACTGCATCCTCGAAAGAGGATGAATTAGTCTCTACAAGATTAGTGATTAGAGCCATGTAGTTAGTGTACCAGTCATGTGACCTTCTCTACCTATGTGAATTTGAAGGAGCTCCCACATTCTCCCTCTCATCTTGCAGTATAAGTCTATCAGCTTCCTTGGTTCTTTTTATGCCTTCTTTAGATGGTTCTGCTTAGTGGATATCACCACTTTTTTCTCCTCAATTTGTGGTTGCTCCAAAACTTCCTTAGGCTCCTCCTTTGGAGTTAAAATCTCCTCTTTCGGTGGGATTTGAAGCTCCCTTTCAAGAGGTCACAACGTCACTTTCTCCTCATCAAATTGTACATCCCTTTGCACAATTGTCATTATGAGGGATGGAAAGTACACATGGTAGTTGTGGGGAGTTTCTGTGTAACCCATAAATACCCCCAATTCTTAGGTCGGCTCAGTCTTCTTCCTTGATTCTTTAGAGACATGGCAGTAACCAAAGGCTCCAAAAATCCTGAAGTGAGACACTTTCTGCTTCCTCCCCAGGAAAGCCTCCTCTGGTGTAATCATACCAAGAATCTGATAAGGAATTCAATTCTACAAATAGACTATTGTGTTGCATGCCTCACCCCACAAATGCGGAGGTAAGCCTCGGTCATGCAACATCGCCCTTTCTTCTCCCACAATGCTATGGTTCTTTTTTTCAGCCACCCCATTCTGCTGTGGGTTGTGGGGTGTTGTCAACTCTCGTTGAATGCCTTCTTTCACATAATTTTTTTTGAATTCATTCGACACGTACTCACCTCCATTATCGCTCTTGAGAGCCTTCACCTTCTTTCCAATTTCTTTCTCAATCAGTGCCATGAATTCTATGAACTTGGAGGATGTCCCATCTTTCTTCCCCATGAAGAAGATCTAGCACTTCCATGATAAGTCATCAATAAAAATGAGAAAATATTTGTGTCTGGTAGTGGAGGTTGTCAAGAAAGGTCCATAGACATCAGAGTGCATCCTTTCTAGGACTGCATGTGCTTTATTGTCCCGATCATGGAATGTAGATTTTGTTTACTTCCCCAAGGTACATCCATTGTGTACATCTTGTTGCTCAAGTGCTCCTTTAGGAAGGCTAGTGGTTTTTTGCTGCATAATCTTCAAGGTGCCACGATACAAATGGCCAAGTCTTCTATGCGAAAGTTCACCTACATCCCTACACTTTCTCTGCTTTAGTTCTTAATACAACACAGTCTCCCACATCGAGCTTATACATGTTATTCACATGAACCTCGATCTGCTTCACTTGTCCTGAGGCTATGTGTCTCAAGACTGCTTGTCCTTTGCTGAAGATCACATCATAACCATGGTCTTCCAAAACTTCAATAGAGATGAGATTTTTCTTTAGGCCTAGAACAAGCATGACATCCTTGAGCCTGAGAGGGGAGCTCAACTCCCTCTAAAAGTGAATATACCAATCACGGTTGCGTTGTACCTCCCGTCATCCCCAAGCTCAATGTGCATTTGGAATTTTTTCTCCTCTAGGTCACCGAAAAAGTATCTACACCCTGTCACGTGGAACGATGCACCTGAGTCCAAGTACCACACACTACCCATCACTATGTTTTCCATGCATGCGATAAGGGTAAAGTCAAGCTTGAACTGTGAAGCCAAGGCTTCACTTGTTGCTCCTCCTAAGGTCTTCTTGCTATCCTTTTTGTGTGGAAACTTCATGGCATAGTTACTAAATTCATGACAATAGAAGCATTTAATTTTGGATGAATCTTTCTTCTTGTCCCCTTGGCTAGATTCTGGTTTGGTGTGAGATTTCTTCCCTTTTCCTTTCTTTCCATTTCTAGCCAATGAAATTTTTTCTTCATCCTTGCCCTTGGATGATGTTCTATCTCTAGTATTCTGCCTTATTTCCTCTTGTACCAAATCAGACCATAAGAGATCCGAATTCGGTAGTTTCTCCCTCCCGTTCACTAAATATTAATAGTTATGCCAACTCTTGGGAAGGCTGAGAAGGGCTAGGCTTACCAAGACATCCTTTGAAACAATAACACAAACTCCTACAAGCTCATCACGAACTTGTGTGAACCTTCTTAGATACTGTGGGATAGTGTCATTCTTCTACATCTTGATATTTTTAAGTTTATCCTTGAGCTCCATCTTCTTGTGGTCACCATTATTCTAGAATGGATATGTTAGTGCCTGCCACATTTCATAAGGAGTTCTTTTCCATGGAGATTGGTAACAATGTGGTCCCGAAATCCCTCTAATAATATTCTCCTCGCCTTGGCTACATCTTTCTTCCACTGAGCAAGGTTATGGGCATCAGATTCCGCTGGTTTTGCAACATCTCTCTTGATGTATTCTAGCAATCCATTTTCATCCAATATCGCCTCCATGTGATCCTTCCATGCGATGAAATTAGAGTTTCCTTATAAGGCATACTCTAGCCTCAACCCATTGAACGTCATCTTCTCATCTCTGAAGAGATCTTGCTACATTGAACTACAAATTCGAATTTCTTGATAAGAAACTTCGAAATTCATGCTCTAATGTGAATCCTACTCTGATACCATGTAGAAATTCTGGTGTATATTTGCAAATGCTCATGAAGTTTTAATCAAAATCATAAGACACAAACCTACTCTACTGCTTCGCGGAAGTTAATTCATAATTTAGAACAAAAATTTCAGACATACAATAAGAAATAACACACATGCACATAGCATTTTTCCTGGGAAAAGAAATTTGTTAAAAACCCCAATGCCTACTTGCATTAATTTGATGAATAGAGATGTATTACAATTTCTTTTCTCAACTGATCACAACTTGCAAGTGAATAACCTATCTTTCTACTCATTAAGAAGCTCTGACCCATACATAGTTAATTTTTGGCTTTGCTTGAGCCCCTATTTCCTTGAGAAATTAGGCCCCTATTATTTTGGAATTTCTCCAAAATGGATTGCGCAATTCCCAAGGTTGATCATCTGACAACATGCAGTGACATGTGCACTTAATACCAGTCTACAATTGATGTTACACTACCTTGGAATCTGCACCACAGATGGGAAACTCGAATTCTCTGCATGCACTAGATATTTTGGGTTGATTGATCAGTTAACTGGATGATCATTGAGTTTGACTGAAGTGCCACTGCACAACTGACCTTCCACTAGTTCCTCCAATAGTTGGAACTAGTTTAACTAAAAACAATTTGAGATAATTGACTTTGATTGCTACAAATTAGCAATAACACATGCTTAGCTAAACTCTAACTCCTCCAACTTGAATTTACTGAGTAAATTAGGTGGCACAAGCCATGTCACACAAGTTAACTGCATCCAAGTTGTCTGTTGATGTGGAAATTCGAATTTTCTCATTTTAATCAAGGAAAAATCAAATTGAGAATTTCTTGCTGCATTTTTCAATAGTGGGTAACACGCTCTTTGTTAGCATCTATGGTTTTTTTGTATGGTTGGATAACCACCATGTCAAACTATTCACAATTGGGTGGTTTCTCTTTTATTATGTTTTTAGTATGTTATCATTCTTTTGACCAGGTCAACACTGCTCCAAAGAACATCAAATGTAATTTTATTTTATTTTGGATATTAATAGAAATCAATGGTCGAATATTACAAAACAAAAAGCACAATGTGTAGTTTTCGAGGCAAGAGGAAGGTTATTACTTGCACATAGTTGGTTCCTTTTTCGAGCTTTGGGAGTGAGACACCATAACTGTTTTAACTTGGAAGTATGCCACGACACTAGCTTAATTTAGTTGGACTACACTTACACTTCTTTTTTCTTCATTAGGTTAAGTTTTATTATAACAAGTCAATGCTTAACTATTTATCCATTTCAATGCAAAGAGAAAAAACACAAAAATATGAACACAAGTGACTTTTATATGTGAGTGACCCAACAAACATAACAACCAATAAACAATTACAAAGTGTTACAATTTGTTGGGAACAAAATACCTCCATAAGAGAATACACCAATACAACAATCCCCCGTCACACCTAGGAAAATACACCAAGTACCCAATGCATACACACACCATGTCCACCTAACTTAGGAAACGCACACCACAACCAACTATTGTATGAGTGTTTCCCCAACTCATACCAACTATGCACTCTCTCATGCCTCACCATGTAGTTGGGCCATGCAAGTTTTCACTCATTCAGTTCACACATTTGGTTCGTTGTGTGGCTTGCAACTTTTGACTTTCCTTACTCCCGTTCAGACCCTTATGACCCTTTATATTTGAAATCCCTTTCTCTTGAAGGATCATGGCTCTAGTTTGGGGATAACTCAACCTTATTGCACTTAGATAGAAACCCCAAATTTCGTGCACGTGTCTCTTAGCCAACATCTCACCAAATTGCATGAGACTATTCTTTTTAATATGAATTGAGTCAACCTCCTAGCCATGCACTCTCACTTATATTTCTATCTATCCTCACTCATCTTATACTCTTAACTAAATGGAGTGTGTTGATATCATGTGATTGCACCCAAACCAACATGTTATGGGTGTGTCACACTTGTCATGCACACCATCCCCAAATTTGCTTCATGTCTTATCCATGTGATCCATGCAACCGACCAAATGCCCCATGAACTAACCAACTCTCACACTCAACTGATCATGCCATTGCAACCAATGGGGTGTTTCTTGGTCCACCATATGCACTATCCATGTGGTCCATCCTTGGGCAAGTCCCTTAGTGCACCTGTATTCCCAATATGGTTACCTTTCTTGGTATAAGTGTGCAACGCCTTAAATTTCTCGGTTTAGTCTCTCATGGATGTTGCAACAACCTCAATTCCATATCGTCGTGAGTTTTCTGACACCCATCAAGGTAAGGGCCTTACATCCTCCCCCGCTCTAAGTTGTTTCCATCATCGACAAGGCTCCAATCAATAAATTCAAACCTCCAAATCTACCAATCTTTGAGAAGTAATTTCATCCAACCTCATGACATCCTCCTAAATCTATACTTCCACTACCTTGGAATTTCCTCCATACATTAAGTTGCTTCATGCCTTGGACTAATTGGATAACTAGTCCAACTATCATGCCCAACTCATGAGATAATATTTCCTCATGCAAAAGTGCACTATTTTCCATCTACTTTTTTGTCGTGTTGATTGTTGAACTCCTCATCACACTAATATGAAGCCCCTCCTCCTAACCTCCTCAACACTACAATGATGCCTCCCAACTCAAGGCATCAAGGGTGCACTCCCTTTCACAACAATGCACCCATCCCTAATTTGTCTCAATATATGTAAGCTCATAAATATTCCCTAAGACTCTGAGCAATATTTTTTTTCTAACTAATGCTTTGTCCTCAAATATCCCAAAATCAACAACACCTCCTCCGGTGAATAACCCAACTTCACAAATTGATTTGTTGTCAACTGAAAGTCATACATGCCCATAGCTCTCTTGCAATAATTCAAAATGGTTGTGGGATCTTTGTCGTCCTCTATTACTTCCTCGTCTTCATCTAATTTAAGCTGTGAAAGTATCCACACTCTTGTCAACCACTACACTCAGTCCAATCCCTCCATGTAGATGCTAGGTGAACCTCCACAACTTCATTATTTTCTTCACTCCATCGTTGTTGCAAGTGTGGAATGATTCTCATCTCATCCATGTGACTATTGATGAACCTATATGTGGATCAATCTCCCTATAAGACACTGCACCAATGTCTCTAGATCTCCTATTATTTAGTTTTCCTAATGAATGGTATCAGGCTACTTCTTTTCTACAACACCACAAAGTCAGGATTATTTTTCATCCTACAAACCACTCAAAACAACTTGATTGAAAAAATCCACATCCTTCATTTGAGCTTACTCTTCCTCACCATCGATATGATTAATGACCTATCCTCATCCAAGAATATCAAACAACCAGTTGCAATCAATGGTATTTAGTGGCATTGAATAAATCTTTCCCCAACACCACTACATGGTCTCCCAATGGGATAATCATAAAGCCCATACTTCCAAACTAGTCATCTATTTGAATTTAAGTAGAGCGGACTACACTTAGAGTCGAATTCACCTCTAAATGGGCCATTTTGTATTAAATCTCATCCATCTTTGGGTCACAATGAAGAGAATTCACACGAAATCCTCTCTCGACGAATCCTACCCTATCTATAGTAGCCAATTTCAGATTCTCCGGTTGCAGAGATAGTTCCAAATTCAGTTGATGACCCAACGGAACCCGAGCCAAGTTGAACTTGTGATCTTTTCATAGATAAAATCATGGGTTTCTCTAGTTTCTTCTAGTACAATCACCCTCTTTCCCATTATTATCGCATGTATGAATCAAAGACCCAACTCATCCTTACTTTGTAATGAATCTTCATCCTTTCTCCATCCTTCTTACATGAATGTTGAAAGTAACCCCAAGGTTTAAATAATCCTCTCTAAAGTTGGCTAGTGTGGGGTCTCCTCTAGAATGTGTGACATCTCTTTTGTCATTGTTTGTGGGATCTCCTTTTCCTTTACCAATTGAGTGGAACTTCCCTTCAATGTATATTCATCTACACAATGTGCATTTGAGCATATATAACACTTAAGATTCTTCTTTCATTTCCTTTTTTCAACCGCAAGAATATGTGGACACTTTTCTTTAAGATGCCTATGGTTTGGGACAACAACATCCTCACTTGAATCAAGCAACATGCGCCTCCATGGGAACTTGTTCACATTATGAATTTTTGAGGAGAAATAATGTGTAGGTAACTCATATTACTTTGTCTGATAATGGGGTTGTTCCATTAATGCGACAACAATTCCATCCTGCTTTTCTTTTATTAGCTGCAAACTCGATGTCTCCTCCAAGGTGCACAAACTTGTCTTGATTTTATCCTCTTAGACACCTTCTAAATTGTATAACCATGCCTACCCCTTCGAATATAACTACACAAAGGGTTCTTATGAACATATGCAACAATTTGTTTCTACTTCGAGCTATGAAGACCATTCCATGGCAATGTAGTTGGCATGAATGTTCCCTATCTTAGGTTTGTTTGCCTTTGGAACTTGAAAAGAATCAAGATTGGTAGTAGGTTGGTTGCACTTTCACTCCACACATCCCATCATGCAATGATCTCACTCGTTCATGTTGGAATTCTGTCTTCTACCTCAAAATATACTTGACAATTTTTTTCACCATGGATCATTCCTCTCTTCATAGTGTTATTCCTATCACTTGTCCCACTCATAAACCTTGGTTGATCAAATACGTGGAATTCCTTAATCTATGGTTTCAACTTGATACAACTTGCCTTAATATCGCTCCTCAATCAACCCTCATAACTAGTGAAGAGCATTCCATTGTTTGTAATCTTGCTCTAATACCACCCGTCACGATGCTAGAGGACCCGCACAAATATGAGCGCTTTATTGATATTTGGGTGTGTTGCACCACGACTATTCCTACTCTATGACATTCCAACACCAAATATACTTAGATTGGACTACAACTGCAATGCTTCTTTTCTTCATCAAATTAAGTCTTATTACAACAATTTAACACTTAACCATTTATCCATGTCAATGCAAAGTGTACAATGCAAGAATATGAACACAAGTGACTTTTGTATGCGGGCAACCCAATTAACCTAATTCCCAATAAATTGTTACAAAGTGTTACAATGTTCTAGGTGCAACAACCTTCCATAAGAGAATACACTAGTACAATAATCCCCATGCACACCCATGCTAATACACTAAGTTACACGAAGTCCTTGGCGCATTCACACACTTAGTCTACTTGACTCAGGTGGTGGGCACCACAACCAACTATGTTTCCTCAACTTCAACCATGTGCTCTCTCATGCCTCAACACACATCCAAGTCATGCAAGCTCCCACTCATTTGGTTCACATTTACCTTTGTGACCTGCGGTGCGACCTCCACCTTACGGCTTGTAGTAGGCCTTTGCCTCGTGACCCATGATAGACCTATGCTTTGCAACTTGTGTCTTGTATCTTGTACTTATGTTGTGTGACTTGCAAATTGCAACTCTCCTTCCTCTCATTCTGATAGTGTGACCATTTATATGTGTGCTCCCTTTCTCTTGAATGGCTATGACTCTAGTTTTGGGGATGAGCTGGCCTTCATACGCCTAGCTGGAAACCCAAAATTTTATGTGGGCGTCTAATAGAAAATGTCTCATTGATGTGTGCACACCCATCCTTTGCAAAATGAGTTGATCCAACCCCCTCACCATGCACTCTCGTTTGTCTTGCAGTGGGCCCTCGCTTATCTTGTCATATCAATCAAATGGAGTGTGTCAATGTCATGTGACCACACCCAACCAACATGTGATGGGTGTGTCGTGCTCATTATACATGCCATCCCTAAATTTGCCTCATGTCTTGTCCATGTGATTTGTGTAACCACTATAATGATCCATGCGCTAACTAAATCACCACTCAACTAATCATGTCATCGCAATCGATGGAATGTCGCCCATTCCACCTCGTGTGCTTTCTGTGTAGTCTATACTTAGGCAAATCCCTTGGCATACCTGTAGGCCCAAACTAACTACCTTTCTTGGTATAAGTGTGGAGTGCCTCAAATTGCTGAGTTTGCTCTCTCATGGATGTTGCAATAACCCCAACTTCTATTGTGTCACAAGGTCTCCCATGCCCATCAAGTTGAGGCCTTACAATTATACTTAACTATCCATGGGACTAAGACCTTCAAATACAATAATGTGATATAGTTAAATTACTCTTTGATATTTCATCTCAAGAGATTAAAAATTTGAATTAGTTTTATTTTCAAATGTATGTGATCTATATATCTATATATATATAGATAAGAAATGAAATGAAAACTATGACTTGAAATAAAATTAGTAAATTTAAGTTCTAAAAATCATTATAATTATGTAACCAAATTTTAAATTCACTAACATGGTAGGCATGCTATTGAAAAATTGACCCAAAAGTAACAGGACTTTATAGTACATTTCAAGTAAATCGAAAAACTAAAATGATGGCCCATTAATGGTATCCTATAGCACTTGGAAATCCTCAACTAATTGATCCTCATACCTTTCCATGCTTGAATGGTCCTCTAAGCAATTTATCTACAAATGGTTCTAGCTTCTTCTCATTTGTGTACCTTAAAGTGCATTGTAGAGATGATTCACCAATTAAACCAACAATCCAAGGAAGGAGGGACTAAGTTACCTCCAAAAAGAAGTTTAAACAATCCAAGGAGGGAGGGACTAAGTTACCCTGGCATGTCAAAAGAATTATGCACTACTACCATCACAAACATAAGGAGTGATAATATCATGAAAGGTGCATATGATATGATGCACTCCATTTCATTCAAATTAGTCCTTTAGTTAATCGCATCCCTATGTTGGTAGGTGATTAACCTCTAAATTTTGATATACATTTAAATGAGGAGATTATGATTTTGAGGATTAATGGAGAAGGAAATAAATGATACCTAATTATTATAATTAATGTTTAGAGTAACTATCTCGTATACAAGAGATATTATAATGTGTTATGTATTATTAGTTTATTAATTATAATTATAAATTATATTGGTTTGATCCAATTATTTAAAATAAAATAAAATTGAAATTAAAATTAAAAAGGGATAATTATTTTTATTTTCTCGAAATTTATGCTATTTTTTTTTTAAATTATATATAATTTTTGAATTCATATGAATTTTTATTAATTTTTGTTGGGTAATTTACGTAAACTAGATCAAGTTTTTTTTGAGCTTATGAGAATCCATGATATTGACCCATAATATTTATGTGGAATATAGCTTATTTAAATGATTAACAGATAAATTTCTAACTGTTGTTTTGTGTTTTGGTAGTTTTTTTTTTTTAATACTATAATAATTTTTTTCCATATCATATATTTAAACATGAAAATTATATTATTTTAACTTTACACTTTATTTATAGAAATTAAACTAGCATCCACATCTATCAAAAGTTGAGAAAGATTAAACTGCTTCATGCAAACTTTTACACGTCAAGAAATTTGATCCGTCTCCACTCTTGATAAATCTGAAATTAAAATGAATCTAAATTTGTAATACTTAATTTAACCTATACAACTTTAACTTTGATAATACTTAAAACCTATACATCTTATTATTAATAATATCTAATCCCAAAACAAAATCTACAAATAAATAAATAAAAATAAAAATAATTTCCAATTTATACACATGAATATTTTAATAGAATTTAAAAAAATTAAAAAATAAATAAATCGAACACACCAATCAAATAATTTCCCTCGACCTAGCATATCTAACTATGGGCATGATGAAGCGTTTGAAAGTATTTAAAGACAATTAGTTAATGGGCAAAGTATTTGATGACAAATCAGAATCTAAATAATAGAAGGTTCATACTTAATTGTCATTATAGTCGCCTGCTTATGTGTTAAAACCACGAGCTCCTCGCTTTTCTATAATTCGAGATAAATATATTTTAACATATTTTTAATAATGAAAAAGCCAAAAATAATATAATTTATTGACATTGACTTTTTTTAACATAAATCATGTTTAAATATAATATTTAAATTATATATAATTTTTTGTTTTGTTTTTATTTATATTAATATTTCATGCCATTTATCTTTTTAATTTAAAATAGCAAAAATTTGCTTTGACCAGGGAAGTTGGTATTCCACTTAGATAAGTTCATTCATAACAAACAATTATGGACTAAATGATGCATAATTGCATTGTATGCACTTTTATATTTTATATGGGTAGGTTTTTTATAAAATAAGTTATTAAAATTATAATATTAAAGAGATTAAATAAAAAATATTTTAAATTTTAAATATTTATTATAATATTAAATTTTCAAAAATTTTAATTTTGAAAATTACAATAAATTAAAAATATATACAAATTTTTTAATATAAAAATAAAATTTTAAAACAAATTAAATAATTCTTCCACATATTTAAATAAATCAAATTTATTTTTAATAAACATTAACTAAAAAAATCATAAAACTTTATTTTCAAAACTTTGTAAACCGTGCTACCTTTAAAATTGTAGCATCAGTGGCAATCACTAATATAGCATATGATTTATTGATTTGAAGATATACATTATGATGTGTTGATTCTAAGTATGTATAGCATATATTATACTGATTTGAAGATATACATAATGGTGTGCTATATTGTCCATAATCAACATGTTTTTGGGGAGTTGTGATTATATATATATATATATAATATGGTGTGTTATATTGTTAATAATCAACTTGTTTTTGGGATTTGTTAGTTATATATTTATTTATCTATTTTAGTTTTATTTATTTATTTGGTATTAGGGTTGGTTATTAGACTTATTAAAAAGTGAATGTGTCAAGTTATTATATTTCATAATATTTTGAGGAAAAGTTGTTTTTGCATTTAATCGTTATTATTTTTTTACTAGATTCAAAATGTTAGTGCAAAAAAGAAAAGAAATTCATATACAATGATTCTAAAAAAAATGGGACAAGAAAAATAAAGTATTAATGTACTAATTTTTTTTAGTATCTTTCTAACAATGATGCCAAATATGTTGGTTAATTTAATTGCTTAAAGCCCAAACATTAAATTATCAATCTAAGAGTGTAAACTTAGAGACTAACACCATATGTCCAGAACCCTAAACATCAATGGTCCTTCTAATATATCATTTTAATAATGGAAAATAATGCGATAGAAACCAAACAACTCACAAACTAATGCTTAGAGTGAACTTATTTATTGGATGGCAAGCTTAAGGAAAACTTTGTTAGGGCACTAGAGATAGTCTTTCACTCAACTATGGCATGAGTGTTCCTAGATCGATTACAAAAAAAATATCAAGCCACATCTTCAGTAAAACCTAGTCCATTGAAATTGTTATCAAAATAAAGACATTCAGAAATTAAATTTAGGAGATATATGCAAACTGGGGAGTCGACAAAGGGTCCCTCCACCACAGGTTGCAATCTTTCACAATGACCTAATAACATGTTCACGTAGTATAAATGCAAGAAAATAAGGGGAAATATAAGGGATATAGTGATCATTGGTGATCCAGATTAGATCATTATATTTTTTTTTTCATCCATCTTAATGCTTTCAGAGTGGAAAAGTGGAGGAACCAACTCATAGGACCATTTTTACTGACGAGACCCAATTTGGCAAATTAGGGTCTTAAACCTTCCATGAGAATTTTTAGGCATCAAATGACATTTTTTGGGTGAAACTTTGTTGTTTTGGTGTGGTACCTCTTTTTCATATTCTACGCACAAAGACCTTTCCAATGGCACAAGAATCATGTCAATCGAAGTTTGTATGAAAAGTTATGCCACTCAAACGTTGAATTTCCTGTTTTTACCACCATAATTCGAGAGGATGGCATGACAAACCCCATTATTCATGGAAAAGGGGCTAGTCATGTGATTATGATGCTGAAGACTCTAAAAAAGTCGATATTGTAACTCTAATTAAGAGTTGAAGTAAGCAAAACTAACCTCTTGTAGGCTATTAGACTGCGTTATAATTGGGCCACTCAGAGGAAAAAGGGTTCCATTATTTTGAGTACATTTGTTCCATATATGAGCAAAAATAGTCGAAAGGGATAGGAGATAGAGCACACAAAGAGGATTTGTGCATTATAGTAGCCAATGGTCATAGTCCATACTTATTTATACTCACAACCATTTTCTAATCAAAGAAAGAGTGCAAAGCGATCTAACCTTCCAACTAGGTTTTCTCCTGAAAGGGCTTCCTAGGCCATATCTTTTGTCAAATCATGTTTTTTGAGTGTTTATTTCACTATTTTCTATTTTCTACATAGTTTTAATCTACATATCCAGAAGTCTAAAGAGAAATAAAACCGTAAAAGTAGATTTTCGGTTTTAAAGTATAATTTCATTAGATATGTTGTGACGAATTTTCCAATCGAATATCCACAACAATTTATAAATCATATTGGTGTCAGAGCGAGATTCCTTGGGTATATTATGGAGATTTGCAAGGGATCTAGATCGACTAGACCAAAATTTGTAAACTCTAGTCATGGTTGACGAATTTATGAGTGACCCTTGTGATTTTGTAGAGGAGAGGTTTTGTAATGTCCCTTCCTAAATTATTTTGGGACAAGATTAATTTCTACATTTTGGGGTTGATTTTGGAGGTGATGGGGCCCATTCAATTTTATTAGGAGGCTAGACTTAGCAGAAGTTATTTCGATGTGGTTAATTTGTATGTGGGGGCCACCCACACTAGGAGAATACGCATTCCCTAGTTCGATTTGCATGGAGGGGAAATCGATGGTTAAGTGAGGGACCCACAATGGAGGGAAAATGGAGGGAAAAGTGCTCCACGAAATCTATATAAGGAAGGCAACTCTCCTCATTTCAACATCTTATCTCTTGACATATTGAACTCAATCTTAGTTGCTCATGCTGCTTAGCTGAGTTACTGTGTTGTTGAGCACACAAGTGCCTCCGAGAGGAGATATCAACCCTTGCTTCAGTGGACTTCGAGTGCCAGCTCTAGAAGGGAGTTCTTCTTAATCTCAGTTCGTAGTAGCAGCAGGGAGACAAGTTACAATAGTTGTAAGTCAAGTACCAGTAGTAGGGAGAGTAACAACAACGCAAGGATTGCGTAGTCACAGCGTAAGGCACTCCAAGAAGTTGGGGAGACAGGAGCTTCCTTCATCATTTATAGGAGTATAGAGGGAAGCTACAGACAAGAGGGCCATCCTACACACAACTTTCGTTTCATCACATGCAGGACTGTGTCATCTCCTCCATGACTGCATAGTCATTGGAGTGAAACTCTTTGGGGCAGCAGCATCTGGGGGAGTTTGGAGTTGGGAGGCTGGGATATCATTTGGAGGGCCCTTGGAGGAGGATTTCCGAATTTAGGAGAATAGAGATTGACAGGATCAGTCACAACAACACAATTCGAAATTGGAGGAGGGCCACGCTGTGAAGGGTCAATTTTTGAAGGTTGGAACCAAGGGAAACCCTTTCTGGGTTTTTTTGAGTTTTGGGCAAGGATCACACTCCTAATGTTATAGAATTTTCTGGGCAGAACTAAGGGGTCAAACAAGGATCCCAAATCAGCCAAAAATTAGAGGAGCTAAGGGGAATTTGGGCCAAAATTCTGAGGTCAACATTTGGCCAATTCCTTTGTGGGTTATTCTGGGTATTTGGTGTAAAGGCTGGGGTTAATTTCCTGTATTTTTCTGAGCACCAAAGGCGGGGTTTCCAATAGCATCTTTGCAGCAGACATCATAGTTTCACAAGGGCAGTGTAGAGCATCATTGCAACAGTTATTTGTGTCGTTTGGGCTTGACATATTACCACTTGGGCTTGATCACGCTTTCTATTGAGGCAAGCCCAGGTGCACCACTTCCACATTATTGTACTTTTCTCCCATATTATAATAAAATGGCTCAGCTGTTGGTTATTCCTGGAATTCTTATGGGTGTGCACTGAATGTTTCAATTTTATGGTGTTTTTTTTATTGTTTGCTTTGCGTAGCATTATTTTTCCTAGTTTGGAACACTACAGTGGTATCAGAGCATGATCTTGGCCTAGCTATGGAAAACTAGCCAGAAGGTCATGGAATCTTTGGGTATGAGTGCACAGTGACGGGTAAAACTAGAGATAAACCCATGGCTCAAGGGAAATCCAGTATGCATAAATTTTGGGGTAGAATTCATTATGACGATGAGCGGTTGGCCCAGTTGAGGAGATTGACAGACCAAACCCATCCTCGCCCTTACAACAGAGATGCTAGATGTGAGCAAGTCATGGGGGTGAAGCCACCTACATCATATGGGGAAAGTTGACCAAATCAGGGCACCAGATCTCCTGAAAAGAAGCAAGCAGGATAGAGATAGTTAGAGGATGAGACCAAGGGGCACTTTTGTTGGTGGAGACCTGGCTTTAGATATTAAGAGCCTGAGGAGGAGGTTGAACATGATGCTAAGAGCCCACAAGATGGTGAGGAGCACATCGATATACCTGGTGTGGCACATGAGTCACCTTTATTAGAGACCTCTTTGATAGCCCCAATTGAGACCTTGGTGGAGAAGATAGATCCTACACTCGTAGAGCCATCTATTGAGGAGGAGCCACCCATGGAAAAGATGCCAACAATTGCTAAGGTATCTGGAGTTGTGATTGAGTTTAAAGGCAATAGATGCCCACGACAGTTCCACCGGTTTCAGGCCGACCTTCTAGCATTAAAAAGGAAGGCCGCATTAGTGCGTGAGGCTATTCTACAATAGAACAAGAAGTTGGAGGGCATGAGAGAAGTTTTTGTCAAGTCCATGGCCAAATTGACTCACGTTGGGGAGCGGTTGGATTCCCTACTGGTGTAGCTAGAGTGCACGTTGGAGCATGAGAGCCCTCTTCGGGCATACATATATGGGGCTTGAAGCACCGTTAGGTTACCTTGGACTGTTGGACAAAGAGAGATAGAGCTACCTAGTCAGACTTTATGTATTGACCAGGATAACAAGATGAGACGACCTGAGTTGCATAGGGTGTAGCTCCCGCATGTTGGGGTTGTTCTATGTGCGGGAGTTCGTGCATTCGATCCCTCTCTTGGGGTTGGGTGGCGAGAGATTATGAGTTGGTACCTAGTGGAGTTAGCTATGGAGATGGTAGTGGACCCAAGTGGAGCTCAGTAGGAGTTTCTAGGCACTGGGGATGCTAGAAGCCTCGACTGGCATTGAGATCCGGAAGGGACAACCTATCATTTCCTAGGTATACCGGTTGACTACGACTTAGAGGGTATAGTTGACCTAGCAGTCGAGAATGCACCTCCGCTAGGATAGTTTCGGTCAGGACCAGTGGCCAACCAGTTTATGGACAGGCTTCTTCGGTTGACTTGGTAGGATGTTTGTACATAGGATCAGGGGGTGATCAACACACTCTGACAGGAGTTTGTTAGAGGAGGTGGCATTGGCAGGCCACCAGATGGAGCCTTATATGGAGTTGGGGATTCTTCACTTTTGTGTGGGGCACAGAGGGTGCAAAGGAGCAGTGCAGGGGTAGCATCACTGCTGACACATAGGGAGATTCACTTCTCGGATCCCTCGGGGAGGATTTGGAGTGAAGATCCATTTACCAGAGGGTATGATGATGCGACGATGGAGGTGATGATATCGGTCGGGTGTGGGCCGACGCATAGGGACACAGATTTAGGCCATATCATTCGGGAATGGGTAGGAGCATCTAGAGTGGAGCATTGGCTTGCAGATGGGCATGGAGATGCATGGGGGAGTGCCTCATGTCACATTAAGTACAAACGGGGAGTGATCGGTGCAGTGACACAAGAGGGACATAGGATGGTATATGATGGAATAGTCGTAACCGAGGGTATCCAGTGGTGTAGAGAGACAGGTTGCGACATACAGTGGCATGTCGAGGAATGTAGTGTTGCTTGGTGGTGTGTAGTGATGCGTGGTGCGGCACAACCGACTCTTGGAGCATTGCCTCCAAGGAGGCATATGGATAGGGGCATTAGGTGTACCGTTGGATGAAACTCACCTAGGATCGATGAGGACATTGTTGAGAATCTAGGGACACCATGCTTAGCGAAGATAGGGATTCAAGGGAGTTATCAGTAAATCCGAGGCAGAGAGAGTGTCATCTGTAGGATCACTCTTGGGCATTCCGGCAGAATTTTGATCATACTGTTTGGGACATAACCACCCATCATCCTCCAATGTTTCTTGCAGTCACAGAGTGTTTGGTTGTTTCCCTTTGACACTTCGCATTCAGGCAGCAGGGTATGGGAGGCTCACCCTAGACAGTTGGATGAGACACTGCGTGCCATGAGTAGGGAGGAGACTCTTCAGTTGAGACGCTTAGTAGGTGCATGAGATATCAGATACAGGCTTAGGGATGGCATGGTTGATAATCGAGGTATCTTATATTCCACCTCTGAGCTCACACTTGAGGGACAATGGATGGTAGACTTCCTCTACAGGAGGGTACCTAGACTCCAAGCAATGTTGAGGTGTATCATCAGGAGTTGAGATAGAGGAGTTCACTGTGTGGTCTAGAAGAATCAAGGAAGGTTCACAGGCATGAGACCTACTCCTTAGACTTGGGGTCCATGCAGGGAATACATACAAGGATCAGAGATGAGGGCCATATGGGTTTTAGCTGGTAATGATGTTATGCAATGACATCCTGTGAGGAGTGGTAATTATGAGCTCCCCATATGTTAGGGGAATCCAGGGATCCGATTAGCGGGCATATCACTCCACTTTGTGATGAGTAGGGTCATGGCAGAGGATGATCCAGTTCACTTTTGGTTTGACACATGGGGGATCACTGAAACTTCCACTACATGGCGAGGTAGACTTGTCCTGTTATGGCTCAGAGTTGAGATTGGTAGTGGAGGGGTAGATATTGGCATCATGGAGATGCCCGGGTAGGATGAGCTTGAATCTCATAGATTTTTTGCCACTAGGCCTCAAGAGGGGAGGATACTATCTACGCACGATGGGAAGTATGTCATAGTCAGAGTATCCCAACATCAACATGGTGGAACCACTCTGGGACTAGCAGGGAATTGGGGCATCGTAATTATTTACAACTTAATAACCTTTAGGGATGCACTGGCTACTATAGGGGGAGATCATATAGATCTTCCATTGGTCTTTAGCAAGTCACTGATGGAGCAGGGGACTTCTGGTACTTGCATCGGGCAGGATAATGAGTGGAGCGAGGGGAGCTTCATGTTGGAAAGGATGGCCTAGGATCTTGGTATTGAAGGATTCTTTCATATCAGGACAATGCAGAGGTTAGGCACGATTCGGTGGCACATCTGGGACCCTGACACATTACCAGTGACAGTGGGGAGCAGTAGTTAAAGAGGATGCTTGCTCAGGCATTGCTTGAGGACAAGTGATTTTGGGTGCATTGGAGGAGCTTTCCGGATGAGGATGCTACTTGGGAGGGCAAGCACATACTTGAGCATCCAACACTGAAGTTGCTTGGGGACAAACAACATTTGGGAGGGGAGGGTTGTAAATTCCCTTCCTAAATTATTTTGGAACAAGATTAATTTCTACATTTTGGGGCCAATTTTGGAGGTGATGGGGCCCATTCGATTTTATTAGGAGGCTAGACTTAGTAGAAGTTATTTCGATGTGGTTAATTTATACATGGGGGCCACCCACACTAGGAGAATATGCATTCCCTAGTTTGATTTGCATGGAGGGGAAATCGATGGTTAAGTGAGGGACCCACGATGGAGGGAAAATGGAGGGAAAAGTGCTCCACGAAATCTATATAAGGAAGGCAACTCTCCTCATTTCAACATCTTATCTTTGACATATTGAACTCAATCTTAGTTGCTTGAGCTGCTTAGCCGGGTTACTATGTTGTTTAGCACACGAGTGTCTCCGAGCGAAGATCTCAACCCTTGCTTCAGTGGAATTCGAGTGCCAACCTTAGAAGGGAGTTCTTCATCTCACTTTGTAGCAGCAGCAGGGAGATGAGTTACAACAATTGTAATTTGAGTACCAATAGTAGGGGGAGTAACAACAACGCAGGGATTATGCAGTCACATCATGAGGCACTCTGAGAAGTTGGGTAGATAGGAGCATCCTTCATCATTTACAGGAGTATAGAGGGTAGTTATAGACAAGAGGGCCATCTTACACGCAACTCTCATTTCATCACACGCACGACTGCGTCATCTCCTCCATGACTGCACAGTCATTGGAGTGAGACTCTTTGTGGCAGCACCATCCAGGGGAGTCTGGAGCTGGGAGGTTGGGAAATAATTTGGAGGGCCATTGGAGGAGGATTTCTAGAGTTGGGAGAGCATATATTGACAGGATTAGTCACAGCAACAAAATTCGAAATTGGAGGAGGGCTAAGCTGTGAAGGGTCAATTTTTGAAGGTTGGAACCAAGGGAAACCCTTTTTGGGTTTTTCTAGGTTTTGGGCAAGGATCACACTCCTAATTTTATAGAATTTCTTGGGCATATTTGAGGGGTCAAACAGGGGTCCCAAATCAGCCAGCAACTAGAGGAGCTAAGGGGAATTTGGGCCAAAATTCCGAGGTCAGCATTTGGCTGATTCCTTCATGGGTTATTCTGGGTATTTGGTGGAGAGGCCGAGGTTAATTTCCCGTAATTTTCTAAGCACCGTAGGTGGGGTTTCCAGCAACACCTTTGCAGTAGACATCAAAGTTTCACAAGGGCAGTACAAGGCATCATTGCAGTAGTTATTTGTGCCATCTAGGCTTGACATATTACCACCTGGGCTTGATCAAGCTTTCCATTGAGGCAAGCCCACGTGCACAACTTCCACATTATTGTACTATTCTCCCATATTATAATAAAATGGCTCAGCTGTTGGTTATTCCTAGACTTTTTATGGGTCTGCACTGAATCTTTCAATTTTATGGTGTTGCTTTTATTGTTTGCTTTGCATAGCACTATTTTTCCTAGTTTGGAACACTAAATGTTTTCATGGCTAGAAGTGCAAGTTGCAGATATGAGTCGTAATATGAATCTCGTCATGTCGTCCCTGAGCAATAAGCTTTAGATATTTGGAGAAGATTGGGGTTCTAATGTAGAGGACAGGTCAAAGGGGAGATCAGGAGATTGGGAAGAAACAGAGAACAATTGAAGAAATGACCCGAAAAGGATCAACCTAGTTCAAGTGTCATGAAGCATTCACTGGTCCAAAATTAAAAAATAAACGTTTCATGAAATGATTTGCAAGTTAGTTTATGTCTTTTAGGAAATAGATCATGATTGCAAAAGCACACAAACTAAGCAAATTTTGCAGATTTTTAACAGTTAAAATGGACAATAAGTAGCATCAAAACACAACAAATTGATGAGGGAGTTCACCCCTCCTAGACTACGTCTCTGGGTACATCTTCCAATGGTGGCATTTTTTATTATAAGCTCAAATTTTCAAATGCATCAATATATAAGTCTCAACTTGCAAAAATAACACTACCATTGCATCGAGAATGCCCAAAAAACCCTATGTAGGCTCTTCTTGGGCTCAAAATGGCTAAAAAATGGCCAAGATAGGCCTCTTTCTTCAAAATGTCTGCAAAAATGTTATACAAATTGTTTTTCTCCGTTAGTGTGTTGGTATGGCACTCCGTTAGTATCCCATAGGTTGCGGGTTCAACCTGCAATCAATGGTGGAGGTTGTGTTTTTCTTTGTTAAAAAAAAAAAAACCGCGGGTCAAAGCCCCCTCCTATATCCACACTCTTGGTCTTATGGGCCACATGTGACTGAGGGGAATCGGCCATAGGCCACGTGCTCTTCCTCCCTTCTCTTTTGCCGGTGGTGACGTGACTAACCGAAAACTATGGGCCATAGGCATGGGTTGTGGTGCCATGCGCCCAACCTTAAGCGAAGCATTGTCGGTCGTGTGGCATCCAATGAGACCACAGGTGATTGACCCCTCCTACATGGCCTCTCCGTTGTTTGCACCCTGGTCATGGGGTATGGCATGTAACCAAGCACTAGGCCCAGTGGGTTGGCCCGTTGGCACACTAAGCAACAAACTTTTCAACCTTAAAAAGAACCTGCCAAATGTATAACAAGCGATACATGTGGCCCATTGGTTGGGCGGTAGACTTGTGCACTGGAGGTTTGAACTTTAGTTCTGACGGAGGTGGTTACTTTCCATAAAAAAAATAATGAACCATAGAGAGCCACTTGTCCTTCCCTAATTGGGCCATGTGGCACCCTCTGATTGGGCCACATGGCACAACGAGATTGGCCCAAATTCAACCAATCAATAAAACCCAAATGGTTCTTCCTGTGCGTGCCACATGTCAATCCCTGATTTTCCCCATACTTCCTGGTCATCGAATGATGTCAGCGTTTCCTCATTGTACGGACTACCATGTGGTATCTGTACCCTACACAACCAACTATGCAAGTTGACTTTTTAGTTGTTTGCCAAAAACTTCAGAATGCAATAACTTCCTCTTACAGTGTCAGATTGAAGTGATTCAAGCGTCGTTGGAATCATAATGAAGAGAGCTACGATTTGGCTCTAGTTTTGGGATATTTTTAACACTTTCATTTTTTAGCATATTTTTTTATCCCTGGATCATCCTACCCATTTAAAGCTTTTAGACCACCAAAAGTCTGTTTTTACTTAGTAAGTAAGTGAGGGTACAACTACCCTCACTTTCACGCTGTATATCCACCTTGATTTGATTGGATTGGTACCACTAAGCCCCACATAAAGATACTCCACATTTCCTTTGCGTGAAGTTCTTATCCTCATGTCAAGAATTGAGTCTTCCTGCAACTTATGTAAATATTTAGGAGATAAATATTCTATAGATGGAATCTAAACATTTTGTTCTTAATCAACAATCATAGGAGGCTCATACAATCTCAAGTTTTCCACATTCACAACAGAATAAATTTGCATGTACGGTGGAAAATATAATCGGAAATTGTTGTTACCAATTTTCTCCAAGGTTTTGAAAGGACCATTTTTTATTGGCTTGAGATTTTTACCTTCACCTTCTAGTCTTTCCTTGTTGATTTACAATCAAACTTGATCTCCCACTTTTAAATCATGATCAACCCAATGCTTACCATGTCTTTCTTTGTACTTGGCTTGGCTTTTCTCCAACTCTTCATGTACCGTTTGATGCACTAATTAAATATGTTTAATGAAATTCTTGGATTTGTCCACATCATTATGTCCACCTACTACAATATATTTACCAAATATGAAATCCAAAGGAGACTTTGGGAAATAACCCAAACACGCTTCAAATGGAGATACTTGTGTAGATTAATGCTTGGCACGATTGTAGGCATGTTGGATGTAATGAAAATGTTGATCCAAAATTTTAGGATGCTTACCACAATATCCTCGAGGGAGATGCACTATTGTTTTGTTCACTACATTTGTTTGGTCGTTGGTTTGTGGATGAAATGGTGTGCTCTTATTCAACTTTGTGTCCATGAGTTCCCATAAACATGACCAAAAATTCCTGGTAAATCGAGAATCTCGATCAGAAATAATCGAAGTAGGTAACCCAAAAAAAACCCATACATTTTAGAAGAGCATATTTGTGGTTTGTTCAACTATAACATGTTTCTTTAATGGAATCAACACACACATTTTTTTGAAATGATCCACTACAACATACAAGTAATCATTACCTTTCCTAGACATTGGTAGTTCCTCAACAAAATCCATAGAAATACTTTCCCAAGGACGAGAAGGGATAGGAAATGGAGTGTACAAACCCAAATTCCTATTGCTTGGCTTGCTAGTAGTGCACATAGAACATCCTTTTACATATCTTGATACAGTTTCATTCATACGAGGCCAATAACAATACCTTTGTAATTGAGCAATTGTTTTGCCTACACCAAAGTGACCAACAATAAGAGAAGTATGGGATTCCCTTATGAAATTGAATCTTTCACCCTCTGGAACACATAAATTTCTAAGATGATACAAAAACTTGTTATGAACATGATAATCCAAATTTTCAACATGGTTGCCTTGACTCAAAGTTGCATGAACATATTTAAAATCTTCATCTTGAGCATATTGTTCAATATAAATTTCATGCATGATTGAGTTATGCTTAAGAATAACAGATGCATTAACAATAGGCCTTGATAACATATTTGCAATTTTGTTGTATATACCTTTCTTATACCTGATTACCAAATGAAATTGTTGTAGGAATCCCATCCATCTGAAATGTCTAGCTTGTTGTAGCTTGGTTTGTGATTGTAAATATTGCAAAGGTTGATGGTTAGTATGAATAATTGTTTCTTTACCCATCAAATAGTGCCTCCATTTCTTCACACTTTGAACCAAAAAATACAACTCTTTATTAGAAGTTGGATAGTTAATTATTGCATTGGAAACGATTTCAAAATGATAACATATTGGCTTACCATGTTGCATCAAAACTACTCCCGTAGCATATTCACTTGCATCGGTTTGAATTTCAAATGTTTGGTTAAGATCTGGAAGTGCTAGAACTAGTTTTGTACTGATTTTCTCTTTCAAAGTGTTGAAGGATTTATGTCGCTTTCCTCCCCAATGAAATACCTGCTTCACACTTGTCAAAGAATGTAATGGTGTTGCAATGAATGAGAAGTTAGCGATAATTTTCTCCAATATTGAGTTGCTCCTAAAAAGCTCCTAAGTTTTGTTACGTTGTTTGGTTTAGGCCAATTCACAATAACATCAACTTTGGAGGGATCAATCTTCAATTCACCATCTCCTACAATATGACCCAAATAAACCAAAAAGGTTTTCACAAATTCGTATTTAGACATCTTCAAATACAACTTTTCCTTTTTCAAGACATCTAAAACTTGCTTTACATGCTTGACATGCTCTTCACGAGTCTTAATAAAAATTAAAATATCATCTAAGTAGACTGTGAAAAAATCATTAAGGAATGGTCACAATACATCATTCATAACTCTCATGAATGTGGCAGATGCATCGCAAAGCCAAAACAACATAACTAGCCATTCAAACAGACCTTGTTTTGTCTTGATCACAGTTTCCCAAATATCATCTTCGACACCCTTATATGATGATAATCACTTCTCAAATCTAAGTTAGTAAAATAAAAAACATCCTTTAGCTAATCTAGAAAATCATCAATGCAAGGATGAGGATAGTGATTCTTTATCGTGATCTTGTTCAAGGCTCAGAAATCCACACACATGGGCCATGCACCATCTTTCTTTGGAACCAAAACAATAGAAGACCCATAAGGATATGTACTAGGTTTGATGACCCCTTTGTTAAGAAGCTCTTGAATTTGCTTCTTAATTTATAAATTCTCCAAAACTGACATTCTATACATGCAAATATTCAAAAGTGGTGCATCCTGCTGCAATTGAATCTCATGTTGGATTCCTCTTTTTGGAGGTAATCCTTCAGATTCCTTAAACATCTTGACATAAGTGTTAACAACTTCATCCAATTCATGCTTAAGTTTTGAATTGCATCCTGAGAAAGCTTCACATTTAGCAGTATCTTTAGCTTTAATCATCAACAACACAAAATTCTTATTAACATTCAAAATCCTTTTCATTTGACGAGTACTAACAAGAGATAAGTTCATGTTCTTGTGATGTGCTCTAACAATATACTCAACTCCATATTTGAAAAGATGATATTTGTTCTCATGATGATAGAATATGGCTTTTTGATCATATAAGTATGGACTACCTAAGACAATCCCGTAAATATTAAGTGGACTTTTCTGGTATCTCCATTTTCCCAAAAAGCGTCTTTTAGGCTCTCAACGCAGTGCCAGAAGTTTAGAACACAAAACCACCAAAAATAGTAAGTTGTGCTATAATTAAGGAAACTAAAAGAAACAATGGTGGGGATCCAAGTGGAATAGGAGGGTGGCCACCAATATCCACCTAAATCAATCCTCCCCCCTTAAGAAGCAATGGTCCCCATTGCATTGAGTGCCTCCATGAGATGGGGAAACTTCCGCTGAACTTGGTCCTGGTGAGCCATTTTTCTCGGTGCAAGATTTGACCAAATTTAACAACACGATATATTTGGATCTTATGTTGTCGAGTGGTATTGATATGTGTGTCCATAATTCAATCAATTGTGGCATGTTCCATGCAATCTGAGTGGAAAGTATGGTTGAAGGTGTTCCAAATTGAGCACTGGGTGCAGGCTAAGGAATGGTGGAATGCTGGGCTTGAAAGTGTTGTCACCCACATCCTTGATGATGGTGTAAGGCCCATATCAGAGTGGTCAGATATTCTGATGGGATTCAATAAGGTGTTCATTCTACGAATTCAACCAAACCATGTCACCCACCTAAAACTTATCTGCCACCTGATGTTGATCATGACGATGTTTTTACTTGGCATTGGACTTCTTCAAGATGTTGTGAACCTGTTGGAGAATGTGTTGGATGCGTTCAATAAACCTAGGTTCTTTATCAAACTGGTATTGTACATGTGTGGATTCTGTATGTGTAGTTGCATGAGGCATGGAAACATCAATCAGATGTAATGGTTGAAATACCAAACCGACTTGAAAGGGATTGTGACTAGTCAAGTTATGGATAGTTTTTTTATTGTTGTGTTGCACATCGAGTAGGCTCTCATCCCAAGTTCATGGATGCTTGGAGTTGTACATGTGTATTATGTGCACTATCATCCTTTTGAAGACATTTGTCTGGTCGTCTATTTGGGGATTGAATGCAGTCAACTTGGTGAGCTTGGTCTCCAATAGTGTCTATAGGCTTGACCAGAATGTGCTTAGGAACTTGCTATCCCGATTTGATATAATGGTACACAAGATCTTAAAATGTACCCACACTCATTCAAAGAAGATTTTGGCAGTGTCCTCTGTGGTGATACTCTTCTTGCAGGCTGCCAATATAGAAATCTTAGAAAATATGTCCACGACCACAAATACATAATCATTACCATGCTTGTAGAAGGAAGGTCAAATAGATAGTCCATGGAAATTGATTCCTAGGGTTGGATGGGAGTAGGCAGAGGAGTGTACAGGCCTTGCTTCTTTATTGTTGGCTTAGCAATGCATAGGCAGTGTAGGATCAGATATATTTTCCAATGTCATGTCAGAGTTTTGGCCAATAAAAATACTTTTGTAGTATGAGAACATTTTTCTCCACGCCAAAGTGTCTTGTAACCCATTGCAGTTTTCCTCCCAAATCATATTGGCACTCTTGCTTGAAGGAATACAATGTTAGTCCATGTAGCATAACTAGGCATCCTGGAGGTGGAAGGAACTTACTTTCCATCCATGAGCACCTGGCATGTGGTGGCGAACTCTGTGGTGGCGAACTCTGTATCATCTTTGTACAATTGTGTCCATCCAGAGGTCTAGAGGCCATAAGAGTTGAGAACATTATTTATTGTTGCAATTGGGGGCCGACTAAGGCAATCTAAAACATGATTGGTGCTTCCCTTTTTGTATTTAATGTTCAAGTGGAATTGTTGCAGATATGTAGACCACTTCTGATGGTGATCATTTTTGCAACTTCCCTTATGTTTGTATAAACTGAAGAGGTTGTTGATCTACGTGGATGATTGTCTCATTCCCTAGAATGTAATGTTTTAATTTCTAGCAAGCCTACATGGTAAAATAAATCTCTTTATCATAGGTGGGGTACTTCCAAATTGTATCGGAAAATGTCTCACTATGATAGGCCACTGGATGCCCATGTTGGGTGAGGACTACACCTATAGCATAATTAAAGGCATCTATCTAAATTCAAATGGTTGATTTCAGGTCTGGTGAGTATAGGTGCAGAGTAGAGGTGGTGCTTCAGTTCAGCGAATGCCTTCTGTTGGGACTCAGACTAGGAAAAATTTTCTTTCGTTCTACCCTTCATAATCTGACTCAAAGGCCTAGTGATATGGGAGAATCCCAACATGAACCTCTGATAGAAATTAGCAAGGCCCAAAAAGTTGTGAAGCTCTATTAGAGTGTTTGAGGATGGCCAATATTGAATGACTTGGATCTTATCCGGATCCACATGCACGCCTTGATCATCTATGATGTAACCCAGATATTGTACCTGGCTCATGCCAAAGCTGCATTTTTCCAAGTTGGCACACAGTTTGTGTTTCCATAGGGTTTTAAGGACTTTCTAAATGTGTTGCAAGTGTTCTTCCCAACTCTTACTGAAGATGAGGATGTTGTCCAGATAAACAGCCATGAACGAGTTGGTGAAGGGTCGGAAGATGTCATCCATCAACCTCATAAAAGTAGTAGAGGCATTTTTCAACCCGAAAGGCATGACCAACCATTGAAAAAGGCCTTACTTAGATTTGAAGGAGGTATTCCATACAAATGTGGACTCTATAGGAACATGGTGATAGCCAGACTTCAAATCAACCTTGGTAAAATACTTGTCCCTCTTGAGTTGGTCTAGAAGGTCATCAATCTATGGGATTGGATACCTATTCCTGACAATGATTTTGTTTAGTGCCCATTAATCAATGCAGAGCCTCCAAGTCCCATCCTTTTTCTGTACAAGTACAATTGAGCTACCACAAGGTGAGGAACTTGGTCGGATGTTCCCTTTTTGCAGCAACTCCTGGATATGCTGCTTGATCTCCTCATTTTCCAGAATGGAGAGGCGATATATCAGCCCATTGTGTAGAGGTACTCTAGGAGTCATATTGATCAAATGCTTGACCTAACAATGCAAGAGTACCCATGTGGTTGAGGAGAATATGTCCATGTATTCTTCCATGACCTTATCTACCTACTTATATTGTGTGGAGGAGCCCTTCCCAAGGGCCATGGATGTGGCCACAATCTTCCCCTTACTTTGAGAGTGAATTAGAAAGAAAAAAAAATTCCCAGTTTGGGAGATGATCTTACTACATTTCTTGGCAGAGATCAAAGAGATGGCAGTGGTGGGGTTGCCTCCGATATCCTGTATAAACTATTGCCCAAAGTAATAATAGCAGTGCAAAGCCTAGACTAATACATAGTATGATGCTTCCAGAAGTATGGTTGGCTTAATAATACATCACAAACTTCAAGATGATAAACTTCACATAGTTCCTCATCTATGAAGAGTTTGATGTTGTAAGGAAGGTGACACTATTGGTTGACACAGAGATCTCATCCTTGGTGGAGCCACCCGATGATGTATGGCTACGGGTGTGATGTGGTCAGTAGGCCCAACAAATAATTACTTCCACTAAGATGAGGCTCTTCTGCCTGTCGCTGTAGAAAATGAACTGTAATGGTGACCCCTTCACCCAGATCTCTGAGTGGAAGAGACAATCCCCTTCCTCTGGGTCTCTGAGCTCAATCTTATGGACCTTGGTGGTGGCAACGGTGGCGTTCAGCTCTGCATCAACAATATACTTCCCTTTATCATGACCTTGTTTGGGTATGACTTTGAGTCTGAACATGCATATGAATTTGAAGCCTTCAATTCAGCCACTAGCGACTACTTGGCACAACACTCACTTGTGTTTTTAGTGGGGTTCTTATGGAACTCACACCACTTCCATATGTCCTTCTTCATCTCGTGCTATTTTTCTTTACTTGCGGATACGATGGGTTTTCCTGGGTCACGCCCGCCTTGGATTTGTCCTTTTTTTGTGGTTTGGGGGTACCTTTTCCTTGCTTTAGATTCGCATATCCAAAGTCTTGCTTCTTCTGTTTATTTTTTTTTTTTCAATCTTAGTAGCGTGTCGATATGCTATACCTAGTGAGGACATGTCCAGGAAATTCATTTATTTTTCATTGTCTTTGTGTATACAATCGCCATAATTGAGCACCAGATGTCGCTCAGAGTCTTTGATACCCAAATTTGTGCGTAGAGTATGAAAAATATTTGTGAATTCATCCACATCTTGGTCCCTTTGTTGTGATAGTGTGGTCCAACGTATGTATTTGTCCTCATATCTCCCCATGGGGTAATATTGTTCCTTGACAACATCTCGGAAAGAGTTCCAAGTGGGTGCAGCTACGAACAGAGAGGGTTCCTTGACCCTTTTCTCACAGTAAGTTTCGCACCAGACCTTGACTTGGGGAGCAGCCTTAAGAAGTGCAAAATTAATCTTCTCCCTATCAGAGAAACTATGGGCTGAAAAACAACCTTCCGGTAGATTCAACCATTTATCTGCAACATATGCATCTATTTGACCTTCAAATATAGTGATATCGATTTTCACTTATACCTTGAAGGGGTGACACCACTGAAGTGATTGTTGGATGAAGATGTGTTGTCGATGGGCATTCACCGAAGGATCTAGGAAAAGTTGTCTATCATCTAGTTCTTTTTCCACTCGAGGGCTTCTTCGAAGTAATAGTTTGATAGGATCTCTTGCTCCCTCATCTTTCTTTTCTTCCATAATGTGAGGTTGTCGATGTCGGCAGGGAAGGTCTTGCAAGGGTTAAACCAATTCAATTCCCAACTCCTTATATCCCAACCTCGTTGGGGACATGCACAGAAAACGAGAGAAAGAGAAAACCACTATGATACCACTAATCCATATTTATGCAGGAATGAAATGAAATACAAATATAAAGAGAAACACAGAGCTACAATGAAAACAAAACTTTAATTCATTAATAAAAAAGTACTGAAAATTGTTACATGCATAATGAAAATAAACTAGTTCGGGTGATGATAGCTTATCTTTTAGGAGAGATGTGGCTGTTACGTGCCTTCTAAATTATGTTACAATGAATTTCAGAGGCCATTTTATCATTAAAAAACAATGGGAAACCATAAACATCCAAAAATTTAACCCTAGGAGATGAAGTGCCAAAAGCTTGTGGGTCCCTTTGGGGTTATTTTGAATGTCAACTTCCGAGGGTCGTAACTTTGGCATACGATCTCCGTTTGACTATCATAATACCTAATTTCGAAGATCTCCAAGAGGAGGCCGCAAAAATACTTATAATTAATATAATAAATTCCTTGTCTCTCCATTCCCCCCCACCCCCCCAAAAAAAAAAAAAAACGTCTTTTAGGCCCTCAAAACCGCTCTGGAAGTTTAGGACTAAAAAAAACTACCAAAAATAGTAAGTTGTGCTACAATTAAGGAATCTGCAAGAAAAAATGGTGGGGATCCAAGTGGAATAGTCGGGTTGCCACCAATATCCACTTGGATTAAGGCTCGAGCAAGCCACACGGGAGATATTTGATCAAATGTGGGTGTCCTAACCATTTTTGTTTGTTGGCTAAGGAAAAGTAAATATGATTTTCAATTGTTGTATAGAGATGTGCATATAAATATCACAATGGTATTTGATGCTTGTTATAAAGCATGTTTGTAATCCTTTTTGGGAATAGAACAACAAGGACGGTGTTCCTCTAAGGGGCTAGGGCCTGTGATGGCCCTTGTTGTCAAACCCTCTTGTAAATACTATTTTGAATTGTAGATTCACATAAATGATGCTTAATCAAAATAATGACGGGATGAGATGGGACATAGACTCGGAAGTCTATAGAGGAGTAGTTGCTTATAACCATGCATTACATTTAAGTTACCACCTAAATCATTTTTGTTAGGAATGGCCCTGTTATCACTCAGATTTTCCCAGAAGTTGTAAGAAGAGGGAAAGGGGTTCGAGGTAACCACAAACCAACTTTTAGGTACAAAATCTAGCCAATTTATATCCAGAGAGGGCTCTCTCTTTAAGGTTTAGCTTTGTTTTGGAAGATATTAGGCTAGTTTTGAAAGCTTGGGGGTTTTTATTGTGTTTGGGTGGTGGAATTCAGGAAAAAATGGATAAAAATGAGTATTTCAAGCCATTGGGCTATGGAGTCAATCTAAAGATGGCTTAACTAGACTTAGCTTTTCAACAAAAGGATGGCTTCACAGGGCAAGATAGCTAAATAGGGAACAAATGGAAACTTGAAAGGATGGAATGGACTTAAAAGGGATGAAGGGCAATTAAGAATCCTTCAACATGTTTTAAGAGAGGGAAAATGACTGATCACCAATAAAAAGCAATTAAGGATTTTTTACTAAATGATCAAAATGAGTAAACTAGGAAACAGGAGCAATTAAGAATTCACTGCTTATGCTAGTTTAGAAGAAAACATTTAGAATAAAAATGCTTTTAAAGACAGATTGCACTTAAGCACTTTCTGAATTACACTTTTTCATTTAATATTCAGAGATGGAACACAATTGAAATATTTAAACAAGAAAACAATAACACATGAGATATAAATACTTATTTGTCTGGTGCTTGACACATGAATCCTATGAAAAGTCCTTTGTATTATTCCTTCATCCAACGAGCCATGCAAAAAATTGTTTGATAGTACTTCTTTTACAAAATAATTAGTCTTACAAAAATGTCTAAGAATCCACCCTCAATACTCCGAATGAGGGAGTATTTATACAAAAATTTACAGTAAAATATCTCATAAAAAAGTGAGATATATTCTAGGATGACTAACTATATGTTACATGAAAGTAGAGACAGATGATCTCGTAGATAGAAGATAAAGTAAACTGATGGCTTTCTGTCCCTGTTTTTGTGAATGAGCTGGAGGTAGGCCCTATGATAAGGCATCTTGTTGTCTTCCTCGTAACTTAGTGCTGGATGTCCTAAGTTTCACTTTCTTACTGATACACTTTGACCTGCCCTGATACTCTTTACCTGTTTGATCCTTACTTATCGTTTGTTACCATCATTGACTATGGTAAAAAAATGGAAACTTACCTTTTTACCAAGGTAAATCACAAAATTTCTGTCATATCTGTCCACCATTTTTCCTGTGGTATTCTAGTCCTTTGAAGTTTTCTAAGGATCTCATCAGCCTCGGTGTATTTGAAAAAATTAGGCTGAACTTGGAACAGATGTTTTATTTCATGCTCCACATAGAATAGGTTCTCTAGACTGTCATAGAGAACTCTGCCTGTAGGTAATGCCTTTGGTGCAACTGCACTAGCAGATGAGCTGGCCTGGTTGTCTGCATACTTAGCCAACTTGTCAACATAGTCTATCTGTGTCATCAATTTGTCATTGATAACTAAAGGACTCGGAAGTCCTTTACTCTACAAAATGCCAAATTTTTCCATAAAAACGTTAATTTCCTCTTGCATGTTTAGGCATCTCCTTTCCAAATTCTGCATTAGAGACCTTTTAGTTAATACCTTCTTGACTTCCAGAATAGTCCTTGTTCTGTCTCCAATGCCTAGTTCTTCAAGCCGATACTTATTCTTGGTATTCAAAAAAATTATTAGCTTGGTAGCTTCCTCAGGCATCCTTCCTAGTTCCTCCTTGGTCCTTTGGATTTCTTCAAGAGCCAATTTTACCAAATCAATCTGCTCAAAAATTATTTGTATGGATGGCCAAACATCATTTATTAACTGAGTGATGTTGGTCCAAAGAATCTTCCTAATATCTGCTAAGGGTTTATCAAATGTGAGGTCTTTTTCTAATGATTTCACCTTTTGTTCTAACCCTTTATTCTCCCTCACCTTTTCTGCAAAATTTATTTTTGAAAGATCATATTTCTGTTCTAAGGTAACAAATTTCTCTTTTACCTTCTGCAATTCTGAAACTTGGAGCTTCATCTCTTCCATTGATTTTATCAGTTCTTCTGTGCTTAGACCTGAAATACCTACTTGTGCTGTTCCTGCTATTACTTCTGCTGTGACCACTGGGACATTTGGTGCCAGAGCTGTTCCAAGTGTTGAGGGGACTGCAGTGGAAACTACTGGAATCACATTGGGAGGCTGAGAGGTCGACTCTCCCTGCTTGTCCTTCAATGATTTTTCTAGTTCTTGTTCAGTCTCCTTCAGCTATTCATTAAGATTGAGGACTAAGTCCATAAGCTCTTCTTCATACCTTTGTTGTATGATCTCAGCAGTTCGTGAATGCCTTGAAGGAGGAAACATTAGCTGCTTTTTCAAGGCAGCTATGTCTTCATCTTTCTTTTTAATTAAGGCTTCTGCAGCCTTCACATCTTTTGGATCATGACGCAATCCAATGATCAATTCTTCTAAAGATTTAATTCTATTGTTTTTAGCCTGAGAGGAGGCTTTCTCCCGCTGTAATTGGGCAGTTGTATTATTCAAAGAATTTTTTAGTCTTTGGGCCATCGTTGATCCGAATGGAAAATGGCATCAACTTATGGTATTCATCCACCCATGGTATTGTAAATGGCATCCGCCCGTGGTATTGTAAAATCCACCCATGGTATTCATTCACCCATGGAATTGACCCGTGGTATTGTAACTGAAAAATACTATAAGTAACAAGTCACATTTTGTAAAAGGACATATTGTCCGCCACAATGTAGCCTTTACAGTTATTATCGGTTTTAATAAAAAGTTTCTTTGTGGTTTTGTTTATTGGGCATTCTCCTATTTTTCTTCTCTCATTTCAATTTTTTCAGATCTTGGGGGTCTTTCCCCCAAGATCCATTTCAATCTTTTAGATCTTGGGGGTCTCCCCCCAAGATCCGGATCAGTGGTATTAGAGCAGGTTATGATTCCATGGGAATGAGTGTTTGATGCATATTTCAGTTTCGAATTTTGCAGAAATATTCAACAAACTTTAGGCATGTGCTACATCCTCCACAGAGCATTTTCTTGGGCCAAGCGGGAAGAATTTTTTTTTTCATTTTTTTTGCAAGAATGTTTTTGGGCGGCGAGTTTGCAGATCATATCTGAAACATTTGGTACAAAATTTACAAAAAAAAATATCATACCTGGATTCCTTGCGAAAAAATACCAAAATTCAAAAAAAAAATCGGTCGAATCAGAGTCTAGATGAGGGAGATATCGCTGATTTAAAATCAACTACGTCATAGAATTTTTTTCTGACGACAACTGGTGGACGGTGACTCTTCTGTAATTTTTTGAAGTTTTTGTACAGAATTTCAGAAAAAATATTGTAGATCTGAGCTCCTCTTGAAAAATCACCCAATTTAAAAAAAAAATGGGTCTAATCGGAGTTCGGATGTGGGAGATATCGCTGATTTAAAATCAGCTCTTTTTTTTAGAACTTTTATGACGACAGAACTGTTGCAGCGCGAATCTGAGATTCTAGAGTGTCCAAGTAAAGATTTCCATCACATGGGAAGATGCAAAATTGTCCTTCTGCTTCCAAAAACAGGTTATAATAAATATTCTGAGTTATATTGACTGAGCTATGCCCATTTTAATTCTGGACCAACATTCGGAGTGGGTTTCCATTGGAGATGTGCCCTCCCACACCACTTTAGTAGGCACCTGCTTCACATTCATCAGTTTCAACATAGCAGCATTCGGCTTGGGTTATTTGGAGACGTGCCCTCCCACCCCAAGCTATGTAGGCACCTGCTACTTCATCAGCAACCAACATCACGGTTATGGGTCATCCACAAACCCACACTTCATTGAAGTCCATTTTCTAGGCCGCACACTGTCAATATCACAGTTGGTCACAAGCATTACAGGGTATCTCTATCCTCAGATCTTCGTTCGTCATGGTTATGGGTCATCCACAAGCCCACACTTTATCGAAGTCCATTTACTAGGCTGCACACTGTCAGAATCATAGTTGGTCACAAGCATTACATGGTATCTCTATCCTCAGATCTTCGTTCATCATGGTTATGGGTTAACCACATAAAACCCTCATCTTCAGTGGCTCTTCATATTCAACAAAGGCTTTGCAGGAGGTAATTTTACGCAATGAGGACCATTGCTTCTTAAGGAGGGAGGAATGATCTAAATGGAAAATGGCATCAACTCATGGTATTCATCCACCCATGGAATTTACCCATGGTATTGTAAATGGCATCCGCCCGTGGTATTGTAAAATCCACCTATGGTATTCATTCACCCATGGTATTGTAACTGAAAAATACTATAAGTAACAAGTCACATTTTGTAAAAGGAAATATTGTCGCCACAATGTAGCCTTTACAGTTATTATCGGTTTTAATAAAAAGTTTCTTTGTGATTTTGTTTATTGGGCATTCTCCTATTTTTCTTCTCGCATTTCAATTTTTTCAGATCTTGGGGTTCTTTCCCCCAAGATCCATTTCAATCTTTTAGATCTTGGGGGTCTCCCCCCAAGATCCAGATCAATCGTGGCCTTACCAGTCAATATAGAATAGACCATCTCCCTTGTCTGTTTGTGTAACTCAATCTAGTCCAAGGGATGAATGTCCTTTGCCATGACCTCAAAATCAGTTTTGAGGTAATCTGTAGCTGATTGAGGCTGTTGCACTGTTGGGTTGTGTTATATTCTTTCCACGTAGTTAATAGGGGGTTTGAAGGGCACCCGTAACCCCACTTTATGGGGCCCGAGGCAGCGCCCCGAAATTTTTTGGTTTTGGACCCTATGTTAGGTTGGGTGGACCCACCTATGGTTTTGTGCATGATTTTCGCACATGTTTTTTGGACGCGATGGTTTTCGGTCCATGGTATTGGATGCTTCGGCATGTATAAATATGTATTGTAACATTGAAAGGAACATAATGAAAAATCAAGCTGGTAGTCCCGGTTTTGGGATCCAGGGGAAAATATCTGTGTATATGTGTTTTATGTGTTATGATCTTGCATTGTTTATTTTCAGTGTTTTAGAATTCATATGCAGGTAATTTTTGTACGGGGTTAAAGCCTACATTTGGTATCAGAGCATATCTACAAGTGGGTATGTGTTTAACCTATTGGGAGGTGCAGTCAGTTGGATGAGTAAGAAACAATTTGTAGTGGCACTATCAACTACATAGGCAGAATACATGGCAACCACTCATGCAAGCAAGGAAGCAGTTTGGTTGCAGAGATTGTGTTCAAATATGGGGTTAGTACAAGAAGCTATAAGGATAGACTGTGACAGCCAAAGTGCAATTTTCTTGGCAAAGAACCCTACATATCATTCAAAGACAAAGCACATTGATGTTCAGTATCACTTTGTGAGGGATATGATAGAAGACAAAAAGGTGTTGCTTGTAAAGGTGGACACTTTGAAGAATACTACAGATGCATTGACAAAATCTATGAGCTTTGAGAAGTTCTCTTGGTGTAGAGAGACAATGGGCATTTCAGGGCTAGGAAAATGACTAAGCTCTCTTGTGGCCCCCTGTGGAAAGAAAACAACAAGTGGGAGAATTTTGGGTTGTGTTATATTCTTTCCACGTAGTTAACAGGGGGTTTGAAGGGCACCCGTAACCCCACATTATGGGGTCTAGGGCAGCGCCCCGGAAAATTTTGGTTTTGGACCCTATGTTAGTTTGGGCGGACCCACCTATGGTTTTGTGCATGATTTTCGCACATGTTTTTTGGACGTGATGGTTTTCAGTCCATGGTATTGGACGCGATGGTTTTCAGTCCATCGTATTGGATGCTCCGACATGTATAAATATGTATTGTAACATTGAAAGGAACATAATGAAAAATCAAGCTGGTAGTCTCGGTTTTGGGATCCAGGGGAAAATCTCTGTGTATATGTGTTTTATGTGTTATGATCTCGCATTGTTTATTTGAAGTCTTTGACATGTTTAAAGAATTTAAGGCTTTGGTGGAAAACCAAACAGAGAAGAAGATAAAGGTGCTGCGGACAGATAACAATGGAGAGTTTTGCAGTAAGGAATTTGAAGAATTCTGTAAGAAGTGTGGTATAGCACGGCAGAAGACTACTCCATATACACCTCAGCAAAATGGAATTGCAGAAAGAATGAATAAGACGTTGATGGAAAGGGCAAGAAGCATGCTCAGTGGTGCCGGGTTAGTACAAGAATTCTAGGCAGAGGCAGTGGATACTACATGTTACCTGATCAACAGGTCAGCGTCATCAACATTGGAGGATAAGACTCCACAAGAGGTATGGACTGGTAAGAAACCCTCTCTTTCACATATGAGGGTATTTGGATGTGATGCATATGTACATGTTCCAAAGGAGAAACAAACCAAGTTGGATAGTAAATCTGAAAAGTGCATCTTTATTGGGTATAAGGATGGTTTAAATGGTTATAAGCTTTGGAACCCAGTCACACGAAATGTTGTGTACAGCCGAGATGTTGTTATAGACATTTTTGGGCACTACAACCCCAATCATATATGTACATAATGTTGGAAATAATACTGAGAGGGGGGGGTGAATCAGTATTATCAGATCAATCAAACTTTTTCAATGCTCAGAAACATATACGCTACTTCAGTTAAGTGAACCAGCGTGTACACGCTACTGTGACTAAATAAAACAGCGTATAAGAAGAAAACTCATAATTTAGTTAGCTTATTCTTCAGTTAAGTGCATCAGGACATTATTCACCACATTAACAGTAAACAGGTGCAGTATAACAGAACAGATCAAAAGCCACACACATGAACACCAAGATATAAGGTGGAAACCCAATGTGGGTGAAAACCACCTGCTGCAAGTTGTCTCTATCTTTCTTTAATATGAAACTTCAGTTTACAATCTTTTGTACTGGTGCAGCCTTATACCAGTACGCAGGCTACAACCTGCAGAAGGCTACAACCTTCTCTCGTTCTCCAAACTTCCTTGGAAGGGAGCTCCAACCCCCTTTGCTCTTGTACTAGCCAAGATACTAGTACGTAGGTGCTGACCTACAATCTTCTTTCCTTCAGGTACCACCTTTCATACATTTTCAGACTGGATATTCCTGAAGCACAACATTACAATCTGAAGACCACAATTCATTCACCTTTCACAACAGATCATTGAAGCATAAAACAACCAAACTTTGAATCACTGAACCACTGAACCCTGTCAATCACCAGTTACCAGAACACAGAACTCTGCAATAACAGTCAGACCCAACTGTAAACCCAAAATCAAGCTTCAAAAGATATACGCTACTTCAATGAGCAAAACCTGCGTATACACGCGCTTTTACCGAAGCCAACCTGCGTACAGATCTAAAAATAAACTCTCTCAATTTGCAGCTGTACCAGACATCAGTTAGACCCAGAACATAACATTGCGACAGTATGCAGATCTAGAAATACGCATAATCAACCATATCATGATAGTGCATTTCAAACCATTAGATCCCGATCTATCCTTAGATCTAGTCTTCCATCAACCGATGTGATCTCTCCTTGGCTTAGATCAAGCAACCCAGAACCTGCATATCAGATCTCTTTCTTTTTCAGATATTCAAGCCTTTTCGAAAGATGATTTTGCCTAATGATCTTCTTCTCCTTATATAGCCTTAGGCCTTGCTCAATACCAAGAGCCAAAACCATAGAAATCCAAAACCATCAACTTCAAAACTAGAGATCTACACGACTGTCGAGGTACTTTGGTCCAAAGACATGGGCACAAGTACCGAGGACTAACTACCATGGACCAAAAGGAAACTTCCGACATATACGCACTTTTCTGTTCATGCATCTGCGTGTATACGCGCCTTATTATGTAGCTCTCCTGCGTATACGCGACTTAGTATGAATATCACCAGCGTGTATACGCAACTTGGACTTAATTAACCTGCGTATATGAGATTTTGCTTCATTCTGTAGACTGAACGGAGATCTGTCATCAAAGAGAGTTGCCATCAAGGACAACACCTGTATCATAGCGCCATTCCTGAGCCAAAATGCCAACAATCTCCCCCTTTGGACTTGATGGCAACCTTCAGATCCTTAGAATCATTCTCCCCCTTTGTCATCAAGGGCAAAGGGCTGTGCTCCCCCTGAGAACATGCTGATACCTCAGCTTGGCTGTGCTGAAACATGCTCCCCCTGACTGTAGGCAAGATCTGCAAAAGATGTTCTTCAACAGGAACCAAGACTTATACACCATAAGGGACCTTCCTATCACCAAAAGACTCAATACATACATCCATACTCCCTACCAAGAGGGGACACATCAGAGACAATCAATTATATTACATCATTCATCCCAGGCATAGTGGGGAAACCAACATAGGCCGTTACATGACCTTGACACCATAAAAGAGATATCACAAGAGAGATACATGACATAGAGACAACAGATCTAGACCAAGACTTATGAAAGTCACCAGCAGCATCTGATAAACATCTTTTTAGATCAGCAACCAGGATTTCTTTCTGAGCTCCTTCTCCTGAAATCAACAACCAAAACATCTGAATGCCAACAATGCTTTATGAGACTTTTAAGCTGCTCCCCCTGAACCTGTGCCTGCTGCACCCCCTGAAAACTGTGCCTGAAGAATTCTGACATACCCATTGCTGTTCAGAACTCCAGAGTTTGCCCTTGCTGTTCAGAACTTCATATACGCGATTTCTCCTGTATGAAACTGCGTATGTACGCGGATATACTTTCTGCAACAAGCGTCCAACATACACGCGACTTACCCCGCATAAATCGGCGTATATACGCGGATATCCCTTCCGTAACCTGCGTATACCAACTTTTCTGTAGAACAAACAAACTTCAACAGCAGGATGAAGCATCAACTACTCCCAGCTTTTGTCTGAGATATTCAAAAGTTTCCCTGGGCAGTGGTTTTGTGAGAATATCAGCAACTTGTTCCTTAGAAGGAACATACTCCAACTTGACCTTCTGCTCAAGCACTTGTTCCCGAAGAAAATGGTACTTGATTGGTATGTGCTTGGTCTTTGAGTGCATGACTGGATTCTTTGAAATGCTGATTGCACTTGTATTATCACATAAGATAGAGACGGGTGGAGTGCAAGTGATTTGAAAGTCCTGCAAGGTCTGCATCATCCAAAGAAGTTGTGTGCAACAAGATGCTGCAGCCACATATTCTGCTTCAGCTGTAGATAAGGCAATCGAACTCTGTTTCTTGCTGAACCAAGATACTAATCTGGAACCCATGAAGAAAGCACCACCACTTGTGCTTTTCCTATCATCCACACTTCCAGCCCAATCTGCATCTGTGTAAGCATGAAGAGTGAGATCTGTATTTCTAGGATACCATAAGCCATAGTTTTGGGTCCCTTGAAGATATTTGAAGATTCTTTTGACTGCCTGAAGATGAGTTTCCTTTGGGTTGGCTTGAAATCTTCCAACCATTCCTACTGCATGTGTAATATCTGGTCGAGTACCTGTCAAATAAAGCAAACTCCCAATCATGGATCTATAAGTGGGTTGGTGAACTGCTGCTGATTCATCATTTGCACTGAGGCTGCATCCTGTAACCATGGGTGTACATACTGGCTTTGACTCTTCCATGCCATACTTCTTCAAGATCTGCTTGAGGTATTTGGTTTGAGACAAGAAGATACCTCCTTCATTTTGTTGGATTTGCAATCCAAGAAAATATGTCAATTCTCCAAGAAGTGACATTTCGAATTCTTTCTGCATAACCAAGGCAAAGTTTTGACTCATAGTCTCTTCATTGCTGCCAAAAATAATATCATCTACATAAACAACAAGAATTAGCAATTTGTTATTTTCAACTTTTATATAGAGATTGCTATCTGCTGATCCTTTTGAAAAGCCTTGTTGGTGAAGATATTTGTCCAACCGATAGTACCAAGCCCTTGGAGCTTGTTTGAGTCCATAGAGTGCCTTTTTCAATCTGCATACAAGGTTTGGATCATTCCCAAGAATGAAGCCATCTGGCTGCTCAATATATACTTCTTCTTCTAAGTCTCCATTCAGGAAGGCTGATTTCACGTCCATTTGAAATACCTTGAAGTTTTGAAAGCTTGAGAGAGCAAGGAACATTCGGATGGCCTCAAGTCTTGCCACAGGAGCAAAGGTCTCTTCAAAATCTATTCCTTCTTGCTGTGCATACCCTTTACAAACAAGTCTGGCCTTGTTTCTAATTACTTCTCCATTTTCATTTAATTTATTCTTGAAGACCCATTTTGTTCCTATTACATTCTTATCTTTTGGTCTAGGAACTAATTCCCAAGTGTTGTTCTTTTCGATTTGCTCAAGTTCTTCATCCATTGCTTTGACCCAACATTCATCTTTGCATGCCTCTTTCACATTTTGTGGTTCAATGGAGGAGAGTAATGCCAAGTAGCTTGAAGCTTCTGCAAGTGTCCTTCTTGTTTGTACTCCTGCTTCTTTCTGCCCCACAATCTGAGTTTCTGGATGATTCTTTTGAACATATCTGGATGGAGTCTTCTCTTCTATTCTTGTCTGCTCCTCTGGTTCTTCTTGAGATTCTTCTTCTTCTTGAGGTTCTTCTTCTTCATCATTTCGCCTTTGAGAGTAACCTTCATCTTCTTCAATGTCTTCATGATGAACTTGCCTAGGAATATATCCCTTCTCATCAACCACTATATCAATACTGTCAACAATTCTGCCAAGTCTTTTATTGTAGCACTTGTATGCTTTGCTATGTGGAGAATAACCAAGAAGAATGCCCTCATCTGCTCTTGGTTCAAGTTTTCCAAGTTGCTCATCAGTATTCTTAATATAACATTTGCTCCCAAAGATTTTGAAGTGCTTCACGGAAGGAGTTTTACCACTCCAAAGCTCATGAGGTGTTTGAGTGCTGTTTACTCGGACATTTGTTTTGTTAAGAATAATAACAGCAGCATGTGCAGCTTCACCCCAGAAGGTTGCAGGAGTACCTGATTCATCGAGCATAGCACGAGCCATTTGTTGGATAGTTCTGTTCATTCTTTCCACAACCCCATTTTGCTGAGGAGTTCTAGCTGTAGAGAATTCTCTTCTTATCCCATGTTCGTCACAGAAATCGAAAAATTCATTTGAGGTGAACTCCCCACCTCTGTCAGATCTGAGGCACTTAATTTTGTGTCCTGATTCATTTTCAACCAATGCTTTGAAGGATTTGAATTTTTCGAATGCTTCATCTTTGTGCTTCATAAGCCCTAACCAAACAAACCTTGAGAAATCATCAATGAATAATATCAGATATTCTTCTCCTCGAGGTGTCCTTTTCCTAAATGGACCACATACATCTGTATGGACTAGCTCAAGAGGCAAGCTAGCTGATCCTTCCTTCTCTGGAAAGTTAGTTCTGGTTTGCTTTCCAAACTGACAAGATTTGCATATGGTGTTGTCTGGAATTTTGATATCTGGAAGATCGCGAACTGCCTGATATTTGCATGCTTTCCTTATTTGTGAGAAGCTTAGATGTCCCAACCTTCGATGCCATAACCAGTGCTCTTCATCCTTGCTAAGATAGCATTGTTGTTGTCCTTCTTCAAATATGTACAGATTATTTGGAGTTCTTTTGCCTTTGAGAACTGTTTTACCTGTATCAAGATCACGAACAAGACATCCATTCGATCTAAAAATAACCTCGGTTTTTTGATCACACATCTGGCTGACACTTAGTAGATTATGCTTCAATCCATCAACATACAAAACATTTCCAGCCTTGACCTTTTCTTTCAAAGGAGCAATACCTTTTCCTTTTATAGTTGCAGGAGTATCATTTCCAAAAGAAACTTTCTTTCCCTTTTCTAAAGTAGAATAAGATTCAAGTTTTTCTTTATCACCTGTCATATGTTTCGAACATCCACTGTCAATGTACCATAGATTTTCCTGTCCTTCTGCATAAAATTCTATCCCACATCTTTCTGTTTGAGGTTCCTTTATTCTCCATGTTTTGGTGCTTGTGGCTTGTTCCTTTTTCTCCTGAAACCTGCTCCTGCATTCAGAGTCTTTATGACCAAAATTATTGCAAATAGAACATTCAACTTCATTTTCAAGAACCGAAAAGTTGTTATAGGTCCTTTTTGTAATCCCTGTCATACTTCTTTGTTTTTGAGCTTCCCTAGTCATGATTGTTTTATATGCAACACATTGAGCTGCTTTGTGACCAAAGTTATGGCAAGAAAAGCATTGTCCATTGAAGAAGCTTCTGCGGTTATTGAATCTACCAGCCAACTGATTGTAATTTCTATTTTCATCTATTCTTGAGCCAAACTGAGAAGATTTTACCTGTGGTTGGTTGTAGATTTTGTTCACCCTTAAGAAGGATTGTCCCTGATAGTTTCTGTTTGTAATTCGTCCCTGCTTTACCTGATTATCTTCATTGTTCTTCTGCTCATTTCTTCTTGCTGCATCAAGATAACTTTTTGAGGTGGATGCTTGAGAGGTTTCTCCATTATAGCCCAAACCTGTCTTGTTTAGAGGAGACCGCTGCACATTGATAATCTCATCCAAAGTCTCAGATCCTTTGACAAACTTAAGATTAATAGCTTTTGTTTTCTCAATTTCTTTTCTGAGACCAACAATTTCACCTTCTAGTTTTTCAAGATGTTTTTCCTTTTCATCAATTTGAAATTGCAAAGTATCAATGATCACATTCTTTTCTTCTATGCATCTCTTGAGTCTAGTAATTTCATTATAGAGATTATCCACATCTATAGCATCCTCATAATCATCATCTTCAAATGCCATTAACATCTTATATTTATTACCTTGTTCATCTTCATCACTGTTTGATAAGCCATCACTATCTTCATGGGTGTAGTAGCTTTTCTTATTTGCACTTTGTTTCTTGTTCCATCTAGCAGGTTCTTTTCCTTTATCCTTATAAGGACATTTTGCAGCATAATGACCTACTCTTCCACAAGCAAAGCATTTGAAAGGTAGCTTACCTCTGAACCTTCCAGAACCCCTTTGAAGATTTCTGACAAAATTTGATTCTTCTTCCTCTTCTTCTGGAACATGGCTTGCTTCATAGTAATCTTCTTTTCCTGATGCCTTAAAAGCAGCTTCCCTTCTGTCTGATGGACCTCCCTTTCTCATTTCATAAGTAGTTAGAATTCCATGTAGCTGAGACATAGTGAGAACACGGAGATTTTCTTTTTCTTCTATTGCAGATACTTTAGATTCAAACTTGGGGGATAATGATCTTAGAATCTTTTGAACTACTATAGTCTCTTTTATTTCTTCACCCAAATTTTTCATACAATTAACAATCTCATCTACCCGAAGAAAATAATTAGCCACACTTTCATCATTATACATCTTGAGAGTCTCATATTGAATCCTGAGAGTTTGAAGTTTAGCTTGTTTTACCTGTTCATCTCCTTCATAGCTAGTGATCATTTTGTCCCATATCTCTTTTGCTGATTTGAAGTGCATGACCTTCATGAATTCTGTTTGGGATATACTTCCTAATAGAGTACTGACTGCTTTTGCATTTGTTTCATACTGCTTTTTCTCAGCTGGATCTGTAGGAGTAGCTGAAGGAAAAGCATAGCCTGTTTCTACAATGTTCCAAACTTCTGTACCAAGAGATTGAAGATATGCAGTAACTCTTACCTTCCAATAATTGAAATTTGTCCCATCAAAAATCGGTGGCCTGATTGATGCTTCTTTCTCGTAGTTGCTCATGATGAATGATTTTCCTTCAAGCGATCAAGCTTCTCTGAAGGACCTGCTCTGATACCAATTGTTGGAAATAATACTGAGAGGGGGGGTGAATCAGTATTATCAGATCAATCAAACTTTTTCAATGCTCAGAAACATATACGCTACTTCAGTTAAGTGAACCAGCGTGTACACGCTACTGTGACTAAATAAAACAGCGTATAAGAAGAAAACTCATAATTTAGTTAGCTTATTCTTCAGTTAAGTGCATCAGGACATTATTCACCACATTAACAGTAAACAGGTGCAGTATAACAGAACAGATCAAAAGCCACACACATGAACACCAAGATATAAGGTGGAAACCCAATGTGCATGAAAACCACCTGCTGCAAGTTGTCTCTATCTTTCTTTAATATGAAACTTCAGTTTACAATCTTTTGTACTGGTGCAGCCTTATACCAGTACGCAGGCTACAACCTGCAGAAGGCTACAACCTTCTCTCGTTCTCCAAACTTCCTTGGAAGGGAGCTCCAACCCCCTTTGCTCTTGTACTAGCCAAGATACTAGTACGTAGGTGCTGACCTACAATCTTCTTTCCTTCAGGTACCACCTTTCATACATTTTCAAACTGGATATTCCTGAAGCACAACATTACAATCTGAAGACCACAATTCATTCACCTTTCACAACAGATCATTGAAGCATAAAACAACCAAACTTTGAATCATTGAACCACTGAACCCTGTCAATCACCAGTTACCAGAACACAGAACTCTGCAATAACAGTCAGACCCAACTGTAAACCCAAAATCAAGCTTCAAAAGATATACGCTACTTCAATGAGCAAAAGCCGCGTATACACGCGCTTTTACCGAAGCCAACCTGCGTACAGATCTAAAAATAAACTCTCTCAATTTGCAGCTGTACCAGACATCAGTTAGACCCAGAACATAACATTGCAACAGTATGCAGATCTAGAAATACGCATAATCAACCATATCATGATAGTGCATTTCAAAGCATTAGATCCCGATCTATCCTTAGATCTAGTCTTCCATCAACCGATGTGATCTCTCCTTGGCTTAGATCAAGCAACCCAGAACCTGCATATCAGATCTCTTTCTTTTTCAGATATTCAAGCCTTTTCGAAAGATGATTTTGCCTAATGATCTTCTTCTCCTTATATAGCCTTAGGCCTTGCTCAATACCAAGAGCCAAAACCATAGAAATCCAAAACCATCAACTTCAAAACTAGAGATCTACACGACTGTCGAGGTACTTTGGTCCAAAGACATGGGCACAAGTACTGAGGACTAACTACCATGGACCAAAAGGAAACTTCCCGACATATACGCACTTTTCTGTTCATGCATCTGCGTGTATACGCGCCTTATTATGTAGCTCTCCTGCGTATACGCGACTTAGTATGAATATCACCAGCGTGTATACGCAACTTGGACTTAATTAACCTGCGTATATGAGATTTTGCTTCATTCTGTAGACTGAACGGAGATCTGTCATCAAAGCGAGTTGCCATCAAGGACAACACCTGTATCATAGCGCCATTCCTGAGCCAAAAATGCCAACACATAAACCAAGGGCTTTTGAGTCCCTAAAAGTGTTGTTTCATGCCCTAAAGGAACAAGGTTAGCTGATTACATCATCTCCCAGAAGTTCTCCACAGGAAACTGCTCAGAACTGGTCAAAACTATACCATACAGGTTGCTCAGTGCTAAGGGTGTGATGCATCTCACCTGCCCAGTGTAAAAGGTGCGATGCATACTGGAAAGCCCTTCTGTAGGGTGCGATGGGCGAGAATGGACAAATGGCAGAGACAGTTTGCGAGGTAGATGATCATGGAATCTTCCAGAAACTTCTCCTGTGACACTTGCCTCTCTGAATTTTCCCAGGGATGAGTAAGGATCATCAATCTCCAAGTGGAATCAAGAACTATCAGAGGGAAGACACTAATCAAAATCCCAGAAGCTGACTCACCTCCCTGCAATCATCTATATATGGATCCCTCATCCCGGAGATCCAGGGGGCTGGAATTTTGTATCTTGTAAGGAAGTGTTGTTGGTTTCCTGGTGGAACATCATAGTGTTGGGTGATCTAAGCTTTTCATGAGGTGAAGAAGGGCTTTCATGTTGGGAGGATGATGCTGGGTTAGATTAATGGGTTGTAATCCTCACTTCTAATCCTTATATCAATAAAGCTATTCAAGTTTTCCTCCACATTCTTGTATGTCTGATAGTATATGCATTTGTGTGGTCAATATATATCTGGTCCTATATTGCTTATGATTGTAGATCTCTGCACTTTGAAGGTATTATGCTGCTTTGACTTTACAGGTACTCTTTGAAGCGGAGCGGTCAAGGGAGAAGCGGCAAAGACCTATCGGTGAGGAGAAGGAACAAGCAAAGAACCAAGCGAAAGATAGAGGTTGGTACTCTTTGATCCTCTCCTATCTACTTCTCATAAAGGAAAACGAAAGTAACTTTAATCTGTTTGTTTCTAACATAGCTACCTGTCTTAGTGGGACTAGCAGCTCTGCATAGACACTAGATTTCCTGATAACAAAATGGCAACTCTACTGGGGAGCGAAAAACTTGTTTGCTTATTTATACTTGTTTGCTTTGTAAACTTACAGATAGAGCCTGAAGTTAAGCCAGCTAGCCTTCGAACTGCATTTGCTATGCAAGTGCAAAGTAGATCAATGCTGCTTCAGTCTATCTCCGGGTTTTGTTTATAAACTGAACAGTCAATTTGCAAGCATCCTAATTGCCCTAGTGGTGGCTCTAGTAACCTCATTAGATCAACCCCTGTGATTTCTATTTACTGACTATCATTAGCTCGGCCTAAATCCTTGAACTAAGCTGCAAACTGTGACCAAGAACCAAGTTGAAGTCTCATCCCTAGACCATCGTACTTTCTCCTCTTGGGAATCTGGATGCATCGCACCTCCCGTGTACAGTAGGTGCGCTGCATCGCACTTTCCCTGTGTTGCAGGTGCGCTGATAAGATAAGACCTCTTCTGCTTCCAGATTTTGGTTTCTTTGTTCACTCTCTTCAGCTTTATTCAGGAGTTTTGCTGTCTGTGATCAGTATACCAGTGTCGAAACTCCCTTCCTTTGCATGATTCCGCCTCCATAGTACAAAGAATTGTGAATGTTTTTTTGTGCGCCATTTATAGTTCTCTTTTACAAAAAGTAGCGTAATCAAACTGCCGTCTTTTGATTTGGAAGTGTCGCAAGTGTCGTTTTCAGTCAAAGAAAAGAATTCTATTGTTCTTGATGGTCGATTATACAGTTACTCTTGTATTTGATTTGAATTAGTAGCTTTTCAAGTGTCGAAAGCAGTTTTCAATTCAAAGTCGCAAAGTGTCGTCATTATCTTCCTTTCGTTTTTGAAGAGAAATTTGTTAGCACTGTCGCTTTAAAAAGATAATTTAGATTTGTACTTAGCATTCTTCTTGTCATTCACACATTAAGGAAGCTGAAAGCAAATACATGCATGTGCATTTTCATTTAGACTGCTTGTTGGTTTGATTTAGGACAATGCATCTAGTGTGTGCTCTCTGCTCTATGTTGAAAGAATATCATCTCTCTTTCTTTAGTAGCTAGGATTTTCATTGCAAAAAGAAGATTAAACGATTGTTTATCATCTTAGATTGCATTTTAGGAATTGTATATCTACATCACGCGGTGAACCTGAAAGGAAAATTTCGTAACAAAGATCAACTGTAAAATAAATTCAATGAACATAAAAATGCTTTGGAACCTAACGCACAACATTTAGAAGTCTAGGCTAGAGACGTATTCTGGTGTCGTAAAGCTTGGTAACTATCGCTTTCATTGTTGGTTGGGTGATTCCTCCTCTTTGAGACGACAAGTGCCAGTACAGACTTGTGCTTCCACGTACCGTCGAGTATATATTGGGAGACCACAATAGGCTATATCCTTTATCCATAGGAAGCCATGTCTGCCTCCCTATCGATTGCAATGCACTGAACACAACATTCGGGAAGATTGACTGCCGTACCGTAAAAAGTATTCTGCAGTTTTGCGATTGGTTTGGTAATCCCTCTTTCTAGACTTTCAGAGTAGTCTCTTTTGTTCCTTTTCAGACTCCTTAAAGGAAAAGGTCCATCTAAGCACTTGCCACTTCAAGCTCATTAAAAATCGAAGGCGACTAGAGTCATCTTTTGTTTTTTCTCGACTCTTAAAAATTGAAAAAGCAAGTTGTGTCAAAGCATCTAAAATTTATTTTAATCGGAATAATGTCACTGTTCCCTCGTTGGTCTTAGGTCGAGAAAATGGAGTCCACCAACCAAGGATTTCCCCTTGGAGGAAATCCTGGTCCTTTCTCCTCTTGGGGAGATGTTGGTGCACCTCATATGGCCACATTGTCACTTCCAGGGTTGACGATTGGCTTGCCGATATGGCTCTTCTCGACCTCCATCATTCAAAATACCGTGATTCCTGAACAATCAAGTCAGCAACTAGACGATACTAAAGTTACCCAGCAACCTTCTACTTCGTCCGTTTCTCTCTCTCCTTCTTCCTCTTCGCTTGATGAAGCTGGTAAAGCCAAAAATCAAGTAACTAAGAAGGAGAAGAAGGGGAAGGAGAAGAAGGAAAAGAAGAAGAAGGAGCCAAAGGCAAAAAGGGGTAACCGTATGTCGTCTAGCGAAAATCCACACACTGCATCGTCCAAGCCTAAATCTCCATGTGTCATTTGCAAAGGAGACCACTATCATCAAGATTGTCCTTGTATCCCTCAGATCTTAAGGGACTGGTCTCCTCGTTTGCACAATCCGGTGTCATCAACCTCTGAAAATCATGTTGAAAATACACCATCAACTAGTGAAAGCGAAGCATTTGGACAGAAAAGGAAATGTAAATTTCCTTGTAAACTATGTGAAGGCAATCACGTCGTCCACCGTTGTCCCTTCCTAGACGAAGCAAAAAGAGTCTTGGATAACCGTCCCGCTTCACCGCTGCGGCTTCCTCATGGATACAAGAAAATCTTTCCAAGTCCATCGCTAGTTGAAAATCTGACCGACACAACTTTGTGGTCAATCAAACCATCTATCATTGAAGATAAACCCGTTGAATCCATACCAGACGAAAGTCAAAAGGTTGAGGTGGCAGTCGACCCGGTCTTGTCTTCAGAAGGTCCATCTTCAGATGATACAATCACCGAAGAGAATGAGAACAACACTGTTCAAATTCTTTTCGTAAACACAGACTCCAATGAACATGGGGGAAATCTACCTGTTCCTTTACCGTAGGAAGGAAGTTCGCCAGAGTCATATCCGGCCATCTATTCGGTCCCACCTCCAAGCAACCTAGTGGTTTCCTTCGATTGGAATCTACTAGGCAGACCCCGTCTACCGTCTAATGTACCATTCCGAATCATTGTACAAGCTTACAGAATGGTCATGGTCGGTACTATCATAGATGAAGGGGCTTCTGTGAGTATCCTTTCCTTGACTACTTGGAAAGCGCTTGGTTCGCCAACGCTTATGCCTGAGATGAGAAATCTAATAGGCTTCGACAAAGGAACCAGTCGACCGTTGGGGATCCTTCCAAATGTGCCTATAACTTTGAGAAGGAAAACCGTGTATATGAACGTAATGGTAGTCCAAGGGCCTTTAGATTATAATCTACTCCTTGGGCGTGACTATATTTATTGCATGGGAGCCATTGTCTCCTCACTCTTTCGAGTAATGTGTTTTCCGCATGAAGGTAGAGTGGTCTAGCTCATAGACCAGCTTTCGTTCCCTGGCTCACACATGGAAATAGTCAAATACCATCCCTAAATGGTCTTTTCATGCAAGGAACGTCTCATCAACCTCCAGTCCGTCCACCTGAAGAACGCGAGTAATTCGGGAGTTGTGACTGAAACCCAGGGGGCATGCACCCTGGTCTGCTTCGGCAGGAAAACTCTGGGTATAGGGTGGGTTTCTGCAAAGGATATATGACTAGTCCGACACCCGTTCGTATAGGAAAATTGGGATTAGACCAGATAAGATACCTCCGTTAGAAGGTAGGCCTTTCCTGATAGAACAAATGTTTTGTTTGCAAATTGAGGGGCAACCTGTAAAAGGTAGGCCTTTCCTGAAAAAGAAAATGTTTTTTTTGCAAATTGTGGGGTAACCTCGAAACTCTACTTCACTATACCTGGGGGCATGCAAACCTTTTTGCATGCAAGTGAAGAGCGACCATTTATTTTCTTAGTTTGTAGATTCTCAAACCCTTTAAAATTGTAGGATTGGTCGTTCTTGACTTACATAAAGAAAGGATACGGAGCAAAGCTTCGAAAGGTGCAAGCTCCATAAAAATGGAATCTACCGATGAGATGTCCTTATTATACGACTGGCATGAGCAGTTTTTATGTGAAGTTCAAGCTCGTTAAAAATTAAACCTAAGCAATAAGCAAATGTTTTCCCCAGAGTTTAAGCTCATTAAAAAATGAACCAATTTTCGGTAAATAACCATTGTGAATGCATTATTATCAACTTTTGAGCCTTGGTCGTGTTCTCATCATCACCTCCACTCTGTTTTAGCCGATCATTCACCTCCATTTGATTGTTTACCCCTTTTGAGGAACAGCTGCGAAGAGTGATTCTGTTAGCCATCCTTGTGACACTGCCATGATTGGAAATTCCAAACCTTACCTGGAATCAGCTGCTACCTAGAATTATCACTCGTTCCTCAAAAAACGAGTCTCCTTTAAGCTCTTTTCGTCTGACTTGTAAAATATGAAAAGATTGCTGAGCAGTTGGCCTCTCTAGCTCGTTAAAGCTACCGGGAGTGCTATCCCTCCTCTATATTTTGATCTTTTTGGACCTAAGGGATTATTACACAAAAATATCGAGCGCTTGTTTTGTTTGGCTCGTTAAAATTATTGAAAATTCATCCCTTTCATATTATTTTATACTTTTCGGACTTAAGGGATTATATGACGAAAAAGGATTATTGGAGTTTCCTTTACGTCCCTTTTCAGACTCTCTAAAATTGAAAAAGGACCGAGTTATATTTGTCGTTAAACTCATTAAAACCAATAGCGACAAACTTGTCCATATAGACAAGAACGAGTTTCACTGTCGCTAGGCTCGTTGAAACATAGCGACGGGATTACTCGAAGGGAAAATTATAGAACAAGCATATGTTATCCTCCTCAAGCTTGATAAAAATAAAGAGGTACTGGTCAGCAATGACTGGGGAAAAATTGGGAAGAAAACTTGAAGAAACTTTATTGGTAGCGAGTCGCTCTTGAACATGACACTTTCACTCCATGTCTGAGTCGGGTTGGGTTATTCCGTTCACCGGTCATATTATCGTTGGTCCACCGTACCATCCATCTTTGGGGTTAACGCTACAAATCCATTTCAAGTGTCGCCGATATGTTCAAGAGAAGTCGATCAAAGAATTCACCAACCCATTTTGTGTCTCATCTGCTGCAATACCTTTACGCTTCATTCTTTCATGATCGCCACCCTGAACCCTGTATCAGCAGATTGTTTTCACCTCCAAAAGTCATTTGCTCTGTTTGGTGTCGTAGATGTGGGATTCATTAAGGCCCTCCTACAACGAGTCACTTCTTGTCGACATCAACACATTATCCAAGAAGTTGACCTAGGAACAACCCTTTCAGTACTTTGAAGCTTGCATGCCTCAATGGCAAGTTTCTCACTTTCGGCGATAGGTTTACAGCAATGGCCTTCGACCGAGAGATTTTTCATGGTGTTCAACGCCAAGTCCCATTTTCACACCGTGCGAATTGTACTGCCGTACCTTGAGGGTCATCATCATTATCGGTGATTCCTCTTGCGCCTATTAACATCTTACATCATTGGCTGGCAATCAGGCGATGCCTTTCCATGTTCGACTCCAGAACATTTTTTCACATGGATCGACTTGTACTTCAGGCGAAGATTGGATGAGTTTGAAGACCCTGGATCTAGTTTCATCCATCCGGGCTGCGATATATTCAGGAAAATAAAGACATCAAATGTACATCATTACTGCACAGATGATCATCCGAATCAAAGGATGATGGCTCTATCAGAATCATCAGTCTGCCACACAGACAGTTGTCTGTCCTATGTACATGAAAATGAATTTATAAAGCTGAGCATGGGAATGCCTGCCTCAGCTAGATCATGAAAATGTTATGAAGATAATGTATTGTATTGTATCTTATTACAGGTCGCCTTCCAGCTCGAAAAACCTCAGATCCTCATGATAAAGCATTTCACCTGACATCAAAAGATTAACGACCTCATGCTTTAGGGGGCAACTGTTATAGACATTTTTGGGCACTGCAACCCCAATCATATATGTCCATAAACCAAGGTCTTCTGAGTCCCTAAAAGTGTTGTTTCATGCCCTAAAGGAACAAGGTCAACTGATTACATCATCTCCCAGAAGTTCTCCACAGGAAACTGCTCAAAACTAGTCAAAACTGGACCATACAGGTTGCTCAGTGCTAAGGGTGCGATGCATCTCACCTGCCCAGTGTAAAAGGTGCGATGCATACTGGAAATCCCTTCTATAGGGTGCGATGGGCGAGAATAGACAAATGGAAGAGACAGTTTACGAGGTGGATGATCATGGAATCTTCCAAAAACTTCTCCTGTGACACTTGCCTCTCTAAATTTGCCCAGGGATGAGTAAGAGATCATCAATCTCCAAGTGGAATCAAGAACTATCAGAAAGAAGACACTAATCAAAATCCCAAAAGCTAACTCACCTCCTTGCAATCATCTATATATGGATCCCTCATCCCAGAGATCTAGGGGGCTGGAATTTTGTATCTTGTAAGGAAGTGTTGTTGGTTTCCTAGTGGAACATCATAGTGTTGGGTGATCTAAGCTTTTCATGAGGTGAAGAAGGGCTTTCATGTTGGGAGGATGACGTCGGGTTAGATCAATGGGTTGTAATCCTCTCTTCTAATCCTTATATCAATAAAGCTATCCAAGTTTTCCTCCACATTCTTGTATGTCTGATAATATATGCATTTGTGTGGTCAATATATATCTGGTCCTATATTTCTTATGATTGTAGATCTCTGCACTTTGAAGGTATTATGCTGCTTTGACTTTACAGGTACTCTTTGAAGCGGAGCGGTCAAGGGAGAAGCGGCAAAGACCTGTTGGTGAGGAGAAGGAACAAGCAAAGAACCAAGCGAAAGATAGAGTTTGGTACTCTTTGATCCTCTCCTATCTACTTCTCATAAAGGAAAACGAAAGTAACTTTAATCTGTTTGTTTCTAAGATAGCTACCCATCTTAGTGGGACTAGCAGCTCTGCATAGACACTAGATTTCCCGATAACAGATGTGGTGTTCAGAGAGGTGAAAGATGTTATTAAACATGAAATCCAACCAAAGGAACCCGAGAAGATAGAGTTTGAGCTAAAAGAGGAAGAATCAGACTCTACAGCAGAGGAGGAATCAGAAGATGAAGAGCCACAAACTCCGGCTTTGAGAAGATTAGTTCGAGAAAGAAGGCAACCTGAAAGGTATAGTCCATATACTTTCTGTTCAAATTTTGCTTTATCTATTACTGACGATGATCCCAGAACTGTGAAGGAAGCGGTAGATTCAAAGGATGGAAAACTCTGGAAAGAGGCCATGGTTGATGAAATGACATCTTTGCACAAAAATGAGGCTTGGGATCTGGTGGAGTTGCCGGCTGGAAGGAAACCCATTGGCATCAAATGGGTGTTCAAAAAGAAGACAAATGCAGAAGGAAAAGTGGAGAAATACAAAGCTCCGTTGGTAGAAAAAGGTTATTCCCAGGTGTTGGGAATTGATTTTGGTGATATTTTTTCTCCTGTTGCCAAGGTAACTTCTATTAGATTACTTTTATCTATTGCTGTTGCTTTTGATTTTGAGGTAGAACAGATGGATGTGAAGACATCATTTGTTCACGGGGACCTGGAAGAGGAAATCTACATGAAGCAACCTGAAGGCTTTGCAGCGAAGGGTAAGAAAGAACTGGTATGCAAGTTAAAGAAGTCTCTGTATGGGTTAAAACAGTCACAAAGGATGTGGTATCAGAAATTTGATACATTTATACGGGGACTTGGCTTCACCAGAAGCAAAGCAGAGCGCTGTGTGTATTTTAAATTAATTGGTGACCGTGTTATTTATCTGGTCTTGAATGTGGATGATATGTTGCTGGTTGGAAATGACAAAGAAATTATCCAGGATTTGAAGACCCAATTGTCCTCCAAATTCGACATGAAAGATCTTGGTGCTGCAAACTATATTTTGGGCATGGAAATTAAAAGAGATCGGGCAAAGAGGAAGCTCTGGCTAAACTAGAGGAAGTATGTTGAGACAATAGTGTAGAGGTTTAATATGCAAGATAGTAAACCGGTGAAGGTTCCCATTCCTATAAGTGTGAGGTTATCTGCTGAACAATGCCCCAAGACACAAGAAGAGGAAGAGGACATATCCCGTGTTCCATATGCAAGTGCAGTCGGTAGCCTGATGTATGCAATGGTCTATACTATACCAGACATTGCACATGCAGTGGGAGTATTGAGTAGGTTTATGTCAAAACCAGGAAAGGAGCATTGGATAATAGTCAAGTGGGTTTCCAGGTATTTGCGTGGCACTATTGATTATGGTTTGTGCTACCAAGGAAGACCAGGATTGGACAGAGTGTTGGATATTCATGGCTTTGTTGATGTAGACTGGGCTGGAGATATGGACCAGAGAAGATCTACAAGTGGGTATGTGTTTAACCTATTTGGAGGTGCAGTCAGTTGGATGAGTAAGAAACAATCTGTAGTGGCACTATCAACTATAGAGGCAGAATACATGGTAGCCACTCATGCAAGCAAGGAAGTAGTTTGGTTGCAGAGATTGTGTTCAAGTATGGGGTTAGTACAAGAAGCTATAAGGATAGACTGTGACAGCCAAAGTGCAATTTTCTTGGCAAAGAACCCTGCATATCATTCAAAGACAAAGCACATTGATGTTTAGTATCACTTTGTGAGGGATATGATAGAAGACAAAAAGGTGTTGCTTGTAAAGGTGGACACTTTGAAGAATACTGCAGATGCATTGACAAAATCTGTGAGCTCTGAGAAGTTCTCTTGGTTTAGAGAGACAATGGGAATTTCAGGGCTGGGAAAATGACTAAGTTCTCTTGTGGACCCCTGTGGAAAGAAAACAACAAGTGGGAGAATGTTGGGTTGTGTTATATTATTTCCACGTAGTTAATAGGGGGTTTGAAGGGAACCCGTAACCCCACTTTATGGGGTCCGGGGCAGCGCCCCAATAAATTTTGGTTTTGGACCCTATGTTAGGTTGGGCGGACCCACCTATGGTTTTGTGCATGATTTTGGCACATGTTTTTTGGATGCGATGGTTTTCAGTCCATGGTATTGGACGCAATGGTTTTCGGTCCATGGTATTGGATGCTTTGGCATGTATAAATATGTATTGTAACATTGAAAGAAACATAATGAAAAATCAAGCTGGTAGTCCCGGTTTTGGGATCCAAGGGAAAATCTCTGTGTATATGTGTTTTATGTGTTATGATCTCGTATTATTTATTTTCTATGTTTTAGAATTCATATGCAGGTAATTTTTGTACGGGGTTAAAACCTACATGCACTTTGGGTTTGAAAAAACTCATTAGCATTTTACCTTCTTTGATGTCATAGGCTGACATCAACCTATTCTGATTGGTGGGAGCCATCTTTAAATACTGATTGTAGACCTGGATCCTCAATGGCTCATTTTTGGCTTTTATTTCTTTAAATTTCTTTTTAATATATGGGTTGTCTTTTCCTAGGGGCCTGAAAGATGATACTTCAGCACTTTGTTTTCTCTCTAGCTCCTGTCTCTATGAGCTAGAAGGTATCCCACCTACTAGGAAAGTTTGATGACTATCTACACCTTCTTTTCTTTGACTATCAGTAGTCTCTTCAAAAAATTCCTCTTCTGAAAGAGGATTTAGCCTATGCCTTTTAGCACCAGGTTTTTCTAAGGGTCCACTGGCAGGGGTAGCTACTTCCCTGTCTCTCTTTTTGTTCTTTTCCTCATTCAGAGGAGTCTTCAAGATTAGGGGTTCTCCACATTGACTTGAGTTGGAAGAGTGTGTATGTGGGCCCGCTCCTTAGAAGTTTCAGGCTGTTTAGACATTATTGACTGTTCTATAGCCTGAGTGCTTGTCTATGTTTCTTTACCTTTGGATGTCCCTGTAAGTGGTGTATCAGTCTGTTGTGAGTGCCTTTGAGAGGTCCCAGCTGTTGAGGCACTTATCCCTGATGCTGACCTTTGAGAAGTCTCAAATTGCACCTGTCCAAAAGAATCTAGGTCAAGAGTCTTTTCAAGATCTTTCATTACATTTTCTATGTTGACCTGCTCACTATCAGTTTCTACTAAGGTCCCTTCCCTCCATTCATCCATGTTGGAAAATTGTTCAATCTCTGGGATTCTATGATGCAAGTATGGTGACAGTCTATTTTTCATCCTTCTATCACATATGAAGCTATGAGGGTCATATGGAATCCAACCAAAACTTTTGTGTAATTTAAGATGATCTTCTAGAATTCTCTCTGCTTCTTTCCATGCTTCTCTAGTGTTGCAGATGAAAGGGCCTAATTGATGTTTGATTCTGAGTTGTGCTTTCTTTTTGGCTTTAGTAAAATGAACCAGATCTGAGTTTATCATCTGCCTATAGTATTCCAATGCAAACAGTCTCATTGGAACATATTTTGGTAACTTGAAAGGGGAAAGTTCACACCCATACATCCTAATTTCTGTATAATTCTGATATAAATACCAGTCACCCACTCTGTACTGTTTAGAGAGCTGAAGGATCCTCTTAATGTCACCACTGATCCTGGGAGGGGAAATCCCTGTCAATAAGGTGGTTGTTGGATGAACAAACTGATCAATGAACTCATTATATGAGTAAGGGGAATCAAAGGATTCATGGAAAATGGAAGTCCAAAAGATAACAGACCTTGGATTGCCCTTGGTATCAAGTTTCATGACAGGGAATGGGAAATTATCTGACTGATAATAGAGCATGAGGTGATATATGAAGGTGGTATATTTGAAAACCCTTTCATTCTCCAGTCTCATGAACTGGTCATGAATTTTATCAGCAATAAAGGAGGCATAATCATACTTGACAGCAGGGGGCTGTCCAAGAGTGAAGATTGACATCAACACTAGGGTTAACTCATCAACATACTCACTAGTGTTGAATCCCATAATTGTAGATATCATATCAACTATGAGTTTTCCCATATCTGTGAAGAAAGCTTGCATATAAGGAGGTGGGTCCTTAGGCTAATGCTTCTGTAGTATGAAAGTCTGACAGAGGCGATTAAGTTCGGATTGGGATAACTTAGTTGATTTCTCAAGTAAATCCCCAATGGAAATGGGAGTGAGAACTTGACTGGGATGAAAATGCAACATCTCATTGATTGATTTAGCAGTTATTGGGAAGAGGACTGTTTGGCTGGGAGACATAACTGCTCTGCAGTTGGGGTCATAATTGGCATGGCATTGATGAATTATATTAGGGAAAACATGGACATAGGGGAGAAAGTATATGGGAAGATTGGATTCTCACAATCCTATGGCATCATAGCCATTCAAGTAGTCATCTCTACTTTGGCAAAAGACTTTGTGGTGATTTTTATCAGTGGTAAGGTCTTTTTATTTGGAAGTCCTTATCTGCCAAAGGCAGATAGTCTAAATCTTGATGAGGGGCATTAAGGGGTGCAACATTCAAAGCCATCGGGGTTTCCGTTTCTGGTTCTTGTGGATTCAGAAGGAAACTGTGGTTTTCTTTGTGAAATGGGTGACACAGAGGCTATTTGGGACTTAAATGATGAAAATAATAACTGAATTATAATAAATTTGGGCCCTTTTCATCAATTTACAGTGGAAAACAAGTATTTGCAGGGTTTTTGTTGGGAATTTAATAAATACCTTTTTTTTAGGGAACAAGCAATGAAATGCAGGTGTTGGGTGTGGCTGGAGGGTTCTGGGTGGCATCGACTGCAAGGTTTGGAGTAGGTTGGCGACTGAAAGCTCAAACTAGTTGACCTCGATGTTCGTTTGCATGGGCGCACAGGTTTACCGAATAAAACAATGAAAATGATTTGTTTTTGTTTTATTTACAAAGTCAAAGATTGGCAGGTTTTTGGATTTTAGATGGGTGATGTCAGTGGCAAACGATATGATGTTTTGACGTTTGTGGGAAGGCAGTAAGCGGTTTTATATCGCACTGCTTATGGGGAAAGGTGGTATTTAGCGTTGGGCTAGCGATTCCATAGAGCGGTTGACGCGTGGCGGGGTACTGTATGTGAAACCACTTTGTGATCGCATGCTAATGTGCGGTCACAAAGGGTCGTGTGATATGTATTATGACCGTTGGATATGGAATGAGTGATCGGACGGTTGTGGGGGAGTATGAAGTGACAGAGTTTTAATAATGGCAGGCCTGATATATTAAAAATTATTTAATCACATAGGGGGCAGTGGGATTGGCTGGTGAGGTTATTAATTAACCATGAGGGTTAATTAATACCGTTTAATGTAGCGGAGGGTCGAGATTCTTAATGGGTTACTGATTAACTCATTAATCCTATTTTAAAACAGATTATGGTTATATTTAATCGGGGGCGGGATATATAATATTTCGGGATTATTACATAATTACAATAATACGGGAGAGGGTAAATTTTATAAGGGATTTATAAATTAATACAAGTTAATAGTTAATATGTCATAATGAATGAAAAAGCGCTAAGTATAAAAACATTTGATGTCTGTATTTAAACTTAGGCTTAAAATGAAAAAGGGTTTTTATGAGTAATATTGTAATTTTCCTAAGTAAAATAGAATTTTACTTAGGAAAAGACTTAGAATTAATGATTTATGAGTGGTTTTAAGTACTTAGGCTTTATAAATTATTGGGCCGAGGGTTCGGTCCCTCTAGAAGTCAGAGAAATGCTCTGAGCCCCTCTAATTTAGCAAATACCTTAGCACTTAGGGGAAATTAGTGAAAATTTAGGGAAAATGAGTAGGGGAGTTAATTATTCTGACTTTGCTTTGCTTGAGATGTTTTCAATATAATACATGCCTTGGCCTTGTGATGAAAGTAAAAGATTAACACATTTAGAGTCATCATTCATCACATATAATTCTGCAACCATCATCTACCTACCCTACCTACTTTAACCTAGCATTTTTACTTCTTTATTTGGGTGCACTTAGACTGGCAAACCCTTATCAAACTTTTCTTTTCTTTTACATGGCAATGCCTATCTAAGTCTACACTTATTACATCCAAGGGCTCAGATTAAACTATTGAGCTCCTTTTATTCACTCTACCTATCTACTTATTTGCCAAGATTACACTATTTGGTCAGATCTTTATTCTATATATCTAAAACATGAAATTGAAATATGAATAGCCAAACTTAAATTGTTTGACTACTTATGAATTGTGGCATAGGTGACAAACTGCACACAATTGTTTATTATACAAAAATTAAAAAAGTAGTGGCATTTAGACTTGCACACTTTCCTTGGTCTTTCTTTTTGTTGGGGTTCATTTTCTTTGATTTTTTGACCATCTTTTATTCTTTTTATCCTTTGATTTTTCTTTTAGGATGTAGCCTCTTTACATTTTTTAAATTTTTTTATTTTTTTGCAAATATGGAAAACCTTTGCAACAAGTAAAGGTATGAACATATTACATAGCTCATCATGTGAATCATGATATATGACACCTATTGGTATAGGGGCATAACAGGCCCTATTGTGTGGGAAGTTAATAGAGGAAATTGACACCTAAGCAAAAGACAAGTCTGCAGGCTGCCCCACAGACCATGTTGACATAGTCAACATGCAAGAGGAGTCGAGGGGGAAGAAGAAAAATAAGGAAGAACGATGTTGGAGGGAATTTAAAGGATTATGTATAAAGAGAGAGGAGGCATGAGGTAGCAAGGGAAAGAGGGACTGGTTATCTTTTGGTATGGTTATCTCCTACATTTGCGCAACTTGGTAACATCACATGTGCGATCAATGTGATAAGGGAGGCCTTTAGATGCATATGAGTATTCCCTTTGATTAATAGGCCAATAATTGTTCTTGTGTGCTACTTGTTAAGGCCTAAACATGCCTATGTGTTTAAATTCCAGAAGATATTTCAATAGAGTAGGGATGCTCTGTGATATCCAAGCTAAGAAACTCATGGGGATTGCTGGTTGAGAATCATTAGGGTTGTGGTTGTGTTCCCGAGACTGATAGAACCACAAGAGACTAGCAAGTTGAGAAATTTCTAAGAGGTTAAGGCACCCCATAGCTAGTGGGTTGATAACACCTAATATAGCCTTGGGGGTGCTGAGAACATGTGTGAGCACCACTGAGAATTTGTTGGAAATTGTGTTATTATTCCTACAAAAGTAAGGAGGCTAACAAATATCCTTTATATTCAAACATATCTCTCTCTCTACAATATTGAACTAAGACTCTAGTTCCCTACTTGACCCTTGCATTGATTTGTTGTTGCATTAAAATCCATTGTGGTGTAATAGTTAGGAGTTGTTGAGAACACCAAAGACATGGCTCTTTTCAACATATGCGAGTGAATGGTTGAGAACTCCTAAGAAAACTACCTCCTTAGACCCTGAACCTGGCTCAGGGGTGGTTGACTATGAGAAAGCCTATGGTGCAGCCAATCTAAGGTTGGGTGGAGAGTTGAAGCCCCAGTCTCAGTTGCCTGTGTTGCACACAACATGAGATAATCACTTTAACTTATGTTTTCTATATTGTTACTTCATTATAATAGACTATTTATGGTATTGTAACATGTAATTTCATTAAGGAATTCAGGTGATTTGTGTGTGCTTGAGCTAGTATGGATGGATATATCTGTGTGTGTGTGTGTGTGTGTGTGTATGCATTTTATGGGAGCTTGAGACTCACTGTAATAATATTATGTTCATGGTTACTGTTATGGAATCATGAGCGATTTAACACATTGATACAATGGTTGAGAGTCTCTTGAACGAGCTCTATATTATCTTGAGAAGTGATATGATTGAGCACTTCACTAGAAAGTGATAAGGGTTTATGGGTATAAATTCCAACTTTAAATCCCTGAGAGGAACTTAACCTTTGTTGCAACTGAGTTCATGGTGTGTGAAAGGAGTAACAATTCAAAAGAAGGCTAGGAAAATCCATTTTCGTGTGATAAGGGGCACGGGAGATGCGAGGCCAGGGTCGTGAGACCAAGCGAGTAAACCTCGGGGCACATGAGACATGAGTTCGAGTTGAGGATATCTCAAGGCTCAAGAGACATTAGTTAGGGCCAAGTACAACTCGGGGCTCGAGATTCATGTGTTCCGACCAAGTACAACTCAAGGCTTAAGACACGTGATTTCAGGGGCAAGTAGATTTCGGGGTCGTCAGGGCGGGTGTGAAGGCCTAGGGAATATAGTTCAGGGTTGACAGAAGATCTAGCCCCATACATACTCAGGATAGGGATCTTGTTTAGGCTCAAAGGTTCGAGAGTTTGAGTTGTGGAAATTTAATGGGAATGGTTGAATCTCGACTTCTTTGTTATGACACATTCTTGTTACAAAACACACTATTGGGCTAGTTTTGTGGGTCCCAAATGAAGTGTAACATGGTAGGATCCATGTGAGTGTTTCCAAATGCCATGTAGGAAAAGCAAGGAGATGTGGACCACCCAAGTGGGGATAGGGTTTCCACATCGGTGCTATGTGGAACTACCTTGCTGACGTGGTGAGAGTTGTATTAGCTAGACTCTGAATGACCATAAATTATAATCTCAGATTCATATTTTGATAAAACTTATATCACCAGAAAAATTTCGATGAGGTGAACATGATAGTGGAGTTTATTCTAAGTTTTAAAGAAGTTAAAATATGAGAATTTTTGTGACCCCATTTCCATGTCAGGAATATGGAGGTGGGGTTAAATGAAAGTAACACCTATCACGTAGATTGGAATATCTGAGGAGTTGGGAGGGAGAGTTACATATAGTAGAGAGCATAGTAATATAGTGAAATCCTAGCTTCTATTAACAAATAAAATAGTAAAATATTGTAGAACACAAATTGGCTATAATGGTGGTAGCCATCTCTGAAGAGAAAGAGATGGAAGCAACACACATTCGCAAAAAGATATTACAAGAGGTCAAAATAATGGCTTTTTAACATAAAGAAAGAATCCTTGATGGCCGAAACATAAACCTAAAATATGGAGCGCTAAAAGGTTTGTGGGACCCAAGGTGGTTAGTTTGTACATCAACTTCCCATGGGTGCAACTTTTGCAAACAACCTCTGTTTGGGGCACATTAGCTCATTGAAAGGATTATTCGAGAGCTAAAACTTTTTACTATGGTTGGGGCATTCCATGACAACTCTTGGCCCCCTGAATGGCCAAAAGGAATTTTTTAGGGCCTCAAAACAACCATGAAAAATTGGTACCTAAGAAACCATAGAAGAACTTCCAAGAAGATAGAGAATTGTTGAGTCGGTGGAAAAGGTGGGTGGCCACCAATATATACCTAGATAAATCCTTACCCTTTATGAATCAAGGGTCTCCATCTCATCCATTTCTCTCATTATATGGAGAAAATTCTATTGAATTTGGATCTCAATGATCCACTTGCCTTGGTGAATAAGCTTCCCTACTTTGGAAACTCAATGGAGTTGTATGTGATGGCCCTCAATATTGCAACAATAATACTACAACTCCTAAGAGTCCCAATTTTAATTTTAATGGATCGACACTATGTGTGCAACATTTATTATCTTCTCCTCTTGCTAATTTCATGTGGGTGAAAACACTGAGATGGGGTTCAATTACTCAGAGGACACTTTATTGTTTATGCTACATGTAAAATTTAGAATTGTAGGAAATAAAGGATAGTAATAAAATATACATTAATTGCAGGAAAAGAAAGAAAACTAGTTTAACTATGATTAAATAAAATCATGTCTATTCTACTGTGTAGAGAAAGTGAACTCACAACTAAAAGAAAGCATGTAAACTTCAAACCATAATTTTGCAGGAAAAGGACAACTCTACAACAACTAGGCCAAATGATTCAATTGGGCTCTTGGATTAAAATTTATCTTCATGGCCTTGGGTACATTGTAACACATCAAATAATATTATTTATGTGTTGGATGCAAGTTTATATGATTTTTGGATGCAAAATTTAAGCTTCTATAGGAATCCCTGTTTTGCTATAAGAGAGTACAGTGAGTAGGAAAATGCACTAAGGATGCAGTTTTAAGGTAAAATAGGCTAGGGGAAGGCTAAAGGATGATCAAGCATTCATTTCCATGTCTTTTTGTCTATTCACTAAAGGGAGACTGTAGAGTATCCTATAGCATTGGAAAAAAAGAAACTATATAGCTACATCACAAAGGAACGATGAACAACATCTAAATATTAGAAACCAAAGTGAATTTTAATGCATTAAAAGAGGTGTTAACATAACAAAATAATAACTACCAATATTACCATCTAATGCTTCAAAGTACTATGCTAGAAAGATTGTACACAAGCTAGTTAATTAACACTACATAAAAAAATATTCAATAATGAGTTGTAGAAATAAATAAATGAACAAGTGCATAAAAGATAATAGTACAAAAATGTCTTGAGCACCTGGGGTGGGATATTAGATCTTCGGTGTAGGTTTTAACCCCGTAAAGGAATTACCTGCATACGAATTCTAAAACACAGAAAATAAACAATGCGAGAGCATAAAACATAATACACATATACACAGAGATTTTCCCTTGGATCCCAAAACCAGGACTACCAGCTTGATTTTTCATTATGTTCCTTTCAATGTTACAATACATATTTATACATGCCGAAGCATCCAATACCATGGACCAAAAACCATCGTGTCCAAAACCATGGACCGAAAACCATCGCATCCAAAAAACATGTGCGAAAATCATGCACAAAACCATAAGTGGGTCCGCCCAACCTAACATAGGGTCCAAAACCAAAATTTTCCAGGGCACTACCCCGGACCCCATAAAGTGGGGTTACGGGTACCCCTCAAACCCCCTATGACCTCCCCCACTCTAACCCCCGGTTAACTACGTGGGCTAGTCGTGGAAAGAATATGACACAACCCAACATTCTCCCACTTGTTGTTTTCTTTCCACAGGGGGCCACAAGAGAGCTTAGTCATTTATCCAGCCCTGCAATGCCCATTGTTTCTCTACACCAAGAGAACTTCTCAGAGCTCACAGATTTTGTCAATGCATCTGTAGTATTCTTCACAGTGTCCACCTTTACCAGAAACACCTTTTTGTCTTCTATCATATCCCTCACAAAGTGATACTGAACATCAATGTGCTTTGTCTTTGAATGATATGCATGGTCCTTTGCCAAGAAAATTGCACTTTGGCTGTCATAGTCTATCCTTATAGCTTCCTGTACTAACCCCATACTTGAACACAATCTCTGCAACCAAACTACTTCCTTGCTTGCATGAGTGGTTGCCATTTATTCTGCCTCTGTAGTTGATAGTGCCACTACATATTGTTTCTTACTCATCTAACTGACTACACCTCCAAATAGGTTAAACACATACCCACTTGTAGATATTCTCTGATCCATATCTCCGGCCCAGTCTGCATCAACAAAGCCATGAATATCCAATACTTTGTCCAATCTTGGTCTTCCTTGGTAGCACAAACCATAATCACTAGTGCCACGCAAATACCTGAAAACCCGCTTCACTGATGTCCAATGCTCCTTTCTTGGTTTTGACATAAACCTGCTCAATACTCCCACTGCATGTGCAATGTCTGGTCTAGTACAGACCATTGCATACATCAGGCTACCGACTGCACTTGCATATGGAACACGGGACATGTCCTCTTCCTCTTCTTGTGTCTTGGGAAACTGTTCAACAAATAACCTCACACCTACTGGAATAGGAACCTTCACCGGTTTACTATTTTGCATATTAAACCTCTGCAGAATTGTCTCAACATACTTCCTCTGGTTTAACCAGAGCTTCCTCTTTGCCCGATCTCTTTTAATTTCCATGCCCAAAATATAGTTTGCAGCACCAAGATCTTTCATGTCGAATTTGGAAAACAATTGGGTCTTCAAATCCTGGATAATTTCTTTGTCATTTCCAACCAGCAACATATCATCCACATATAAGACCAGATAAATAACACGGTCACCAATTAATTTAAAATACACATAGTGATCTGCTTTGCTTCTGGTGAAGCCAAGTCCCCGTATAAATGTATCAAATTTCTGATACCACATCCTTGGTGACTATTTTAACCCATATAGAGACTTCTTTAACTTGCATACCAATTCTTTCTTACCCTTCACCGCAAAGCCTTCAGGTTGCTTCATGTAGATTTCCTCTTCTAGATCCCCGTGAAGAAATTTTGTCTTCACATCCATCTGTTCTACCTCAAAATCAAAAGCAACAACAACAGATAAAAGTAATCTAATAGAAGTTACCTTGGCAACAGGAGAAAAAATATCACCAAAATCAATTCCCAACACCTGAGAATAACCTTTGCTACCAACCGAGCTTTGTATTTCTCCACTTTTCCTTCTGCATTTGTCTTCTTTTTGAATACCCATTTGTTGCCAATGGGTTTCATTCCATCCGCCAACTCCACCAGATCCCAAGCCTCATTTTTGTGCAAAGATGTCATTTCATCAACCATGGCCTCTTTCCAGAGTTTTCCATCCTCTAAATCCACTGCTTCCTTCACAATTCTGGGATCATCATCAGTAACAGACAAAGCAAAATTTGAACAGAAAGCAGATGGACTATACCTTTCTGGCTGCCTTCTTTCTCGAACTGATCTTCTCACAGCCGGAGTTTGTGGCTCTTCTTCTTCTGATTCCTCCTCTGCTGTAGAGTCTGATTCTTCCTCCTTTAGCTCAAACTCTATCTTCTCAGGTTCCTTTGGTTGGACTTCACGTTTAATAACATCTTTCACCTCTCTGAACACCACATCTCGGTTGTACACAACCTTCCTTGTTACTAGGTTCCAAAGCTTATAACCCTTTAAACCATCCTTATACCCAATAAAGATGCACTTTTCAGATTTACTATCCAACTTGGTTCGCTTATCCTTTAGAACATGTACATACGCATCACATCCAAATACCCTTAGTTGTGAAAGAGAGGCTTTCTTACCAGTCCATACCTCTTGTGGAGTCTTATCCTCCAACACTGATGAAGGTGACCTGTTGACCAGGTAACATGCAGTATCCACTGCCTCTGACCAGAATTCCTGTCCTAACCCGGCACCATTGAGCATGCTTCTTGCCTTTTCCATCAACGTCTTGTTCATTCTTTCTGCAACTCCATTTTGCTGAGGTGTATATGGAGTAGTCTTCTGCTGTGATATACCACACTTCTTACAGAATTCTTCAAATTCCTTGCTGCAAAACTCTCCACCATTATCTATCCTCAGCACCTTTATCTTCTCCTCTGTTTGATTTTCCACGAGAGCCTTAAATTCTTTAAACCTGTCAAAGAATTCAGATTTCTTCTTAAGGAAATATATCCATGTATTCCTTGAGAAGTCATCTATAAATGATACATAGTACATAGACTTACCCAGTGATGGAACCTTCACAAGTCCAAACACATCACTGTGCACAAGCTCTAATATCTGTTTTGCCCTCTTACTACTAGAGGGGAAACTCACCCGATTCTGCTTCCCATATACACAATTTTCACAGAAATCAAAATCTAGAGAGCTATTACTCATACCTTATACCATACCTTTACCATGAAGTATTCGAAGGCCTTTCTCTCCAGTATGTCCAACCCTTTGATGCCACAACATGGTCTTCTCTCCAGAGACCACTAGATTTTCTGCTTCACTTTCAAGAACCACAGAACTGTTGCACCCGTCAACAACAGTGCTACCTTGAAGCTTGTACAAAGTTCTAATCCAAACTCCCTGCATCAATACCAGTGCTGCTTGAACCATTTTGCAGTTATCCTTATCGAACAGTGTTTTTACACCTGCATCATCCAACTTGCTTAAAGAAATCAGATTTCTGGCCAATGCGGGAATATGCAGAACACCCGGAAGTGTTCTAACCCTTCCACCTTGCAACTTCAATTTTACTTTTCCACAACCAACGATTCTAGCCTTCCTGTCATCCCCCAAGAAGACATCACCACCATCGGATTTCTCATATTCGCAGAACCACTCTTTATTGGGAGTGAAGTGAAAGGATGCACCTGAGTCAATCAACCATGCCTCATGATCTACTTGTGTACTTGAAGAAGCCAAGTACACATCCCCACCTTCATTTGAGGTGGTTTTTGCCTCTGTAGAAGGAGCATCATCAGATCCCTTTCCTTTGTTAGGAGCTTTAGATTTACAGTCCCTTTTTTAGTGCCCTTCCTTTCCGCATTTCCAGCACACCACCTTTACAGGGTTTCCTAGAGATTTAGATCTCCCTCTAGATTTAGATCTCTCACTCGATGACTTATTTTTGTTTCTACTCGGGACCGTCCTCGTACAGATAAGGCATCACCATTCTGGCTCTCCATATTTTTCCGTCTCATCTCCTCCGTCAGCAAGTATGAGACTATTTCATCGAACTGCAAGGCAACTGCATTGCTACCTATTGCAATAACCAGACTATCCCATGAATCTAGTAGAGAAAACAAAAAATTGATGCACTTATCTTCATCTGAAATTTTAATATCAACAGATGCTAACTGACTTACCACAATATTAAATGCATTTAGATGCTCTGTCGCCGAGTCTCCATCTTTCATCCTCAAGTTATTGTTGAGCCCCAAAACTACCTCTCTTCCAAGCATTTTATTATACCCTTTCTCTTCTATTTTCCCATGTCAGTGCATCCTAAGCTATCAAAAGTTGTTACATGTTGATTTCAGGAATGTATTTGAGTGATTTTCAAATTATATCATTGTGTGTGCTATTTGATCTAGGTTTTGTTTATCAGCTTCGAAATGTAGCCACTTTCTGTAGCTAACTGGCAATTCCGCAACGTTACAGGTGTCAGTAGGAGGAATGAGACACATGGGAAGCTTAGGAATTGTCCACACATGGATGAGGTCCTATTTACTTAGTTAGATTCGTAAGGAAAGGTCCCAGTCAAAGGGAGGTCAACAGAGAGTTCTATGCCAACTAGAACTCTGTTCTTGCACGTAAAAGAAGCCCGAAGCCGTTCCTGAACTCGTGGATCCATTTTTGCCACCTGCATGCCATCTACATAACGCAATCCAACATCCACCTCACATAGATTTACTGCTCATGGAAACCGAGAGGCTGAATCCTCGGATTTTGACCTGTTCACGTGTCTATCGTTGAAGAAATTCCTCTGAGATACAGTTATCCATTTTCTCTATAAATATAAGTGTTTGCAACACAGATAGGACGTTCTTAATATTGTTGTTATAGTGTTATTTTGTTGTTCTATAACCGAGAGACATATTACTCTGTTTCATAATACAAAACTCTGTTTTTCACATGGTTGTTTGAGTGTGTTTTGAAGTAACAACGTGCTAGTCCAAAGCTGTGCAGAGGGCCCCTGCGTAGCTGAGGTCCTTCTTTTGTTTTTGTATAGTTTTCATGTATATTTTCTCTCATTCGAATTGTATATTTCTCATGTTTTGTTTATGATCTTAATCATTCTAATCTTGTACATGTTTTTGCAGCTTGTCACATTTCTTACTAACACTGATAGGTGCACTTCAGAATAGGTCTTTAAGTCTGGTTATGCTCGAGCTTCTTAGTGTAATTTTTGCATCAAGTGGTGTTATTGAGACTTACTTCTTCTGCTGAAACTTAGTTTTCAATTTCAGTCGTTTATGCTTTTACTTTGTGAGATTTGTTTACTGTTCAAGATAATTTAGATGTCAGTTCTTTCATGCTATATGATGATATTTCTGGAGCCTTTAGCTTAACCCCGTCGTAGAAGTTAATTGGTGAAATATTGTGATTATAGATGAAGTAATTGGCTTTGCTTTCATTAGTGTGCAATTAGATAATTTAGATGTCAGTTATTTCATGCTATATGATGATATATCCAGAGCCTTTAGCTTAACCCCATTTTAGAAGTTAATTGGCGAAATATTGTGATTATAGATGAAGTAATTGGCTTTGCTTTCATTAGTGTGCACTTAGATAATTTAGATGTCATTTCTTTCATGCCATATGATGATATTTCCAGAGCCTTTAGCTTAACCCCGTTTTAAAAGTTAATTGGTGAAATGTTGTGATTATGGACAAAATCATTGACTAATCATTAGTTTCCAGTTTCTTTACTTTTTGGTTTAAGTTGCAGCAGTTTATTAGATTTCAATTTTGCAATTAGGATGAACAGCAGAGATAGTAATCTCATTTTCAGTACTTCATTTTTAGTTTTGTTATATAGTTGCATATTCACACTCTCATTCAAGTTCTGATTTTGTAGATAGCATGTTTAAGATCTCCTAAGTTCAAAGTTTGGAAATTATCACAAGAAGCAAAAGGATAAACCTTGTCTTCAACTCTACATCCACACTTGATCTTTGAAAAGTATTCTTAAACTTTTTCTTTAACAACAGATTAGGATTTCCATTGCATTAAACCACTTTAGGAGACCAACATAACAAAACCCCAAAACAAGATAAAACTGAAAACAGTGAGGTAAAAAAGGGTTGTCTATCACATATAGTGCACTACACTTCATCAGTTTATGAGTCCCGAATTGATAACTTAAGTAGAAATTTAGGACACACTAAATTGACTAAACATTCTTACGCCGTTGTCGGGGAAGTGTAACTAGGTAGCTTATCTCTTACATTCAAAAAAAAAGAAGGAAAAATAATAATTTCTTGAGTATGCTCTCCTCTTGCACCTATTGTGATCTGGAGGATCAGAAGAAGAATTATTAGTCCAATAATTTCTTGAGTATGTTCTCTTCTTGCACCTAGTGTGATCTGAAGGATCAGAGAAAGAATTATTAGCCCAATTAAAATCACAAAAAAAAAATGTCATGCACAGAGAAAGAGATTCTAGGGGAAGATTTATAGCTAGGGGAAAAAGTTTGATTTTTACAACTCCAACTACTTCAAAGAATAGACAAGATACACCTCCATCCCAGACTCATACTCCCAGCCTTAGGATTCCTGGAATTCAAGGGGCAGCAACTGAATTAGAAGATTCTCCCACTCCATCTACTAAATCTGACCTAGGAGAAGAACCCTTCTTCACCTCCATAGGGGAGCCTATTGCAGTTGAAGAAGTAGAATTACCTAGAGAAGAAGAGGAGGTAGAAACTCTCTCTCATCAGCCATTAATAGAAGAGCCAGAAGATTCTGAGGAAATTATCATGGCAGAAGAAGAGCAAGATGGAGAATTTTCACTATTTGGAGGAGGGGGTAGAGGCAGAGGTAGAGGAAATAATGGAGGAGGTAGAGGTAACAATGGAGGAAATAGGGAAGGAGATAACTCATTTGGATTCCCTATAGTAGATGAGGAAACCCATACAATAATGAAAAAAAATTCACCATCCATCCTCCCAAACTTTTATGGGTTGAGAAGTGAGGATCCTGAAACATTTTTGTTTGAGTTTGAAGTCTTATGCCGAACCTATGACTATCTAGAAGACTCTCAAAAACTCAAATTGTTCCCTTCAACATTGAAAGGGGCTGCTCTGAAATGGTTTATGGGATTAGTCACTCAATCTATTAGGACTTGGAATGATATGAGGTAGGCATTTTTGGATAGATACCTGGATTATTGTATGCCTACTAATCATAAGGATGAGGTATTCAAAATGATGCAAAAAGAAGATGAGAACTTAGAGGATTTGCTTGAAAGGTTTCAATACAACTTAAAGAGAGCAAAAATGAACAATTTAGATGAGGAAACCTTGAAAGCCCTTTTATTGAAAGCCATTATAGATGAATGGATAGATATTTTAAACATGATGGGGAAAGGAGACATCTCTCAACTTCCATTAAGTGACATAGCAAAACTATGTGTCCATCTCTCAAGAGGAAAATCTAAAACTGGAAAAGGGCCTAGAGATCCTTCTCTTATTAGAGCAAACAAATCTGCAACTGGGACGGTAAGTAGGGCAGAAATTGGCAATATGCTTGATGAATTCAAAACTGACATTCTAGGGAGCCTTAGTGAATAGCTAGACACCCTCAAAATTCAAAACAAGTAGAAAACAGAAGCTGATGCCTTAGCCATCTTTTGCCAAAAATGTAGAAAGAAACATGCTCTAAGAGAATGTCCCTTAGATGCAAAGGTGTAGAAACATGTATGATTTGCTCCAAAAATCATGAGACCAAGGATTGTCCTTCAATCCAAGGTCTTAAAGTTGTCTTTCAGGAGGAAGTAGTTCCAAATTCTGTAGAACCTATTTGCTTTGTTTCAAGAAGACCTTGGCAAGGGCAACAAAATCAATGATTTAACAATCCAATGAATTTTCAGCCCTCACCAAATTGGAATTCTTGGCAACAACCTTGGCCTTTGCCTCAAAATCAGTATCAATCTCAATCATGGGCACAAGGGGTACAAAATCCTTATGGGAGATTTGCTCAATATTATCAATATCCTCCATCTTATCAGAGCTATCCTCCCCCACAAAACCAACAAAAAAGTCCACAACCACAACTTTCAAATCAAAGCCCTCACCTTTTATTACCATTTCCACAACAACAACCTCCTCAACAAAATCAAAATCCTCAACTCTTACTTCCATTTCATCAGAAAACAAATCAACTACCAGCCCAACCATTACCAAATCCCAACAATAAAAACCCTCAGAATGCTTACATGGTAGAAGGACAACCATTTCCTACCTACATGATTGTTCCTCTAGATCTTAATGATGTTCAACTTAGATTTGGTAGGATTTTAGAAAAGGAAAAACCTTCTATGGATATTCAAGAGCAAGATGCTTATGAGGAGGATTCTCTCAAAGTCAATAAAAGTTTTGAAGAAGCATCCCTTCAAAACCCAACCATTCAAAAGGAAAAACAAAAAGAGTTAATCCACACAACTCCTATAGTTGAGCAACCTGTATCTACATTGACACCTCCTTTTCTCAAGAGATTACAAATTGACAGGGGGGTGGAAAAACAAATCTTGTTGCCTGACTATGATTTCCTAGATGAATTAAATAATGTTTGTATCAAAATTCCCTTGCTGCAATCCATTAGAGAAATTCCTATTCTAGCAAAAACAATAAAGGAGTTGAGTATCAAAAGACCAGGTAGGAAACCAAGAGACACAAAAAGAATCCACCTGGTAGGAAAAATAACAGATATCATGATGGGAAAGATTACCATGCAGAAATATGTGGATCCAGGAAGTCCAATTGTCAAAACACACATAAATTGAATGGAAATTCCAAATACATTGATTGACTTAGGGGCTGCTATAAACATTATGAGTAGACAGACTATGGAACAACTTAAACTTCCAAATATTCTTTTCACACCTAACTTACTGCAACTTGCAGATAGATCAGTAATCAAACCAGCTGGTGTACTAGAAAATATTCTGGTGTCCCTGGATTCTTGGGAATATCCAGTGGATTTCATGATTTTGACTCCCAAGAATAATCTAGGAGGACACCCACTCATCTTAGGAAGACCTTGGCTAGCCACAGCTGATGCTTTTATTAGTTGTAGATCTGGTGACATGTACATTTCTGATGGTAGTTCAACAAAGAAATTTACTTTGTATCCTCCAGCAAAAGCAATTACAAAAGTAGGAGACAATGAATGGGTCGATGATGAAGATGCTATACAACCTATCTTTACTCTCTCTGAAGTTAGTGAAGATAGTCAAATCCTGAACACATTAGAAAATTTTGAAACATCTTCAGAATATGATCACACACAATTTCAGTTAGATTCTGATATTAAATACTTGTCATCAAGGCAAATGTCTCTCTACTCTATGGAAGAGTTTGGTAGTTCTACAGTTGAAATTTTTCCAGATAGAACATTGAATATCAACAAAAATTTGGAAAAGTTACAACAAGAAGAGCTAACCAAAATCTTACAAAAACACTCTGCTGCATTTGCATGGGAGTATACTGATATGAAAGGTTTTGACCCTAATACTTGCATCCATCATATCTATATTGAAGAAAATAGTAGACCAATCAGAGAATCTCATAGAAGGATGAATCCAAATCTTAGGGAGATTGTGAAAGAATAGCTCCAAAAATTACTCAATGTAAAATTCATTTACCCAATCTTAGATATCCAATGGGTTTCTCCCTTGGTGATTGTGCCCAAAAAGAATGGTAAATGGAGGGTGTGCATTGATTATAGGGAATTGAATAAAGCAACTTTGAAGGATCACTTTCCTTTGCCCTTTATAGATCAAGTATTAGATACATTAGCAGGCAAAAAGTACTTTTTATTTTTGGATGGTTTTAGTAGTTATAATCAAATTCAAGTAGCACCTAAAGATCGGGATAAAACCACATTTACTTGTCCATGGGGAAATTTTGCCTACCGAGTGCTTCCTTTTGGATTATGTAATGCACCTGCAACATTCCAAAGAGCAGTACTAGGAATTTTTTCTGATCTAATCCATGATTGTGTAGAGGTATATATGGATGATTTTATAGTCTATGGTAATACATTTGAAGAAGCCTTGGAAAATTTGGAAAAAGTCCTCAAAAGATGTAAAGAAACAAACCTTTCATTAAGCCATGAAAAATGCTTTATGATGTTTACTGAAGGTATTGTTTTGGAACATCACATTTTAGGGGATGGGATTAAAGTAGACAAATCCAAAGTTGAAGTCATCTCCAAGTTACCTATTCCAAATTGTCAAAAAAATGTTAGAAATTTTCTAGGATTTACTGGATTTTATAGAAGATTTATAGAAAACTTTACCAAAATAGCATCTCCACTCTTCAAACTGCTTACAAAAGACTGTGAATTCAAGTGGAATCTTGATTGCAAATTAGCATTTGAAGCCTTGAAAACAAGAATATCTGAAGCACCTATCTTAAGAGGACCAAATTGGAAACTTCCTTTCCATATTTCTACCGATGCTTCAGATACAGCTCTAGGAGCTGTACTGGGACAAAAAGACTTGATTCCTTATGCAATTTACTGTACAAGTAAAAATTTGACTCCCATTGAGTTAAATTATACTGTGACTAAAAAAGAGTTCTTAGTTGTTGTTCATGCAATTAATAAGTTCAGACATTATATAACAGGCTATGAAACTTTTATTCATACTGATCATTCTGCAATTAGATATTTGATGAACAAACCTATTACTAATGGCAGAGTTACAAGATGGCTCCTACTTTTACAGGAATTCAATATTACTGTGTTAGATAGACCTGGGAAACAAAACACAGTTGCTGATTTCTTGTCTAGGATTCAGAATATCAAAGAAGACTCTCCTATAGAGGATAAGTTTCCTGATGAATACTTATTTGCAGTAACTACTAAAACTCCTTGGTTTGCAGATATGGCTAACTATTTGGTTACAGGAAAAGTACCTCCACATTTATTTCCTAAAGAAAGAAGAAAGATTATTCAAGATAGTTCAAGATATTCATGGATTTTTAACGAATTGTATAAAACAGGGCCAAACTTTGTGATCAGAAGATGTGTCAGGGGAGATGAAATTCCTGATATTCTCAAATCATGTCATGATAAACCGTGCAATGGACACTTTGCTGACAAGAGGAAGCTTATAAAATCCTTTCTTTAGGATATTTTTGGTTGTCCCTCTTCAAAGATGCAAAAAAATATGTCAAAAGGTGTGACAACTGCCAAAGGGTAGGGAAACCTACCCCCTCAAATGAGATGCCATTACAACCTCAAGTACTCATCGAACCCTTTGAAAAATGGGCTTTAGACTTTATTGGACATATTAATCCTCCATCCAAGCAGAAAAAGGATATATTGGTATGTACTGATTATGTCATGAAATGGGTAGAAGCCAAAGCATTATTTTCTGCTAATGAAAATACAGTAGTTAATTTTCTTTATGAGGATATTTTTACTCGCTTTGGTGTTCCAACGGAAATTATGACAGATCAGGTAAGTTAATTCACATCCATAATGATGGAGAAGCTTATGGAAGAGTACAAGGTCAAGCATAGGAAATCCACTCCTTATCATCTGCAAGAAAATGGTCAAGTGGAGTCCACAAATAAAGTATTTGAAGGAATCATTACCAAGACTGTGCATCTACATAGAAGAGATTGGGTAGAAAGGCTTCCTGAAGCCTTATGGGCCTACAGAACTACATGGAGGAACACAACGGGACACACTCCTTATGAACTTGTTTATGGGAAGGAAGTTCTGCTCCCCATTGAGTTCCAAGTTAAAACCTTCAAGATGGTAGTTCAGTTGGGAATGGATCTATCAGAAGCTCAAAAGCATAGACTAGAGCAGTTGAATGAACTAGATGAGATCAGACAAGAAGCAGTTCAAAGAACTGATCTAGTTCAGCAGCAAAGAGCTAAGTGGCATGAAAAATACATCAAGGACAAAAGGTTTCAAGAAGGAGATTGAGCATTGCTATTTGATTCAAAGTTTAAAGATTTTCAAGGTAAATTTTAGACTCGTTGGCTTGGGCCATATGAGATTGAAAAAGTTTTTAGCAATAGAGCAGTAAGAATCAGAACAATTGATGAGCATCAAAGTCATCTCCTTGTGAATGGTCATAGATTGAAGATCGATCAGAAGCCAATATCAAAGGAGGAGTTTATCAAAATCTTTCAAGATAACTCTACAATGAGGCTGGTGAAGAAGAATCATTCTTCTCTACCAGCCTAGTCTTTGTTTTTTTCATCATCATCTAAATAATAATAATAATAAATAAATAAAATAATGTATAAGCTTGAAAACCAATCACTGATTGGCATTCTTATACAAAAAATATAGGGCGAAAATCAGAAGATTATGATGCCCTATATTTTCCAAAAAAAAAAATCTCTCATTTCACTCATAGTTTATTTCATTCCATTCCATTTCATTTCGCTCCATCTCGCCACCACATTCCATCAATAAAATTTCTTTCAGTTTCTCTTCATATTCACCTTTCCATGTATCATCCATATAGTCATTTTTCATTTCCATTCATTCGCCAAGTCATATGTTATTCACAATGTCATTTTCCGCAGTTGAATTCTGATTCCGCAACTGAATTCTGATTCCGCAGCTAATTGCTGATTCCGCAACTAATCCTGTTACTCTGCAGTGACAGTCAAGTGATTAGCCAAAAAAAAAAAGTAAGATGCATGTATAGAAGGAGAAGATCTTTGAAGACATCAACACCTAAAAAACACCTACAGAGGCAGGCAATTAAAAGTTAGCAAAACGAAAGAGGTATGATTCCAAGGTATGGACAAAACCATTTCAAATAGCATTTCAAAAGAATAATTTGTATAGTTTGTAAATCACAGCTCCTTAATGTGTAATGATTTGACTTGATGGCTGCCTTAACTCCACCATATCCTCCGCATTAATCCTAATAGTCTCATAATCTATTTCTGAGTTTAACTCGTACTTAGTCATACACCCTCATTACATTTGTTAAAACGACTAATCATGCAGACGTAAGCTGATTGAATACGGCTCTCCTCCACCGACATTCCACTCCGCAGCCTTTTTATGAAACCAAAATCATAAACTACGTTCAGTCTCGCAAATTTTCACGAGTGACACTCTGCCTCCACGCTTGCACACCAGGTTTTACAGTCCTCGGTTCATTTTTCATTTACACCAATTTCTACTCCATAAATCCTCTTTCATCTCATACTCAGTATTTTCCCCATTTCGTAACCACCGATTTTCTCCATGGCCCTCTTCTATTTTCTGCTCACATAACCATTCTGCTTCCATAAAACTATCATTTACAGAGGTGTCTTCATAGTAAGAAGGAAGAATGGGTCTTATAGTGAGAACAGAGCCCGAAGGAGTTAAATTCATGGAAGGATACCCGTAGCTTAAGAGCACATTGAAGAAGGCAGGATGGTTGCAGTTCATTAAGAAGTTCAAGGGTCATCACAAGGAGGTTACAAAAACATTTGCAAGATCTTTCAATGGTGCAGAAGTTGAAATTGGAGACATCAAATTTCCAGTGACAGAATCATCAATTGCAGTAGCCACAGAGCTTCCACAAGAAGGAGAGAGATGGTTTAAGAACAAGGATTTTGATGAAAAAGTCTGGAGGGTCATTCTTCGTAATCCAGGTATGGACATATCAATCTTTAAACGAGGGATTCTTGTTTCAACCTTAAAATATAAGTGGAGTAGTCTACTTTTAATCATTCAGAAATTCATTACATGCGAGGGCAGGTATGGCTCCATGTATATGTATCATATCAGATTATTAATGAATTTCTTGGAGAATGAAACTATCAACCTCCCTTACTTCTTGTTGAATAGTTTGAGAAAAATGTCTACTACTATGCAAAAGAATATAGATGATGTGGAACCTCATCTCTACCATCATGGCCTTATCAAGATCTTGGTTGAAAATCATTTGAAAGAGAGGGAAGATACATGGGAAAAATTCCTAGTTAGGAACTTCTTCCAAGACCCTCCTGAAGTGCCTGAGGGGAGTTCAACAAAGAGAAGTAGGAGGAAAAGAACAACTTTAACAATCCAAGATACTCCTACTAGTGTGACCAAGGAAAACAGTGAAGAATAATTGCCTTCTGAAACATTGACTGAAATTAGGAAACAAGCAAAACGAAAAGGAAAGAGGAAAATTGAAGACATTTACTAGACTCCTGAGCCTTCTTCAGAGGAAGAGCAAGTGCTTTCTGAAAGATTAGTTCATCTTAAAGAACAGTCAACTAAAGCAAAACAAAAAGGAAAGGAGAAACAAATCATAGAAAAAGGAGACATAAGCTCACAAGGTCTAAGAAGAAGCTCTAAATTAAAAGGCAAGTTGAAGAAAACACAAATCAAAAGAGCTCAATTCATAGACCTGGGAGGTGAAACTCCAGATCAGTCACCAGAAAAAATTCCACCTGATCAAAGTCCATAGTATTCTCCTTCTCCTCAGTTAGATTTTGAAACTAGTCTAAGTAAAGCAACTTCAAAAATTGGTCTATCCTAGCAGCAGATGTATGATTTCATTGAATCAATGGAACAACAGAAAACTATAGCAGAACAAGGAACTTCATCCAATCAGCCACGTACAACTCAGGAAACTTTGATTCAATCATTAAAGCAAGAAATTTATGAGCTGGAAGTCTTAAACAAACATATCCAAAGGGAGAATGAAACCTTAAAAGAGCAAAACAAATTGGACAAAATTATCCATGACAATACCATGCTGCATTTAGGATTATGGCATAAGAAAAATAGAAAACTGAAGAAGAAGAATAGGAGGTTGAGTAGAGCCCTCATCAATCTCAAGTACAGATGTCTTATGATGAAGCCTAGAATGACAGTGACAACAAGAAAGAAGAAGAAGAGGTTGGATGTCTTAGCAGAAGTTTCAGAGCAGATGCATTGAAGGGAGGATTGTTACAATTTTGGTTGCATGAGGACATGCAACATCTTCACAATGGGGGTATGTTAAGCCCCAAAACTACCTCTCTTCCAAGCATTTTCTTAAACCCTTTCTCTTCTATTTTCCCATGTCAGTGCATCCTAAGCTATCAAAATTTGTTACATGTTGATTTCAGGAGTGTATTTGAGTGATTTTCAAATTATATCATTGTGTGTGCTATTTGATCTAGGTTTTGTTTATCAACTATGGAATGTAACCACTTTCCGCAGCTAATTGGCAATTCTGCAACCATTTCCATTAGTTTACAGGTTACAGGTGTCAGTAGGAGGAATGAGACACATGGGCAGCTCAAGAATTTTCCACACATGGATGAGGTCCTATTTACTTAGCCAGATTCGTAAGGAAAGGTCTCGATCAAAGGGAGGTCAACGGAGAGTTCTATACCAACTAGAACTCTGTTCCTGCATGTAAAAGAAGCCCGAAGCCGTTCCTGAACTCATGGATCCATTTTTGCCACCTGCATACCATCTACATAACACAATCCAACATCCACCTCACATAGATTTACTGCTCATGGCAACCGAGAGGCTGAATCCTTGGATTTTGACATGTTCATGTGTCTATCATTGAAGAAATTCCTCTGAGATACAGTTATCCATTTTCTCTATAAATATAAGCATTTGCAACGCAGATAGGACGTTCTTAATATTTTTGTTATAGTGTTATTTTACTGTTCTGTAACCGAAAGACATATTACTCTGTTTCATAATACAAAACTCTATTTTTCATATAGTTGTTTGAGCATGTTTTGAAGTAACATCATGCTAGTCCAAAGCTGTGCAGAGGGACCCTGCGTAGCTGAGGTCCTTCTTTTGTTTTTGTATAGTTTTCATGTGTATTTTCTCTCATTCGAATTATATATTTCTCATGTTTTGTTTATGATCCTAATCATTCTAACCTTGTACATGTTTTTGCAACTTGTCACATTTCTTACTAACACTAATAGGTGCACTTCAAAATAGGTCTTTAAGTCTGGTTATGCTCGAGCTTCTTAGTGTAAATTTTGCATCAAGTGGTGTTATTGAGACTTAGTTCTTCTGCTGAAAATTAGTTTTCAATTTCAGTTGTTTATGCTTTTACTTTGTGAGATTTGTTTACTGTTCAAGATAGTTTAGATGTCAGTTCTTTCATGCTATATGATGATATTTCCGAAGCCTTTAGCTTAACCCTGTCTTAGAAGTTAATTGGCGAAATATTGTGATTATAGATGAAGTAATTGGCTTTGCTTTCATTAGTGTGCAAGTAGATAATTTAGATGTCAGTTATTTCATGGTATATGATGATATTTTTGGAGCCTTTAGCTTAACCCCGTTTTAGAAGTTAATTGGCAAAATATTGTGATTATAGATGAAGTAATTGGCTTTGTTTTCATCAGTGTGCAATTAGATAATTTAGATGTCATTTCTTTCATGCCATATGATGATATTTCCAGAGCCTTTAGCTTAACCCCATTTTAGAAGTTAATTGGTGAAATGTTGTGATTATGGATGAAATCATTGACTAATCATTAGTTTCCAGTTTTTTTACTTTTTGGTTTAAGTTGCAGCAGTTTGTTAGATTTCAATTTTGCAATTAGGATGAACAGCAGAAATAGTAATCTCATTTTCAGTGCTTCATTTTTAGTTTGGTTATATAGCTGCATATTCACACTCTCATTCAAGTTCTGATTTTGTAGACAGCATGTTTAAGATCTCCTAAGTTCAAAGTTTGGAAATTATCACAAGAAGCAAGAGGATAAACCTTGTCTTCAACTCTACATCCACACTTGATCTTTGAAAAGTATTCTTAAACTTTTGCTTTAACAACAGATTAGGATTTCCATTGCATTAAACCACTTTAGGAGACCAACAGAACAAAACCCCAAAACAAGATAAAACTGAAAACAGTGAGGTAAGAAAAGGGTTGTCTAGCACATACAGTGCACTACACTTCATCAGTTTACGACTCCCGGATTGATAACTTATGTAGCAATTTAGGGCACACTAAATTGACTAAACAGTTATACAAATTTTTCCGTAGGAACAGTTTATTCACCAAAGACTTAGATTGGTACAAATTCCCTAACTTGTCCCACAAAGCCTTCATTGTAGCTTCCCCTGATACATTCAGCAATACTGAATCTGAGACACACAATCGTATTGTGCTCTTTTCCTTCCGATCCAACTTCTTTCATTCTTCATCGGACACTCCCGTTGGTTTAGTAACCGGATCTACCGCGATCCACTGATCTTTATCCACCAACAGATCCTCCATCTTGAGTTTCCACAACTCAAAACTCTGATCATTAAATTTCTCGATCTTTATCTTTCCACTGCTCGCCATCTTCTTTCACCAACAGAATCGATCTTGCAGATCTCCCACTGAACAGGGTCTACCACAGGCCCGAGCAAAACCCCTCAGCAATAAAGACGTCCCCTTGAAGCCAAAACAGCTCTGATACCAAATGTAGGTTTTAACCCCGTACAGAAATTACTTGCATACGAATTCTAAAACACAAAAAATAAACAATGCGAGAGCATAACACATATACACAGAGATTTTCTCTGGGATCCCAAAACCGGGACTACCAGCTTGATTTTTCATTATGCTCCTTTCAATGTTACAATACATATTTATACATGCGGAAGCATCCAATACCATGGACCGAAAACCATCACGTCCAAAACCATGGACCGAAAACCATCGCGTCCAAAACATGTGCTAAAATCATGCACAATACCATAGGTGGGTTCGCCCAACCTAACATAGGGTCCAAAACCAAAATTTTCCAGGGCGCTGCCCTGGACCCCATAAAGTGGAGTTATGGGTACCCCTCAAACCCCCTGTGACCTCCCCCCCTCTAACCCCCGGTTAACTACGTGGGCTAGTCGTGGAAAGAATATAACACAATCCAACAGTCGAAAGGAACAATAGTATAAGAACCGAAGATTCCTTTCATTACTTAGAAAAGGTGCTTGTACATGAAAAGTTGAAAAACTAGAATTGCTAAGCTATTGTCTCCACTAACTTGACTATTGTTAACTTATTCTAATGCTTTCTTGTCCTAATGGGCTACTTGAGCCATCTATTTATACAAGATGAGTGAGGGGAAGCCTCATTGAAAGGAGGATTGATTTCCCTCCAAAACTACTAAAAAGAAGGGTAATTCCCCCTATCAAAGCTATAGGGAGGAGTAATTAGTGCTTCATGCCAACCAATTTTGATCTTCTTATAGCAGGGTGACAGGTCCGATAAATTTCTCTAACTAGATATCCTTGTGATCTTCCGAATCTTCTCAATATCCTGCATCATAAGCGCATTAGGCACATAAATTATGATAAATATATCTAACCTTAATAAGAACTTATTTAAGCTAAGAAAAAATGTTATTAAGTGCAAAAGGAGAGCTCTAATACAACCTTTTTGTTCCTAGGAAAGGTTAGATGGGCCTTATGTTTTACCTAATTGGGAGGCCCATAGTATGTTAAAATGGTGGCTATCATTCATCTTGGTGTCCATTATTTAATCCATTTTGGTTGTTCAATGTAGTCAGGATTGTGATCTATGGGGTCCAATTACTTGGTTTCTTATGAAGTGTCCAATAGAGGTAGAAAATATAGTCAAAGCAACTCCACGTTAAATGCTGGATGTAAGCCAAAGAAAGGGGGAATACTCAATTCAAAATCATTTTCACTCATATCCTTTGTGATTGTGTAATTCCCATATTAGAGTGGTTTGAGATTCTTGTGGGGGAATGTGAGGCACCCTTTCTATAAATGCAACCATACCTTATCACCAACTTAGAACTTGTGTGGAACTTGACGCTAGTCATGTCGTTGCTTGAACTTGGCATAAGTTGTCTACATGATATCATTAACCTATTATTATGATGTTGGATCCATTCAAAAACTTTTTCTTCTCTATGTGCTTTAGCTTGAGCATGAGATAACTATGTTAGTGAAGATGCAATGGGAAAGGCTACATTAATTGGGGCCCATGGTGGGAACACCAAGAACATTTGAAAAGGACTGTGGAAAATTGGGTTATGGAGTGATATATTACAGCTATGTTGGACATATTGAAGAATTTTTTCCCATGTATGTGGATGCTATGTTGGACCATAAGTTAGACTAAAATTTATTGAGGAGCTTGCTATCCCTCTCCGAAATAATGATGTGAGGTAGTCTAAAATGATCCCAAACACACTCTAAGAAGAGTTTGACATTTGGTTTAGTTGTGGTACTCTTCTTTCATGTTATCAAAAATGCCATCTTAGATAACCAATCAACAACCTCAACACAATCTTTACCACGCATGGTGGAAGGAAAGCCTAATATCTAATCCATGAAAACTAGCTCCCAAGGCATGTCTCGGGTATGTGGAGAAGTGTATGTCCCCTACTTCTTGATGGATAATTTAGCAATGGAATGGGAAGTGTGTGATTTGATATACCAATGGTCATCTTGTTGAAGCTTTGGTATTTAGAAATAAATTTGAAGTACTATTATTGTATTTTTCACTCCAAAGTTCTATGCCACCTAATTGTAATGTGTATTTCAAATCAATTTGGCATGATTACTTGAAGGAACAAAATGTTGGCCTAGGTAGAATAAGAGCACATACAAGAGGTGGAATTTTAGAACTTGTTTGCATGTGATCAATATCTAGTATATAGCAAAAAGGTTAGAGTCATTATTGTATAATTATGTCCATATGGAGGTCTCATACCCACAATAGTTAAGAATTGTGGTTAACGCCACAAGCGGGGGCCAATTGAGGTAGTTTGCACAATGATTGGTACTACCCTTCTTGCACTTTATGTTTAAGTGGAATTGTTGTATGTATGTCCACCATTTTTTATGGAAGTGATTTTGTAACCTTCCTTGTATCTGCATGAACTGCATAAACCTATGATTAGCATGGATGGTTGTCTCCCTCCATGTATTATAATGCTTCCAATGTTGAATGCTTACACGATGGGGTACATATCCTTATCATAAGTGAGTTATCTCCAAATCGTATTAGAGAGTGTTTCACCATGATAGGACACTAGATGTACTTGTTGAGTGAGGACTACACCAATATCATATTTTAAGGAATATATCTCAATCTCAAATGGTTGTTTCAGTTTTGGCAGGGTGAGGATTGGTGCAAAGTAAAGGAAGTGTTTTAAATCCTCAAGTTCTTTTTGTTATGGTCACTTTAATTAAGGGCCAAGTGATATGAGATAACCCAAACAAAAACATTTGATAGAAGTTAGAAAGGCCCAAGAATTTGTGGAGCTCTATTAGAGTCATCAAGGCTAGGAAATCCCGAATGGCTTGGATCTTGGTTTGGTCCACATGCACCCCATTTTCATCCCTAATTTATCCCAATTATTGAATTATCTACATTCCAAATGAGAATTTATTTAGAATGGCGTACAACTTGTGTTGTCACAAGGTGCTCAAGACTTGTTGAATGTATTTCAAATACTTTTTCCAAGTTTGGCTAAAGATGAGGATGTCATCCAAATATACTACAACAAAATATTTTTTGAATGGCCACAAGATATTGTCTATCATCCTCATGAACATTGTTGGATAAAATAAAATGGTATGTGGCAACCACTCATAATGGCCTTCTTTAGATTTTAAGGTTGTCTTCCATATATCAGCTTATTCAGTTGGAACCTGGTGTATCCTGACCTTAGATCAATCTTACTAAAGAACTTGGCACCCTCAAGTTGATCAAGAAGTTTTTTAATTCAAAGGATTGGATATCTATTCTTGAAAATTATTTTGTTCGGGGCTCTATAATCAATACAAATCTTTCATTTCCCATCGTTCTTTTGTACCATCACAATTTTTCACCCGTAAGGTGAGGAACTCAAATAAATGTGTCCCTCTTGGATGAGCTCATAAATTTGATGTGTTTTTCCTCATCCTCCAAGAAATAGCATCTATATATTGGGCCATAAGGTTAAGGATCACAAGGTATCAAGTCAATTGAGTATGAGGCATCCCCACAAGTGAAGACAAATTATATTTGTATGTATCTACAATATTTTCCACCTACTTCTATTGTGTAGAGATGCTTAATGTTGAGGTTATGGTGGTCAGAGTAACCTTCCTCTCACCTTCTAACCAAATCGCAAAGAGGATAAAAATTGTAGTATGAGAGATTTCCTTTATGCATTGTAACTTTGATGATATAAATGAAATGACAATAGTTGCAACTACCTCTGGTACACTATAGAGCTAAAATCCTAGATTAATAATGACATTATAGGGATAAGAGGCATAAATAGCATGAAATTTCCACATATGAGGTTTTCCTAAAATCAAATCACAAATTTTGAGTGGGGAAACATCAGTACCTCATATTTTAAGGGCTTGATGGCATAGGACAAGTGGCTTTGATGGTTGACACATATGTCTTGCCTATGTCTCTACCAACCAATGGTGTATAGTTGGGTGAGTGGAACTATGTGTAGCTTCAATCTCTTGACGAATTGAACTAGATCATGTTCTTCTAGCTCCCACTGTCAACAATGAAATGTAGTCAAATCTGCTTTACCCATATATATGAATGGAAGAGGCACTTCCCCTCCTTAGTCTCCTCTGACTCTTTTGGTTGGATATTTGCAATCGCAATAGTAGGACTGGGCTTTGCACAGATGATTCAATTTCCTTATCATGTTCTAGATCAAAATACAAGCTAGAGTGTGTTTCTTTTTCTTTACGCTTAGCTAATAATGATTGTTTAGAGTGGCATTCATCAATTTTGTGCCAAGGGATTTTGTGGAAATCACACCACTTTCTAATGTCCTTCTTGGAATTCCCATTAACCTTATTTTCCTATGACTTGGGATGGTTTTCTTGAGGTTAGCTCTCATTGATTTTTCCTTTGTTCAATGAGATAGGATTTCCTTTTGTAGGCTTTTATTGTGGTACATTTATATACCCAAACTCTCATTTATTCATTTGCTTCAATTTATGCTCAATTTTCACAGCATATCGATAAGCGTCTCCCAAAGGGGATATTCCCAAGAAATCCATCTTTGTTTGGATGCACCTATGTAATCCACTTCAATATTTCAGAACTAGGTGCTACTTGGAGTCTTTGATACCTAGCTTTGAGTACAAGATTATTGGTGGACTTCAACACCATCTCATATCTCTTCTATCGCAAAGTTGTCCATCTTGCATATTGGTCATCATAGTTCCCTACAAGGTAGAATTCCTCCTTAAAGGCATCAAAAAAATCTTCCCAAGTGGGCCCCACCTCAAATATCACATACTCATCTTCATTGTATCTCTCCCAATAACCTTATTGCCAATATTTTCCATGGGGGAGGGATTTCAAGGGCACAAAGGTGATCTCTTGATTGTTAAAAAAAATGGAATTGATTAATACCACCTACTAGTTTTAACCATTTCTCTAAAGCATATGCATATGTTTTCCCTTCAAACAAGGGGATGTCAAACTTAAATTGCACCTTGAATGTTGTCACACCTCCAAAATTATTGCTTGTTGAAGCTTCCTTGGCTATTTTTGGTAGTCATCGAAGGATATAGGTGAAATTGTCCGTCATCTTATTCCTCCACTATGTGAGTGCTTCCTCAAGTAACAACTCGATATGATCTCCTACTATGTCAGTTCTATTTTCTTCTTTCATGGGATCCCACTTGGGTTGGCAAGAGTAATCGTTCCAAAGTGAATTTAACTCAAGATCAAACTCTCTATACCATGTCTTTGTTGAGGAAATGGACCAAGAAACAACAAGGAGTATATTTCTATGATGATAGTAATATAGGTTGTACAAGGAATGAAATGACACATACAAATAATTATAGCAGATATCATGATAATATAGTAAAAACTAAACTTCTATTAATAAATAAAATAGCAAAATATTTAAGAACACAAAAGAGCTAGAATGGTGGTAACTATTTCTAAAGAGAGAAAGAAATAGATGGCAGCTATATACATTCACAAAAATATATTACAAGAGGTTGAAATAATTTCCTTTTAACATAAATAAATAATCCTAAAGGTCCAAAACCCTAACCCTATAATATGAAGTACCAACATTTTTGCAGGCCCTGAGATGGTTAATTGATACATAAACTTCCCGAGGGTGCAAATTTTACATACAATTTTTGTTTGGGGCACACTGTAGCTCATCAGAAAGAAATATACAAGGATTAAATATTTTGACTAGGGCTATGGAATGCCATTACAATACCTATCACCTAGAATGGAAAACAAACATCATTTAAGGGCTCAAAGCATCCCTAGAATTTTGGGACCAAAAAAACCATAAAAAGGATGCTAAGAAGATAGGGAATTGTTGAGTCAGTGGAAGAGGTGGGTGGAAACCCATATCCACCTAGATCAACTATAGTGTTGATATCATCTTATAGATACAAATGGTGACATCCAAGAAAATTATCATGATGGTTTTGTTTATCCCCTCCTTTGTTGCATAAATATGGTGATTTATTAAAAGATAAACCATAACCAACAAAAAACATGTGGGTCTGTTGGGCGCGGGATCCCCCTCAAGGCAAGTTTTGGGACTTAAAGCCCAAGTTTTGACTAAGTACAATGTCAAGACTCCATGATTTGTGGGCACGGAGCGCGAAGTTGTAATTAAGTCATAGGGTTGTCCGCCCTTAATTTGTAATGTAGTGTCGGCTTGAGAGTTCTACCCATGGTCCGCAGACCATGGGATTGTATAAATGGATCGAGGCTCTAAGTGTAAAGAGAGAAGTCATCCATAGAAGATCTAATAATGAAGCATTGAGTCTAAGTGTAAAGTTGAGTCTTTGGGTAGTAGAGTAGGAGAAGGCTCTGCAGCTGAGTGCGTAGAGGCCTAGTAGTCCGCAGCTGAGTGCATAGACCCCTACAGCTGAGTGCGCAAGGCAGGTTGAGTCTGTAACCGATTGAAGCATTAATAAAGAGAAGTTTGACATTATTTCTGTGTATCTTTTCCTGTTTTATACATTGAAGTATATTGGGTATGAATTCAAGTTTACTGTTTATCTACTACGCAAACTTAGATGAATGTGTTGAATAAGTGAATATAAGATAAAGTAATTATTTACATGAAGATAACTAACTGTTATAAGAAGATAAGTAAGATCCATGGTGTAACTTGGGGAAATAACATAGATCGCTGCTTTAGCAGCACGAAAGCTCCTCAACCCCTGGTTAGGGCTGCGCAAAGGCGAGTATAACAGGGCACGAAGGCCTCATGGGTTAGGAAAGTGTGCAAAGGGACCTGTACAAAGGTATTCACAGTTGGACTAAATCAACCCCTCAGACATGTCAAGGGTGTGGAAACTTGGTTCCAACATCCCCCCATACTACTTCGGGTGAGACCTTAGTCCGCGCTTCACGGGTTGTTTTCGAAAGGGCTAATAGTACAGGGATTTTTTTGGCTAAAGAACTTCGAACCTGGGTCAGGCCCCGTCAAGCCAACAAATGGTTCCATTACTGGGACCAGAATCTGCATAGAGATCTATGATATGGTATCATTGGAATCCAACTAAGAAAGAAATTGAAGGTTGGTTGGACATGAGAATTCACGAGTTCACGACACAGGAGAACAGTGATCCGGATTTAAACAGGAACACAACAAATTACAGAGATAACCATAAACACAGAGATGCAACGTAAATAATACTTCATTTCATTAATGTAAAATACTGAAATATGCTTACAAACAGAATTTGAAATAAACCAGCTAGGGTGATGGTAGCTTATCTCTGAGAAGAGATGTGGCAGCTACATGCCTCTGAACTGTGTTACAATGAGGCTCGAAGGTCTATTCATTGTTGAGAAACAATGTAAAACCCTTCACATCCCAAAACCTAACCCTAGAAGATGAAATGCCAAATTGTGGGCCCTGTTTGGGTAAATTGGTACATCAATTTCCCGGGGTTGTAACTTTGGCATACGATCTCCGTTTGACGCGTACAATAGCTCGTTAGAAAGATCTATCCGAGCACTACAACTTTGGGAAGGGAAAAATTGGTCCATGAACCCATGTTGCCCCCAAATTTCCAAAAAAACGTCATTTAGGGCCTCAAAACAGCTCCGGAAGTTTAGGACCCGAAAAACTGCTAAAAATAGTAAATTGTGCTACAATTTAGGAAACTGAAAAACTGAAAGAGATAGTTGTGGGGGTCCAAATGGGATAGGTGGGTGGCCACCAACATCCACCTGGATCATTCCTCCCCCTTAGGAAGCAATGTTCCCCATTGCGTTGAGTTCCTCCATCTGCTGAACTTGTTCCCTGGTGAGTTGTTCTGCAATCTCAAATGTGTCCAGTAATGGTGGGAAGCATGGTCAAGGGTCGTACACATTGAATACTTGGTGCAGGTGAAGGAATGGAGGAATGTTGTGCTCCAAAGCATTATTTCCCACAGCCTTAGTAATGGTGTAAGGACCATGACGGCATGGTCGGAGCTTCTGTGGGCTCTTGTAAGGCGTTCTTTCTGCAGATGCAACCAGAATTTGTTGCCCACCTGAAGCTTCTGTGGTACCCCTGTGGGTGAGGACAAGTTGTTCCTATGTTCTGTCATGACCGTATTCCTTTGCTGCTACTGCTGCATGGAGGAACCCTTTGCAGGGGTCATGGATCTGGCAATGATCTTCCCCTTACTTTGGGAGCAAACTAGACAGATGAATTTCCTAGTCTGGGAGATGAGCTTGCTTCCTTTCTTAGCAGTTATCAAAGAGGTGGCAGTATGTGGGGCTGCCTTCGGTATTCTGTATAATGAATTACCCAAAGAAATGATGACAGCGCAAGGCCTTGACTCATACACAACATGTCGCCTCCACAAGTATGGTTGGCCTAATAATACATCACAAACATCCAGAGGTGAAACATCACACAATACCTCGTTTGTGAAGGGCTTGATGCTATAGGGAAGGCGACACTGTTGGAGAACTTTAAGATCTCGTCCTTCATGAAGCCACTCGATACTGTACGACTATGGGTGTGGTGTAGTCGGTAAACCCAACTGCTTCACGACCTCTGCTAAAATAAGGTTCTTTTGGTTGCCACTGTCGACAATGAATTGCAGTGGTGAACCCTTCACCCACATCTATGAGTGGAAAAGACGTTCCCCCTCCTCTAGATCTTCGGGTTCAATCTTCTGGATCTCGGCAGTGGCAACAATAGTGCTGGGCTCCGCATCAATGATCTGCTTCCCTTTGCCATTCCCCTTGTCGAGTTCTGGCTCAAGGTCAGAACATGCATCTGATTTGGACGCCTTCAACTCGGCCACCAGCGACTGCTTGGTCCGACACTCACTTGTGTTATGAGTGGGACTCTTGTGGAACTCACACCACTTTCCTGTGTCCTTCTTCAGCTTCGTGGTGTTGTTCTTTTCTTGCGGCTTCGACGGGTTATCTTGGGTCACCCCGCCTTGGCTTTGTCCTTTGGGCTTCGTATTTGCAGATCAAAAGTCTCGCTTCTTCTGTTTGAACTTTTGCTTGATTTTGACAGTGTATCGGTATGCCATGCCAAGCGAGGAGATGTTCAGGAACTCCATCTCTTCCTGGATGTATCTGTGTAGGTAGCCGTAGTATTTTAGTACCAAATGTAGCTCAGAATCTTTGATACCCAACTATGTGCGAAGGGTATGAAAAATGTTTGTGAACCCTGGCACATCTTGGTCCCTTCCCTGCTGCAGAGTGGTCCACTTTATGTATTTGTCCTCATAGCTTTTGACAGGGTAGTACTACTCCTTGATGGAATCCCGGAAGGAATTCTAAGTGGGTGCGGCTGAGAACAGTGAGTTCATACTTTCATCCTTGTACTCGTAGTAGGAATCCCACTAGTCCTTGACGTGGGGGGCTACTTTGAGAAAAGAAAAAACAATCTTTTCCTGACTCGAAAATTTATGAACAGAAAAATAACCCTCTAGCAGATTTAACCATTTATCTATGGCATCTATGTCTATCTGACCCTCAAAGATGGGGATTTCAAAATTTACTTGTACCTTAAATGGTGTGGCATTTCCAAAGTCGTTGTTGGAAGCCGATGCGTCGCCTCTGGGTAGCCGCTGAAGGATCTGCGCAAAGTTGTCCATCATCGCGTTCCTTTGTTGCTCGAGGGATTCTTCGAGCAAGATTTTGATAGGATCTCCTACCCCCTCGTCTTTCTTTTCATCCGCCATGGGACGTCGTCGAGATTTGTGAGGCTGGTCTTGCAAAGGTTCGACTAGTTCAAGCCCTAACTTCTTATATCCTGACCTCGTTGGGGACATGCAAAGAAAAACAGAGAAAAAGCAAACCGCTCTAATACCATTGATCTGGATTTAAACAAGAACGCAACAAATTACAGAGATAACCATAAACACAGAGATGCAACGGAAATAATACTTCATTTCATTAATGTAAAATACTGAAATATGCTTACAAACAGAATTTGAAATAAACCAGCTAGGGCGATGGTATCTTATCTCTAAGAAGAGATGTGGTGGCTACATGCCTCTAAAATGTGTTACAATGAGGCTCAAAGGCCTATTTATTGTTGAGAAACAATGGAAAACCCTTCACATCCCAAAACCTAACCCTAGAAGATGAAATGCCAAATTGTGGGCCCCGTTTGGGTAAATTGGTACATCAATTTCCCGGGGTCATAACTTTGGCATACGTTCTCCATTTGACGCATACATAGCTCGTTAGAAATATCTAACCGAGCACTACAACTTTGGGAAGGGCAACATCGGTCCATGAACCCATGTTGCCCCTAGATTTTCCAAAAAATGTCGTTTTGGGCCTCAAAACAGCTCTGGAAGTTCAGGACCCGAAAAACTGCTAAAAATAGTAAACTATGCTACAATTTAGGAAACTGAAAAACTGAAAGAGATAGTTGTGGGGGTCCAAATGGGATAGGTGGGTGGCCACCAACATCCACCTGGATCAAACAGGAATCCGCGACTATCAAAGGAAGAGTGGTTAGACTGCTACCTGTACACAGAGATCCATGAAATTTTCTTCGCATCTTTCCCTACTGAGCTGTACGAGTGGATCGTGAAGTTAGCAGATAGCCAAGGAAGGTGGAAGCTTGACAATCCTATTGTGTGGACCCCAGAGTTGGTGCGCAGATTGGAAGCATCGGAGGATAAGATCGTGCACACTATTGATCACTGGCTCGATCGGATTATAGGAGGATTCATTACTAAGTTCGCGGTAGATACTTCAGTTAGCTATAGCAAGGCTGAGTGACGCTTTCTGAAAGGACCGTGAGGTAAGTACGTAAAGTATTTGAATACTTAGATTAAAATGTTACTGTGTGAAAAGAGGGTTATGCAATTACGTTGATGTCCGGAGCCACGCGAAGTGGAAAAACCTACAGAAACGAAGGAAGTAAGGGACCAGAGAATAACCCTTTGATTTCACCTCCACAAGGGGACGAGGAAGAGCTCACGAAGGTCTCACCATGAAGTGTGATCAATTTGATAAGGCATAGTATTCCGCGCATACCACCTGTTAGTGTCAGTATTTGCATACTTCCATCAGGGATCACATTCCTCTTTTTGCACGATCATTTTAGGTGTCTCACCTTGCAATTTTAAGTCATTCTGTTAGGTCATACTTTGAAATTGATTCCCTAATGGTTGTTTGAGTCAAGATTTGTCTTTTCCCTCACAAAGATGTTTGCTGACCCACTCTCATAGTTGGCTGAGCTTTTAAAACCTTCTATCACTCTTGTCATCTCAGTCAAAATTATTCATGAAATCAGGTCTTAATTTTTCATTTAGGTCATTAGGTTTCATCTTTCTAGGTCTAGGGTCATTATTGTATCCAAATAAAGGGCAACAACAAGTATGGGGAATACCTAATAAAGGCCATTCAGTCTCTTTCAATCAAAATTGATATATGGATGTTTTCTTTGGTTATTTGTAGTTTTTCATCTCAAAAACATCATTTTTGAGTTGAAAATGGAAGATTTATTTGTAATTGTCAAAGTCATTTCATGATAAAGTCTCTAATTTCCCAAGCTGCTTAAAGTCATATATTCCCTGCTATACACTCCATAATGCAAAGCCTTAAAGCATATCAGCCACTCAAAAGCATTAGAAAGAAACATGAGAAAGAAATTTTAAAAGGTGAATGATTAAAGTGGTGGGTCCCTATAGTGAAAATTACAGTTATAAAACCTCAAAGGGATGAGCTAAACTTCATCATGCTCATTTGACAAAGAGAAAAATCGAGTTGCAGCGAATTGGTGGCCGAAGAAACTGTGGGCGTTGCACATAGAGCCTGAGTGCTGCACACAGGGAAAAGTTGCGAGGCGTTGTGCACACAGGCGGGGCACTGCGCATACAGTCGTAGTGCAGCGCATAGAGCCCGCGCGCCTGTGTATTTTTGCATGACGTTGCGCATACAACAGGGCGCTATGCACCTGTACATGGCGCTATGCATAGGGCTAGAAACCATCAAAACTATCCTAACAAGCATCCAAATCACTCCTTTTGCTACATAGAGCCTCAAACAAGTAAGTATACTCCCTAAGCTGTCCTCCTAGCACTCATTTCAAGATTTTTGAGTTTGTTCGCTATTAAAATTTTCAAACCCTAGGTTGTCTAAAAACCCTCCCTGCTTATCATTTTCCTGTTCATTCCCATATCTTATTGTCATATCCCTAAATATCATCCCTATTCCCTATTCCCTACTGTCAAATACACTTATCCCCTATACCCTAGTCCCCAAACAAAATCCCTAAACCCCTACTTACAAAATAGTCCCTACTAAAAAATACCCCCCTTTCTCACTCTCACATCATACATATCTCATTCCTACATCACACAAACTCCTCTCCCCTTCCCCTATCCCTACTCACCATAACTCCCACTTCCTGATTACCTTCTCTAGGGTTTCTAAAGCTTCAAACTCAAAAACATGGATAAAGAGGATAAAGATTATGAGGAGGAGGAAAACAGTGGCAGTGAAAGCATGGAAGATGAACCTCAGCATTAGAGAAAACCACATAAGGGAGGTAGAATTATTAGAGAGGAACCATCAAACATCAAAGAGTTAGAGGCTTCCCCTATGACTATCTCTTGTTTTAGGTATCTGGGATGTTATGAGTTTTGTGAGCAAGTACAAAGAGTTCAACATCATCCTGAGCTGACCAGGCTTTTTGTAGCAAATCTCCGTGATAACAGGGTAACTCTTGCCGGGGTGACATTTGCAGTTTCCACCTCCATCATTGTTGATGCTACAAGGATTCCGAATGTGGGGGAAAAATGGTATAAAGCACAAGTTTTGGATGAGCACTACTATGAGCCATACATCAAAATCCAAGTACAGGAATGAAAAGAAGAGGACATTTCCTTTTAGGTTCCTTCACAACAAGTATGCCTCTATGATGAAGATCATTATGAAGTATTTTACGTGTGAGGGCAGATTTTCTAGACTATAGACCTATCATATTAGGCTTCTCATGCACTTCAAAAGAGTGAAAATGTTGAAAATCTCGTACTTCTTATTCAGGATCATTGAGAAGATGGCCTACATTGTACAGAAAAGGCCATACCCTCAATAGATGAATAGCATTTATCACCATTCCTTGATTAATATTATTGTGCTACATCATCTCAACCTCCTTAACATCTCTTGGGATACGTTTATTGCCAATGACATCTTCAATGGTCCTTAGATTCCTCAACCAGTGCCTCAAGAAGTAGAAAGGCCTTCCAACAGTACCAAAGTAAAGAAAAGTAAGAAACCTAAAAAGACTAAAGTTGTTGAGAACACAGAAACCTACAAAATATATCAGAGAGGGGCTAGAAAGTTGTTTGCAGCGGATAGGCAAGTTTTTACTCCACCTGATGTGGAAGGGGCCTTGCCTTCTTCATCAACTCATAGGCAAATGCTTGCTCCACAAATGGTGGAAGGGGCTTTGCCTTCTTTGTCAACACAACAGGTGTAGCAGGTGCAAAAAGGGAAGGAAAATATGCTGGAGGAAAGCCTCAATGATGAAGAGGAAAGGGAATTTGTTTTGATGGAACATGATGAACCAGAACAACCACACATTCATCATGGCATTGATATAGTCGACTTGGAGGCTCAAGATGAGGCGATAAATGAAAATATAATCATAAAGGGAAAAGATGCACAGATCCAAGCACTGATGGACAATTTGGCGAGAGCTAAGTATGTCATTTCATACCTTGAGCAAGAGAACAAGGAGCTAAGTGACAAACAGGTCCTCATGGAGCTAGAACTTCTCAAGGCAAAGAGGCAATATAACAAAGGAAAGTCATTAATGCAAGAGGAAAAGACCCCAGCCACCTTGAATACAAAACAGAGGCTTGAAAGGGAGACTGAGGAGGATAGAGAAACATGGCTTGATAGGGTCAATTCACATTTGGAGAAGCTGCTAAAAGGGGCCAACAGGGACAATCAAATCATCAGGCACATGGCTCACCATTACAGGACCTAGAACAAATCCTAAAAGGCAACAAGGAGTGTGATAGGCTTAGGTTGCTTGCTGAAGCTTCCTTGGCTGATCTAGACACTTGATGGTGGTGGTTTCCCACAAATTTTGAGCAAATTTTGAGAATTTTTGCATTCTTGAAGAATTTAGCAGTTTTTGACATAGAAATTTTAGCTCTATGTGCAACGCCAGCTTTTCCTAGGAGCATACAATGGCCAAAATAAGACCACCATTAGATTGCTAATGATGTAAGCATGCTCCCTGTGCATTTTCTAAGCTTTTGGAGCAAAACTAGTCAGCCAAGAGGTCAAAAAAGGTTTTGACCATAGAAGCAATCTTAGGAGAATCAGTTTTTCAGGGGTCAAATAAACTCCAAATGGGAAACTAAGGCCATATTTGGAAATTAGACAGGACAGGCTTTCCAATGTGCTATCATGAGCTCAATTTGAACACCGGGAAGGCCTCCAAAATGGCCCTGCAAAAACTACTACGCATAGCCTTCTGGCACTGCGCGTAGGACAATTTTCTGCTAAATTTTCACTTTACTGTGCCATGACTGTAAATTTTGCGTTTTATCTCATGGATGATGTTTTTACTGAGGTAAATGGTGACTAGGCATGTAATAATATGAATATTAGTTACTAGAGGGTATATTCATTAGATCAAAAGTTCTTTTGAAGTCAAATGAATCAGTTTCCTCCCTTTTAGAGGCAAGTTGTTAGGGTTGCATAGATTCCAGTTTCTTGTTCAGCTTTTGATGGATTAGTTCCTCATCTTAGGGATTCAACCCCTGAGGATAGGAGGAGGTTGAATTGAGGTCTATATCTTCTTTTTCTTTCTCATTTTAAAGGGTTGGACTCAGTGGCAGGCTTTGGCTTTGAGCATACACACTCTTGTGCCAATTTAGCGGGGAATTAATAAAAATTGCAGCTATTTCAATGGGATTCATGTGGTATGATTCCTAGTATAGTTTCCTCTTCTGTATTCATTTGTTAGAATTTTTTGTTTACTCCATTCATCATTTCATTGCTATTGAGTGAATTTTTTCAAGTTTGATGAACATAATTCATAATTTACATGCTCTGTTTTGGGGAAATATTCACAGTCTGTAATTTTCTTCAGTTTAGGAAGAATCCATGTGCCATCATGCTCTTTCTAACTCCTCACCAATCTAAAAATCACCTCACCCATTAATATTTTGAAATACTATACCTTATTCCTATCTTGCCCCATTGAACACCCTATAATTTTGACCTAATTCACCTTGCCCTAGACTGTTTGGCTCCATTTGATCCAGCACAACTCATTCAAATCAAATCAAGACCCTTGAACTACTATACCTAGCCCTCTCCAGTTTGGTAGGGCTCGCTACCAAGCCCAAAGATTGGTTTGTGGTTACCCAGGAATTTCCTTATTCAGCCTAAGGTTCAATCCAAGTGCTAACACCACCCCCACCCACACCACCACTAGCTTCACTACCTTCACCTCCATCTTTGCCCATACCACCTCCACCACCACTGCAAGTCAATATGGCAAGAGCGATAAAGTTTCCTGTGTTCAAGGGAGTAGGAAATGAAGATCCGGACCAGTTTTGGTTTGTGATAAGGGCCGTATGGGAAGCACAGGAAATGACAGATGATAATATAAAGAGAGCAACGCTGGTTAGCGCTTTGTAGGATCGTGCGCTGACCTGGTATATTAAGCATTCTAATGACAATCTGAATGCGGGGATTGCGAATATCCAAATTGCGCTGAACAGAGAATTTAGCAGGCCAAAGTTAGAGGTGCAGTCAATCATTGGATTCAAAGAGATCGCAATGCTACCAGGCGAGACTCCTTGGGAGTTGGATCAAATATTGAAGTGCATAATTCGCGAAGCTAATATGACTTTGACATATGGACAGCACTGTGAATGGTTTGTAGGATCGCTAACGCCGCATTTGAGGAACATGCTGTCACAACAGAGGTTAACAACTCAAGGAGAGGCCTTGGAGATTGCGATGAGGCTGCATGAGACCCCGATATAGGATCCTAACTTGGGAGTTCAATAGATCCACGCGCAGTTGAAAAACTTATGTCTTGAGATGCAGAGTCTGAAACAAGATAGGACAGCCCAACCAGAAGTGCACAAAGAGGTATGGTGCGTTAAATGTAAGGGTCAGGGTCATGACAAGGACCACTACCCGGTGTTGGAGAATTATCTCGGGGGAGGAGGACTGATGCCGTTAAGACTAGAGGCACAAGCAGGACCTAGCGCGGCGCCTGCTTTGTGGTGCATGATTTGTCAAATGGGAGGAAAGCATGCTACAGAAAACTGCCATTTGTTACAGAAGTACACACAAATTTCGTAACAGTTGTTCTATAATTTTTGTAGATCGGTTGGACACGATGAGTGCACTTGTAGAAGCTATGAGCTGATGATGGATAGAACTCCCACCTACAGGGTTCAAGCCAAAATGTGGCCCCTTGACCCAAACACAATAGTGGCGTGAACCGAATTTCAAGGGCGCAGACGAGGCTGAGGTGGAGGAGGACCTGGAAGAGGTCGCGGACAGCTGATATGTTACAATTGCAGAGGGCCAGGACATTATGCCCGTGATTGTACGAATCCAACACGTCCATCATGTCTGTATTGTACCTTGTTTGATCATGAGATGGAGGATTGTCCTACGCTGATAGCTAGGCTGCGCGACAAGGGAGCGCTACAACCTCCCCCAACTCAGAACCTGTAGATGATGAGGTCTGAGCTGCACGAGGAAGATCCAAATGTGAACATTATGCTCCGAAGTGGAATTATGACGGGAGATGATAAAGGCAAACAACCCAAAGATAGTACTTGGGTTTGCAAGGATTCGACAAAAGAAGCAGGGTTTGATTTGGAGTGCGCTAAGGAAACCTTCATGGAAGCTAATAAGAGCTTCATTGATGCCTCCACTTCAGGAAGCAAAGATAGATCGAAGCCAGAAATAGACCCATCTCTGCTTACGACGTTCCTAGAAACATGCATGAAGCTATTGTGTGACAGTAAGGTTGTAAAGGGATTGCAGGAAATCATTAATAGATGCATTAGGATCGCGCCAGGAGATCCGCGCATAGTTCGGAAGATTGGAAAGCATGCGACAAGGACGGGAAGAGAAATAAGGTTGATCGCACAGATTGGAGAATATGAGATGGACTAGGTAATTCTGGATTTAGGATCGGATGCGAATGTTTTGCCGAAGCAGACATGGGAGCGCTTGGGAAGGACTATGCTACAATGGTATCCTATCTAGCTGCAAATAAACCAACAAAAGATAATACCTATGGGGAGATTGTAGGGAATCACTGTGGATATTGAAGGGGCAAGCATGCTAGCAGAATTTGAAGTGATAGAGATTGTTGATGACAGGAATCCCTACCTCGCGCTCTTAGGAATTGATTGGGCCACTCACATGAATGGGGTGATTAATTTGAAGAAGTGCAAGATGATTTTGAGAAAAATTCTTTGCGCGTAGTCGTACCTTTGGACCCTACGGAAGAATTGCTCTACATAGAGCTGGTGCATGGCTATGAAAGCAACGACGATTTGGAGTACATCTACAAGATAACCACGTGAGAGCAAGACTGGATAAATCCCTCTGTGGATGGACGAATCTCATGGGAGCGCGAAAGCTCCAGTATGTCGGATTCAGATGAAGAGATAGAGCAATGGCAGAACCGGTTACATGAGGTAACCACGCTGAACTGTAACATGATGACAAGATCGCTACGCTGCGTATCAACAGAAGTGAGAGATTTGCGTACTTATGATGGATTAGGTAAGGTAGATGCTTACTTGGACAGATTTGAGAGGGAGGTGCCGAAAAAGCAACGTTTCCAGGCCTTGAAGTGGGTACTATGTGCTATGCCCGCGAGGTGGTGGGGTATGCACCAAGGAAGCTTTGAGGACTGGCACAAATGCAGGATAATGATGCGCATGCATTTTGGGAAGCCTAAGATGCAACTAATAGATAAATATAATGTACAGGAGGGTCCGCGTGCACATTTGTCCAGGTGGGTACAGGCATATGGTAAACAACCTGCGCGGATGCACATGGACTTCGCATTGGGGAACACGGTCAATAAGCATGTGTTGGGAGGAAATTGCGCGAACAGTCCCTCAAGTTGGAATGACAAAGTGTGGAAAGAACGAGTGTGCAGAAGGTTACCCACGCAGAAGCATTTAACGAAGTGTGTGAAGCACTGAATAGGGTATATAATGCACAGCGATGTGATTGGGACCTGCACGTACCAACAGTTTTGTGGGCTTATAGGAAAACGTGCAAGAAACTGATGGGACAGACACCTTCTAGGTTGGTTTATGGAGCAACCATTGTAATATTGATGGAGTATATTATGAATAGTCCACGCATAGCAGCGCCCGTGGATATGACAGTTCGTGGAGCCTTGGAAGAAGGGATCGCGTAGCTAAACGAAGAAGAATGCTTGGGACCTGATGAAGAGATCCAACAGAGTAATCTTAGGCTCCAAGAACTCATGAATGAAAGAGCTCAGTTAAGGGAGAAAAGTGCTCTGATTGAAGCAGAAGTTAAGAAGCTTGAGGAAGGAATAAAGAAGGATTTTCTCGATAAGAAAACTGCAGTAATAAAACGGGATGCACACAATTACGTTGACAAATTTGGGGACTACCGCCAAGAGTTGATCAGATTGATGCCTTGGATTGGACCATATATTACTAGAGGGATCATCGATGGTGGTGCGATGCAGATGGTGAAGTGCGCGACGCAGACAGTAAAGATAAAAGGCAGATTTTTTCCAAGAAAAATGATTGATGGTCGGTTGAAGCCGTATACAGGTGGCTCGGCCACTTGACTAGTCGTGGGAAGCATAATCTTAGCACTCTAGGCAGTTGAAAGGAGGCATGGGACTATAAACTACTCTTCCTGAGACCTGCGTGATGTTAGGGCTGCGCACAGGAGCGAAGTGTCACGGGGTCCGTGACAGTGCAAGGGTAGCTGCACTGCCATGCGGGTTGGCTAGAAAGTGACCGTTATAGTCACTATTCACGATGTGATGCTTGGTTTGAGACCAAATGGAGCAGACGATAGGCATTTAAGGCGAGATTTATGGGCAAGATTTTGGAAAATCTACCGCCAAGGGAGCATTAATGGATCGGATTTGGGGGGAACGATCGAATTTGAATTCAAAAGGCACTATATATTGCAAAGGGCTGCCCAACAAACAACACTTGGTCATTTGAGAATTGAGTTGTCGTGCACCCAGAGTATTCTGAACCAAGAACTGTTTAACCTATTGAGAGCATTGTTTGAATCCCCAGTTGAGCAGTTGAGAGATTTCTGGACAAACCAAATGGCAGCATCTGAAGAAGCCAGAGAAATCAAAGAAATTACCGACGAAGAGGTCACGTAGGCCATGACAGTAGAGGATGCCCCTGAGAGCGTCGGGATAGTTGCGGAAATCCCTAAATCACCACGCATGCCGAGACCGAAGAAAGGTAAGTAGCCCATGATTTTGGTGCGCATGTCCCCTTGAAACCAGCTGAGAACTAAATTGACCATGGAAGAAAAAGGAAAAGCAGTTAATTTGGAAACCGATGAGGAGGAGGAAGACCTTGAGGACATCCTAATAGAATAGGACGAGGATGAAGACATGGAGGAAGAAACAGAGGGCGCGGACCCTCCAACCAGGCTACCCGCATATGTTCTGTTAGCCTCCTGCTGCAGCAGGTTAATCATCTTTCATGATCGACTTTTTTACATGCCAAATATGTCGTACTATGCATGCTGCAATGCTCCATATTTGCTACAGATGGCAAAAGAAGTGTCCATAAGAGTGTGCTAGTCTAAGTGCCACTGCTGTGTTCCAATTCTGATAAGCAATCCATTTTTTGGTTTAAGGCAGCTTTTCAGTTGGAGGTACTCAGGCTGGAATTCACTAACCTCTCCCTTTTTCTCATCACCCTTATTATATAACTCCCTGACAATTTTCCCCTTTCCCCTATTTAAAACATGTATATAAATCCCCTTATGTAAATATCCCCCCCTGGCAATATAGCCATATTTTTACTAAGTCAGGGAAATCACAATCCATCTGGGACTGTTTTTAGCCCATCCGTGTCCAGGGATTACTCTGACATCTGGTCAGAATAATAACCTCTTCCCTAAACCAAAAAAATCCTAAAAACCCCTAAAAAACCCATATTCCGCCCCTAACCCAAAGTTTCTGTGCATAAGTATTAAGCCCGCGCCTGTGAAACCCACATAAACCCGTTTCCCTAAGTTCTTAACCCACCCGCGCAAATATTAAAAAGCGAATATACTCCGCATATAACCCGCACTTAACCCGCCATCCCTTCGCGTCCGCTGCCAGCCGTCCGATCCACAGCCCCGCAGATCGATGGTGGGCGGGCCGCCCCATCCCCGAACCGCCCGGCCTTTAACGTCCGGGAGATCGGCGGTTTTGCCGCCGTACTCCCGCCACGCGTCAGGCGCTGGGCTGTGGCGGAGCCCCTCCCTCCGAAACCGCTCTCCCCGAAAAGCGGTGCGCCACATACCACTTACCGCCTCCTGCCTAGGTGACGTCACTGCCTACGTCACCCCTGCACAGTCACCGCCCACGTCACCCCTTGTCCAGTCACCCGATGAGTCACCTGCCTGCGTGGCCTCCTGCCACGTCACTGCCACGTGTCCCCACCACCGTACCTGCCACATCATCATCCGTACGTGATGACGTCATGCTGACGTCATCCCGCCATGTCGCCCTGCTGACGTCACCTGCCGTACAATGCTGACGTCATGCTAACGTCATCAGCCCTTTTTTGGACGCAGAGGCGCAAAAGTCGCACTTCGGAGCCCCAGAATCGAATTCTGAGGCAGTTTTTGATGAGCGATTTGCGCTTCATCGCAAGATTTTTTAGGCCGAAATGGAGAATCTTCAGGGAATCTTTAAGGAATCTTCTCACCATGCGGCCCCAGGAAGCCCAAAAAGGCGCAAAAATGATCCGTTTTCTTCACAGAACATACCAAAAGGATCAGAAGACAATTCCAGATGATACAGAGGCCGAACATCGGCCATTTACTGGTGAATAGACCTGCAGCACATCAGATCAGCAGTCCAGATTTTGTCAGAGAGTATCAGTGGAAGAAAAGACGCCAGAGAGAATCAGTCATGATTTTTTAGGGGCTCGAGGCACCTGAACATTGATGAAGCCCCCAGAAAGTCAAATCAATAAGCATCAGCCCATCCTTGCCTTCAAATCACCATCAAGGCATTCAAAGCACCAGGACAACAAGGAAGCAGAAACCCATACTCATTTATTGCAGAAAACACTATAGCAAGCCACCAAGGACAGCATCATTTATTCAGTTTTGATACATCGGCCCTGAGCACGGCCCGAGATATTTTTGTATTTATTTCAGGATAGGATTAGGTCAAGTAGTCATTTTTTATGACCTAATTAGGTCAAGATGTAATAAAGGAACTCTCCAGAGAGTTTTTGCCCTATATATACCACCCTCTGTATAGTTTTAAGGGTGGGTTAATTGAGAATTTTCACTAGAGACTCGCTGTGTATACCTGAACTTTTCTGTAATCAAAGATTGCTTAAAGCTTGGAGAGCGAACTGTCTGTTGTTGATGAATGTTTTGAAGAGTTGAAGATGGAATTCCTGCGCTGCGGTCTGAAGCAATAAGTGCCTCTTATCTCTGTTTATATGTTTGCCATTATCTAAATAGCAGAAAAAAGGAATAGCCTAGAATTAGTTTAAATACTCTCTATGCTCAATTTCTACTGTTTCTTGATGTTTTCCTCTAAAGAATTGGTTATGAACATTGAATTCCTTTCGGTTCATGTTTACCCCAATTCACCTGTGTTGGCCAATTATCTAGGGATTCTTAACTGCCCCTAGGTAGCGCCCTGTTATTTTCTCTGCTAATCTGTTGGAGAGATTCTTAATTGCCTCTCTTTCTTTAGCATTCAATTCATCCCTTAAACCTGAAATTTGCTTCAACCTCAGCTATCTTGCTCCATGTTCCCTCACTGTTATTAATAAAACGCACTAGCAGCTCGCCTCCTCGACTCCACGCCCAATGGATTGAAAGATTCAGACTATACTCTGCCTCTCTACCTGAAAGTGTCATTTTTCCCACCAAACTCAATCAAAACCCCTATGCATCATATCTAGCCTAAAATCATCCCTTTTCAACAAAGCTAAATCATAAAGAGAGAGCCCTCTCTGACTGCAGGTAGGCTAGGATCTGCAGTCCAAAGTTGGTTTGTGGTTACCTCGGCCGTATCCCTTTAGGAGTCAAAAGGGACAACCTGAGTGATAACATGTTCCTCCATGGAAGGGGAAGGAAAAGGTGCCCAAGGACATAAATGAGAGCAAGAGCTCTCTGTAGACTCCGCTGCTACCCGACGATATCATTTTTGAAGGAGCGCATGTGGGACAAGTGCTGAGTTTGAAGTTTGAAGATTGGGATCTCGCCGACCACAAGAAATTCCCTGACCTAGCGACCGCGCAGCTCATGAAGCGAAGAAAAACACTACAGCGGGAGTCATAGAGTTGGAGCTGCACAAGTGGTTACACGGATTCAAAAAGGCAGGGTTGTTGAACCTGCTCTGGGTGCTACATTACCATCGCGCCCTAATGACTATCTTCATCATCAGGCAGCTGCTCTGCCTAGTGCATGATGGGTGTTTATGGCTGGAGGAGCCCATCCCCATCACAGACCACCTAATCCATAGAATTACTTGACTCCTTTGTAAAGGGGAAGACCCAGTAGACATTTCAGAGGGTAAAAGTAGTGATTTGGCCATCACGGAGGCCATGAAAAAGAAATATAAGCTGGAGAAGAAAAAGAGGGGCTACACGATCTCCAGTATCAACAACAAGGCAGTCAGAGTTGTGACTCAGATACTAGCAAGTAAGGTCATGCAGAAGTGCTGCGCGGATGAGGTGCCCATGCCGGTGGTTGCACTTGCCGAGCAGTGCGCAGAGGGGGTCCAGTTTAACTGGTCTGAATTCTTGTGCAAGGAATTCCTGGAGAATTGTCGCGAGGCACAAGAATAGGGGAAAACCTTCCACTATGCATGGCTTCCATTGTCCATAGTGCTGGTGGGTGGGGAATTTCCTAAGGACATCCATTTCTCCACAATTGCAAGGGATCTCCCAGAGGCCGCGAAGTATTCTTCGCTGTGGGCCACTAAAGATGCGCACCAGATCTGAGATAGTAAGATATTATGTGTGTTCATGGAGATGAACATCAGAATGGGGATTAACTGCAAGTCGCGGATATCACCCACTATCTACAATAGCCTACAAAGCTTTGTGGAGTTTAAGGCGAACTTCCACCATGTCTACATCAAGGCATGCAAGGACCCCGCAAACAAGTGGAATCAGCTCCTGTACCTGGCCATGGACGATGTCATCTTCGACGTAATTGAGGCGTGACCGCTGGAGTGGTGCACTCCAGCTATCTCCATGATGGAACCGGAAATTTCTACTGCATAGCGGAAGAAGGAGGAGACAAAACTGCGAATGGCATAGTTGGCAAAGAAGAGAAGGAAAGAGGTAGCAGCAGCACAGGCGCAGGAGGCGCGGGACACTACGAAGGCCGCAATAGAAGCAATAAGGCAGTAGAGAAGGAGCGTGAGGGCTAGAAGTCACCTTTGCCTGAGTAGGAACAAGAAATGGAGACAGAGACAGAGGAGGGTGGCGTGGACCTATAAATAATGATGACATAGTTAAAGTGCCAACACCCGAGAGAGAAATTGGGGCCGCGAAAGAAGTCGAGAGAATCCAAGACTTCTTTCGACCCGATCACCCTCACTGAGGGAGTTCTGCACGATATCGGGGAGACGGTGCACGAGGTCACCACAGAGGCCCTCCAACAGTTTGCAAAGGAGAATCAAATTGTGTTGGGGGCCCTCCGGGCACAGATTCAGGAGTTGCAGGTGCGCACTCCCCAGGCTGGTACTCTCTCGACCAGCCTCGCAGTAGGAATGGCCACAACTGAGGAAATGTTGCGCGCCCGCATGACCAACACAATAGTGCTACCAAAGGGGGCACTGGTTATAGAAAATGAGGCCGACAAGCCTATGGTCAGTGCATTGAAAGGGGTAGGAATCAACATGGTTGCGCTCCCTCGGGAGACGCTCTATGTCCTGCAGGACGGAGTGACTGCAGAACTGCGGGCTAGGGAGGGTCACACGCTACAGGTGTTGAGTGAATAAAGAATAAACATGGAGCAACTGATCCTGCAGCATGACGAGGTTATGACGCAAAACCGATAAATGGTGCAGGTGGTTGAGGAAGCCTACGAAATGGTCCCTGAGTTGGCCATCCCAACAGAGGCACCAGTAGAGGCCTGCATCCAGAGGTTAGCAGTAGGAGTGTGTGAGGCGCGAGAAGAGATGTCTAAGGTTCAGCTAGAGTTGAACCTTCAGATAGCAGAGCTACGGTTGAAGCCACGGCCTTCAACTCCCCCAAAGGTAAGGGAACAATGCTCTAGCACCATTACATCGGGGATGGAGGAGATCAGTAGTGCAGTGAAGGACTGCACCAAAATGTTGGAAGAATCATTCAAGGTCCTCACCACTTTGCAGGAGGACCCGAACATACAACACTTAGAAATAGAGGCGCATGAGCTACAACAATAGTATGACAACATCAAAGGGACCGCGCAGATGGTGGCCCTTACACAGAGGCTCGTGCGGATGCAACAGGCCAAAGCGCTTAAGGAGTAGGTAGACGCAACGCGACATAGAGAAGCGGTTTTGAAGGCGCGTGTCCAGCCTTGGATCAACGAGGCCTTCATAATCATAGCAACAATTGAAGGTAAGCTCGCGCAGATGCAAGGGACACAGAAACATATACAAGGAAGCAGTTCAGATACCACGGTCTTCGAACAGCGTGTCCAGGAGATACAACAGGCCGCCGCTCAGTGCACTGCCGACCTTGTAGCAGTCCGAGCAACATTGGGAGGTCTCCGCGCGAAGATCTCCGCATCGACAGAGTGACTCGAGGGTGAGTCACGATGTTTTTGTTGGGGGCCTGTTGGGCACGGGATCCCCCCCAAGGCAAGTTTTTGGGCTTAAAGCCCAAGTTTTGACTAAGTCTAATGTAAAGACTCTATGATTTGTGGGCATGGAGAGCGAAGTTGTAATTAATTCATAGGGTTTTCCGCCCTTACTTTTGTAATGTAGTGTCGGCTTGAGAGTTCTACCCATGATCTGTGGACCATGAGATTGTATAAATAGAGCAAGGCTCTAAGTGTAAAGAGAAAAGTCATCCATAGAAGATCTAATAATGAAGCATTGAGGCTAAGTGTAAAGTCAAGTCTTTGGATAGTAGAGTAGGAGAAGGCTCTGCAGCGGAGTGCACAGAGGCCTAGTAGTACACAGCTGAGTGCGTAGACCCCTGCAGCTGAGTGCACAGGGCAAGTTGAATATGTAATGGATTGAAGCATTAATAAAGAGAAGTTTTACATTATTTCTGTGTATCTTTTCCTGTTTTATGCATTGAAGTATATTGGGTATGAATTTCAAGTTTACTGTTTATCTACTATGCGAACTTCGATGAATGAGTTGAATAAGTGAATATAAGATAAAGTAACTGTTTACACGGAGATAACTAAATGTTATAAGAAGATAAGTAAGATCCACGGTGTAACTTGGGGAAATAACACAGATCACTGCTTTAGCAGCGCGAGAGCTCCTCAGCCCCTAATTAGGGCTACGTAAAGGTGAGTATAACAGGGTGCGAAGGCCTCGCGGGTCAGGAAAGTGCGCAAAGGGTCCTACGCGAAGGTATTCACAGTTGGACTAAATCGACCCCTCAGACATCTCAAGGGTGCGGAAACTTGGTTCCAGCATCCCCCCATACTGCTTCGGGTGAGACCTCAGTGTGCGCTCCACGGGCTATTGCCGAAAGCGCCAGTAGTACAGGGATTTGTTTAGCTAAATAACTTCAAACATGGTTCAGGCCCCCTCAAGCCAATAGGGTCAAATGTCATCTAGGTCAAAGCCTTCATACTTATGAACTACCCTCATTTTAAAGGAATAAAAAAAGCAACAAATTAATCTAAAGGAAAAATACTTTTAGCGTTGAGATATCCAACTCTTATAGGCAATGGGATGAACCACTTTTTCCTTTTCTTCTTGAAAAAATGAGCCCAAGATCTATATTTTCTACACAATTTTGGTAGAAGTAATTTGTCATATACATATTAAGTGAGTGGAAAAGGCTTTCCTTGAAATCCATATAATCGAGTATATCAAAAATCATCTTGATATTCAAATATTTTGATTCCAACAACAAAAGATAAATCTTCTCTTGAAAACTTGTCAGTAGTAGAACCATAAATCATTCTTCTAAATGCCAAAAGGAAGGAATGTTGGATTTTATAGAAATTGAAAGGGGCCTTATGCCTCCAAAGTGCTAGATATTATAACAACACTAGGTCCTTATTGAAGTGAGGGTTTCTTGATCAGGGTAAGTCTTTAAGTACATGACAATATACTATAGCATAGATCAAATAAGAAGTCTTATACAACTTCTTTTTTTTTCTGAAAATTCTCCAACTAAAAAGATATCTCATTTGAGATAATGTGCACCCAATCAAAAAAATAATAATGAATAGAGTAATATATAATATAGATAATATATTTCTCCCATGGGGGTAGATCAATTGGTGATAGAATTAATGTGAAATCTATGAAAAATGAGAGATCCAAGGTTCAAATCCCCCCAATTGTGACCCAGTTTACGAAGAGGAGGATACAAAAATATATATAGAGAAAGAGGGAGATAATCTATTTTGGAAAAAAAATAATAGATTCTTTCCCAAAAATCCTTGTGAATAGCCAAGCGAACTATTTATATAGATATGTGAGTGAGCGTGCCTCAATCAAAGTAGAGCTTCTCAACTCTTTGTGATATAAAACTTGTGCTTTAAAAATTATAAGAAACCAATAATTTTAGTGCTGTAAGAAGGTAACCTCCTTATAATGAATACAATGTACATGACAATATTTTATGATTCTAAGGCTAGGTCTCCTTGGAATATATATAGGAGACAAAGGGTACAATTATAATAATATGGTACCATGGGAGGTTCTAGCATATGTAACAATATAACAATAAAAATGTAATCACTCGATATATATGGCTTAATAAGGGGTTTCAAGGTTAACATGGAGCTTATATAAGGATTAATATGCCCCTTCCCTTCAAAAAAGTGTTTTCCTCAACACTTGACTATATGTGGGTGTTTTTACATTAACAACTCATCTTCCCATGTCACTTCTTCGAGTAGTAAGTTCTTCCATTTGGTGAGGTGATTACTAATTGCTCAATTTCTTAGCTGCTTATTCCTTGTTTCCAATATTTTTTCTAGTTCTAATAGTATTTTCCATTATTCACTAATCTTCAATAGAATAGTTTGGACTGAGATGTTGTCATTGATTACCTTCTTTAAGAAAAAAACATGGAATATTGGATGCACATGTGAAGATTGTGGAAACTCTAAATTGTAACCAATAGTTCCAATCTTATAAAGCACCTTATAGGGGACATAATACTTTGGTGCTAATTTATTTACCTTCTTTTGTTTCTTGAGGGACTTCTATTTATATGATTGTAGTCTCACAAAGACCCAATCACCCACTTACAATTCCATTTCACTACGATGTTGATTTGCTTGTTGTTTCATCCTATTTTGTGCCATAACCAAGACTTTTTCCTTCGATAGTTTGAGAACCTCTTGTTAGTTTTTTATGTTCCTTATGCTTGAGCCTCTATAGTACCTTTCAAGGGTAATGTTATGGATGGAGGATGAGATTCATAAAGTGTCATAAATTGTGACATTTTCGATGAGGTATGGAAGGATGTGTTGTACCACCGTTCTACCAAGGGAAACCATTTGACCCACTATGTATGTTTATTAGATGCAAACTTGCATCATAGATATCCTTCTAAACTTTTATTCACAATATTGTTTTTCCCATTAGATTGAGGATGGTAATATGAGTTGTGAGCCAATTGAGTACCCAAACAAGAAAATAATGCATCCAAAATTTCTAGTGAAAATTAGATCGTTGTCACTTACAACATTATATGGTATTCCATGCAACTTTTGGACCATTTTCATAAATTATTATTCCATTATAATTGCTTTAAAAGTATGAGAAAGAGAGAAAAATGGCCATACTTTTTCATTTGATCTACAACTACTATAATGACACTCTTTCCTTCATATAAGGGTAAAACTATAATAAAATACATTTAAAATTTGTCTTAATTTTGGCTTCGTATGGTTAATAGTTGAAGGTTCCCTAGAGTCTTGATTGTCTCTCCCCTATTTTATTGTCATACCACACATTCAAGAAAAAAACAATTGTGCATCTTCTTTAAGGCCTTCCCAAAAAAAATTGTCTTGATCCTCTGGTATGTCTTCAAAAATCTTGAATTTTCTCCTACAAGAGAAGTGCATGATTTCGAAAGGACCTTCTATTTGTGCAGATAATTATTACATTAGTATAATTAATCTTAATACCATAACAAATCACTTTTTCACATAAAATTATTTACTTCATTGGGTGTTGGAATTGTAACTAGGTTTGGTCTTCCTAATTGTCATTGTATTTGTGTTAATATGTATTTTATGTAAAAACAAATAGAAGAAAATTTATTATTATTATTTTAATTATCAAGCATGTTTTTCATGCTTTATTTTGGTCAAAAGAAAAATCCATAGGCATGTTCTTAGTGACCCTATGAAAAGAAGAAAATTTTGAATTTTTGTAAGTGTCATTTGTTTGTCCAAGTTGCTAAGTCGGCCCTCCAGATAGACAAATCGTCTTGCCCAAAGGACGTGTCTCTTCATATTATCAAACAACTATATATTGGCACATATCCTCTATTGTTTGGCATTAATATTGCATCTCTTCTGTGGCAATATAATTAAGGTCTATGGCATGAATATGAGGCAAGATATAGGAGTGATATTTGAGTTTTATGAGACAAGACAGTTCTGAAATATCTGAATTTTTTTTAGGCAAAACACTCCATGACATGCGAATTTCAGTGACTCTATGACGTCCAAACTTCAGTGGGTCTGTGACATGCGAATTTCAGTGACTCTATGACATTGAAATTTCAGTGGACCTGTGACATGCGAATTTCAGTGGGTCCATGACATGGGAGTTTTAGTGGCTATGTGACATGTGAACTTTAGTAGCTTTGTGACATATGAAGTTCTAGTGGCTCTGTTATAGACAAAATTCTTGTGGCTCTATGGAATGTGAATTACCTATGGTACTATGCAAGTTTCTTGAAGCATTGTACCTTGTGGAAAAACTTGTGATAGGATCTATGAACAAGTGCTGCTTGGTGGAGGGTTGAATTGGCACTTGGATCACTAGCTAGCTTTACTTGGATTTATCTTGTTGATGAAGAATATATAAGGATATGATTTATGGGTTTTCCCCTTGTGGGTTTTTCCCTAGCCTTTGGCCTAATCTCTAGTGTCTCTTGTCTCTTGTGCATTATGATCTCTTTTTTGATAATGTGTAATTTCTTGATGACATAAATAATCAAAATAAATGTTAAGAAAAATATGTGTATCATTCACAAGTAATTACCATGATAAGAAATTCTATCATCTTTATAAATTTCAACATGGTATGAGAGCAAGGTTTACAGTCCAAGAGAAGCCTAGTTTGAGTTGGTTAGGAGACAAGTTTGTATCTCTCGCAAGAGAACCTGATCTAGACCGAGTTAAAGTTGTTTATTGAATACTTTTTCAAGTCTCTTATTGAAGTTATAAACATAAGAAACTATCTTAAGGGCTTATTTGGAAGGTATGAAAAGAAATAAAAAGAGTTTGAGGCTAATACATCTATCTTTGTGGCATGTTAAAGAGTTTGATTTGTCTCTCTATGAAAAGGAGTAAGTCTGTAGTATGAAAACTTCGAATCCAAAGACCCTTTTTTTGTGTAAGCTATAGGTCCAAAGGTATATATCATATATAAGCCTTCAACAAGGATCATAAAAGAAGGCCAAAAAATTATTGTGTACAAATAGGATTAGGATTCTAAGATTTATTGAGGATGAGGTATGTTGCTAGTTTGTAGACCTGTATTAAATATTAATTGTTCAAGCTCCCTCAAGGAAGGTTTTAACCTTGTACATAAATTACCTGCAAACAAATTCTTAAAACAAAAAATATATACAATGGCTTGAACATAAAACAAATATACACATAGATTTTCCCCTGGATCCCAAAACCAGGAATACCAGATTGATTTTTTATTATATTCCTTTCAATGTTATAATACATATATATACATGTCAAAGAATTCATAAACCCCAATCCACTAAACCTAGATTAGACATAATCGTAGTTCCCTTGACCAGATCTACAAATATCATGGGAAAAAACCACCGTAACCAAAAATCATGCACAAAACCATGGTAGGTCTTCCCACCATTTTTGGATCCCCCCATCCTTGGGTCCACCCAACTATTATTGGGTGTACATAAAATAAAATAAAAATTAGGGCACTGCCCTGGAACCCATCAAGCATGGAAAGAATATAACACACGCCCAACATTCTCCCATTTTGTTGTTTTCTTTCCACATTGGGGGTCACATGAGAGCTTAGTCATTGGTTCAGTGCTGCAATACCCATTGTTTCTCTACACCAAGAAAACTTCTCAGTGCTCATAGACTTTATCAATGAATTTGCAACATTCTTTAGAGTGTCCACTTTTACCAGCAACACCCTTTTATCTTTAATCATATCACTCACAAAGTGATACTAAACATCAGTGTGCTTTGTCTTTAAATGATAAGAAGGGTTCTTTTCCTATAAAATTGCACTTTGGTTGTCACAATCTATCCTTATAGCGTGTTGTATCAACCCCATACTTCAACACAATCTCTGAAACCAAATTGCTTCCTTGATTACATGAGTGGTTGCCATGTATTTAGCCTTTGTAGTTGAAAATGCCACTAAAGACTATCCCTCGCTCATCCAACTGACTGCTCCTCCAAATAGGTAAAAAATATGCCCACGTGTAGATCTTCTTAAATCCAAATCTCTAGCCCAGTCTGCATCAACAAAGCCATTTATGTCCAAAACTTTATCCAATCTTGGCCTTCCTTGGTAGAAAAGACCATAGTTAATAATGTCATGCAAATACTTGAAACCCACTTCACTGTTGTCCAACGCTCCTTCCCTTGTTTTGACATAAACCTACTCAATACTCCCATCACATGTGTAATTTCTAATCCAATACAAATCATTGCATACATCAGGTGACCAACTATACTCGCATATGGAACACTGGACATGTCCTCTTCCTCTTCGTGTATCTTGGGACATTGTTCAACAGATAACTTTATGCATACAAAAATAAGAACCTTCACATATTTGTTATCCTGCATATTAAACCTCTGCAATATTGTCTTGACATACTTCCTCTGGTTTAGCCAGGGCTTCCTCTTTTCCTGATATCATTTAATTTCCATGCACAAAATATAGTTTGTACCACTGAGATCCTTCATGTCGAATTTAGAGAACAATTAGGCCTTCAAATCCTAGATAATTGATTTGTCATTTCCAATCAGCAGCATATCATCCACATACAATACCAAATAAATAACACGGTCACCAATTAATTTAAAATACACATAGTCATCTACTTTGCTCCTTGTGAAGCCAAGTCCATGTATATATGTATCAAATTTTTGGTACCACATCCTTGGTGATTGTTTTAACCCATACAGAGAATTTTTTAACCTGCGTACCAGTTCTTTCTTACCCTTCAACGCAAAGCCTTCAAGTTGCTTCATGTAGATCTCTTCTTCTAGATTCCTGTGAAGGATTGTTGTCTTCACATCCATCTATTCTACCTCGGAATAAAAAGAAGCAACAATAGATAAAAGTAATATAATAGAAGATAACTTGGAAACTGCTGAAAAAATATCACCAAAATCAATTCTCGACAACTGGGAATAACCTTTTTCTACCAACTGAGCTTTGTATTTCTCCACCTTGCCTTTTTCATTCATCTTCTTATTAAACACCCATTTGTTGCCAATGGGTTTCCTTACATCTAGCAACTCCAACATATCCTAAGCCTCATTTTTGTCCAAAGATTCCATTTCATCAACCATGGCCTCCTTCCAAAGTTTTCCATCCTCTAAATCCACTGACTCTCTGACTTTTATGTGATCATCATCAGCAATAGATAAAGCAAAATTTGAACAAAAAGCAGATGGACTATACCTCTATAGTTTCCTTCTCTTTTGAAATTATCTTCTCAAAATTGGAGTGTGTGGCTCTTCCTCTTCTAATTCATGTTCTTTTGTAGAGTTTGGTTCTTCCTCCTTCGGTTCAAACTCTATCTTCTCAGGTTCCTTTGGTAGGACTTCATGTTTAATAACATATTTCACCTCTTTAAACACCACATCTCGATTGTACACAACCTTCTGATGAGCCTCATCATTGGGTAATTATATGGGCCTTAAATCACCTCTTAGCTTATTCAAACCAACTATTCTCACAACTTATTGCATCCTTTTGATTATATTTTGTTTATGAGATGAGTTAGAGTTGGATATTTTGCTTTGTGGTCTAATGTGCATGTAATGCAGGATTAAAGGATAAAATAAAGGAGTTTTAGCAAAGACCTTGGTCAAAACTCGAATGGAACAAGGGAGGAATTATAGGAGGTAAATCCTCCTCATTTACTAGCCCTCCATTTGAATATTCCTTCATCAGCTTGGAGTTCCACCAGCCAAATCATGGGGACTAGAAGGCAGCCGAGCAAGTGAAATTCAAAGCACCAATTATCTCGAGTTTGGGAGCTGAACCTCCCTAATTTTAAGGAATTCGATGGAGACTTAAATCGTATAAGTAGAGAGGCATAGGACCTCAGTAGGATTTGATATTTTATTTAGAATTTTGATTTTAAAACTTTACTTTATTTTCGAGTTGCAATACTTGTGACAGTTTTTGATGTAATCCATTGTTTTTGACAATAAGAATGAGTTTTGTTTTGAGCCAGCACTGAGTTAACTCAAAGGGCTGAAGCGCTTGGGTTAGGGCCCAACCCTAGCAGTTAAGGCTCCTCTTTACTATACATGTATGCTAACGTAGATCCATGGTTTAATCATTCATTTTCTTAAATAGTTGCATTTCCATTACAACAGTATAGTGCATAGATTCATGGTTTAATCGTTCATTTGCTTAAGTAGATGCATTTTCATTACAACAGTGTAGAGTAGATTGGTTGTGTTTCAGATTTCTAGTTATTGCATGAGCTTTGGAGTTTGTTGTCTTGATTCAGTACTTGGTTCATTTCATCGTTATCGTCTTCAATCACTCTCTTTTTGTAATATATCTCACTCATATTCTCATTTCCTTCATCATGAAATACTTAAGCGCAAGCCAATAAATCATGTCTTAAGCAGATTATACCCATAGATCTCCTTACTGTCTGATCCACAGCAAACTTGAAAAATCACCATCTGATTCATTGCGACACTTGACTTTATGTGCTCCAGATCTCCATCGTCGATCTGTCGCATCATTGATCCAATGACTATTTCGTCACCCAATCGCCAACTAGCATGGCCGATCTCCACCGTTGATCAAACCTGCATGATATGACAGCTATTGTGCAATCTCACGCGGATTCTTGCACAACTGATATCCGCTCGAGAGCACACGAGAAAATTGGTTTTCTCGTGCTACATGTCACACAGTTAGGCTAATCGCACAAAATTTTGGAATTCTGCTTACAACGTTGAGGGCATGCGAGAGACTTCTTACCACCTACAGAAACCCGCTTTATCATTCCACATGCTTTTCTACCCTTCTATCGCCACGTGACTTGATGTGATCCACCCATCTATTCACTTCATCTCCATGATAAGATCTCCACCATCCATCTTCTGATTAGTCTTGTCCATCCATCTCTTCACTTAGCCTCCCGCGATAAGAACTCCGCCATTCATCTTTCGTCAGTCTTATTCGTTCATCTATTCACTAAATCGCCCAAGATAAGATCTCCGCCATTCATCTTTTGTCAGTCTTATTCATCCATCTATTCACGTAATCTTCTGCAATAAGACCTCCGCCGCTCATCTCCCATTAATATTTTTCCTGGTCAATCCAACAATCCCTATGCACTTCTACTTCGTTACGTCCTCGTTTCACTGATTTCAATCTTCGCTTGCCCTTCCGCTTAACTCCTTACATGCTTGATTTTACCAAAACACCAAAAACATGAAAACAGACTTAGTTTAGTTTCCTTGCTTACACATTAGTTTGGTTTGATTCTCTTTACTTCTGTAACTTAGATAGAAACATTAGGTTAGTGTTAATTTAGCAATTCTGCTTAGTTTAGTTGTTTAAATGGTTAATTAGGATATGGTGTGATTTAGAATTACATGTTGTTTTCTTCATTACTATAGTAGAGTAGTTCTATTAGAATAGATTTTCTCTTCTTGCATCAAAGAATCAAGCTTCTTCTGACTCTATAGAAGTCTAGCTTGGAACCCCTTGGGTCTCTTTCTAGATGAACAAGTGACAACAGGAAATACCTTCACTTCTACTTGTGCATATAGCATTCTCACGTCCAAGTTTGTACGAACCCCAGGTTGATAAGTAAAGCTGTTAGCCTAGGAGTTGCAGCATCCTTGCTGCAATACTAGTGCTCATCACTTTTATAGGGTACTCCCAGGAGTCAATGGAGACCATCACATCCTCCACAATACCCTCAGGGGTGACTGTGGAATGGTCTGTAAGTTGCAGAACTGTTGTGGTCTTTCTTAATGACCCTTGGAGGTTGATCTTGAGCATGGTGTCCTTGGTCATCACATTAATGGCAACCCCAAGATCAATCAAAGTGCATGGGACAATGGCGCCATTGATGTGCACATCTACTATAGGGCTTCTAGGTTCCAAACATTTTGGACATATTACGTGCCCCACCATTACTCTAACTCATCTCATAAACAAAATATAATAAAAAATATGCAATAAGTTGTGAGAATAGTTGGTTTGACTAAGCTAGGAGGTGAATTAAGGCCCATATAATTACCCAATGATGAAGCTCATCACCTTCCTTGTTTCTGGGTTCCAAAGCTTATAACCTTTTAAACCATCCTTATACCCAATAAAGATGTACATTTCATATTTACTATACAACTTGGTTCTTATCTCCTTTGGAACATTTACATATGCATCATAGCCAAATACCCTTAGATGTGAGAGAGAGGGTTTCTTACTAGTCCATATCTCATTTAGAATCTTATCCTCCAATGTTGATGAAGGTGATTTGGTAACATGCAATATCCACTGCCTCTACCCAAAATTCTTGTCCTAATCCGACACCATTGAGCATGATTCTTGCCTTGTCCATCAATGTCATGTTCATCCTTTCTGCAACTCCATTTTGTTGAGGTGTGTATCGAGTAATCTTGTGTCCTACTATACCACACTTCTTACAGAACTCTTCAAATTCCTTCTTGCAAAACTCTGCACCCTTATCTATCCTCAACACCTTAATTTCTTCTCTGCTTGATTTTCCACTAAAGCCTTAGATTCTTTAAATCTGTCAAAGACATCAAATTTTTTCTTGAGGAAATATATCCATGTACTCCTCAAGAAGTAATCTATAAATGATACATAGTACACAAACTTCCCTAGTGATGGAATCAACATAGGTCCAAACACATCACTATGCATAATCTATAATATCTTTTTCGCTTTCTTAGCACCAGAAGGGATACTCACTCGATTATGCTTCCCACGTGCACAATGTTCAGAAAAATTGAAATCTAGAGCGCAATTAGAAATACTTTCTACCATACCATTACCAAGTAGTATTCGAAGGGCCTTCTCTCCAATGTGTCCCATTCTTTGATGCCACAACATTGTATTTTCTCCAAAGACTATAATATTTTTTCCTCCACCTTCATGAAACACAACACTATTATACTGATCAATAACAATATTTCCCAAAAACTTATATAGAGTTCAAATACAAACTCCCTGCATCAATACCAATATTCCCTGAACCATCTTCCAGGTATCTTTCTCAAACATTGTTTTTATACCTGCATCATTCATCTTACTTACAGAAATCAGATTTATGGCCAATGGAGGAATTTGTAGAACACCAAGAAGTGTTCTAATCCTTCCACCTTGCAACTTTAGCTTGAATTTTCCACGTCTAATGTTTATAGCCTTCCTGTAATCCCCTAGGAAGATATCACCACCATCATATTTCTCATACTCGTAGAACCACTCCTTATGGGGAGTGAAATGAAAGGATGCACCTGAGTCAATCAACCATGCCTCATGATCTATGTGTGTATTTGAAGATAAGCCAAGTACACATCCCCACCTTCATCTGAGATGGTTTTCACCTTTGCAGAAAGAGAATCATTATATCCCTTTCCTTTATCTATATTTTTAGATCTACATTCCTTTTTGTAGTGCCCCTCCTTTCTGCATTTCCAGCATACCTTTACATATTTTCCTGGATACCTATATCTCCCTCTATATTTAGATATCCCACTTGAGCACTTATTTTTGTTTCAATTATGAGACCATCCTCTCATAGATGAGGAATCTCCATTCTCGCTGTTCATATTTTTCCATATCATCTCCTCTAATAACAAGGATGAGACTATTTCATCAAACTTCAAGGTAGTTGTATTGCTACCTATTGCAACAACCAGACTATCCCACGAGTCTAGTAGAGAACACAACAGACTAATGCACTTATCTTTGTCTAAAATTTTAATATCAATAGATAACAATTGGCTTACCACAGTATTAAAGTAATTTAGGTGCTTTGTCACTAAGTCTCCGTCCTTCATCCTCAAGTTATACAACTTTTTCTACATGAACAATTTTTTCACTGGATACTTAGATTGATACAAAGTCCCTAACTTGTCCCACAAATCCTTTTTCATAGCTTCCCCTGATACATTCAACAATATTGAATCTGAGAGACACAATCATATTGTGCTCTTTACCTCTGATCTAACTTTTCCTAGTACTCTGTTGACATTTCTGTTGGTGTCGTGCCTAGATCTATAGTGATCCACTTATCTCTATCCATGAAAATTCTTCCATCTTGAGCTTCCATAGCTCAAAACTCTGTCCATTGAATTTCACAGTCTCTATCTTTCCATTTTTCATCATCTTCTTTCACGACAAGAATAGATCCCGCAGATCTCCCCTATAACAGGGTTTACCACATGCCCTGTTAGCTCTGCTATACAACATTGATTCTGCAAGGCCGGAGGTGAATTTAATCCTTGGTCATGCTAAAAGGATGTCCATACTGATCGTTCTCACCTTCTCCTTTACCTCTATCACCCTCCCTTTATCTCCATTTCCCATGCACCTTTTTTAAAATCCATAAAAACTCATTTTCTTAAATCCCGGGTGTTAAAACACAAAACCCTCTAAAACTAAGCCCGCCGGACTCCGCGCCTCCATAAACACACCACCGTAACCTTAGCCGTTGATCTCCGCCACCCTGATCCAACGGTCCCCCATCATATCCGACAAAAAAAACCTGTGGATCAAATATCCACCATCCGATCATCTCCACTGCGATCGGACGGCGTTCGCTCTCCCCGCGCCCGCAAACTGTCGGAGCGATAACACGCGATGAAAGTGGTTTTGTTCTTTCCCCACCGCCACGTGTCACACTCTGAGTGGTATCGCACGCCATTGTATCTTTACCACCCAACCCCAATGCCAGTGCGAGAAATACCACTTTACCCCCATCCTTCGTCCCCACCCGTTAACGCCCGCGCATTTCTACCACCCGACGACCGTCGGATCTGCCCACTGAGATCCAACGGCTCACATTCATGCCGCCTTGCCTTTTCCCAATAGCCCCGCCAACTCATCCTCGTCGTCTATCCTCCTAATTCAATGGCTAGTCTCGCTCCTCCATCCGACTATTCCACCCACTGTGCAATCCACGTACTTTAACCATTCCATGCTCCCAAAAGGATGAAGGTGACCAGTTTTCAGTACTAGGAGCATTTCCTCCTCAACAACCACATTTAACAGATAGTATGGTCGAGGAGGAAAAGTACATAGCATGAATAGATAAATGCATTTAACAGTTATGGGACTTCATCCCATACGATACTCCAGCCACCCGAGAGGACAACAGAGCACTCAAGGAGATCAAATTCACTCACTGAGACAAGTAAACGCACTCAGAAGCTCCATCAGGCAACTAAATGTGGTTGGTGGTCAATTATGACACCTCCATACTTAGAATGGCCGAGTGCCTTTGTAATGAAACTCTATATATACTCGGAAATAAGATGTAATCAAGGTTGATTGTTGTTGTTTTGATGTAAGGTTCAACTTCTGGAGACTGTAACTATTTTGGCACTTGCAGCGTCTCGTATTCATTTTAAGCTAATACAAGCTTCTTTTGTTGTTAATTGCTCACTTTCATTTCTTCTTTTGTTCCAAGCTGTGCCTGATATGCTGCATTTCAAAACTCTTGATGTTTAGCATTAGAGTAGTTGTCGTCCTATCTCTGTGTTAAAGTCTTGTATGTATCAGTGAATGAGCTATTCAAGTTTCTTTTCACCCACTGCCAGAGAGTTGTCATCCTGTCTATGCATAGGGAATTAGATTTGCAGACTTCATTACTGGTTGTAGCCGGCCATCACATGGTCTTGTGCATCTGCTGGTGTGGTTAGTATTCTCCATATTCACCCAATCCTCAAACTGTGAGCAATTGGTGGTCTAAAGCCTTGTATTCTAGGGGTTTTCACGCATGTCTGGAGTTAAACAAATTAGAAGTGGTTATCTGGCTTCAACAAGCATCATTCCTTCCATTCATCCATTTGCAACATTAAGTTGAATTTGTATGTCCCCGAGCATCTCTGAGCTACAACCTAGGAGAGTTTCTTGGGGTGATAACATTAATTAGTGTCGTTGCCAGGGAAAGGAGGTTGAAGCTCAGCTTCCCTGGGAGAATGACACAGTTCCAGCTTTGATGATAGACAAAGTCTGGACATATTTCTGGTTGTAATCATCTATCTGGTGACTCCACATTACAGTTCTGGCTCAGTTTGTGAGGCATACCAGGAGAAATCCTCAGAAATCACCACCTGACCCAATGCCTAGCCTTGAGAAGATTGCTAAGCAAAGGAAAACATCACAAAAGGAGCATCAGGATCAGGTAAGCCTAAGAAATCTTATGTATCTCTACAAGAGAAGATTATAGCTGAGAATATACAGTTTGAAGATATAGATCCTAGCATTGTTAGTAAAGAAGTACCTTCAGAGATTTATAAAGCTCCTTGTTCATCTAGTTCCCCTTTGGATCTCAGTCCAAAGAAAGCCTCCCATACAGTCCCTCATATTCCTTTGCTTCTATCATCCATTTCATTACTCCCTACTGTTCAAACTACCAGTATCCTTCCACCTACCCCAGTCATGGCAGGCCAACAGGCACCCACAAAGATGGAAAGAATCATAGCTGCTAGGTATGGACCCCTGGTCTTGCCCGTTCCTTTGAATGCCATGCCTGCAGGAAAATATCAGAAATACATGCCTAAATTCACTGGAACAGAGGGAGTAACTGCTGAAGAACATCTTGAGTCTTTTACAGTTATGTTGATAACCTAGATATCAGTGAGGATGATTTCTGGATGAGAGTATTTGTCCAAAGCCTTGATGGAGAGGCTAGAAATTGGTTCAGAGAGTTGACCCCTCGGTCAATAGCAGACATCGAAGCCTTAGATGATGTTTTTTTAAAGCATTGGGGAGATAAGAAAGACCTGCTCTATTACCATATAGAGTTTGGAAACCTAAAAAGGGAGAATGGGGAATCATTGCCTGATTTTAATAAAAGATTTAACCGTATGTATAGTAAGATACCAGCTGAAGTAAAGCCTACCCCCACCTCTGCCAAACTCACCTATGCCAATGCTTTTGACTCTGATTTCTGCCTACTTTTAAGAGAGAGAAGATGTGCCACCCTAGCTGAAATGCAAGATGCAACTTTAGAGGTGGAATCTAATATCATGGCTACAGAAAAGCTCAAAATTCATGCTAATAGGAGGAGGCAGAGAGGTGAGGCTTCTTCTTCCTCTGCTTCATCTTCATAACCCAAGTTAGACAAGGTGACTAAGATGATAGAGTCATTGGCTGCTGAGATATCTAGTCTGAAGGTTGAGCAAAGCTCTGGAAAAGAAAGGCTTCCAAACACATTTGCTCCAAGAAACCCAAATCCATTCAGAAGAGCAAATGAACAATTGAAAATCATTCAGAGGGGTAAAGAGGCCCATGAAGAACAAAGAGTTAAGGCTCCTTTCCAGAACGTAGTCATGGAAGAGGAGCAGTTTGAAGAAGAGGATGAAATTCATTGCATGGAAGATAAGGGCAATGTTGCTTTCTTGACATTGGCTACCTATGAAGAATCATTACTCCAAGACCAAACCAATCAGAGGTGGGACAGAGAGGTTGTTCTGCAGATTGGTGAACAACAAAGATATAATCTGAGGTCAAAAGGAAACAATGTCAAGGAGAATCCTGCCCAAAGAGCTGTTGTCCCAACAGAGCAACAGAATATTAGACAGAAAAGACCAGCAGCTGATCCAGTCATCCTCAAGGCACCAGCTCAAGAGGTAAGAGGTCCTAACAAGTCCCCTTCCCCTTTCAATTTTGAATTAGAAGTCCAGAAGTTAAAAATATTTGTACCTCTGATAGAACTTGTAAAGAGTGAAATTTTTAGAAAGTCTATCCTTGATGCTCTTGAGCTAAAAGCCTCACCAACCTCTACTGACTACATCAATTTGCAAGATGATAAGCCTGCAGTTGTGCTTAGCCCAATGATTGAACCTGCTGATAATAGCTCCCCGTCATTCTATGTCTCCTTGACCATTCATGACAAAACCCTCCATAACTACCTGCTAGACACAGGGGCCAGCCACAATTTGATGCCTAAAGCTGTCATGGAAGAGTTAGGCCTTGATATCACTAGACCATATCATGAATTATTCTCATTTGATTCAAGAAAGGTAAAATGCCTAGGATTAATCAAAGACCTAGCCATTACCCTAACTCAGTTGCCCATGAAGAGCATGATTATGGATATTGTGGTAGCAGATATCCCTCCTAAGTTTGGCATGCTGTTGTCCAGAGGGTGGATTAAGAGACTAGGTGGGACACTACAGAATGATTTATCTTATGCCACTATCCCAGTCTTTGGAGGGGAAAGCAGGAGATTGTACAAAGAAGCACAACTGGCCTAGATCATTAGTGATGCGAAGAATCCTTCCAATCATCCCATTTATGCTGTTGACACCGACTTTGGAGCATGTATCCTCCAAATTGAAGAATCCCAGAAGGCCTCATTGTAGCTCAAGAAACCAACAGTTTAGGCCGAGGGAGAGCAAGGAAGTCAAGTTTGGGAAATGTTTTTTGATGGAGCATGTTCTAGGGAGACTGCAGGAGTAGGGGTGGTGCTAATATCTCCAAAACAAGAAAGCACACATCTGTCGTTTAAGCTGGCTTTCCAAGTTACCAACAATATAGCAGAGTATGAGGCTCTGATATTGGGCCTTAATGCAGCTAAAGACAGAGGAATCAGAAACATAAAGGTGTTTGGAGATGCTAATCTTATCATTCAGCAAGTGAACAAAACATTTCAGGCAAAGCACCCAAGGCTGAAAGCATATAGAGATGAGGTATGGAGACTCAAAGATTCTTTTGATAGTTTTTGTATCTCATATATCCCTAGAGTCAGAAATCAGCTTGTTGATTCCCTTGCTGTGTCTGCTAGCATGTTTATTCCTCCCATGCCTCCCAGACTAGTTTATGAAGTTCAGATGAAATATAGGCCACCCTTGCCTGATAATGTCTAGCATTGGAAATTTTTTGAAGATGATGATGAGGTAAATAGATTTCTTCAAGTCATTGATGAATTCTCTGAAATGCAAATTGATCAAGAGAATGAAGCCTTGGAGGAAAGCCCCCAATCCCAGCTAAGAACAAAATTGGCAAAGATAGCATTGTCCAACTGCCCAGCAATCACATACCTAAAGGCCTAGTCCCTTTAGAAAAGTTGTTTGACCAGAATGATGTGCCTTATAAGGCTGCCCAAAAAGAAGACCAATCTACAGTCCATAGGCATAATATAGGGAGTCCAGAACAACCAAGATATATAAATCTGTCCACCCATTTGTCTGCCACCCAAAGTTCTGAGTACTGCAGTTTAATGAAACAATTTGCTGATGTTTTTGCCTGGGAATATAGTGACCTAAAAACATATGACAAAAAGATCATCCAGCACAAAATCCCTTTAGAGAAAGACACCATTCCTTTCAAGCAGAAATTGAGACCCATAAATCCCTTGCTCCTCCCTCTGATTGAAAAAGAAATCAAGCAGTTGTTGGCTGCCAAAATCATAGTCCCTCTCAGATATTCAAAATGGGTAGCCAACTTAGTGGTGGTGAGGAATAAGAGTGGGGAAATCAGGCTCTGCGTTGATTTCAAAAATTTAAACAAATGTTCTAAGAAATACAATTACCCTCTGCCCAAGATGGAGCTTTTGCTGCAGAAAGTCTCAGGAGCCAAAGTGATGTCTTTCCTGGATGGATTTTCAGGGTATAACCACGTTGCTATGCATCCAGATGACCAAGAGAAGACTGCATTCACTACTCCTTGGGGCACTTTTATGTATTATAAGATGCATTTTGGGTTGATGAATGTTGGAGCCACCTTTCAGAGAGCCATGGATATAGCATTTGTGGTAGAGAAGGACAAATTTGTCCTTGTCTACCTTGATGATATAACATTGTACTCTAGCAGCCATCATGATCATTTGCAGCATTTGAAGAAAGTGTTCCTGAAGTGCAGAAGGCTTGGGATTTTAGTCAATCCTAAAAAGTCATAGTTTGCTTTAGAAGAGGGCAAGCTGTTAGGGCATGTTGTTTCTGCTGCAGGTGTCAAGATTGACCCAAAAAGAGTCAGAGAAATACAGGCCTTGTCTGTCCCAAGATCAAAGAAGGATATCCAGTCCTTTCTCGGTAAGATTAATTTTGTAAGGAGGTTTATCCCAAATTTTGCAGAACTTGTAAAACACGTTACCTCCATGCTGACAAATGGGTCGGAAATCAAATGGACTTATGCAGCAAGAAAATCTTTTGAATCCATCAAAAGGGCTATTGTGGAAGCTCCGACTTTAATCAACCTAGATTATAGTAAGGAATTCCATATATTTTCATTTGCCTCTGATGACACCCTTATAGCAGTTTTGATGCAAGCAGATGATGAAGGCTCAGAGAATCCAGTGTCATTTTTCAGCAAAACCTTAAGGGATGCTGAGCTGAGGTATGATATCATTCAAAAACAAGCATATGCTCTTATAAAATCTTTGAAAGCTTTCAGAATTTACATTCTGCACTCCAAGGTAATTGCATATGTACCCTCTGCTTCAATAAAGGATGTCCTAATGCAGCCCGATGCTGATGGGAGAAGGGCTAAATGGATTGCAAAGCTTATTGAATTTAACATAGAACTAAAGCCCACCAAGCTTGTCAGGGGTCAGGGCCTTTCCAGATTAATGGCTGAAGAAAACTGTAGAATGTTGGACATAAATCTCACAAGCACGGTCTCAGAAGATGGACAGATAGCAGAAGAAACAGCTGAACCAGGGAAAGATCAGTCATTGGCAGAAAATATAGCTTCTTGTGAATGGTATTCTACCATGGCTCAATTCTTGCTGAAGCTAGAAATTCCTCCAGGCCTTAGTTCAAGCCAAGCCAGAACTATTAAGCTCAGGGCAGCTAAATATTGCATTCATAAAAATCTGCTCTACTGGAGGGACCCCTCTGGAGTTCTTTTGAGGTGTTTGGACAAAGAACAATCCATGGAAGTGATGCAGCAGTTTCATTCCAACATATGTGGAGGACATCATTATTGGAAAACTACAACCCACAAAATCCTCAGAGCTGGGTACTATTGGCCCACCTTATTTTCTGATGTCTTTTCATTTGTTAAATCTTGTGACAGGTGCCAAATATTTGAAGGGAAGTAGCAATTGAAGTCCCTGCCCTTAAAAACCATGCATGTTAGTGGCCCTTTCTAGCAATGGGGCTTGGATTTCATTGGAGAAATCAATCCACATTCCAGTGGCCAGCACAAATGGATCTTAGTAGCCATTGATTACTTCACTAAGTGGATTGAATCAATCCCTACCAGAAAGGCTAATCACCATGTGGTCATGAAATTCTTGAAGGAAAATATTTTTACTAGGTTTGGTTGTCCACATAAACTGGTTACAGACAATGCAGCAGCCTTCAGGGAAAAATAATTGGTGGACATGTGTGACTCAATGGGCATTAAGCTGGTTCATTCCACTTCATACTACCCTCAAGGAAATGGCCTAGCAGAATCTTCCAACAAGAGCCTGATAAGGATAATTAAGAAACTGTTGGAAGACAACAAAAAGAATTCAGATTCTAAGCTCAAGTATGCACTAGGGACTGACAGAGTAACCACCAAGAAATCCACAGGGAATTCTCCATTCAAGCTGGTATATGGCACTGAGGCTGTATTCCCAATTCAGTTAACCCTCCTTGTGGCAAAGTTCTTGCAAGAAGAGCAGAATGAGGAAGAAGACATGGAAAAAAGGATCACTGATTTAGCATAGGTACATCAAATCAGAGAACAGCTGGTTGAAAAGTCTGCAACACATCAAAAAAGAATCAAGGAAGCTTTTGATAGAAGGACAGAAGCAGACAATTTTCAGGTTGGAGACTTGGTTCTTAAGTGGGATGCAGTGAAAGAGAAGAAGGGAAACCATGGGAAGTTTGATGATTTATGGATAGGGCCTTTTATCATTTCTCAGATCCAAGGGAACAATACTTTCATGCTGCAAAGTATGGCAGGAGAAACAGTTTTTAATGGCCCAGTCAATAGGCAGTTTCTGAAAGTTTACATTAATTAAGGCCTTTAGCCTTAAAATTGTAAATATGTCACTTTATCAGTTTTAGTGTAGACTCAGTTAGACTCCATGCCCAATGGAACACTAGGAAAATTTTCTAATTTGCATTTCACAAGAAAGGCAACGATCTGCAGTTCTTGAGACCTCACAGGGAGGATCTCATCCCCAGGAGGAGCCAGTGTTAGCTCTGCTATACAACATTGATTCTCCAAGGCCAGAGGTGAACTTAATCCTTGGTCATGCTAAAAGGAGGTCCATACTAATCATTCTCACCTTCTCCTTTACCTCTCTCACCCTCCCTTTATCTCCATTTCCCGTGCACCTTTGTTAAAAGCCATAAAAACTCCTTTTCTTAAATCCCGGGCGTTAAAACACAAAACCCTCTAAAACTATGCCCGTCGGACTCCGCGTCTCCATAAACACACCACCATAACCTTAGTCATTGATCTCCACCACCCCGATCCAATTGTCCCCCGTCATATCCGACAAAAAAAACCTACGCGATCAAATTTCCCCACTGCCACGTGTCGCACTCCGAGTGGTATCGCACGCCATTGTACCTTTACCGCCCAACCCCAACTCTAGTGCGAGCAATACCACTTTCCGCCCGTCCTTCGTCCCCACTCGTTAATGCCCACGCGTTTCTACCGCCCGACGACCATCGAATCTGCCCGCTGAGATCCAACGGCTCACATTCATGTCGCCTCGCCTTTTCCTGATAGCCCCACCAACTCATCCTCGCCGTCTATCCTCCTAATCCAACAGCTAGTCTCACTCCTCCATCCGACTATTCCACCCACTGTGCAGTCCACGTACTTTAACTGTTCCATGCTCCCAAAAGGACGAAGGTGACCAATTTTCAGTACTAGGAGCATTTCCTCCTCAACAACCGCATTTAACAGATAGTATGGTCAAGGAGGAAAAGTACAGAGCATGAATAGATAAATGCATTTAAAAATTATGGGACTTCATCCCATACGATACTCCATCCACCCGAGAGGACAACAAAGCACTCAAGGAGATCAAATTCACTCATAGAGACAAGTAAACGCACTCAAAAGCTCCATCAGGCAACTAAATGCGGTTGGTGGTCAATTATGACACCTCCATACTTAGAATGGTCGAGTGCCTTTGTAATGAAACTCTATATATACCCGGAAATAAGATGTAACCAGGGTTGACGGTTGTTGTTTTGATGTAAGGTTCAACTTCTGGAGACTGTAACTATTTTGGCACTTGCAGCGTCTCGTCTTCATTTTCAGCTAATACAAGCTTCTTTTGCTATTAATTTCTCACTTTCATTTCTTCTTCTGTTCCAAGTTGTGCTTGATATGCTGCATTTCTGAACTCTTGATGTTTAGCATTAGAGTAGTTGTCATCCTATCTCTGTGTTAAAGTCTTGTATGTATCAGTGAATGAGCTATTCAGGTTTCTTTTCACCTAGTGCCAGAGAGTTGTCATCCTGTCTGTGCATAGGGAATTAGATTTGCAGACTTCGTTACTGGTTGCAGCCGGCCATCACATGGTCTTGTGCATCTGCTGGTGTGGTCAGTATTCTCCATATTCACCCAATCCTCAAACTGTGAGCAATTGGTGGTCTAAAGCCTTATAGTCTGGGGGTGTTCATGCATGTCTGAAGTTAAACAAATTAGAAGTGGTTATCTGGCTTGAACAAGCATCATTCCTTCCATTCATCCATTTGAAACATTAAGTTGAATTTGTATGTTCCCGAGCATCTCCGAGCTACAACCTAGGAGAGTTTCTTGGGGTGATAATAGGCCCGAACAAAACCTCTCACTAGTAAAGGTGTCCCCTTGAAGTCAAACAACTCTTATACCAAATGAAGGTTTTAATCTTGTAAAAAAATTACCTACAAATAAATTCTTAAAATAGAAAAAATATACAATGGCGAGAACATAAAACAAATATACACAAATATTTTCCCCTAGATCCCAAACCTGGTAATACCAAATTGATTTTTCATTATATTATTTTCAATGTTACAATACAAATATATAAATGTCAAAGCATTCATAAACCTCAATCCACTAACCCTAGATAAGAACATAATCATAGTTCCCTTAACCGAATCTACAAATACCATGGGCCAAAACCACCGTGCCCAAAAATATTGCGTAAAAAACATGCTCAAAATGTTATGAAACCAGCCCACAAAAAGATAGAAAAGAGAGATCCACACCTTAGAATTCAGCCTCTTCGAGGGGGCAACCTCCTTTACATTACATAAATGAGCAATTCTTGGATGATACAAATGAAAAGACCTCCTTTCTATATATAGGAGTCCAAGGGGTCATAACATAATCAGAGCCGACATAACAATAATAATGTAAGGGCACAATAATAACAATAGGGCACTACATGGGTACATCAATATAATAAGTGGGTTGTACTAATAACAATAAGGGGTTACACTAGTAGTATAGGGGCCTAACATGCCCCTCTCCTTCAAAAAGTGTTGTCCTCAACGCTTAAGTAGTTCTTGATGCTTCTGTATAAAATTCTTGTCCTCCCATGTGAAATCTTCAGCGGGTAAGTTCTTCCACTTGATGAGATAGTCTGAAATTGATCGATTTTGTAGCTGTCGGGTTCTTGTTTCTGTGACTTCTCCAAGTTCCAATATGTTTTTTCCTTCCTCTTTAATTTCTGGCAATATTTTTTGAATTGGGATATTTTGCAAATTTTGAATAAGTGGCCATACTTTTTCGTCCTTCTTCCATTCATCCCTTGCTTCGTTTATCCAATCTTGTTGGATAATAGAAATAGCACAAAACAATGCTTCCACATCCTCATCCTTGAAGAGTCTTCCCATTCGGTAATGTCGCCATTTTTTAAGTGCATGTAGTATTGCTAACGTTTCCTTCTCATAAATAGCTTGCTTGAGATGTAGCAGTAAAAATACCCAAGCACCTACATCAAAACATTTTTCACTATGATGTTGATCTACCTATTGTTTCATTTGATTTTGCACCGAAGTGGAGTTATCCTTTAAAATTTGGAGAACTTGTTGTTGATGCTCGATGTGATCTTTCACTGCTTGAACCTTTTTCTTCTTGATATGTCCTATCTCTAGAGTTTTAGGAGTAGTAATTTCTTCTAATCCTTTACAAGATATGGTCGGATTCATTTCTTGATGCTCGATGTGATCTTTCACTTCTTGAACATTTTTCTTCTTGATATGTCCTTCTATCTTGATAGTTTGAGGAGTGCTAATTTCGACCAATGAATTACAAGATATGGTTGGATTCATTTCTTTTTTCTCGATGTGATCTTTCACTTCTTGCACCTTTTTCTTCTTGATATGTCCTTCTATCTTGAGAGTTTGAGTGGTAATTCTTGCCAATTCTTTACAAGATATGGTCTGATTCATTTCTTCTTTCTCTAGGGTGGGGTCCTGACGTATATCTTCTTCTTTTGATGTTTCTTGATCCTTTTCTTCCTCCTCTTCATATTCTATGTAAAATAATTTCTTCTCGGCACACTTATGACCTTTAGTGCGTTTGCTATCACAATTGTAACAAAGCCCTTTTTCTCTTTTTTCTTCCAATTGTTGTGGTGTAACCCTTGTAGGTTGTGGAAGGCTAGGAGAAACAACACTTCCATCTTTATAGTTGTGAGGGGTAGGCTTCCTGGTTTCCATAATTTTTCTTTCCACTATGTCACAAAGCCCTTTTACTCTTTCCAATTGTTGTGGTGTTGCTCTAAAGAAGGTGTTGCTCTTTGTATCCTCATAATGTGCTATCATTTCCTCCATGAACATTGACCACGTAACAAGTTGTTTACGAGAAAAATGCCCTTCATACCATAAAAATTGATCTGGTTCTAAATATGAAGATGCAATACATACCTTTTGTAATAGTGGTACACCATGTAGATCAAAATATTGCTCCATCTGAAGTATCCAATTTACCGGATCCTTGCCATCAAACTTCCTCATCTTGCTTTTTCTTGATTTTAGGAGCTCGATCTTGAAACGACTGTAACTCTGTACTTTCGGATATTTAAGTTCTGAAATTGCGACCTGTGGTAGCCCTCTTTGTTCTCTTTCCAATGCCACCAGTCTGATCCAAATTGGATTCTCCAAGAAAGAGTTATGCACAATCTCCCAAGATGACCTGATTATAGACCTTTCCAGAAGAGCGAAATTGTATGAAGTTCCACGTGTCACTGTTTCGACCTTTGGCTTTGGAAAATATCTACGAGAAACTACAATCTGTCCTCTTTCTATATCTTCTTACAAATTTCAATCTGATGCTCAGAGAGAAAGTTATGACGATTTTCCCTAGATCACCTGTTTGGAATGTAATTCAGGAGTCTGCAAAAAGACCAACTTTCTCAAATCATATCTCCGCAAATATAGCGCAAAACGCTCTGAAATTTTGACCCGAGCTTCAATGCGATCTCATCTCAAATGGGTTTTTTTGTTAGCTTTTGAAACATCTCAGAAAAAAAAGTTATAGCGAAAATTCCATGATGACCTGTTTGGAGCAGCGAAACCCTAGAATCCAAAGCTCTGAAACCAAATGTTATGAAACCAGCTCACAAAAAGATAGAAAAGAGAGATCCACGCCTTAGAATTCAGCCTCTTCGAGGGGGGAACCTCCTTTACATTACATAAATGAGCAATTCTTGGATGATACAAATGAAAATACCTCCTTTCTATATATAGGAGTCTAAGGGGTCATAACATAATCAGAGCCGACATAACAATAATAATGTAAGGGCACAATAATAACAATAGGGCACTACATGGTTACATCAATATAATAAGTGGGTTGTACTAATAACAATAAGGGGTTACACTAGTAGTATAGGGGCCTAACACAAAATCATGGGTAGGTTTGCCCCCCATCCTTGGGTCTACCCAACTATTATTGGGTCTGCATAAAATAAAAATAAAAATTCAAGGGCGCTACCCCAGACCCCATTGTTGGCTTAAGTGGGCTGGACCTAGGTTCAAAGTGTGTTGCACACCAAGAAAACCCTCAACCACTAGCCCTCTCAGCAACAATCTGCAAGCAGATCGCAGTCACACCTGAAGTGATTATGGGAGGTTGCAGAACTAGGTTTCTGCAGCTTGACGGATACCGCTAGGCCACCCATGTATTTTCTTTTGATGCTTTAATTCTTATAAACAACTTAACCTTAACAAATTACTTCTCACTTATACTTTACTTCGCAGAGTTACATTCATCGTTTAAGAATAACATTAACATTCATAAACATTAAAGTACTGAAATAAAGTGCAGATAATAAGCAAGTGAACACTGAGACATAGATTTTACTGTGGTTCATCCCGATGTGAGACTATGTCCACAAGAACTGTTGCTTATAATTTTGAATTTGATACAAACAGTTCTTCCCTACACACACAATTGTAGGGTGTTTTTGCACGAATCTGCAAACGATCTGCGCACTCAGTTGCAGACCCAAGCCTCCGTGCACACAATAGCGGAGCCTCCCCCTTCCTCCAAAGTACAGACCACCAAAGTATCACATAAACATATATTTGTCTTAATTTGATGATGCCTTCTTATTTATTATTCATCCCAATATATACTATTACATGAGGGATTTAGATCAGTATATTACCATAGAACTGATACCATGGTTTCCAAAATATAAGGGGTTATGGCCCAAAACCAACAACTTTACAATATTTTAATGATTTTACAAAAAGGAAGGGGCTTCAACACGAAGCCTTGATGCTATGTAGTGATTTTGTTGCATGGTCTTTGTCATGCTCTGTTGTGTGGTTCACTTCGTACTCTGTGGCATCCTTTCTACTGTGCACTTCCAAAAAACTTGGATTCTTACCCAGAATCTGCCCAAAATCTGGCCAAGTTTGGCTACACCCAATAGGCCCCCAACACTCACATGTGACTCATCCCATGTCACTCAGCTATTGTGCCTTGAATCTTTGTTGTGATGCTCATTTAGGCGGCATTGTGCTGTTGAAGTATTTATGCTACCTGCTTCTCCTCTCGACGCACTTCTTCGAGTAGTGCCTTTGTTTTTGGCACGAAACTCTTTTGCAGGACTTATTTCTCCCTATGTCGTAGCTCCTTGAGCCTATCATCTACTGCCTTTGAAATTTTGAGGGGCTCATCCTGCCACGACTGAGTCCTCTCTGTCGAAATATGTTCCTTTCTCCGATGGTCTTCAATCTGCTTTTGAAGAGTTTTTCCTTCGGTGATTCTCATGAGCCTTTGTGAGACTGGTAAGGTCTTCACAGCTTCCTAGATTTATTCCAACTTCTTTTGCTTTGTTTGGAGCTCCTCTTCAATCCTCTGAATTTTTGGATCCTCCTGCAGTGAGGTCCAAATCTGCATAGTTTCATCTAGTAGTTTGCCATACTCTGCCACTATGTCGGAGATGACTTTCAGTGTATATTTTAGATCTGTTTCCCTTTTCTCACTTACTCCTAGTGGCATGACTAGTTGTAGCCTCATTTTTAGCTCATTAATTGTCACTTCAAACTCAAACTTCATTTTTGCAAGCTTACTATTTGAATCCCTTATTGCGAGGCCAGGCTTCATGACCTTCTCTGCTGGCGACTCTTCTTCACAGACCTTTACATCTGGAATTGTACTACAATTTTTTGTGATGGCTTCCTCTATTTGTTGTTTGTTGTTGGCATGCTCCATCCCTTTCCATAACCAATTGATCGAGATCCTTCTTGAACGAAGCTCTTTCCTTCTCCACCTGAATATTTAACAGCGAAGTGTGTTATTCTCGCTCCTGCAGTTCAGTTGTTATACCTTGGTGGAACTCGTGCAATGTCTGAGTTCACAGTGTGGCGATGTTCATATTGACATAATCCCACCCTTTTTCTCACTCTCTATCTTCGGCTAATTCAAACTGTAAGGCTCTAGTTGGTACCTGCATAATCCTTAACCCAAATGTTGTTTCTATTTGTCACTCTGGATGCAGTTTCTGACCCGTTTGTTCTAGTTTTTTGGCTATCTGTGGCAATGCCTTTAACTCCACAATAACTTGTTGAACATCTATTAAAAGTGCCATGTATCGATTATCAATCCTGTCCCTTGTTTTTACTGTTACTTCCTAGACTTTGTCTCCAATTTCGTCGATGTCCCCATCAGTAAGGACAAGTGGTATTGCGCCCTTAGATTTGTCCTCCTTTTTCTTCTTTCTTGTGCTCATCGTAGGTTTGTAAGTACCCTTTTCTTGATGATGAACATCGATTCCTCTTCTGGCTCTTTGTCACTAAGAGGGTCTTGGGTACCCTGTTACTGCTCTTGCTCTATGTCTTCTATGTCTTTTCCTTTCTCCTTTCCACGTGGACCCACATCCGGCATGGTGTCCTTCTCTGCTCCAACGTCTTCTATGGTTGGATTCATCCACTCTACTGACCGGTGATGTATTATCCCGAGAAGGTCATCTTCGATGACTAAATATGACAAAGGATGTCATGTCTCCATCAGATCCTTCCGAGCCTTTACATATACCCTTTGAAAGTCTACCTTAAATTATGCTATATTATGGTATTGATCATACAAACTTGGTGACACCATGGGATTTTGGTTCACCACCATGTGCAAGTCCATGTCCAATAGTACAAAGAAAATCTTGGTCACTTGTGCACGCACTGGCTCCTTGGTATGCTAGAGTGAAGCATATCGCGCGGCTTCGATTGGAGGAAACTGTGAGTCCTCCAGCTTCTTCCATGCTAACAGTGCGATGATTAAGATCAATCATGTGTAGTGAAATGTTTTACCCTCTTCCTGTGCTTCTCAACAGTCCTCCAAAAATTCCTTGCATAAACACTCGACCCAGTTGAACTGAACCCCGTTGTTGCACTACGCGACTAAGGAAACCATGGTCGCAGGGACTTCGTTTGCTCTACACTTCCTCATTATATTTCCAGCTAAGATGTGTGTGGCAAAGTGCACCCCTTATTCACTAATGGAGTTAATATCATAACCTCGTGACTTTTTGATTAGACTGTACTTTTCCTTCATGGTTTGTGCTACTACCTTGTCTTGGTTTTTTCCAATGAACTCTTCGGCGGGGTCCTTTCCTTAGTAGGGAAATCCAGTAATCCTTCTTATCAACATTTCATCAATCGGGATCCTCTTCCCCATCCACAAGCATACGTCATGAACTAATACTAGCAATTTTTGAACACTGGTTGTGTTAGACATGCTTCTACCAAAGTGTGGCACGTTTAACATGTTCAACAAGCCTGATCTCTGCAATCCCTGAGCCCACTGGTGTGGCTCCAACCTTGTAACTCCACTCTTTGGATAGTATACCTGTTGTAGGTACTTTCTTGGCTTTAACTGCGACTACTTACTTTTCTCATTGAAGTCCCAATCCTCCATCTTCAATTGTAGAATTTTTCCCAGCAATTCTCCTTCAAATGGAACTTTTTCGGGTAGCAATGATGTGAAAGTGTTGAATTTCATGTCTTTAAGATCTTTAACCATCTTGGCATCTGGTTTCCTTGGTGGAAAATATGGCAGCATCACAGAGGGAATTTTTGTGCTCTCTGTCTCCATCTGGTGTATTTCAGCTTCCTCCTCACTGTCATGGATTTGTTCTGGTTCTTTCTACTACACTAGTTTCTTCACCTTCTACACAGGTTTCTTATCCTACTTGGTCTTTATCTGATTCTCTTTCGCTACCTTCTTTCTCAAGGATGTCCTTAACTCGACTCCAGATTCTTGAGCCGGTCTCTTTTCTTTTCTTCATTGTGGTTTTTCTTCCATGATTACTTGTTTTCGTGCTGACCTCGTGCGCGTTTGGGCCATAGGTACACTTGATGCTACGGATTTACTAGTGTGGGCTTCCATGACAACTACTAACCCTTTCTTTGCAAACTCTCTAGAAATCTCTTCGAAACTTCTCTCAGACATACAACACACTTGATTGCAAATTCTAAAACTGAATTCTCCAGATAGCAAACTGTAAAATGTGGATTGGGACATGGATTTTATAGTGAATTTGAATTTCAAACCCATGACTAGCTTAGATCTTGCTCATTAATGCACATATTGTGCTAGATATGTCCATCTATGCTTCATAAATATGTTTCTCCCATGCCTTTTAACAACAAGTTTCTTTTAATGACAACTTTTTCCTTCCAACGGTCATATTTCCGATGAACTTAAACAAGCCTACCCTTGTGGCACAGCAATCCTTCCTTTGTCATGGTTCTTTCGGACTTTGATATACTCCTTAATATTGCACAAAAATCTTCCTTTGGCAAAGTTCCCTTCTGTAGAGTAGTTTATAGTCCAGTTCCCACTTTCAACTGCAGGTGGCACTAATTCTCTTCTACTTTCATCCTTTAGCGTGAAGCTCTAGGGACAGAGTCACCCTTGTATACCTTCAATCTGCTACCATTCACTCATCCTAGAATTAGCTGACCATTTAACTTCTTGATCTGAACTGCACCACCATCAGAGATGTGCTTGATGATATACAGTCCTAACCAATGTGTTTTAAATTTTCTTGGGAACTTCATGAATCTATTATCATATAAAAGTACAAGATCTCTTCTGCTTGATGTGCTTTTCATGCCAGGCTTTCTCCCTTTCTTTTTGCACTTGCTGATGAAGACTTGCTATAAACTTGTCTTCTTCCAGAGCAAGTAATTGTGCCATCCTTTCTTCCATTATATCGAAGTCTGCCATGTATGTGAAAAATGAAATTCTCAAACTTACACAATGTATTCCATAGGCATGATTGCTCCTTGTCCATATACCAACCTAAAAGGTGTTTGTCCTGCCAATTTCTTGCATGTTGTCCTACATGCCCACAACACCACTAGAATCCTTAGATCCCAATCATTTCTATTCACATTGCACATTTTTATGAGCGATTCTCTAGAATCTTATTGAATGCTTCCACAGTTCCATTTGCCTGAGGATGATAAGGAGTGATCTTCTGGTGGTAAACTTGAAATTCCTCAGTTAACGCTTCAATGGTTTGATTCAATAAATGTGACCCTTGATCACTCATCAATATCTTTGGACACCCAAATCTAGACAAAATATACTCAAATATGAACTTCGCAGCAGTTTTTGTGTTGCAATCCTTCACAAGTTGTGCTTCAGCCCACATAGTCAGATAATCAGCCGTAGTGATTATATACCTCACACCAGTCTTTTTCCCTGGTGGGTTGACCGATCCCACAAAATCAATAGCCCATTTTCCAAAAGCTTGCAATGTTACTTGTGGTACTAGTGGCATTTCATCTCTTCTTGAAGGTTTTCCTGTTCTTTGGCAGATATCACAAGCTCGACAATATTCCTTTGCATCTTTGTGTAATGTAGGCCACCATAGTCCTACTCTTAAAAAAAATTGTGCAGTGGTTCTCCCTACATAATATCCACCAACTGTGCCACTATGATCTTATATCAAATTATTTGTCTTTCATGCTCAGGAACACACCTGCGTAGTATTTCATCTAGTCCCAATTTATACAAATGTCTTGCTATTAGTGAAAAATTTGTTGCCTTAACCACCAGATCTTTCTTCTGTTGCGTAGTGTATTCTGAAGGGGCCAATCTTATGGTTAAGAACTGAAGAATATCAGTGAAGTGCTCATCTGCTACTCTGATAAAAAATAGTTGTGCATCAAGAATATTATCCTCTATATTTGTTGGTTCTTCTCCTGTTTCTATCCTTGACAAATGATCAAGTCTAGAATTTAGTCTTCCTAGTTTAACAATGATTTCAAATTAATATTTCTGAAATAGTGATAGACACCTGCAAATTTTGCCTCCTAAAACAGGCTTTTTTACCAAATATATTAGTGCAGAGTGATCTGTGAACATCTTGAAATGTGATCCCAGCAAATAATGTATGAACTTCTGTAATGCATATACCATAGCTACACCTTCTCTTTTTGTGGTTGTATAGCTATTTTCTACTTTAGATAGTTTCCTGCTTACAAAATCTATGGGGTGATATATTTCTTTTGCACCAGGCTCTTCCAATACCACTCCTAAATCTATGCATGAAGCATCCACATGAACATGAAATTCCTTATTCCATTCTGGGAAAACCAAAATAGGCACAGTCACCATCTTTTATTTTAGTGTGTCGAGGCATTTTTGACACTCTTCATTCCATAGAAATGTTACATCTTTCTTCAGAAGCTTTTCCATAGGCGTAGTGATCTGTGCATATCCTTTGATAAAATTTTGGTAATATCTTGTATGTCCTAGTGTTACATGTCAATTTGTCGCCATGACACTTGATCAATTTATGGGTCTTTTTACATCCGTGAACATGTTTGAACCAGCTCCGTCAAAAGTCAAACAACCCAAAATATCTTGAAGAAGATATGAAATTTGGGGAAATAGTTGTCACACCTTGTTAAGTTCCACCTGCACCAATTTTTCTAGAGTTTCCTGTGCATTCGCTGAAATTAACTCTGATAACAGTGCAGAGTTGTGCTCTGTATGCCACTATAAACCCATGTAGGTGAATTTAAGGAAGTAAAAATAAAAATTACATTTTAGAAACATAGTTGGTCGAATATCTCCCAACTAAAAGTTTCCAGGTGACGACTATTCGAAATATTACCCTCAGATGATGCATCTTAATCCCTTTTCTCACGGTAACCTAATCCCTCAATTAAGGAGTCTCATCCTCCCATTTTGGATCTAAAACTTTTCTTCTTAGCCTATAAAATGACTAGAGGGTAGAGGGTAGAGGGATTGAGGAGGTCAGAACTCAGAGCAGACAAACTTATGATGTTAGTTTGAGATTGGAAAGCTTGTTATCTAAGGAGGAGATTGAAGGCATTTGTGGGGGACCTCACGACATCAAGGCAAAGGTTGCAAGGATCCTCTTAATCTTTGATTAATACAAATTAACACTTTCTCCCATTGATTTGTCTTACTGGAATAATGAATGGTTTACAATTATTTATAATGTTTATTAAGGCAAATTCAATTCCTAATCTCCTTGATGATTAGGTTAAGTTGTTTGAATTATTATATTTCATGTGATTTTGATCCTTTTATGGTCGATGTTTGCAAGTCTTATCAAGCATTGAAGAGCTACATCGAATCACAACAAGGGATATTCATCGAGCATTTCATCAAATACGTAAGAGGCTCGTCTATTAGCTTTAATTCTTATAATTCAAACAAGTCCAACTTAGGGAAAGGGTCAGTTCAATTTTCTTGCTTGTTTCTAGTTTCCGTCAAGGATCTAGGGAGATCGCTCTTGTCTGCAAGAGGTATTTTTCTGGTGTAACAAATTGGCAACCATACTAGGGATGCCTCTGTTCTTGTCTTTTTCCTTAGTTTTTCTTTTTGATGCTTCTGATTTATCCAGACCAAAGTCTTTATAGATTAATGACCTTTTAGACCTGTTTGGTTGATTTTTCGAATTTTTATTTTTTCTTAAGTTTTTCATCCATGCGTTCTTTCTGTTTGCTAACAAAGCATAGTTCTGCGCTAGTTTTTCCTTAGCAAAAGAGCACATGTGCTCTATTTTCCACTATAAACTCGCGCAAGCCTTGAGAATTTTTGAAAATATAGCTTTTGTTGTAACCCAGACCTGAGTTTGATTTCCTGAAAGTGTCATTATCTTTGTTTGGACTGTGTTATGTCTCTTATGAACTCAATTGAGTTCTTTGTTTATGATTTTTGAGGATTAGGTCTTGTTGAAGAAATTACTTAGGGTTTTTCTTGGTTGATTTGTTGATTGATCAAAACAAGATAGATTGTCCTTTGGTTTATGATATTCTTATTTTGTTCTGTCAAATACACAAGTTAACCCTTAGTTGTTTCTTATTTGTAGTCAAACTCATTTTGAATTGCAAATTAGGGTTTCTTGAGACTTAGTTCTTTTATGAAGGAATTGTGATCATTTGTTCTTGATAAAGGAAATTGTTGTTTGGTAGTCTGAAACGTTGAGTTATTAAAACTAATCTCTTGATGACATCACTAAAACTAAAATCACCCCTAATAGTTCTATTATTCCTAGAATATATGGCACTCCTAAGGTTCATAAGCCCAACATACCTCTCAAACCTATAGTAAACACCATAGGTTCCCCTACATACCTTCTTGCGAAATACCTTGCTAAAAAACTCAGACCCCTATCTAGAAAGACCCCATCTTATATTAAAGATTCATCTTCTTTTGTTCAATGGATTAGAAACATAGAAATGACAGATGATGACCCCATGGTTAGTTTTGATATTGTATCACTCTATACTACGATTCCTATTGATATTGTATCTTTCGTTCTCAAGAACATACGTGCGCAGTATTTCATCTAGTCCTAATTTATGCAAATGTCTTGCTATCAATGAAAAATTTGTTGCCTTAACCACCAGCTCTTTCTTCTATTGCGTAGTGTATTCTGAAGGGGCCATTCTTGTGGTTAAGAAATGAATAATATCAACAAAGTGGTCATCTGCTACTCTGGTAAAAAACAGTTGTGCATCAAGAATATTATCCTCTATATTTGTTGGTTCTTCTCCTATTTCTATCCTTGACAAATGATCGAGTCTAGAATTTAGTCTTCCTAGTTTAACAATGACTTCAAAGTCATATTTCTGAAATAGTAATAGACACCTACAAATTTTTCCTCCTAAAACAGGGTTTTTGACCAAATATTTTAGTGTAGAGTAATTTGTGAACATCTTGAAATGTGATCCCAGCAAATAATGTGTGAACTTCTGCAATGCATATACCATAGCTACACCTTCTCTTTCTATAGTTGTATAGTTATTTTCTACTTTAGACAATTTCCTGCTTGCAAAAGCTATGAGGTGATATATTTCTCCTGCACCAGGCTCTTCCAATACCACTCCTAAATCTATGCATAAAGCATCCACATGAACATGAAATTCCTTATTCCATTCTGGGAAAACCAAAATAGGCGCAGTTACCATCTTTTATTTTAGTGTGTCGAGGCTCTTTTGACACTCTTCATTCCATAGAAATGTTACATCTTTCTTCAGCAGTTTTTCCATAGGCGTAGTGATCTGTGCATATCCTTTGATAAAATTTTGGTAATATCTTGTATGTCCCAGTGTTACATGTCAATTTGTCGCCATGGCACTTGATCAGTTTATGGGTCTTTTCACCATCCGTGAACATGTTTGAACCAACTCCCTCAGAAGTCAAACAACCCAAAATATCTTGAAGAAGATATGATATTTGGGGAAAATAGTTGTCACACCTTGTTAAGTTCCACCTGCACCGATTTTTCTAGAGTTTCTTGTGAATTCACTGAAATTAACTCTAAGAATAGTGTAGAGTTGCACTCTATCTGCCACTATAAACCCATGTAGCTGAATTCAAGAAAGTAAAAAAAAAAATTACATTTTAGAAACATAGTTGGTCGAATATTTCCCAACTAAAAGTTTCCAGGTGATGACTATTCAAACTATTACCCTCAGATGATGCATCTTAATCCATTTTCTCATGGTAACCTAATCCCTCAATTAAGGAGTCTCATCCTCCTATTTTGGATCTGAAACTTCTTCCTCTTAGCCTATAAAATGACTAGAGGGTAGAGGGATTGAGGAGGTCAGAACTCAGAGAAGACAAACTTATGATGTTAGTTTGATATTGGAAATCTTGTTATCTAAGGAGGAGATTGAAGTCATTTGGGAGGGACCTCACGACATCAAGGAAAAGGTTGCAAGGATCCTCTTAATCTTTGATTAATACAAATTAACACTTTCTCCCATTGATTTGTCTTATTGGAATAATGAATGGTTTACAATTATTTATAATGTTTATTAAGGCAAATTCAATTCCTAATCTCCTTGATCATTAGGTTAAGTTGTTTGAATTATTATATTGCATGTGATTTTGATCCTTTTATGGTCGATGTTTGCAAGTCTTATCAAGCATTGAAGAGCTACATCAAATCACAACAAGGGATATTCATCGAGCATTTCATCAAATACGTAAGAGGCTCATCTATTAGCTTTAATTCTTATAATTCAAACAAGTCCAACTTAGGGAAAGGGTCAGTTCAATTTTCTTGCTTGTTTCTAGTTTCCGTCAAGGATCTAGGGAGATCGCACTTGTCCGCAAGAGGTATTTTTCTAGTGTAACAAATTGGCAACCATACTATGGATGTCTCTGTTCTCGTCCTTTTCCTTAGTTTTTCTTTTTGATGCTTCTGATTTATCTAGACCTAAGTCTTTATAAATTAATGACCTTTTAGATATCAGTGGTTGTTTTTTCGAATATTTACTTTTTCTTAAGTTTTTCATCCCTGCGTTATTTCTGTTTACTAACAGAGCGTAGTTCTGCACTAGTTTTTCCTTATCCAAAGAGTGCATGTGCTCTATTTTCCACTATAAACCCACACAAGCCTTAAGAATTTTTGAAAATATAGCTTTTGATGCAGCCCAGACCTGAGTTTGTTTTTTTGAAAGCGTCATTATCTTTGTTTGGACTGTGTTATGTCTCTTATGAACTCAATTTAGTTCTTTGTTTATGACTTTTGAGGATTAGGTCTTATTGAAGAAATTACTTAGGGTTTTGCTTGGTTTATTTGTTGATTGATCAAAACAAGATAGATTGTCCTTTGGTTTATGATATTCTTTTTTTTTCTGTCAAATACACAAGTTAACCCTTAGTTGTTTCTTATTTGTAGTCAAACTCATTTTGAATTGCAAATTATGGTTTCTTGAGACTTATTTCTTTTATGAAGGAATTGTGGTCATTTTTTCTTGATAAAGGAAATTTTTGCTTGGTAGTCTGAAACATTGGATTATTAAAACTAATATCTTGATGACATCACTAAAACGAAAATCACCCCTAATAGTTCTATAATTCCTAGAATCTATATATGGCGCTCCTAATGTTCATAAGCCCAACATACCTCTCAGACCTATGGTAAACACCATAGGTTCCCCTACTTACCTTCTTGTGAAATACCTTGCTAAAAAACTAAGACCCCTATCTGGAAAGACCCCATCTTATATTAAATATTCATCTTCTTTTGTTCAATGGATTAAAAACATAGAAATGAAAGATGATGACCTCATGGTTAGTTTTGATATTGTATCACTCTATACTATGATTCCTATTGATGAAGCTATTAATATCATGAGGGACATCACTGATAAAGAAATTGTGGACCTTTTGGAGCTTTTCTTAAAATCCTCATACTTCAGTTTCAAAGGTAAAATATACGAACAAACCCATGGAGTGGCTATGGGCTCTCCTCTATCCCCCATAATTTCCAACATCTATATGGAGCACTTTGAACAGAAAGCCCTTAATTCATTTCCCTATACCCCTGAAGAATGGAAAATGTTTGTTGACAACATATTTTCCAAGTGGAGTCATGGGAAAGAAAAACTAAACCTATTCCTCAATCACCTAAATAGCCTCTCTGACCATATAAAATTCACTATCGAAATTGAAACTAACAATCAACTTCCCTTTCTGGATATCCTTCTAACTAAAAAATAAGGAATGCTTGGTTTCCAAGTCTTTAGAAAGAAAACTCATACCGAGAGATATCTGCATGCAAATTCTCATCACCACCCTAAACAAAAAATTGGCATCATAAGGACCTTAACCACTAGGGCTGCCAAAATATCTGACCCAGACCATCTAAATTATGAACTTGACCATCTTCACAAAGTATTTGAACTAAATGGTTATAATAAGAACACCATTAAGAAATCCATGCACCAATCCCTAAGCAAGAATAACAATAATAACAAAGAACAAAATTTGTCAATCACTCCTAAAGTCTCCCTTCCGTACATAAAAGGCACCACCGACAAAATTACTAAAATTCTTAAGAAACACAATATTAATGTAGCCTTCACCCCTCCCAACACCATCATACAATTATTTAACTCAGTTAAATATCCCATAAACCCTAACCTTCAAAAAGGTGTTTATATTATTCCTTGTTCATGCGGTAAAGAATATATAGGTGAAACAAGAAGGTCTTTTAACATCAGAATCAAAGAGCACACAACAGACTTAAGAAGAGAAAGGACCTCAAAATCTACCTTAGCGGAACATGTTCACTCTTCCTCACATTATATCTGCATGGAAGAAGCCAAACTAATTAAAAAAGAGGACCATTATCTTAAAAGGAAAATCAAAGAAGCCATCGAAATAGAAAAAAGAAAGAACAACTTGAATCGTGATGATGGATTAAAACTAAGCAACACCTGGAAACCTTTATTTGAAATCCTAAAAAACCAATGATTAACTCTTATCCCTTGTAATAATTTAATCCCTGATCATTTCTAGTTCCTATGAATAATTTTCATTATTTCTTTCAATCCTCTTTCATATAAGATAAAAATTAATTTCTGAAATTAATCTAACATCCTCTTCTAAAAGTGCTCATCCTATTAAATATATAATTCCATCATAATACTTCTAAATTAACTTCTCTATACATCTAAGCTAAAAATCCTTTGATTGTAATAGATCCTCAATTTAAACAATTGGAATAATAAGCATAAAAAAACCTAATAACTAATTAACCTTAATTTGATATGGAAATCAATATATTAAATCTAATTAGAATACTTCTTATAATAAAACAATCCTCATTTTTAATTAAATCTCTTATAATTATTCATAGATGCTATTTTTGTATTAATCTAATATAATGAAACTTAAGGAAAAATTTACATTCTAATTATATTTTATTAATTATAATCTTATAAGTAATCTATGAATTTAAAACTAAATAGTGTAATAAACTTTCATAATTCAAATAAGGAAAATAAATCATAACTAATTAACACTAAAATTTATATTAAAAAAATAGATTATAGTGAATTATTTAATTAGATCCCTAATGTTTTAAATTTCCATTTTATTAATATATTACTAAACTATTTAGATTATGGCCGACTAAATCTCTTATATTAATCCTCTTCATAATCCATATATATACACTCAAGATTAGCTCCTAGATATATCATTAATATCTTCTTAATCTATTGGTGTATCCCCTAAGGATGGACTCACTTGGCGGTCCGAAACGTTGGGTTATTAAAACTCTATAACAGGTTATTCCTCCACCATCTAAAATTCTCCTCACCTGTACGGATTCATTATTTAAGGAAATTGTTTCTTTCATCTTGGAAATTTCTCATAGTTACATTGTTATTATCATTAAAAAAGCATTCATAGGGAAAAATATGTTTTCTCCAACTCTCTTGATTGATTTATGTGTGCTTGAAAGTTTTGAGTGATTAGAGAATAAGAGTATTTTGGCTTATTTGATGTTTAGGGAAATTTGGAATTTGGTTTGTTGGCTGCATTTTCATTACATTATAGTGAAATTGGTTGCTTTAGAAAAAATGGAAAAGTTGTGATTTTTTGCATTTCATTTCGAAAAATCAAAGAAACTCTTTCTTTTCTCTAAATAGGATTTCATCAAATTTGAAAGTTGCTATTGCATTTTTGAGTGCATTAAGATTTCAAGTCGTGTCATAACATCATAAGTTTCGCCCTCATCGCCTATTGAGTAAAGAACATCTTGATAATACGATGTTAATTAAAATTCATCTAGAATTTTACATTTTTTATGGCTCTTGCCATCTACAATAGCTTAAGTGTAGGGCTTTGGAATAGGGAAGGAAGTAAACTTTCCAAAGCTACAAACAAACAATAGAACCTTGAGTTAGGGAGAGAAAATCCAATTATTTCCGTTTTGCTCTAGGAAGCTATTCTTCTACATAAGTTAAGCACGAGATCATGTCTAATCTGGCGAAGTGATCGTGCCCACTTCATTGCCCTAGACATATTGATTTGCACGTATTACAACAATAGTAAAAGGTATTTTGGGTCGCTTGAAAGTAAACCTCCAATTGGTCATGTGGAGGAGCCTTCAAGGGGATTGAACTTGTTACTCTGCCCTTGCGTGTACGTCTAATCTGTGACTGCCCCCCCCGGGGGAAAATTGTTGTATTTGGTAAACTTAGTGACTATAATCCTAGGGCTCTACCTAAGGTGACGACAGAGGGAAGGTCTTGTTGTACCTGGAACAGATGTTGACTAGACTCACTTGGACTTTTTGGAGGGTAATCTTTTCTCGAGATGGTTTATAGCAGAGTTACTTGCACCAGACTGTTTCATTAAGCAGGTTGTTAAGGTAACTGGCTCCAAACGCTCATTTCTATAAAGCTTTTTACCTTGATCACTGAGACGTTTGATTTCATCACCAACTAGTAATTATTGATCTATGTGAAGAGTCAGTTTCTATGGTTTGAACTCCTAGATTTTTAGGGCATGTTACTTTTTGTGTTGTTTTTTTTACTTTTTAGAGACTTTAGGTGTAATTTAGATATTGGGTAATTGATCAATTGAAAAAATTTCATTCGTGTCAGAATTACCAGCATAGTCACATAGGATACTCGGGGACCCCCCTGAGTATACACTAGGTCAGTTAGAAAAGAAGCCGAAAAATCTAAATCATCAAAATCCGGAACTGCATCAGAAACTGAAACTTCTACTATTATAGACTCTGATGTAAGAGGAATTGAAGTTAATCAACTGATAACATCTACTGAATTTGAAGTAACAGAAACTGAATGTGATCAAACTAAGAAATTAACATCACACTCATAAGCAATTGATTTACAAATTACTAAACTCGTTCAAACTGAATCAGATACTGGAGACTTTTCAGATACAAATCCCATTTCTGAACTAGATATTGACGAACCTGAGTTTGATATTTCTGAGCCTGAGACTGCGCATATTCCAGATCCTCCATTTTCACCGCATGTGAAACTTATTATTATTGATAGTCTCCCTCTTGGTCTCATTGCTATTGAAGAACTTGTTTCAGACGAAGAGGAAGAACCAGTAGTTTCTACCAGTCAACCTACAGATATCTCAGAGCTTTTGTTTAGATCTCTTCACCTTGACCCTTGGTATTTTACACCCTTGAACTTTTTAGGGCAAGGGATTCTGTGATACACAACTCCTTACTCTATCATACCAGGTTTTGATTGGTCTATGATGGCTTCTAGAAGTACCTCATCAGACACATCTATGTTTTCTACTTCTCTGGAGTCAACATTGTATGGTGGTTTTCTACCACCTGGATATCACTCTCTTGCAGGATCTTATTCAAGAGATTCTTCCTCGAACTCATCTTCAAACATGTCAGCTGGTGTTATTAATCCTACCAATGAAGGTTTGACATATGAACACTTTATTAATATGATTTCTAGTCATTTTGGTAATCTACAAACTAACCCGACATGTGGTTATTACCCACCTGGGGGGAAACCATCATATCCTCCACCTAGAGGACAACATTTTGGTGGGTCTTATCCTACAGCTGGGTGGAAACCCCTGCCGGGAATTACCTTAATTATGCTCAAATGCCTCAAATTGGCTTTGGTCACCCTATTATGCCTCAACCCGTCGTTGGAATGCCTTACCCTGGAATGAGTACAATATGGAACCCTTTGTTAAATCAATAGTCAATTCTAGTTGCATCTCAAGTGCCTTTGTATCAACTTGTTCAACCTATTGGACAACCCATACAACAATTACCTTTTCAATGTATTCATTTTCAAGTCCAACCAACTATCCAGGTTAATCCATCAACACCTATTCAGCAACCACTTCAGCATCCTGTCCTAAGTACTCCTCAGACCTTGGTACAGTCTACTATACCAATGACTGTTTAGAACCTAGGTTCGAGTTTACCTCCAAATCCCATTCCAGGAGTATCACATGTAATTGTCCCACTTATATCACAAGTAACGGTTCAACACCTTATTTAGTCTTTACCTCAGGTATCTGTTGTTCAATCTATTCCTACAATTCCATCGATATCCCAAATACCTGTTGTATAGCCTAACATCCCATATATGCAAGTACAGTGTCAAGGGAAACCTTTCCAAGGTTTACCCCAGAGTCAATTTGTTCAAGGTCCACCTTTTCAAGCTCAATTTCTCCAAGGTCAACCTTTTCAAAATCAACCCTTTCAAGGACAGTTCATTCAAGGTAAAATGGGTCAGAGTCTCCCCTTTTAGAATCAACCATACCCAGGTCATATGTTTCAACAACCTATACAACCGCAATACAGTATGGCTCATCCTGGATATCCAAGAGGTATGTAGATTCCAACTGCTCAGGTTATTCCAGGATATCCTGGGTATCCTCCTCCCAGTACGGGACTTGTCCCTCAGGGTTATCAATATCCATCTCAGGATCATAACCACCAGTTTCCCTTCATTGCAACTTTGTATTTTCCTGACCTCTCTCAGTTAACTAATGATCCACTTCTATATTTACCATTTTGGTTAGTCATTCCTACTAAGTTGCCTAGTGATATTCCTAAGTTTGAAGGTAAGTCAGGTAAAGATCCATCCAACCATGTTATGGTCTATCATCTTTGGTGTGTGTCCAACTCATTAATCGATGATTCTATTAGATTATGACTTTTTCAATGGACCTTAACCGGTTTGGTAACCAAATCTTATGTAGAATTTCCATGCGCTTCCTTCAGCACATTTAATGCCCTTACTACAGCTTTTTTGACCCATTTTCAGTTACCCATTCGATATGACAATGGAATAAAACTTTTAACTTCTTGAAAGTAGTCAACGTTGACCCATATCTCAGATCACATTCATGAATGGAGATGAAGATGTCGCCTGGTTAAAGTTTACATTCCCAACCAGATTTTGGCTGAATGTTTCATAAAATCTCTTTTACCAGTAATAACTGAAGATGTGGCCAAAGGAGGTTCTGAAATCATCTTCTAAATGTTCTAGGTCAACTATGGATTCTTATTTTCTTGCATTTTCACTATAAGTATTGGACACTCTTCTATTACATGATCAAATTCTTTACAATACTTACGGGTCGTAGTTGGATTCTGACAGTCTCTTGCGAAGTAACTTGCCTAATCAGAGTTATAACAAATTGTCTGACCTCGACCTTGACCAGCTCCACCACCTCAACCTCATCCTACATAGCCACCTCGACCACCGCATTGTCCACTTCCTTCTTGTCCTTGTTCTTCAACTTGCATCTATATATATCAACACCACGATCCATCATCAATTCATAGGCTCGACAGTTATTTTCATCATGCCCCACCGACTTATAGAACTTGCAAAATAAATTCTTCGTAGTCTGCACATATTTTTGTAACAAATAGAAATCTTCAAAGTGATGTTCACCTCTAGTTTTGCATATCTCGTACCATAAACTAGATCCAGCATTCAAAGGATTAGGTGCTCCACTAGCTATGTAATTTCTGAAAATAGGACATTGCTCTTTAGAGTGACCTTCTGCTTTGCATTTTGTACACCAAACCTCTTCACAAACTTCTTTACTCTTCTTCATGTCCTATAACTGCAGAGTCAAATTTTCCAACTAGCTCTGTATTTTCTACATACCCGCATTTGTATCACCTATTGGCGAAGCTTATAACTTCATTTCCAACTCCAAAGCTTTGGTTTGAATCTCTATTTTCTATTGTGTCAAAGTTAATCTCATGTGTGGTAGCAGTGAAGCTATAAACCATTCCTTGTGCTGCTGCGGAGCTATATCGAAGCTCACCTGATCCAAAAATACCTTGAACCTTTGATCAAATTCCCATACTAACTCAATCAACCTTTGTTTGATCTCCTTTAGTTTTGTGATGCACTGCAACTCGAATTTTGGTTTCTTGAACTCTTTTATCAGCGTTGATTTTATATCTGCATAAGACCTTATCTAGTTTCTTGAATATTTCATATACCAATTTAATGCTCGATCTCTAAGTGTTGCGGCAAGTTGCACTATTTTCACAATTTCATCATGGACCTATTTCGTGGCCCATACTTCTTCACATAAGAACCAAAACTACTCTAGATCCTCTGATCCAGCTCCTTTAAAGATCGACAACTTAATATCATTAGCTATTGTTCTTTTCAGGGGGGAGGGGGAGGTGGATTCGTAAGGGTAGGGGGACGAGGGGTAGGGGGTAGGGGGGTGGGGAAAACCAAAATTTGTCTGGCTTTGGCTAGATTTAGGCTTTGATGCACTTTCAAGCTAAAAGGGTGAATACTGCGGAGTTCCTTCAGGATTCTCAAGGGGGTTTCCTTCACCTTTAGATTCACTCAACAAAGGGCTATAGTCAATCTCTATGAAAAGCTTCAGATATTGGACACGAGATCTCTTCTTAGTGTCTACTCTATACCTTTTTCCACTTTGTGTTATTCCAGTCTCTTCTTCAAATCTTTTTCCAAACATAATCTACTAATCTGACTGCATTCAAAGAATTCCCTTTTCACACAAAAGCATTTTAATCGAGAATTTCAAAGATCTCAAGTACTTACCTCGTGGTCCCTTGAAAAAAATTTGTTCAGCTTCGTTGTAGGACACCGTCGATTCAACTACGAATTCAGTAATAAATCCTCCTAAAATGTTGTCAACCGAGAAATCAACAACTCTTGAAATTCTGTTATCAGCGCTCTTGAATTGTTGTATCAATTCTAGAGTTCAATTCTTAGGTTCATCTCCTTTAAAACAATTCTTTCTTTCTGTCAATATTGAAATCCGCTCGTACAGCTCGATGTGAAATGAACCAAAGAATATTCTGTATTGATCTTCAAATATATACTTCTCCAACCACCTTCTAGATTATAGTTTAGGGTTTCTGTTCTCCTGGCCTACAAATTTGTGTTCCTTTTGTTCTACCCACTCTTGGATTTCTTTCTTCGATGGATGCCAAAACATATCCCTCAAACAGATCTTGGTCCCAGCAACAGAACCATTTGTTGTCTTAGGTGGGCTGGACCTAGGTTCAAAGTGTGTTTCACACCAACAAAACCCTCAACCACTGGCCCTCTCTAGCCCTCTCTACATAGATCTGCAAGCATATCGCAGTCTCACTCGAAGTGATTATGGGAGGTTGCAGAACCAGGTTTTTGCAGCTTGAGGGATACCACACTAGGGCACCCGTGTATTTTCTTTTGATGCTTTAATTCTTATAAATAACTTAACCTTCATTTAAGCATAACATAAACATTCATAAATTGTACAGTACTAAAATAAAGTGCAGATAATAAGCAAGTGAACACTGAGACACGGATTTTATCATGGTTCATCCCAATGTGGGACTATGTCCACAAGAACTGTTGCTTATAATTTATAACTTGATACAAATAGTTCTTCCCTACACATAAAGTTGTATGGTGTCTATGCACAAAGTTGCAGACGGTCTACACACTCAACTGCATATCCAGGCCTCTACGCACACAACTGTGGAGCCTCCCCCTTCCTCTAAAGTATAGACCACAAAGGTATCACATAAACATAGATCTGTCTTAATTCGATGATCTGATGATGCCTTATTCTTTATTATTCATCCCTATATATACTATTGCATGAGGGATTTACATCGTTTTATTACAACGGACCCGATACCATGGTTTCCGAAATATAAGGGGATATTGCCCAAAACCAACAACTTTACAATGTTTTAATGTTTTTACAAAAAGGAAGGGGCTTCACCACGAAGCCCCGATGCTGCGTGGTGACTTTGTTGTGTGGTATTCATCGTGCTCTGTTTCTCTACTACGTGGTTCACTTTGTACTCCGTGGTATCCTTTCTATTGTGCCCTTCCACAAAACTTGGATTCTTACCCAAAATCTACCCAAAAGATGGCCGAGTTGGGTTGCGCCCAACACCCATGATGCATGGAAATAAAATAACACACACCCAAACACTCAAACTAAGATTTTTGTGTTATAAAACCTCTGTAATCTTAGTTTTCCAAAAAGGGACCATCCTTGATCCAAGAAGCTATTGAGATACAAACTCTGGGCTAAAACTGTAATGGTCAAAATTCCATTGTATTGGAAAACCAAATCCTTGAGCTCTAGACTACTGAAAAATAGCTCCAAATAAAGGGATGATGGTCAAATATACCTCTATGGTGAAGAGCATTTACACTAGAAATGTGTGAAGTCTGTATGGCATAAGGAATCTGAAATTTGTGGTTCTATCTCTATGGAACTTGAATTGAAGTAATTCAATGTCACAAGTTTTTGCTAAAGACAAATATGAAGCCAAGATAAAGTACAATTCAAATTTCATTTTTGAAAGAAGACATCTTATAATGTTCTGAGCATAGTTAAATTTTGCAATAACAAATCCAAGTTTTGATAGATCTAAAGTCAGTACTCTAATCTACATCATGAAGAAAATATGCAAGCCTTATCTAACCATAAATATTAACATATGACATCCGAACTATATCAGTCTCTGTAGCATCTGAGTTGACTATTATACATACAAATATTGACAAAGTAACATCTTTGTGGAAGATAGAGAAACCTGAAAGCATTACTCATTTGTGACAAAAGAAGTATATGGCATATGGCACCCTAGTAGCACTATATAATTTGTGATTTGGCCCCATACTCAAGGAAGACAGTAAAGTCTCTCAAGATGTACGTATAAATATTATTTCAGTTTACTAAGCATATGTTTATGTTAAATCTCTCTTGCATCTAAGTTGTATGTTCCTAGAAGATCCCATCTATCGCATTGCTAGATTTAATATGTTATGAAGGAATCACTTTAGATGAGAATCAACATGAAGCATGAATTACCATTCTTATGGAAGAAATTGTTGACACATGTTGTGGTATGAAAGGGTCTTTACATAAGGTGTCATTCCTTATATCTTGAGATCAAGAACATAATCATTATTGTAGACATTACTCTTTTATGTTTTGAAGGTTAGACGTTCAAATCTATCTCATGGCTAGAAGGTATGTCATTGAAAATACTAGGGTTTATAACTAACATATCAATATGCTTGTAGAACCTACAAATCTGAAATATTGCAGGTTATGAAGATTTTGAATATTGAAGCATCTAAGGTTTGAACTAAGAAAACCCTGGGGACAAACCCTAGGACTGATCATTTTCGCTGAAAATTTTAAGAATCCCTAGTTATTGAATAGATAGAAATGACATCATGAGGATAATACAATAAGTCTAAGAGTAAGAGGGAGTTTACTCTTCTCAAAAGATAAGTATTATTTTCTCTTTGATTAATATTGTTGTCATTGTCTTTGAGTATCCTGACTATGTATTCTCTTATTGGTTATAATTGTTCTCTCATATAGATTTGTAGGAAAATAACTAGGATGTCCCAGCCTTCGACAGCAAAAGAACAAAAAAAACATAACTAAAAGGACTTTCCATATATAAAAGAACTGAAGAGATGGAAATAGAATGCAACAGTTAAAAGTGTTAAAGAAAGAAAATTCTCCCAGTAAGAGGGTGAAGATCATGTTAAGTTGATTATATCAGTTAAAAGAGATATCCCGGATTTTTAAGAGGCCTCATGATTATAGAAGACCTCGTCATTTTTGGAAAGAAGAACTTAGTGAACCAAAGGAATAAAAGTTGACTTCAGAAAGAGTTTAAAGTAGAAGTTGGCATGTAGGATCTTACACTACAACTTGAGACTTGAGGATACATCCTTTGGGTTGGCAGTGCTAATGATGAGTAGAGATACTATTGATGGTTGGAATATGGTATGGCTTCCTGGAAGAGTATAAAGTAGTATTATTTTTCACTATAAAGGCTAAAGACGTGGAAGTTGGTACAATTAGTTGTGAAGCAGTTTGGATTTGTAAGATGTTTGATAAACTATTTGATTATGTGTTGGATTTGATCGTGATTCTTTACAAATATTTTCAAGTACATGGATTTTCATAAAATACAGAAGCGCTTGATGATTCGATAGTATGGTGTAGATAGGATTTGAGAAACTACCAACAAGATCTCCATGAATGAACAAGTAGTTTATGTAATGGAAGTATGAGTACTTCTGACACAATATTAACCTTGTAGTTATATCCTCCCTAGTTTAGAGGGAGTGTAGATCTCCTCCCTCATTGAGAGGGAGTGTAGATTTCCTCCCTCATTGAGATGGAATGTAAATCTCCTCCCTCACTAAGAGGGAGTGAGGATGGACATTGTGTTCTCCATGTGTCACATACTATGGCCAGGACTAATAGTTGTTATCCTAGTGCATGAAGACTAGTAGGGATAATTATGGATTGGATAAGCATAAGGGATGTACATTCTTGAGTCATGTATTATGGTTGACTAGGATTAACATATTAAGTTGGATACATGGACTTAGTAAAGAATGGTCTGGAGGATGTACTTTTTCTTAAATTAGGAATTGGTCTTGTGAGGTCATACCTTGGGAACACACAGGTGGGGTATGTGCCTTGAGAGGTGACAGTGTCCAAATTTTTGCCTCCCAACATCGTGCACTGACCTAGTGGAGAGATAGATCATACTTGTCAAGGCCTTGGTAGTTTGAAAATGTTGGTTATCATGATACTATCATCATTGATGCTTATCAATTTGGATCCTTTCTTATAGAAGTTCTTAACTTGAGAATATCCTGATAAGTCATTATGAATACCTCCATAGTTAAGAGGGAGTGTTCGAATTGTAACTACCTTCAATTATCATAGTTGTCATTGTACTTGTGTCAATATGTATTTTATGTAAAAATAAAAAGAAGAAAACATATTAATATTATGATAAATTTATTACAAACATTAAAAGCATAAAATTTAATAGAAATTTATAATAAATTGTCATACTAAATAAGTATAATATAACTTAGATCAAAATAAAAATTAGTAAAAATTAAAAGCATTAAAATCAAAAAATCAAATAGAATATAAAAAACTTATAAATAAAATTTATTAATTATATGACATAAATAATAAAAATTTTGTTTTAATAAAATAATTAATTATTTACCTTGAGCTGGTTGGCTCCCCACTTTGACAACACTCTATATCATATTTATAACACCATTTTCTCTTCTTTGTAGATTCAGTCCTGAGGATGAGTCTTGTTCTAGACTTGAAACCTAGACAACATAAAAATGAATATTGTGGAAATTCTGAGCCCAAAATCTCAAAAATCAAGCATCTTCTTCATGATTTATTTTGGTCGAAGTAAAAGCTAAAAGTGCATGTTCTTTGTGACCCTATGAAAAGAAGAATTTGAATTTTTGTAAGTGTCATTTGTTCATCCAAGTTGCCAAGTCGGCCCTCCAGATAGACAAGTTAGCATGTCCAAAGGATGTGTCTCTTTATAGGATCGAACAATTATATATTGGTACATATCCTCCATCATTTGGCATCAATTTTGGATCTCTTCTGTGGCAAGATAATTCGGGTATGTGGCATGAATCTAAGGCAAGACAAAGGAGTGATAGTTGAGTTTTCTGAGACAAGACAATTTTTAAATATTCAAATTTTTCTGAGGCAAAACACTCTGTGACGTGTGAATTTCAGTGACTCTATGATATACAAATTTAAGTGGATATGTGACATGCAAATTTTAGTGGGTTTGTGACATGCAAATTCCAATGGCTCTGTCTCATGTAAATTTCAGTAGCTCTATGACATACGAACTTCCAGTGGCTCTATGACATACGAACTTCCTATGGATTTGTGGCATGTGAATTTCCTGTGGCACTATATTATGCAAGTTTCTTGAAGCATTGTACCTTGTGTAAAATCTTGTGACATAATCCATGAGCAAATTTTTCCTCGTGGAGGGTTGAATTGGCACTTGGATTACTAGCTAGCTTGACTTTTATTTCTCTTGTTGATGAAGAAACTATAAAGAAAGGATTGATGGGTTTTCCCTTTGTGGGTTTTTCCCTAGCCTTTGGCCTAATCTCTAGTGTCTCTTATGCATTATGATCTCTATTTTGTTAACGTGTAATTGCTTGATTACATAACTAATAACATAAATGCTAAGAAAAATATGTATATCACTCACAAGTAATTACCATGATAAGAAATTATATCATCTATCTAAATTTAAACATTGGGGTCCTCCTATAGTTTATGAATTATCTTGCATATCTTCTCATATTTCTCCCATTATATCCTTACTTCTTCCACCTAGTCAAATTATGGAATGGAAATAGTACTAGTAAACCATTTTTGTCATCCTCTTTCCTTGAGAGTGCATCTACCACAATATTTTGTTTTCCATTTTTGTAGATAATTTCAAATTCATAACCCAACATCTTTGTGACCCAGTTTTGATACTATTCTAAATATAGTATTTGGTCCAAGAACTACTTCATATCATCATGATTTGTTTTTACTTTGAAGTTTCCTCCTATTACGTGTGGATGTAATTTTTTAACTACATGTAGTATGGCCAACATTTATTTTTCATAGATGAGTCTAAATAAGTTATTTCCTTTGATTTTGCTACTTTCAAAGAAAGGGGCCTTCCTTCTTGTATCAAAAATTCACCAATTTCATGGCCTGAGGCATCCATCTCCATAATGAAGATTTTTATGAAGGCATGTGTCACCAAGAAAAGAGTTGTACACATATCTTGTTTAAGTTGTTCAAAATATTTGGTTGCTTCTTTAGTCCAAGACAATGCTTCCTTTTGTTGAAAATAAGTTTTCGTTGATGTCAACTCATGCAGAATCCAGAAGAAGCCCCAATTTCCCCACTCTTGTTATGGCATAAGATCATTATAATGCATGTTATACCATCATCATATTACGGTACTCGTCATGTCATTTCCAACACTAGGTGGCACACCACATAACTCCTAACTATTGAGGAGATATGATCTCTTAAAGTTGAAGCCATGAAGCCTAGTCATGGTGCCCCAAAATGGATGATGTTTTGGTCTAAGGTTTCTCTTAAAATATGATGGAAATATTTTGGGTCATGGAAGTTACAAATATTTGACCAAGTTGTTGGAAATACTGAGAGGGGAGGTGAATCAGTATTTATTTTCAATTGTTACTTTTACAAGTTAGATCACTTATATTTAGAACACAAAATGAATAATAAGAATATATTCTTTTATTAATTCCTTCTTTACAATAAATCAAGTAAAATATATGTAGGGATCCAACTATAGATGAATACATTGACCTTCAATCTCCCAGGCTCCAACTTGTAATATGCCAAGCACCGACTTGGACTTCCAAGGCTACAACCTTGTCAATTTTGAGGCACCAACCTCAAGGGCTCCAACCCTATATCTGGTTCAGGCTCTGACCTAGTTTCTTGAGGACTCTGATCCTATCGGGCTCCAACCCTATCCTTCAAGGCACCAACCTTGTCTTTTTGAGGCTCCATCCTCTTGGGCTCCAACCCTTAGCTTTGTCAAGTTCTATTTGGTTATTCTACACGGCTCCCAATTTCTTCTTCAACGAGCCTTGTCTATCTTTTCTTAGTCTTCACTTTAGTCTCCACGTCACGTCATCAGGACAACCTTGATCCCTTAGAATGTGTCACCATTTCTCTTCATCGTACCCAAGTAATTTCTCCAATTTACCTCATGATGGCTATAATAAGTTGTCCCAAGAAGTTAAGGCTTCTCCAAGGTGTGCTTAAATCTTCAAGGATGCTCAACATAGCCTTCACAAGTCTTTTCAAATCAACAATTCTTCACAAGATATTAACACTAGACTCAAAGAGATATTCAATAATTCTAAAGCTGATCCAAACTTCTTAAGTCATCAATGCTCCTTCAACAAGACTTAACAAAGCCTTCAAAAAGGGTCTACAATATTTTCAATCAGTGCTCAAATATGATGCCCAAAACCATTGTTATAATTATGTCCTCCAAACAGGTCCAAGACTTGTTTAACCAATTGAGCTACCACATGAACAATTTCCACAAACCGAGTTGTAATGTCTCCTTAGCTAGCAATCCAGACTACTATAATAGTAATAGTATTGTGCAAGCTACAGAACAGAGCTCCTCTAAGTGACTGTCTCACTGATCTGAGTCATTGCCCATAATACTGAGTGAGATCTAATTTATATATATATACTTCTTCCATGGGTTTTTTGTAATAGTTCGAGCTCCACAAAATTGTTGTCCAAGTGACTATCCACAGGGGTATGACTACCCACTTGTTCCAAGCACCGAGCTACTTCAGTTCTGCAATTTTGAGCTTGAGATTGTCCATACACCACAGGTCCAAGGTATCTAGGTGACTATTTTTCACTAGTAAGTTCTTAAGTTTATCACTACACTGAGCTCTTAAAACTGAACCTTCAAGGTGACCTCACAAATCTGAGCTAGGTCTACGCCTCTTACTGTTCCTAAGTCTGAACTTGAAAGGTGACTTGTCTAAGGTCTGAGGGTGCAGTCCTTCCACAAGAATTTTTTCACAGGTTTGAAGGTTAAATTCCACCACATATTTACTATCCACAAACTGCTCTCATTGTCCACAAATTAGATGATTGTCCTTCAAAAATTCAAGCCTTTAATAAGACACATGTCTGAACTTTTCAACGGGACTGAACCTTAATTCCAAGCCTCCCCAAAAATTCTATGATCTTAAGTTATGATTGTCACAGGTATTCTCAGGTCTGAGCCTGAGGTTTGGAAACTAACCACAGTCCGAGCTACTTCAATTCTAAGGTGAGGATTGCCTCCATAGGTTGCTACCTCATGGTTTTAGAAGTATCTCTCCACAGAACTAAACTAAGATCTTCTTCAGCTCTTAAATGATAACCCAATCACAAAAATTATCCCAAACAGTGTTCTATGTCCTCTTCGACCTTCTGTGCTTCTAATCTAAATTTTTTCTCCTTTTCTAAAATGATCACCGAAAAAATTGAGGAGAAATGCAGTCCAAATTGTATATATAGTGTTTTTGCAAGAAAAAGCAAAAATACATGTCATTGTATGGAGGTCGACTTGAAATACAAGGTGCAGGTCAGCTCACTGTCAAAATAATTTTTTCTAACTTAAAAATTCATTATTTCCTCAACCACCGAGAGTTTGAGGGCAAATAAGGGCTCATTAGAAAGGGAAAAATATACTCTATAAGATGGTATAGGTCTCATTGTGGAAATATGCCTCCAAGGTGTCAAAAAATATTTTTCTTTGTGACTTCTCTTTGAAATTTTTAGTGCAGAGGGTGATTAGGACAACAAGAGGTCATTAGGGCTTCTAAGTTCTTCACCATAGTGTATGTGAGTCATCCATGTCACCATGATAGTGTATCATTATGTATCCAATAATAGTGCAGTGATATGTCACCAACCATAGTGCAACATTTATTAATTTTCCATTAGGAGATTTCCAAGATAGTCTTCCAACCATCAAATGATCCCTAACCATGTTATCATCTAATCTTCCAACCTTCATTAAGTACCATCATTAAGTGTGGTCATTCAAGAGTATGACATCATCAAAAGTATTTCTTCATCAAGTATAATCCTTCACATCACAAGGTTGTATATTGGCACTTAGGATCTAAATCATCAATCAAGGCACCTGATTGGAACTTGGCAACATCATATTTAATTCAAGTACTTCTTAGGGCTTCCTTAATTAGTGGTTTGACTTCTTTGTGACTTGAGATATTCATTGATGTTATCCTAGTCAACCAACCACCAAGATTCATGGCATCATCGTCTAGAACCAGGCATCTTAAGAATATTAACATCTCAGTGAATGCCATATTGACATCAATGACAACCTTGATTAACAATATCCCCCTTTGTCATTGATGGCAATATTCTTTCCCTTCCAACATTATCTCCCCCCTTGACATTAATGGAAAAATGGGTGCCCAAGTACTCCCCCTATCAAGTTGATTCTTTTCTTTATGAATAGTAGTTCTTCATAGGTATGTTACTCCCCCTGTCATGGTGCTCTTCCTTCTAGAAATGTGGTCCATGATAGATGTGTCTACATTTATTCATGTGATGAACCAACTCCTCTTGTCTGCATGAACTCCTCTACCTCAAGAAATATTACTTGCTTAGTGATCAAATGGAAGAGATCCTCAAAAATAGTCCATTGGATTAGTAAAGGATCTTGTTATTCAATGGAGTTGCTTCTGAGAGATGATCTATAAAAATAATGATTGTCCATGTGTGACTCATCAAGGATTTCATAGGGCCCATTCACGGATAGCTTCTGCAAGAATTATTAAGAATTATAAGCTCCCCCTAATAGTATGTCTGGTCTCCTTTGGCAGAGTCTCATTATCAAACACTTGGAATATCAAGGATGATTTCATCAGATCAACAACATGTGTTGTTGTCTAGAGTGTCCAAGAGACTTTTGGATCCAATTTGCTTCTTTCTCCATATTTGTGTAACTTTCTTTTCTAGCTTGGTTTTCATGGTTATAGCATGTGTAGGGACACAATTCAAGTTACAATCACGTGCCATATCTCCAATGATATAGAAATTGAAGTACTCCATCTTGTTTATGAATGAGTAATCATGACTTCTTCTTGAAAAATTGCTTCTAGAAGATTAACGGGGGCCATTATATGTGTCTTTGTGATATGCCCTACAATCTTTTGCCATGTGCCCAAAGTTTGTACAAGAATAGAAATAACCAAAAAAAGATAATTTGGTACCTGGGAGATGAAGATTTCCTTGATGTACTTCTGAAGTATTTTTTCCTTGGGATTCTTTGATGATATTCATTGCCTTTTGTATTCTTGACACCATCTGCAAGTCTCCTTGGAGTAGGATTTCTTCCATAGTTGGCTTGACTCTTCTCCTTGCCTTTGGTGGAACTGGGGAGCATCAACATTTCTTTTTGGATTCCTCACATCCTTGTTTGAAGCATTATCCTCCTTGCTTGAGGATTCACCTGCATAGCCAAGACCTGATTTATCAAGGCGAGGCCTTTGATGACTTAGGATATCATCTAGGGTTTGAGAACTTTTCAAGTTCTTATTCAGCAAGTCAAGTTCCTTTTTAAGAAAGACAAATTATTCCTTCATTTCCTTGCATTATTCATCCTTCTTTGATAGAATGATATCCATTTCTTCCTTTATCTTAGTTGATTCACATGATTGGTAATTAAGAGAAGTGATTTCTGATTTTAACTTAGTGATGTCATCATCATTTTCTTCTAGTTGGCATATCATGGTGTTTCTCTCCTTTTCTGCTTCATCAACTTGTCCTTCTATGAATGCCAAAGCCTCCATCACCTTCTCAACTCCTTGTACTTGTTCCCTTTCTTCTTCTAGTTGAGATCTAATGGAGGAGACCTCTTCCTTTTATTAACCAATCTCTGCTTCAATTTTTTTCAAGCTCTTGAGTCTTTGTTCAAGGTGGCTTGACAATGTTTCTTCCCTTTTCTTTGCCTTATCCAATTAAATTGTCATGCGTATGACTTCTTCATGATGCTTTATTTTGTTTTGATGAAATTCCTCCTTAAATTTGGTGAGCTCCTCATCTCTTTCTTGTACTTGAAGCTTGAAAAGGTCAACTTCCTTCCTTGTCTTGTCTTGGTCACCATCCTGTGCTTTCTTCTTAAGTTCCTCATTTTCCTTTTTCAAATTGTTAATCTCTTCCATGGCAGCGATAAGTTTAGTCAGGAAATCTTCTTCAAAGTCTTCTTTGATTTCTTCTTCTTCTAGGTATTTTTTTGCCTTGATGTCATCATTCTTATTTTTAGCTTCCTTGATGGGTTTTGGATTTCTTTCTTGATATCCATCATCTTCTTGACTAGAGGTCATGGTCAATGCTCATTTTGGGTGAAGGTCATGAATTTTGTCCCATATATCTTTTGTTGATGAAGATTTTTCCAAATTGGCCTTTATAGAATTTGGTAGCCCATTCAAGATTACCTTCATCACTTTTTCATTGTACTCCTTATGTTCTTTGTTCATCATGTTATTAGTAATCATTGATTCCCATACTTCAACGCCTTGAGCCATTAACAAATTTCTCATTCTTACCTTCCATACATCAAAGTTTCGATTGAACAATGGAACCTTCCCAATTTGATTCTCTTCAGTTTTCACAATTGAGGAAGAGACATCTTTAGTAGGATTAGAGGCTTTCTTCCTTGGCTTTGCCATTTGTCTTCTAAGGATCAACCTTCAAGATATTAGGATTTGAGTGAAGGTACTGGCTCTCATTCCAATTGTTGGAAATACTGAGAGGAGGGTTGAATCAGTATTTCTTTTCAATTTTTACTTTTACCAGTTAGATCACTTATATTTAGAACACAAAATGAACAATAAGAATAAATTATTTTATTAATTTCTTCTTTAAAATAAATAAAGTACAATATATGTAGGGCTCCAGCCCTAGATGAAGACATCGATCTTCAATCTCCCAGGCTCCAACCTGTAATATGCCAAGCACCGACTTGGACTTCCAAGGCTCCAACCTTGTCAATTTTGAGGCACCAAACTCAATGGCTCCAACCCTATATCTGGTTCAGGCTCCAACCTAGTTTCCTGAGGACTCTGATCCTCTAGAGCTCCAACCCTATCCTTCAAGGCACCAACCTTGTCTTTTAGAGGCTCCAACCTCTTGGGCTCCAACCCTTAGCTTTTTCAAGATGTATTTCGTTATTCTTCACATCTCCTAATGTCTTCTTCAATGAGCCTTGTCTATCTTTGCTTAGTCTTCACTTTAGTCTCCACGTCATGTCAGCAATGACAAACTTGATCTCTTAGAAGGTGTCACCATTTCTCTTCATCGTACCCAACAATTTCCCCAAGTTACCTCATGATGAATGCAATAAGTTGTCCCAAGAAGTTAAGGCTTCTCCAAGGTGTGCTCTAAACCTTAAAGGATGCTCAACAAAGTATTCACAAGTATTTTCAAATCAACAAGTCTTCACAAGATATACACACTATACTCCAAGAGATATTCAACAATACTAGAGATGCTCAAAACTTCTTAAGTCATCAATGCTCCTTCAACAAGACTTAACAAAGCCTTCAAAAAGGGTCTACAATATTTTCAATCATTACTCAAATATGATGCCCAAAACCACTGTTATAATTCCATCCTCCAAACAGGTCCAAGACTTGTCTAATCAATTGAGCTACCACAGGAAGAACATCCACAAACTGAGTTGTAATGTCTCCTTAGCTAGCAATCCAGACTATCGCAATAGAAAGAGTCTTCTGTAAGCTACAGAACAGAGCTCCTCTAAGTGATTGTCTCACTGATCTAAGTCACTGCCCATAAGACTGAGTGAGCTCCGAGTTTTATATATATATCTATATATATATATATATATATATATATATATATATATATATATTATATATATATATATATATATATATATAGATACATTTCTTCCACGGGTTTTGTGCAATAGTCTGAGCTCCACAAAACTGTTCTCCAAGTGACTGTCCACGGGGGTATGCCTACCCACTTGTTCCAAGCACTGAGCTACTTCAGTTCTGCAATTCTGAGCTTGAGATCGTCCATACACCATAGGTACAAGGTATCTAGGTGATTGTTTTTCACTATTCATTTCTTAAGTTTATCACTGCACCGAGCTCTTAAAACTGAACCTTCAAGGTGACCTCACAAATCTGAGATAGGCCTGAGCCTCTTACTGTTCCTAATTTTGAACTTGAAAGGTGACTTGTCTAAGGTCCAAGGGCACAGTCCTTCCATAAGAGATTTGTCACAGGTTTGAAGTTTAAATGCCACCATAGATTTACTGTCTACAAATTGCTCTCACTATCCACAAATTACATGGTTTTCCTTTAAAAAGTTGAGCCTTCAACAAGACACCAATCTGAACTTTTCAACAAGATTGAACCTTAATTCCAAGCCTCCCCAACAATTTTATGATCCAAAGTTATGACTGTCACAGGGAGCTCAGGTCCGAGCCTGAGGTCTGGAAGCTACCCACAGTCCAAGCTACTTCAGTTATGAGGTGAGGACTATCTCCACAGGTTGTTGCCTCACGGTTTTAGAAGTATCTCTCCATAGAACTGTTTTGAGATCTTCTTCAGCTCTTAAATGATAACCCAATCATAAAAGTTAGCCCAAACAGTGTTCTATGTCCTCTTCGGCCTTCTGTGCTTCTAATCTGAATTATGTTCTCCTTCTCTAAAATGATCACTGAAAAAATTGTGAATAAATGTAGTCTAAACTGTATATATAGTGTTTATTGCAAGACAAAGCGAAGAGACATGTCATTGTATGGAGGCCGACTTGAAAGGCAAGGTGCAAGTCAGCTCACTGTCAAAAGAAATTTTTCTAACTTAAAAATTCATTATCTCCTCAACTACCGGGAGTTTGAGGGAAATTAAGGGCTCATTAGAAACGGAAAAATATACTCTATAATATGGTATAGGTATCATTGTGGAAAGATGCCTCCAAGGTGTCAAAAAATATATTTTTTTGTGACTGCTCTTTGAAACTTTTAATGCAGAGGGTGATTAGGATAGCAAGAGGCCATTAGGACTTCTAATTTCTTCACCATAGATTATGTGAGTCATCCATGTCACCATGATAGTGTATCATCATGTATCCAATAATATTGTAGTGATATGTCACCAATGATAGTGCAACATTTATTAATTTTCCATTAGGATATTTCCAAGGAAATCTTCCAACCATCAAATGATCTCTAACCAAGTTATCATCTAATATTCCAAACTTCATTAAGTACCATCATTAAGTGTGGTCATTCAAGAGTATGACATCATCAAAACTATGGCTTCATCAAGTATAATCCTTCACATCACAAGGTTGTTTATTGGCACTTAGGATCTAGATCATAAATCAAGGCACATGATTGGCACTTGGAAACATCATAGTTAATTCAAGTACTTCTTAGGGCTTCCTTCATTATTGGTTGACTTCTTCATGACATGACATCTTCTTTGATGTTATCCTAGTCAACCAACCACCAAGATTCATGGCATCATCGTTTGGAACCAGGCATCTCAAGAATATTGACATCTCAGTCAATGTCATATTAACATCAATGAAAACCTTGATTAACACAAGTCGGCCTCAAAAGCGAAAACCTTATGTTTTGAAATGGCTTGAAAATGGGGGTTACGTCGACTCAATTAAAATTTGAATTTATAAAAACAATTTTTTTTTTATCAAGCTAGCTCCATGTTTTAGGGAAATTTGGCCCCCATATAGACCCCCCTCACTCAAGTATAAATACGGCACCTGTCTTCCTTCAAAATGCATCATTCCACTCACATATTTCATGTTTTTTTTCTCTGAAATATTTAATGCCAAGGATAATATCATTGGGTGTAAAAAAAAAATTATTTTCTTTATTTTATGGTTTCTTGATCAAGGCTATTCTAGCCATCGTAAAAGGGATATTGAAGGGTCTTGTTACACAACATTTTGTCACTGTCCCTGTACTCCCCGTTCCTTGATCCTGGAGGACCTCTACAGTGAAACCCACATGCTTTGCATTCATGAAGAAACTCCCATTGTGTCCCTCTTCATGAGTAGATCAATTCCCTTTTGCACCATTTCCCCTAAAACTTATGTTCTGCCCAGTTTACAAGACCGGAGCTAATGGCCTTTGTCTCCCCTGCACTGATGTGCAGAGATTAGCACTATCCCTAGCACCGACTGGAGCGACTGAGCTGTGTTCCAGTCACGTCGGTCCTGTTATGGAAAGTTTTTTAAATTAAGAGTCGAAGCTTCCAGCTCTAGAAGCTTCATAATGGAAGTCTGGTAAATGGTTTGGCCGGATGGGGTCGAGGATGTTAGTTTGGGCTCTTTTCCCCTATAATGATGGAACTACCTCATGGGATAAGACCTTATCCCATGAGAAGAGGATCCATCTCCCATCCATTCATCCTATATAAACCTCCCTTTTTCCCAAGCACAAGCTAGTGTTAGTGTTGAAGTATTAAGGTTGGTGTGCTAGTGCTATTTTGGTTTGGAGTAAACAACAAGTTATTCATAGTTGTAGCTATCTAGTTGTGTGAGGGAGAAGTGTGATTTGGTTTGGAGTGAAGCCAGCCTTAAAAATATTGTTCATTGAGGCCATCATGGCATGCTAGCAGAAGTGTGTGGGAACCTGGACTTGTCAGAGGAGAACCGCAATGTCAAGACAATGGTTGTAATCTCTTATTGATATCAATATATATACAACTATCTATTGATTTCCTACATGATTTGTCATCTTACATATTCATGGCTTAATGTTTCTTGACTTGTTAAGTAGGTTGAATTACAATTTGTCTATTATCACGGTTGTTGTTTGCTTTTGTTTACTTGTTTCATGTGTTTGAAGAAGGAAGCGAGACATAGCTGGAGCAAGCAAGCAAGGACATCATCAAATGGGATAAGCGTACTAAGAGGTAGGCCCTCTTAATTGGTTCTAACCTAAAGAAATCTTCCATAGAATGTATCTATTGTGGCTAGCCCCATTATCGGGTTAGAGGAATTTGTTTGTGTCCGCACTTATAATTTTAATTCACCACAAATTGGTGACTTTGTTGGGGACCCAATCCTTTTGTTTGTCTTGGATTTCATGATTTCGTGTGAAATTTTCTAGTTCCACTTTTTCCCTTTGGTTCTGTTTCTTTTCTTCTGCTTACTAGCCTGAGTTTGAAATTCATAGTAGCAAATCTGGTCTTTGTTTCAAAAAAAAAAAAAAAAATCTTGGCTCCCTCGATCAACACACTTAATCTGCTAACAGTCATGATCCCGCGATATGCTGAGGAACAGTCGCGCCAACCAACCTCTGGTGCTTGTTTTCAGTTAGGCAGTCGCGTCGATGCCTGTAAGTGAAGATTAGGGTTTGTCCCCAATCTTTGCCAGTGTGTTCTGCTCTTATGGTTTTGACCCCATAAGCCTTTTAGATCGTTTTCTCCCTGACTAGAAAGCTGCTTTTCATTTGGTTTTTTTTGCATGTTGGCTTATCATCTTTTTGCTTGATTTCTTGAGTCAATGGGTGGTCAGCGACACTAGGGCATCTAGATTGTTGTCCATTCAGCTATTTTTGAACTCAGTGAGTCGGGTTGTAGGTGTACTTACTCCTTGCATTTCGTTTTCGGTCCTTTTATGACTTTGACCTCTATTACACAAGTTTGAAAAGTTTTTGTTTGCTTGTCTAAATGTTTCTTTCCAGCATGGATCACGTTGCTTGTCTTGTTGTTGGTAAAGTCAGTGTTTCATTGGTCTGAATGAGCCTCTCTTTTCATGTTTTCATCTGCTTGAAGAGCTTATTGTCTCGAAAACTTTTTCATTGAAGAATTGTATGCGAAAAGTTTATTTCATTGTTTCATGAAAAGTATGAAATTCTAGTTTGTTGCATCATTATGCTACGATAGCTTGTGTCACTAAAAGCCTAGAATTGCATTGCATTTGGAAAAGGAAAAGAACTCTTTTGCTTTCGAAAGGACTGTTAGATATGTGCTTGTCAAGAAATTAGGAATTGGAATGCATTTTTCATTAGTTTATTTTTCGAAAAAGTAAGGTAGTGAAAGATCATTTCACTTTCAGTTGCTTGGTTGTTTGCATTTGATTGAGTAGTTTCTACCCTCTCTAGTGTAGGCATTTCATTGAATTGAAAGGGTCTTGTCTCATTTAGTTACATTTAAGGTTTTTCAAGTCGCATCGCTAAGACATGAAAACTGAAACATAACTCAAGATAAACTTTAAAATGAATTCAATTAACCTAAGGTGCATTTGACATTTAACGATCATATCTAGAAGGTCTAGGCTAGAGATGTGTTCCAGCGTCTTTAAACCTAGCAGTTGTCGTTAGCTTCGACATTAGACAGCACTAGTACAGATTTGTTCTCCTCGTATCATCGAGTATATAATGGGAGACCCCTCTAGGCTGCAATCCTTTATCCTTAGGAAGTCGAGTCGGCCGTCTTGCGAACGTGATACACCGAACACAGCATTCGAGGAGATTGCCTGCTTGTACTTCTCGATTCGCCGGGAGGTATTCTACAGTTCACAGTTGCCTGGTAATCCTGTTTACCTAGATCATCCACAGCAGTCATTTGATCTTTTTGACTCATTAAACTTAAAAGATCATTTAAGCACTTGTCCTTACGAGCTCGTTTCCAATTGAAAGTGATAGAGTCATCTTTGTTTCTTTCTCGACTCTCAAAAAATGAAAGAGCACCAGTCTTTTATGCATCTTAATAATTGATTGCCCACGATCTAAAAATTCCCTGTTAGTCTTTTCTGAGACCAAATCATGAGTTTCCCTTAAAGAACATTTTAAAGCCTTGAAGTTAATTTTTTGTCGACTAAGACAAGGTCATCGTGGTTGAACCATCTGGTTCACCCAGTTCCTCTTCCTCTCCTCCGTCTGAAAGATTATCTGAGGAGTCATTTCCTGAGTTACCAAAGTCACTCGAGGACCAAGGTGTTGAACTTGGAATTGTTCTGAGCATTCAACCTTTGTTATCTCATCCTCTGCCTACTTTCAATACTAGGTAATCTACTGATCTTGGCCTGGAATCTCCGAACAATCCCATTCAAACTCATGAGAACTCGCTGACCACTAACGGTCAGCTTCGACTGGTTATCTACCCTCTAAATACTCTGTTTGACCCTGTTGTGATATTACCACAGCATCCTTACAGTCTGTATGACCAATCGGGTGTTCCTTTGGAACTATCCCCTCGTACTTCTTCGGCCATTCGTCATCATTTGTTTCCAGACATGGAACCCGAAGGCGATGCTCCAGTCACCTCTCCAGAAGAGTCTGAAGTTTCTACTCCACACACTGTCAAGGAGGAAGAGTTGCCTTTTCCTCCTAATGGTTTCCCCTATTCAGGGGGTATTCCCGCCAGCTTTCCACCCAACTATGTGTCTTTGGCGCAATTGGTTTTAGGTACACCTAGTGCCTCATCACTTTACCATAACCCTGTTTAGGCATCAGGCGCCATGCCTACTATAGGTTCGTTCATTGTGAACACGACTTCCCAATAGGATGTTACCTCAGTCTCGGTGCAACCCACCATTCTGAATACCCTTGTATCGTCAATCCCAATTACCCGTGAGGCACAACCGACAGTTTTGAAGAATGTCTCTGTCAATTCCTCCATCCCTATAGTTAGTGGCCGAGCTATGCCACCGCCTGGGTGGCAAAACCTGAATGTTTCTATGGTGTCAGGTGCCACCAATGTGAGTGGCTCACAAGCTCACATGCTTGGTATGAACCAACCTTCTTCTGGTATTATCTACAACCATGTTGATCCTATTGGATCAAGAAATGCCCAGTACCAACAGGTTCAGAATCCCATTGGTCTGTCTGGATTGAGCAATGTTCAGTATCAATAGCCCTATGGGGCTTAGGTCCAATACCAAACTCCTTACATTCCATATGGTTCTCAAGGAATGGTCAATCAACCTTACACCCTCCAATCTGGGCAGTACATTCAGCCTGGCTATGGCCAAATTCAGTTCGGAAATTTCCCAGGCACTGTTCAAGTACCCTTGCAATAGCAAGGACAACCTCTACAACAACAAGGGTAGCCTTTGTTACTGCAAGGGCAACCTTTGTTGCAGCAAGGGCTCTCCGCGCAATCGCAAGGGCAAATGATCCCGCAGCAAGGTCAACTGCAACAACCGTAAGGTCAACCCTTGCAACAGTTGCAGCAAACCATGCAGCAGTAGATGTAATATGCTCCGCACACCTCCCAGCCCATGTCCTCATAGGGCCAACCTCTGCAGCCTCAGGGACAAATTTTGCAACCGCAAGGTCAACCCTTGCAACAGCAAAACCAACCTTGGCAGCAACAACCCTTGTATACATATCAGTAGGGCCAACCCTTGCAAGGGCAGCATCAAGGTCAAGTCCTGCAGCAGCAAGCTCAAAATCCTAATGTCCTAGGTCAACAGGTCTAGAATCCTGCTGGCCAAGGGCATCAGGTACAAAAACCTAACGCCCTAGGTCACCAGGTTCAAAATCTTTTTGGTCAAGGGCAGCAGGTACAGAATCCCTATGTCCAAGGGCAACAAGTGTATCAACCTTATGCCCAAGGACAGCAGGTCCAAAATCCTCTTGTTCAGGGGCAACAGGTTCATCACCCGTATGTTCAAGGACAACAGGTCCAATATCCATATGTCCAAGGTCAACAGGCTCAACAACCTTTTAACCCATACGTTGCTTATCAGCAACCTATGGCCGGACAGTTCCAAGGTATTCAAGGTCAAAATCCTCCCTATGGTTAAGGTAATCCGCAATGGGGGCAGCCTCAAATGCCATATGGCCAAAATCCCCCACTGTGGGGTCAAAATCCTTACCAACAGGGATGGGCTCCTCCGTTCGGACCCGCTTATCAACCTCCCATGCCTTTTAACACCCAATTTCCATTCTTGGCTACACTCGAGTTGCCAGATGTATCTTGCCTCACGAATGATCCAATCCTTCATTCATCGTACTGGCCTCTGATGTCGTCCAAGATACCAAGAAATTTTCCAAAGTTCGATGGGAATGATAAGGAAGATCCTCAGGCCCATATGATGACATATCACCTCTGGTGCTTGTCAAACTCATACGTTGACGATTCATTCACCTCTGTCTTTTCCAACGAACCCTCACAGGCGCTGCAGCCAAGCGGTACATTGAGCTGCCTCGAAGTACTTACCATGACTTTAACTCTTTAGCCATGGCTTTCCTCACGCATTTTTAGTTGTTGGTTCGTTATGAAACTGGCACCTATTTGCTCACATCGCTTAAGCAAGATACTGCGACACACATCTCTGATCACATCCATTAATGGAGACATAGACATCGCCTGATAAAATTTGAGATTGTTGATCGGTTGCTCACTGAATGGTTCACCAAATCATTTGTGGCCCCAATTTTTCGCTATATAGCTATGCGTGGATGCGTCACTAAAGAGCAAGCCATCACTCGTGCCCAGTACTTGGACCTAGTTTACTCTTAGTCTGGCACTTTGTATGAGTTATTACCTGATGCTCCGCAGCCATCTTCCAATCCCACCGCATCATAGTCACAAGTTGTACCTCTCGTTGATGGAGTTATTGGTTAAATATCCCAGACCCCTGCTAAATCTTCTTCCAAATAGAAGTCGGTCTCAAATGTTGTTCCTATTAGTTCATCCCAGAATCCACCTGGCCCTGGTAAAACCTCATAGGTCCACGCTATCCAGTCTACCTGCTGATCTATTGCCGCTTGCCCATTTAGATATAGGTCATCTGAATCCTCAAGTAAAGGGGTTGTTGCAGTGGAAAAATCCTCGAAAGGAAAGAAGAAAGGCAAAGGCAAGGGTAAACCCGATGCCCCAAAATAGGGTCCTCCCACATCGTCTGTTGGCGAATCTTCGCAATGAAAACCTAAGTATCCTTGCCTCATTTGCAAGGAAAATCACTACACTAATGATTGTCCCTAATGATCTAAAGTTAGTCACTTGCTCAAAGGGACCCCCGTTGTCCTCAAATATATGTTTCCATCTCAGCAGACCCAAATGGTATACCAACCCCAATCTTCTTCCTCCAGATCTCAAGTGTTCATGATGAGTACACCTATTAATGTGGCTACTAGATCGAAATATTATCAAACTCCTGCTTCGACAGCTGGGAAAGAGAAAGAAGCTGCACCTTCTTCTTCTACCCCGAGTTCTGGCCCTCTTCATATTGAGCGCCCTAACCCTGATTCTGCTATACACGCACACCCTCTCGAGGTGTGCTACAGAAATCCTCGTATAATCCCAATGCCCGAGCCACTCAGCACTACAATATTGTTGAGGATTTGGCTCAGGCACCATCAACCATGTCAGCTCTCGAGGTGCTCCAAAGCTTCCCATCACAGCAGAAATCTTTGTTGTTAGCTATCGGGGGCATCGATCCCACCGATTCCAATTTGATATGTTTTGATCTAGAGAACCATGTTCCGTGTCTCCCTCATCAGATTGCCTTTCTCATTCAGGTAATCATCAATGAGAAGACCATCCACTAGACTGTCATCAATGAAGGTGCTTCCACCTGCATCATGTCGACCGCATGCTGGAAGGCTATTGGTTCTCCTGCTTTGAACCAATCTCCGAACACTTTGGAAACTTTCTATGGGCTCAATTCGCGACCCTTCGGCATCTTACCTAACCTTGCCATCACTCTGGAAGGCAAGACAGTGCAAGTCGAGGTAGAAATTGTTGACGCCAATCTCAATTATAATCTTCTACTCGGCCAAAGCTGGACCCATGCCATGCATGTTGTGGCCTCCTCTTTATTTCACGTGATTCATTTTCCCCATCAAGGAAAGATTGTCACTGTCAACTAGTTGTCTTTCTTTGCCTCTTCCTCCTCGGATGGCAATGTTCTATACGTCAAGCACACTGGTGCTCCCTATGAGAGTGTGGGGGCAGGTCATTTCAAAGATTCTGCCTTAATGGGAATTTTTCCACTCCCACCTCCTCATGTTGCCTTATCAACATGATATCGGTCAAATATGATCCTTGGGTCATACCTTCACCAGATCTTGTTGATACCTGGGGCGAATTTATGCCGCTTAGTCTCGCCGAAGTCAATTACGTGGAAATTGTTTCGACTTTGAGTTTCGCATCCTCTGATTCTTTTATGTCAAAGACCTCTCTTGATATGTACTCTCAATCTTCGTGGCTTAGCACTTTGGAATTTCCTGATCCCTTAGCTGAGACCTTCCTTGTTGATGAAGTTATCATGGAAGTCATGTCTCTCGAGGAACCACCTTGGATCGATACTCATCATCACTCCTCATTCCTCCCTCGTCCGGTGGTTATCTCTACCGTTTTTGAAGAGTCCTCTTCTCTGTTTTTGCTACCGATCGTCACTCACGAAGTATGGTCAGAAGGAAATTTGGGTAATATTACCCAAACGATGCTGATTGACATTTCTATCAAACCCAATATCGTTGAACACGTTCATATTGGGGTATCTTGTTCTCTGAATGAGATCAAGACATATACTTGTCTATTTTAGGATTTCCATTGTGTGTTTGTGTGGTCATATGAAGAAATGCCAGCATTGATCCTAGCATTGTAGTGCACGAAATACCAACTTATCCGCATGCGAAGCCCGTTCGCCAACGCTTCGCCCGGTGCACCCTAGGAAGGTTGTCGCGATTAAGGATGAAGTTGCAAAACTTCTCAAAGCTGGGTTCATCTACCCCAACCCCTTACAGACTAGGTGTCCAATATTGTCCTGGTGACTAACAAATAGGGCACGATCCATGTTTGCATTGATTATCAAAATCTCAAACGTGCATGTCTTAAAGATAACTATCCTACTCCCTTCATTGATCAAATCATTGATGATTGTGCTGGGAGCGAGATCTTTTCCTTTATGGACCGTTTTTTTGGTTACAACCAGATCAACATCACACCGACTGATCAAGAAAAGACAGCTTTTATCTATCCATGGGGTATGTTCGCATACAAAAATCTCCCTTTTGGCCTAAAAATGTTGTGGCTACGTTTCAGTGGGCAATGTCCTATGTGTTTCATGATATTCGCAACATTGTCCAGCCTTACTTGGATGACCTTCCCGCTCATTCTCGTAAGCGCCAAGATCACTCAGACCATCTTCGGCAGATTTTTCTATGTTACAGACATTATAACATTCGGTTAAACCCGCACAAATGTGTTTTCTATGTAGAATCTGGATGACTCCTCGGCTTCATCATTTCCAAGGATGATATTCGCCTTGATCCACTAAAAGTTGAGGCCATTGTAAATTTATCCCCTCCATCTTCACTGCACCAACTCTAGAGCCTGCAAGGAAATGCCAATTTTCTCTGTCGTTTTATACCCAGTTATGTCAGGCTAGCCACAGGATTCACCCAGTTGCTAAAACAAGGAACGCCCTTTGCATGGGACGAGGTGGCCCAAAAATCTTTTGATGATCTCAAGGTCATCCTTGTAAACGCTCCTCTGTTGCACCCGCCAGATTATTATCGAGATTACTTCCTTTACCTAGCCGCGGCCCCTAGCACCATTGATATGGTCTTGGTCTAAGATGATGACGAAGGAAATGAACATGTGATCTACTACCTTAGTTGGAATCTCCTCGACACTGAAACACATTATGCACATGTTGAGAAGTTGGCTTTTGCTACCATTCAGGCTGTTCAACGCTTTCGGCACTATATCCTTTGTGCACGACTATAGTGATTTTTGAATGCAACCCCATGACCTATATCCTGACTTGTTAGTTTCTGGGGGAGAACATTCTAAATGGATCTTGATCCTGCAAGAATTTGATTTGGTATTTACTACTGCCAAATCTAAGAAGTCATGCATTTTCACCGAATTGATTTGTTCCCTTCCCTCTAAGTCTCTTCCTGCTGGTGCATATGAACAGCTTCCAAATGAGACCCTCTTTCTGATTAGCACCCTTGACCCATGGTACGGTGATATCATCATGTATCTCCAGACATCCACATTCTGGTCTGTGTTGACTAAGGATGATCGCTAAGGATTCGGCATCACTCCCAACCCTACCATATTATTGGAGATACTTTATACTGTGTCAGTGTTGATTCAGTTCTTCGCCGATGCCTTACGATCGAGGAAGCTGAAAGAGTTCTCAATGATTGACACTCTAGGGCCTGTGTGGTCATATATCTGGTTACGATACCGCTCAAAAATCCTTCGCGCTGGTTATTTCTGGCCGTCTATTTTCAAGGACTACATTCTTGTTGTTCGCAAGTGCCATGAATGCCAAATTTACTAATGCAATATGTGTGCCCCATCTACTCACCTACACCCCGTCATTACCATTGGTCCTTTTGCCAAATGGGGCATCGATTATATGACATGTAACCCTTGTTCAGTTGGGGAGCATGGCTATATTATCGTCGCTGTGGATTATTTCACCAAATAGGCCAAAGCGATGCCTACATACTCTGCAGATGGTAAGACAGCGGCTCAATTCCTTTTCAACCATGTTATTTCTAGGTTCGGCATACCTCAAGCCATTGTCATAGACCATGGATCCCATTTCAGAGATTACATGATGGTTGAGCTAACATCTACATTGGGCTTGCACCATGATGGCTCAACCCCATATTACCCTCAGGCCAATGGCCAAGTTGAAGTTGTGAACAAAGTCTTGGTCAGAATGCTTCAGCATACTATTGGGATGCACAAGTCAAATTAGCATCTCATGCTCTTTTCATCTCTGTGGGCCTACCGAACCTCAACCAAAGATGCAACTGGTTTCACACCATTCCAGCTGGTCTATGGTCTGGAAGCAACATTTCCGATCGAATGCGAGATTCCTTCACTCAAGTTAGTTGTTGAACTCCTCCCCGAAATTCCCCCTTAAGAGGAATGCCTCTTATATTTAGAACGACTGGATGAGACTCGTCATCTCGCTACCTTGGTCATCGAAGCACAAAAGAAACGGTTCAAATACCATTTTTATTAGTTGGTCTCCCTTCACGCGTTCGCTAAGGGTGATTTGGTCTTACTATATGACCAAGCTAACGATAAGCTAGGGGCAGGCAAGTTCGAACCCATGTGGCATGGGCACTACATTGTGAAACTCGTTTTGCAGAAAGGAGACTATGAGCTTATTGATTATGAAGGAAATCCTCTGGATAAGCCCTGAAATGGGCTTTACCTCAAGAAGTACTATGCTTAGGTCATCTTGCATGGTTACTTGTGTACATTAGTGTGTCATTAATTTTTGTGCAGTGTGGTTTTGTGTATTAGTTTTCAAACAGCTTTCCTATTTACTATGTTTTTCTTGTTTTGCAGATGTCTGCGACTCCCCACATTGGTTTCGCTGATGGTGCTTGTTGTAGTATCCGGAACCTATCATCCACGGCATGGGCTATTTATGACCCTAACAGTGAATTGATTGACCTTCAAGGTATCTGTCTAGGTCGCACAACTAACAACATTGTTGAATACAGTGCGGTCATCGAACTGTTGTCAAAAGCCATTGCTCTTGACATTAGAGAGTTGGTTCTCAACCTGGATTCATAGCTTGTAGTCCTTCAACTCAACGGGAAATATTCTGTCAGAAACCCTCAAATATTGAGAATGTATCTCTGTATTCGGCTATTAGAAAGACATTTTCATTACATTACATATCATCATATTCCTAGACGCATGAATACATTGATAGATGCATTAGCTAATCATGTGTTGGATAGACATTTACGAAACATGTGAAAAGATAAAACAAACCATTTGTACCATAGTAGACAAGAAAATACAACATATATATATGGTGATAATGTTTGATACATCAGAACCCCAAAAAATAATATGTGTGTCCAAAATAACATCGGCGGCTTGCAGGCCTCATATATCCGTGGCACACAGGCCTCAAAAAATGTAAGTGTTGGACCTAGGAACTAATCAGCATGGTGATCGTGGTAGCATGATACAGCTCATGCAACACGAGTCAGCAATCGGCGGATCTGATCTGAGACTCCCACCGTGTGTCTCTGGTACTGACGAGGAATGTCTCCTACCGAGCATACTCCAAGATACCACAAGTCAACCCCTCAAGGTTCCTCACGATCTCCTCCTCGTTCCACTCCCCTCCTAATAAGGAGTGACAACATCAATAGGGCGGGGGACACGCCTGGCTACTGGGGACATCCCAGCAGACCACTCTAGTCCAACATCTGCATTAACAAGAGAAATGTTATAAGCACATATATACCAAAAACAATTAAAAATTTGATTTTTTACCTTCATCGTCAAAATCCTCTCCATCTGGTAAGGGCATGTCCGGATCTCCACAGAATTCAGTGCCACTATATGGCCAGTCCTCCATGACGATCTTCTGTCATCGTAGCCATGAAAAGAATGCAAGTATGTACGACATGTGTTGACCCCTAGTGATCCTAGGCATCAAAACGACTCCAGCGGGCCATCTGCGGATCGCATGGCATAGGAGGATCTACCTCAGTCATCTGATACTAGAAAAGTGGCACCCATTCCAAGAAAAATGTCACGAGCACAGATCTGAAGCAAAATTGCTTCAGATTCCCCGCCTTAGCTTTGGATAGTTGGCGCTTTATGTTGATCTTCATGGCCTCTGCCCAGTTGAAGATCGTAGGTGCTGTGTAGTCAATATCATATAGGAACTCTGACTTGTTGGTCTCATGTTCCGCCTGGGACCCCGCCATTCTATTGATGGTCAACAAAAGCGCTCTTAGTTTCAAATCCCGAACACTGGAAATCTTAAACTTCCCACTCTTTGATTTCAGGGCCTTAGGACAGTGTTCAGCAAGCAATGAAGATATCCTTGCCCCAAATGATCGTGACCCATACAAGTTAACTGGTTCCCCTCTTCGGGACAGTCCAGTGATGAAGTATATATCTGAAGTTTCCAACTCCAACTCCTGGTCACCAATGACAAATATTTCCTGATTAATGTCCCAAAGACTAATTAGGTATGAAGCAACTCGGGCTGGGCCCGCATCCCTAGCATGAGAAATAGTTTGAGGAGCTCCAAACCCTCAAAGCTTCTAGGAAATTTGGGTCATTCATTACTTAGCTGTCAACATCCTCATGCTCCCATTCTTTCCAGTGCACCATTTTTGGCGATTCTTTCCTGCAAAAGCCATTAATTTGAGTCAATAATCATGCTTGGCCCATAAATTTTGAGTTTTAACGGTGACTTTTTTAGGAAATAGGGTTTTCCCTATTCGCGGTGCCGGCGCGCCCGTTTTAAAAACAGTTGTGCCAACGGTGCGACTAGCTTTGTTAATCATCCTCGGCCGGCACGATTCCATGCCCGGAAGTTGCGCCGACTGAGGGCGAAAACGTTTTTTCAAAACCCCCTCAAAAAACCAAAAAAATGGTTAAAAGCATAAATAAAGGACATGAAAATGGAGCTCAGGGCTTTAGCTTTTACCTGTAACTAGAGGCTTGTGATTGACCTCCCAAATATCCTGCAATCTGCTCTGGAACAATTAGGGCAAAAGTGAGTAAAAAGTTTTCACAGCAAGGAAAAATGGTAAATCGTAAAAATATATTTACTTTTCTCCTTTTTATTCATTTTTTCATGAAAATATCAGGTTTTTTGTAAATATTTTAACCTATTTTGCTCACGAACTAGATATTACACTTTACCTTTTTGGGCAGCGACAAGTGATGGATGTTCTACGATGATGACGAGTCACGTTTCAACTCTTTTTTCCTCGACTCGTTAAGCTCATATGCAAAGATTTCGAGTGTTTTTTCCTTTTGACTCGTAAAAGAAAATAAAATGGGGCG